>OY804522.1:21732650-22932650 GCA_963680855.1 Lepeophtheirus nordmannii | reverse complement strand
AGATTAATGACTTTCAACATTGAAAAGAAAAGTTGTAGAATGTTCTTACATGTTTGTGGTCAAAAAAATATCTTTTTAAATTTAGGGTTAAAGTAGAATACTCTTGCTATTTAAAAGAGTTTTGATTAAGAAATAAGGGATAAGAAAGTCAGAGTCAATTTGATTCTCGTAAGGTCTGAAACAAGTGGAATACATATTTTCTTACTCTAACCAAATGTATGACATGATATGAGTTTTTGAGTCCCCCATTTTATTTTTACTTCAACTCTGTGTTGATTTGAAGACAACAAATCCAAAATATCTTCTCAATGTTATTTTCTAGCCAGCCTTTCAATTTATTTAGATGGAGTTGTATATAATAGTCATTGCTCCTTCTCTTTCCAAAAATAACTTAAGGATTCCATCTTTGTATTTGTAAATATTTATGCTCAGACATGGAGTAAATTATTCCTTAAACAAAGAAAATCATCATGTATCATTAAATAAAACTACAAAGGTTCTTGATGGTGATATGATAGCAAAAAAAAAGCAACTCTTTTTTACCCTTGGGCATACGGAGCTGAAATTAAAGCAGCTGGAATGAATACATCATGTCAAATCATGTCTCTAAATAAATATTATAAGAAACTGGAAATACCAATTTGTATTGATTTGTAGGTACGTACTCTTTGATCATTTGAGTAGCTGATGTAGTTTGTTAATTTTCCTTCAAATGAAAATGAAGAATCATAATTATATATTTCTGTAACACTAACACAAAGGAACACTAATGAAAGCTGATATTCTGATTATTCCAGAGAGTTAAGAAATTACTGCAATTTAGAGTAATTTCCTTTGGTTGGAAACTAAGTTCATTGTATAGATATTTTCAAAAACAGGAAGCTTGCTTCAAATAGGGTATACATAAAACACTAGTATTTTGACTCTCAGAAGTACACATTACTTAACTTTAAAACGAAAGAAACTTTTATCTGGTTTGTCACATGAAAAAATTGAGCTACTTATCTTTCTAAAGCCCTTTGAAAATTGAAAATTTTGATAAAACAAATGTCAATTTCAGTTTTTAAATGGCTTATGCGATTACAAAAATGGCCTTTGAAGGCTAAAATTATGAAAGCATAGTATTTTCATCGGTATGATCCAGAAGACCTCTTGGTGCAGACAAAATAAACGATCATTCTATATATGGAACACTTTAATGCACAGACTAGGATACAAAAAGTAACTTAAGGGATGAGAGTAGGAATTTGCATCAGATTTGTAAATTTTTTTCTCACACAAATGCTTTCCAGATATTCAAAAATCTAGACCTAAAGTGAACTTCATGAAATAATGATATTATATTCAATACACAGAACCATTATGATTAATTATAAAAAAGTTGTTGAGTCAAAAAAGGCTTTCAAATTTTAAAAAAAAATACTTTAATCACAACTTTATATGTATGTATGAAACATTCTCTTTGAACAAAAGGCTTTCCATTAACATTTCTATTTAGTATAATTATTAAAAAGCGGGTACCTTGCAATGTTATATGTTGTTGTTGTTGTTGTTTCTGGTAATGCTACAATGAAATTAGTTAAAAAAACAAAAAATTGTGAATAAAAAACTGAAACATTATTTACTCTCAGAATATCTCATCTTTCAAAAATAAAAAAAAATCATCACTGAACATTAATCCTAGCTTAATGAATTTAAACTATATAATTTGTATAAATGTAAAAAGTTTACATAACATGTATATAAATATTATACAAATATTGCGAAATTATGATTTGTCTACAGTAAAATTAAATTATTAATCTAAGAAACGATATTTTAACAACAATTGATTTTTAGTCAGACTATGATAAAAGGACTCTAAGCCTTATTAATTAGGTAATTACAAACATTATTTATTTATATATATTTAACTTTAGCTTTTTAAATACCATAACTACAATCAAGTAAGGAAATTGCCTCTTTTAAAACTGAAATGATGATTTTCAGTTTAACATATTTTTATTTTTTTTGAAAATTGTAGTCAAATTGAGCATGGAAATAATTTTTTGACCAGCATACTACTCACAAGCTGCTGTAATTTACGGATTAAAGTGTAACAATTACAAAAGCTTGTAAGAATCAAAATAGTTTACAGTAGTACCTTGGATTACAAGCATAATCCGTGACAGAGAAGTGTTCATAATCCAATGTATTTACTTTGTCAAAAAATCAATGTTTATCGTAGTATAGAAAGGAATAAAGGAAGGAAACTTGTTCACCATTCACGACATAGCTCGTTATCTGATATGAATGCAAATATTTATAGTTCGAAACATTATATCAAATTTGGATATTTTTAACCTTTGAGTACTTTTCTATTTAGTCAACAGTTGACTTTGTATTTCTTCCCCTATTTAAGTCAATGAAGGAAAAGCAAAAACTTTTTTTTAGAAAACAATTTTCCATTTATTTTTGTTCAACTTAATGATTCTTCCTCAGTTGAAAAAAAAAGAAAAGATATTATAAATTGCTTAAATCTATCCTTGTATGGTACAAATTGAAGAAAAGTTTTTAATTTAAAATAAATCAATGCTATGAAGCAAGTCATCATTGTATATTTGTTTTCTATAAATCTCCTAATTTATAAAAACTAATCCTTGAAAAGCATTAGGAAATTTAAAAGAACAATAATAAAATGGAAGGTTTTCTTGAACAAAATTGACAAGTTTTACTTTTAATATACCAATGTCTTGTATTTCAAGAAACAATTACTCAATAATACATGTGTCCCTTTATTCTATCTTTGTAAACGACACTCTTTAAAGTATGGAATCAATAAGTGTATACATATATAACTCCTAATAATGAATATTAAATGAAATTGGCTACTCAACCAGGAAAGACCAGGAAACCCATATTACTAAATACTAGTACATATATTTTTTTATGAGAAAACATGTCAGAAATGAGTGTATTTTTTTGTAATATATGGCTCATAAGAACATAAATTTAAATTTATCAGGAATCGTTTTAAGGCATGCTACAATTTATTTATATTTATTTTGTATTTTTTGATAAAATGCCATCCACATCCTCTATTTGAAATGCAAATAAATACATGAATAAAAAGACTCACATATACAATAATAAAACATTATTATATTCGTTTGTTTGGACTTTTATTCCGTCCAGAGTAATAAAATAAAAGACATTCCTCTTAAATAAGGTAGTTTTTATTTGTACACTTAAGTAAAATATTTTCCCAATGGGAAGAAGAGGGAAGGGAGGCAAGAGAATTTATTATTGAGTGAGAACATGTTGTTTTCAGTATGTAAAAGCCTGTAAATTCTATTAAAAAAAATAACATTTTAGTTTACCTCATTTCAAATAAATTTTAACTTCATCTTGTTTATATAATATATTAAAATCATTTATTTTTCACTTTGATATAGCATGATAAGAATTTAATGACTTTCATTGGGAATTTTTAATGAGAGTTTTGTTACCTTTATTTAACTTATTAAAGTCTTATTTTATGGTAAATATAATTATATGCATAATTAACTACACATTTTTGTAAGACTTTAAATCATACTTGTTGATTCAATCCATGAAAAATGTATCACGCACACATACAATTTCAAATTTGGGAAGATTCCAAGTTGTTTTAATTAAATTATTTATCTAAAGTTTACTGTTATTGTAATTTGTTCACCCTAAAAACTGACAACTTATTCTAATGATAACTTAACTTTTTGGTAGCTTTAATTATATAGTGAATGAAAGCAAAACCACCTTACAAGTTACTCATAAGACATATCCACCAAAATGACACCACATATTCTCAATCCAATTTATATAGGATTATTTCAAATTTAATCATAGAAGGAATGTAAAAATGTATTTACAATAAGATTCTATCTTTTTTGTAAATATTTAATAAGCTATACAATATAATCGAGGAGTTACAATAATATATTTTCTTTTTTAAATGCAACACAAGTGATTTTGCTTGTACATATGTATTTTAAAATAATATCGGAAACATTAATGTTTTTTTTCGATTTAATTAATGGCTTTTTGAGTAAAATATTGGATTTAAGAAATGTTGCTAATTTTTTAAAATTATGTTTTCTCTTTTGTATAAACAAAATTTTTAAATTTAACCCTCCTTTTAAATCCTAATGCAATTACTATCCAATTACAAAATGAGTTATATAAAAGTTTATTTATCTACATACAATTAACATATTGACTACTTTTTCACCATTTTAACTAATAACCTGTTACATTAATTCCCTGAAATAACGTCATATGTCTCAAGATTTAAATTAAAAATAATACCGCAATAATTGAAAATAAGCAAAATAACTAAAAGAACTATTTATATTGATGCTGTAGATGAAACATATAAAACAAACCACCAATTCAGAATATCACTTTTTGGGGGACAGCATAAATGGTTTGATAGTAATGTGTGTGACACTCCTAAATTAGAACTATGAAAACACTTTCAATACATAACTTACAAGCATTTATTGAAACATTAATCAATTTTGGTAGATATTATACTTAATGTAAAAGTAAAGTTAGCTCTTTTAACACTTAATACTTCTTGTAAAAATTAACTTGTACAATCTGCACCTTAAGAAAAGATATATACATATAACTTTTTGACTTAATATCAAAATAAGCTCAAATGTGACAGATTTATTGATATTTTTTGGTTGGATAAAAGCTGAATGTTCACAAAACTGATTTTTTTTAAAAAATATATATAAAATGATACGCAGATAGCTTCAAGGTAGTAATATATCACAAATTATATGGTTATGATAAAAACTTTACTTGTAGTACTTTGTTTAAAAAGCATATTTATACGTAGACACGTAATATTTATATCAATTACATAAATAAGTAAACTTTTTCCACGGTTACTGAATTAAAAAAACCAAAAACCCATGATTTACGACATCAAAATAAAAAATAATTTATAATTATTCCATTTGCTAACATTTTCAAACATAAAGTTATTCCTCTACATATAGGAATAACCTTAAGTAAATATTGATGTTTTATAAACTTGTATGGTTTTCTGGGTTATATTCACATATGTGCATACATTTTGCTATGTAAATGTTTTGATAGATCCATGTATCTACTAACTTAGGTATAAATGTAAAAAAATAAGGGGATATTGAGGAAATCATCTGAGAAAGTGTACGTATTTGAATAGTTGAAACTTTAATAAAAAAGAATGATGTTTTAAATGTTATACAAAATCGTGCCTGGAGGATGTGCCTCCAGAAAACATTGCCAACGGAAAATTGCTCTGTAGGGAATTGCCTTTTGCAAAAAACTACAATGAACTTTAATATTTATGTACTGATTCATCTATCGATCGGTCCCATCTACAAATGGATTTGGTCCATGATATAATCCTAAGATAGATTATCTATCAACAGATGGGCAAAAATAAAATAGCCCTTCCAACTTACCAAACTACACCCAAGGCACACAGTATTTATGCAGAATAACAATGAGGCATCAAGAGCTGGTTAAAAACCACTGCTACAAATTCAAGGAACCCCCTATAGAATCATGAATGCAGAATGGTCACATGCATTCAAGGTATGTTAAAAACCCCAACGGTGCTTCAAATTACCTAGAATACCACTCAGTATATATATTTACCTTGTTATATAGCAACCTTGACAGCAGCTATCTATGTTGAACAGCTTTTCTGACTTTTTAAAATTTTCTGACATTTATAAGTATTTTTAGGACTTGATTTTCTTCTAAATTTAGTCTGTTACGTATTTTTGGAGGCTTAGCCTCTCCAACACCACTAACCTAACACGAGTTGGAGAAACCCACTTTTCAAATAGAGATCTATAAATGTTTTCAAAGATAATTCGTAGAATTTCTTAAACTGATTATGGCAATTTTCATTCGGAAAATCTTCTTCAAACTGTTATATATATATATATATATATATATATTCATATTTGAGATTCTGTAAAAAAAACCTTGCCTTCAGTACAACTATATTTTTTCACTTTTAAGTTGTTGTTTTTTTATGTGAGATGGTGATCCATTATCTCAATGTCTAAAATTAAATAATGTGGGTGAAAAAGGTAGAAAGAGATGTAGTGAGAGAGAAAGTAAAAAGAGCAAGCCTTGTGGCCATAAATCTATATTTTTTCCCTCACTGAAATACTGCTTTGAATACCTTCACATACCTACATAAAATTATTATTATTATTATTTAAACATAAAATACTTACATAGATGGTAAATGTTTAAATAGATGAATTTTTTCTGTTGTTGTAAGGATCTTTTTCTCTTTTACTTGTATTTTCATGAGAATTTGTAAATGTTCACAAATAAATGTTGTAAAGAAAACGTTTTTAATTTAATTTATATATGTATTGTAGAAATGATAAAACCCGTTTTTGAATGGGTACAACTATGTATATATGTAAATATATAAGAGACCAATTGTTTAAAACCATTTAAACTGATACTCAAATGGCATGTAATGAATTATTTTGAAATTTAATCTCTGTTACAATAGAGTCAATGCGACAAGAGACGCACACACAGAAATATAAAAAAGATTTCAAATATTTATGAATAATTGCTAGTGCAAAGAAAAAATAATAATACACATAACTTTTTGTTAAAGAAGTTAACTTTTTTTTAATGTATATATAGTATGTATTTAATTACAATTTTCATGAACAAATTTAATTAATTTGTGACTTAATATAGGTAGATGCATACATATGTTAGTTTACATTATATACTATACATATAAGTTACGCTTTGTTAAAGTCTAATTAATTTTTCAAGGAGTAAAAAAAAAAATCTTATTTATTCTCTATATGTAGTGACATGTAAGTAAGTAATTACTTTTCTTTCTCTTTTGTCAGTAGTTTGTAGTCACTTTATTAGTTATTCTAGTTCAAATACTTATTCTAAAAGAAAATTGCTAATAATTTTTAACAATTTATTTATTTTTCAAATCTGCAATTACACATGAAACGACTTTAGTATTTTTTTTTTTTTTTTTTTTTTTTTGCGTTTGAAAATTAAATATTATTATAGTAAACTTAATAAATATAATTTTCTAGGAACAAAAATAAAAGTAGGATCCAATTTCATGGCCAATAATTCCCTAGGTTTTTTGTTTTTTTTTTCCATAAAAAAATCTTGAATTATAATTTAGTTGCCATAACTTACATATATGAGTTATGGAGCTGAGAGAAAACTTTTCTAACAAAGTAAAACGTTTCATAATTATTTGAGGAACAATACATGTACTCACAAATTTAAATTTTTAATGAATAAATATTCACTACTTTTCACCTGGCTTGAATTGCTTTATATTTCTAAGGTAAAGTTTTTTAAAAGTTTTATAAAGTGTGTTTGTTTATCAAATTGAATTTATTCGACTATCAAAAGAGATAAATGAGATCCTACTCAAATGTTTAAATACTCGTAAATATTAACCATTTATGAAACGTGGACACTTTATTATAGTCCTCATTTCTTGCCTTCCTAATAATTTTATAGCCTCTACATGCTTCCACGTATATTTTTATATATTTGTTACAATATTCCTTTAAAATACCCATAGCAATCGACTATTTTAAGGAGATACAATTTTATTTTTTTTAAATAAGTCCAGAGAAAAAATTATTATTTTGGTGGTGTATTTGAAGAAATAATATCATATATATATATATATATATTGACGAATTAAATTTCAAATAATAGTATATTTAAAATCTTTAGTATCAGTTTTCATTTTTTGTAATAGTCATTGTATAGTCTATAGTTTATTTTGTTTAAAAAGACTTTACACTTTATATTTTTGGAAGGGAATTTTTTGTTCTTTTGTCATTAATATGTTTCTCTCAAGGTGATGAAATCAAGAAATTCAATGTGAAATTATTTTATTTGTTCTGTATTATGATGATAAGTGTAAAAAAAACTGGATTTTTCTAGTAGTACTGTCAATGTAATAAGAATACTCAATTAAAATTATGTGAAATGACCTTATCAAAAATAATATGTTCTTTATGATAGTAAATCATCAAAATTGGAGGAGGGAGAGAACAAGAAATGTAGCAATCTATTAAGTGTAAGCTGTAAATTGATTTACAAATACATAGATCAATTATATGAGTAGACTGAGAACCTTCAAATTAGAAAAACAAAGGATTTGACTTACATGTTACCAAAAGTGGTTCAAAAAGTTAATAAAATAAAAATAAATACCATTAAAACAAAGGATTTAAAGTATCATTAATAACCACACATATTGGTCAACTACTGACCTTTCTCTACTGGCATACTCGTCTGATTAAATCCATCAGACTCCTTTATATATAGACTTTAATAAGCTCAAATAAAACAACTTGTTTTTTCTTAGAACAAAGTACTTGTATTTTTCATAAGCTGATATGATACTCTTCAAGAACAATCTGTGTTATAAGTGTACATATGTATATATGTATTTTCCCAAGTAGTTTGTTAGTTTGTTAGTCATACAATACATGTATCAGATTGAACCTTCATTTTCAAATAATTCCACGTATGTACATGTATGAATTCAAATTGTATTTGAATATTGTAGGAAGGAAATAAAGATGTATAAATGTAAATATGAATCTATAAATATACTTTATTGAATTAGGAATACGGGGAAAAAAAGAGTTCATATTTTTGTAATAGTGCACCTTTTTTCTAAGAATATCAATAACTACACAGAGAATATTTAAACTTTTTTCTCTTTTTTTTATTGAAAAAAAAAAATATATTTTGTTAAACTTAAATTTTTCCTTTTTAAGTTATTATTTAATGATAAATACAAAATGCACCTTTGAACAGGTGCTGTAAGTCTATAGTTGTAAAAAAATACGCTCTGCTGGTATGTAAAAAAGCTACAAACAGCTATTTTCTTTTAGAAAGGGAGTGGAAGAAAATAAATACAAATTTATATCTATGATAAAGTTATTTTAAACCGAGGATTCTATGTTCATTCGGAATGGCATTTCATCGATAATTATTTGAAGACATTTGATATTACACGTCCTTAGTGCTCCATATTTTCCCCTCAAGGAATAAATAAAAAAAACTATAAAACAAATTGTCAAACACTATGAGTCTCTAAGGGCGAGTAAACTAGGTATAACCCTACGACTTAAATGAATGCTATTATAAAATTTGTTAATCAATTGGAAATAATTTTCACCTATTACTTTGGAACAGTGTTACTTCACATGATATATTATAGCTCATTAATTCATCAGTTATTTCAATTGTAACGGATCTGTCTTGATATTAATCTGAAGTCACTGATAAAGTTAAACCATATTATGTAGTCTTAATTATAAGTGGAATTGTATGCATAAAATTTATGAAAAAACAGTATAGATAATGTAAGTGCCCTAGAAACAGGGAATATTGATTACCAAGAAGTCATTGGCACCCCTACTGTTTGAAGAAAAAAACAACCAATAAAAATGAAAAATTATCGTGATTACCATGTCATTCATGTGTGACGTCATTTTTAAAATACTACCTCACCCAACTTATGAATTGTATCCAGTAACACACTCGTCAAGAGTAAATATGTCGGAAGTTAACCCTGTAGTCAGTCGAATTTGAATCCTTTTTTCTGTAAAAGTCTTATGTTTTTCTCTATCTGACTCAAATTCTCTTGGCAAATATCATATTTTGTTTATGCTACCCACTATTTTTTAGATACAAACTTTTTTTCTGGCTCTAGGTGTTGTTAATAAAGATATATCGTATGAATTTAGTTTAAAACCATTTTCATAATGTCTTAATAACACTTTTAACTCAAGTAATCTTAACTTGAGTAAGAAAATTAATGTCTTTTTTTTATATGTGTCTTTTTACAAAGACTCATAGCATGAATAAGAACGATTAAAAACAGTGTATTAACTTTTTTTCGATAGCTAAAGCTTTGAATTTTAGTTTGAAGAAACGGACATCTTCAAAAACACTTAATATCATTGTCAATTTGAAATGAGGTCATTAAAATATTATTTTCTGAATTAAAACTCTCAAAAATTAACTCCATGACTTAGTTCGTATTAACTGGAAGGGTCCCTTTACTCAATATATTTCTGAGCCTGAATTTTATTAGACGCTCTTAAATAAGTATTATCTAATTCTAACGGAATTTGTAACATGGCAAGTAATGATAGCTTTTAGCAGTATTGTATATAATCAATGTTCAAGTATCTATAATTTGATTGTTTATTTTCTTGTTAGGAATTTGATAATTTTTGCGTACAATCAACAAGTTATTGTTTTTAGCAAATAAACATAAAATATACAAAGATTTGATTTACAATTCAAAGGTAATTTTAAATTGTTATTCAAAAAAATCTACATATATAATTTTTTTCTTAAGAATTTCATTCTTTTTTATGATAATGATATAATTTTTTTTGCAATGTATTGAATATATTTTACATTATATATATACTGTACAAAAGTAAAATATTTAAAGGGTTGTACAAGAAATCCACTCGTACTCAAAATTGATTGTTTTATTATTTATGAATACAAATATATATAAACGTCCATATATCTGATAAATTATATTTTGAGTAATATTTGTGGCCTACAAATATGTAAAGATATGTATGTACATATACTTTGATAAAGTAGAGTGTCATTTATTTAGAACCATTAGTACATACAGATAGGAATGACTCATGTTTTTTTATGTGTGAATAAAAGATTGAGTGTATATGTATACTGTGTAAAGTTGGAAGAGCATGGCTTAGTATGGAGGGGGGGGGGAGAATAAAGATTAATTATGATAAGAGTGCAACACTTGATACAAAAATGTTGTACACAAATAAAACGATGCAAAAGCAAACAAGGACGGATGAAAAATTAATCAATATGCCTTTTTCTGAAGAGGACTCTTCTCCATAAAATAAATACAAATATGTATAGAAGTTTATAAAACATGTCGTTATCTTTAGCGTATCTCGTAACCTTTCCTCTCAAAAAGAAATATAGGAACGAAATCTCGCTCAAAATTAGTAGGTAATTGTCCAGATACCTGAATATTTGATCATTCTTCATAGCGTATCCATACGGACTGAATTAAGTTCAAACATTCAGTACATTTTTACGGGGGTAAAAGACGTAGAAAAGTTCACAGCTGAGAAGAAAGTGCATAGATACATTCTTAACTTTTATATTATGTAGATATAAATATACATACATAGATAGATACGGAGATGGCATCATCCATATTAATTGATTAAGGCTAAGAAGACATATTACGTAGATACAATATATAGAGAGAAAAATAAAAGAATATATATGTACATATGTGAGATGTCTCAAAGGGTTCTACTTCCTTCATGATGAAGATGATAATGGAATTGTAATTACTTGGTTCGTATCATCTATTTGCTTATATTTGTTTTGTTCCTTCCTTGAAACTTTTACGTACATACATACAAGCATATTACATCTATGTTCTTCTCTTCTGCTACTCATTTTCTTAAGAAAGGAACAAAAAAAAAAGCTTTCATTGTAGCAATGTCATATATTCTGTATAACTAATATACAAAAATTCATAAATTTAAAAAAAAATATACATCCTACAAAAAAAAGAAAAAGAAAAAAAGGAAAAACAATAATTTTTTTTTTAATATTCAATATTGCAGACACTTTTTATAAACGAAATCAAAGGCCCTATTGTCAAGGACTTTATTTATAATGTTCATCTTTTTTTGAGGAGAGAGAAAGAGGGATTAATGAAGGCAAATACTTAGTTTCCTTTTGAAAAATAAAGTAAATTAGTTCAATCTCATTTAGAATCGATTTTTTCATCATCCTCATGGAACAGGTTAAAGAAAGAATAAACAAACAAATGAGTTATCAAGAATAAAGCCCTTGTTTTTGTACGAGAAATGAAATTCGTAAATATCTAGAATGCATTTAAATGTCACACTAGGACCGACAAATAAACGGACTTGAACCTTTACCGTCCATAAAGGTAACCTCTGGATTTTTATTGTATTTCAGACCCTATTAATTACATCATTATACATTTACATAGTACAGGCTAATAAATGTATTATTAATAAATATGAAGAATCAAATATATTTTTTTATTATTATTATTATTTTATTTCATGAAATTTCCTTAAGATTTTTGTTGAAATTTCTCCGTTTTATTGTACAAATTCATCAGTTCTACATATATGATTCCAATATGACGTCATTTCAATTTATGAAGTAATTTGTAACTTTATTGAAATGCTTTATATCCTTTTGAACTAGAATTTAAAAAATGAATGATGATTTTATGTAGAAATAAAATGTTTTGAATGATGGTATTTTTTTTTTGTAAATCAATTATATGTAGATATATTTCAAAATATGTCAATGCATACATCAAAACATATATATATATATATATATATATATATATATATATATATATATATATAATTCATGAATTTGATATCTCCTTTAGAAAATGATATGTACCAAAGAGATTGATCATGTTTTTGATTTTTTTATTACGATACGAAATCATTTGTATTTATTCAATGTTATGGAATGATGAAGATCTGAGTTTTGAAACAACGGTATTGAGAATTGGAGCTCTTCATCAAAAACTTAAAAAACAGACATACCTAATTCCATATAAAATCAGTTCTAATATTGTGTTTGATCAAAGTTTTCAGAAGTTTCATTGTAGTAGTGAATGCTCAGAATAACTAAAAAAAATCATTAATATATAATGATACTTTGATACGCAACTTTTATTTGCTTCTCTAAGTCAGTTGATGACCATGTTCTTTTAAAAAAATCTGCTCATAAATGTTGTTTATGACTTAGAAAATGAATCTTGGGGAGCAAAAAATAGTTTGAAATAATTTATTTACTCATTTAGTTATTCGATAATAAAAATTGCAATAAACTTGTTGTCCTATAAACTACATATACTGAGTAATATAAGATAAGCCTATGTATGTATAAGGAACAATTATTGATAGTAGAAGTTATTTTTGAGCAATAATCTTGGGTTAATCAAACTTGATTAATATCTTACTTCTTATGAATAAATTTATCTCTATTCGATGAATTCAAAAACTGTTGAATTATGTTTGCATTAGTTCCTGTAAAATGTATTAATTATATTAAAAATACTAATATGTGTAATGAAATTAATTTATCCATTTTAAGAATGTAAATGAGAAGTTAAATCAATATTTATTTACATAATCTTCACTTGATTAGATATAATCCAACCCTTGGTAAACATTTGCTCCTTCTTTTGTTCTCTGATTCAATAGTTATAACCCTACAAGGTCATGTCAATCATGTATGTATGTTCAAATTAACTAAGAAGATCTATCTACTAATAATGATAAGAATTATACTGACAGTCACTTACAAAATATTTATCCAGAGGTACAAATAAGGAAAAGTCAATATATTTATAGTTCACAACTAATCTGATAGTGCTTAAAAAAGTATTATTAGAAAACTTATACTATAGAAATCTGGATATTTATGCGTATGATGGGTGAACAAGTCTCAATCATCCAAAGATAAGGATATAATTCAAGAGAAGAGAATATACAAATACTTGAATGGCAAAATTTTGTGATAATAGATATATTTTGTAAGTGACACGATACAAAAAGGAATTGAATGTTTTATAAGTGCTTTGGACTAACAAGCTACGTCTCGGTTTACAAGTTACTTTCTTTGTTAAGGGAAACTGTAATGTTTATTAATTATTTTTTAAAATACAATAACTTTTAATTTGATTTTACAAATACTTCAGAGGACAAAGAAGGAGCAGATGTATGTATACCAAAGGTTGGATTATATCTAATTGAGTAAAGATTATATGAATGAATATTGATTTAACTTTTCCATTACTTTTTAATAATACTTGGATGATCCATTACATTTGTATGTAGATATATGTCATTTTAAAAATAATTTTGACAATTTATAATTACCAAGCATCTTTTACCTCCTGGGTTTGCTCATTTCAAATGGGATCTTGTTCATACGTTTTATAAAAGTTCAGAAGAATTTTAATTAAATTTATTCTATATATAAGCTACTACACGAGTCTTCAATAAAAAAGGTTAAAATCTGACTAATGAAAATGTACATAACTTGTTAAGTTGTACATAAGAGTAGTTTAATGGCCATACGCAGTGCATATTATTTTTTTATTTTTTTCTTCTTTAAACTATCTGGTCATTAAAAATACACTTTAGAAGAAATAAGCACAAATATTTTTTTTTTTTTAAATTGTTTATTCAAGTAAAAAATAGTTATAAAATAAAAATATGCCTCTCTGAATAAGTATTTAAATGACAATGAAGGAAGAAGAGGGAATAAAAAATTAATAAAGATCTCAATTTTCTGAACTTTTAAGGTGTTGAATGACCTTGAAATGTTTGTTTGTTATTTGTATAGAATTAATACGCTAATTTACATGACCAAATGAAAAAAATGGGGAATAAACTCTGCAAAAAATATATAAAATAATGTTCACTATTTACATATAGTTCGTCACCCTAACGTACTACATACATATGAAAGCCAGAATACATGTTTCAATTAATACTGTAAGTACAAAAAAAGACTTGATGCATGAAAATCGTAGCATGTAAGTAGGTATATATATTTAACTTTACATGTGAATGTATATACACGCAAAAATATAATTTACATATCTAAACAATGATAAATTTAATCCGTGAGTAGATCATTTCTACAGATATATACATATACATATATAGCTACAAAATTTTATCAAGGAACATGTTTAATCATTTACATATGTATATGCCTTTATGCATATCTATGTATATATATATATATATATATATATATATATATAATTCAAATCAACTATATATATATATATATGTATGTAAATATATGTGTATGGGACAAAATTGATAAAGTAAAGTGATGCAAAACTTAGTTGTGTAAATAAAGGAGTTTGAAACTTTTACACAGTTTGATTTACATTTATTTAGTGATAACAAAAAACGACGAGCATTTGCTTTTCAACTTTGTTATGTTTGATTGACAGAAATAATTTTTTGAAAAGAGAGAGAGAGAAAAAAAAAATTTGTAAGAGTTTGATAGCTTGAAAAAAAAATACAAAAAGTTTAGTCCTGTCAAAAAAAAAAAAAAAAAAAAGTATTAAATTACACACCTCTATAAAATTTATTTTAATCAAGAGTCGACACAAAGCTACGCAGTGTTATGAAAAAAGATTTTTCAATATAAATGCATCAAATTTACACACAATGTAACAAATTTAAACAAATAGTTTTAATACTAAAAGATCGATTTTTGTCCCACATAGACCAACTTGTTGTCCCAAAGACACCATTTTCCAGCTTATTACTATAAACAAAAAGTATTGGGAATCCAGAAAACTATATTGAATCATCAAACTTCACTTTATGTCCCTGAAATGTAGCCCCCTCCTCCCCCCCCCCTCTTCGATGCAATGCAAATTTGCCAATACGTCAATAATTGAAGAACAATAACTACTGAGTTTAGATATACTATTAAATTTAAAAATTGAATGGTTGTGAGTAATAGTTTATAGGTTACTAAATCCTCTGGTGCAGACAAAATTATAAATAGAACCAAAAAAACGGGAAAGCCTAATATACATACAGATACATAAATTATACGATATAGTATCATTTTTCTAGGAAATAAGTCTCGATTATTAATAAAAAAAAAACCACGTTCATAGTATTATTTATTTGTGTGTGTGTGTGGTGATAAGTAAATTTTTTTATCTACAACCAAAAGTTTAAATAAAGTCCTATATTTGATCATTTCTTATAAAATGTTAATAAATGTGATGGCAAGTAACATGGATATTTAACTTTCTAAAATGTTTTTAAATACAATCATGCATTTATAATTAAATTAAAAATAAACTATTTTTAAAAGGATGAAAGATATCTACTCTATTTATGAGTACAAAATGAGATTTCAAAGTTTTCAAACTCTGCACGATTTCAAGTTTTCTTATGAGAGTATTTTTTCGTTAAAAACGTGCCAACAAGTTAAACTTAAACTCAACAATACCCTTCTTTTTATAACTCTTAATCTATGTAAGTCCAATATTTGAAATATTCATAAATATTGAAACAAAATGCAGTTGCAACATTAGACAAATGTTTTGTTTTTTTTTGAAAAAAAAAACTTCCTCATAGCCTGAAACTTTTTCTCACTTTTTTAGATCAATTAGTTTGAAATATTATGTCTAGAATATACAAGCATCTTATTTCAACTAGTGGCATTGCATTTAATAGCTATGTAAATGTAATTAATTGTTGTAAGAATGAATAAGTCATTAGTTTTACATGTTACATAGCTCCTTCTTGGCGTCAAGAGAAATTGTTGTGAAAAGTGTTTATACAAATAGCAATTCTAAAATTCTACAAATTGTGTAAAATTATTTGAAAAAAAAAAGAAAGAAGAAAAATGTATTAAAACTTGACCAAAATGTAATAAAAAAAAAATAAATTGATTCATATACTACATAACTTTTTAAAAGTTTTATATTTACGATGCAATAATTTTTGTAGCAACTGCAAGTAATTGTTAAATAATTCAAAAATATAATTTTGCAATAAATTTAAATTTTATGTAGGCACTAGCTTTTTCCTCAAAAACAACAAATTATGTGCTCTTAAACAAACTTTTCTCCAAAAACTTCTTTTTTTTTAAATCGTGAGGCTCAAGAAATGGTTAAAAATTAATTGCTCTTCGTTTTATATATATTTTTTTTTTTATGATTTATGGTTTTTTTTAAATGATCAATCTTTTTAAAATGTAACTTTATGTATTTATGTACAAATATTTATTTTCTTGTACAATATATTATTATGTATTTTTTTTCTAAGTTTTGAATTGATTAATAATTGTCACTCATATACATAAATCATAAACACAATAAAATAATAAATTTATAAATGTACTACAAATCATAGAAATGAATGACATTAAAGAACAGTATCATGCAATTTACAAAAAAACACATGTCAATAGACTTTTACTAATAGAAACAGTATTGATATAATTATATTTTATACTGAAATCAAAAGAAATCTCAAGTCATGCTTGTCTTGATAAGTATTTACATTGGTAAATACGTTTCTAAATTATTTCTTCATATATTGTCCTTTCAATATTTATTCATAAACATATTTGTGACTTTAAATTGTAGCCTTTGATATTTTATTTTAGAAACAGAGCTTACATTTTGTATCATATCTATCTATATATTTGTATAAAAACTTTTTTAATGCTCTTTAAATTAAAGAACAGCTTGTGACAAAAGTTTAAAAAAGGTCAACTTCAAATTATCGTTTAAATTAAAAAAGTTTTCAAATATATTTGAAAATATTTTCAATGCAAGATGTGTGACATGCTGCATGTAGATCAAATCTGTTAGATCAATCAACTCATTCATACTCAAGTACACAGAATCATTTTATATGTATTTTGGATAAAAAATGTTCGTACTTAGTCTCAAAATATTTACATTAATAAACTAAGGTTTTCTTCTGAAGTTTTTGACTAAATTCATTATTAAGAGTATGTTACATTTATTCAGTTGAAGTAAATTGTTAATTGAAATATAAAAATACAATAAAGGAGTTGTCTATTACCCGATAATGTACATGGATTAGCTTTTTATATTTTTATATGAGATGCTCAATCATCAAAATTAAATGTCTATATATTCGATCTCAAATAATTACTTTTATTTAATGAAAAAAAAATACAAATAATACTTAAAATGATACTAATCCTTCACCAAAATTATGCCTACTCATAACAAAAAAACTGATAGATAAAATACAATTATATAATACTTATTTTTTTTAATCAAAACTTAATTAAAAACCTGTAAGATATAAGCAAATTCTTTACCCTTTATAAAAGTTTGTCAAATTTGAAGATATTAAAAATTTATAACGGAAAAAATAAACTATGAGTGAACAAGAGATGTATGTATATAAAATTTTTTTGTACATGTTTAGCTGTTGTTTATTTTTGTATTATTTATAATTTAACAACAGATTTTTTACAATGTTAAAATTCACTTTTGACACTAGGAATTTGTTCATTGATTTCTTTAAAAGTAGGATAGAGATGGTTTAAGCAAAACCTTTGGTTATTTTGAATAAACAAAATTAACTTCAATGGATCCTTCTTTTTTAAGAAAAAATAAATAAGTTAATTTTGTGGCTCAAAGTAGGATACATTCATAAATACAGTTATAGACTAATAAAAAATATATATTTATGAACATTAAGATTAATCTGTAATTATATATATATATATAATTATTTACATAGATTTATTTGAATAGAAAAAAATCATGACTTCGAAAGAATTTAATAAAATCTCTTCCCCTAGTTTTCAATTAAAAGTCAATTTAATTGGAATTTTTTTTCGAAAGAATAGATTTTTATGTTAAAAAGGATTTTTTAACATAAAGAATATAACAACATGTTTTTTATTTATTCTTTATTCATAGATTTATTTTCTATTAAAATAAAAATTAGGAATTATAATCGATTGAAGGAGAATTCATTTGTATGATTTCACATTACGTCATGAGTTATATGTAAACTTTTGATTAGGAAAATAACAAGCTTTGTTTTGGAGTGTTATAGGTTAAATTATTTTCTGAATGTATAATTATGACAAATATACAAGTAAGGATCTCAAAAAGTAGTATTTACAAATTTTTTCATTACAGGGATCCATCAAATTTTAAAAGTACATATTTTATACTTATAATAACTACATATAAAAAGTCTTAAACCATTTAATGTTACTCCTATTGAAGGCATTTATAGTTGTCTGAAAGCATTTTCTATACCTTATTGAACATAATGCCCTTTTTGTTTCTCTACTCAGAAATATCTACATTTTGTAAATAATTTTACTTTAATGATCGATAATAATGATAAGTGAGATCTGATAAAAACCAATTTTCTTTAAATGAAAACAAAAACAAAAATAACTGTTGTATAAATTAGGACTATTTATCATGATCAAGAAACATTTCCTATGATTTATAAGGTAAATAATACATGGAACGTGAAAAATGAATGAATTGTGAAGAAAAAAAATACCCACGAAATTCTTTTATAATCATTTGTTTGCTCAATAGCTAATATAATTTATATGAAATTGTTAGAAAATATATTAGTATACGTAATATAATCATTCTATTTATACAAAAATATACGTAATTTAAAATACTTCCATTTAATGGCAGCTTGGCTCAACTTCAACAAAAGTACTATTTTGTCTTTGGTTTTGTGAAAATAAAAGTTTTCAATTTGCTTCCATCTCGTAGCTTGATAAAATTTCATTTGTATCAAACATAACTTAACTTTTTTTTAGAAAAGTTATAGTTTGTAGATTAATTATACATTTAGAACAATTATAATTTCAGAAATAAACTCGACCAAATTTATACTATCAAAGCATTTTGATAAAAAAGTTCCTAACTATTCTTCATTTTTTCTTTATCGCTTTTTTTTAAGCATGACATTAATTTTTGTTTCTTCATCTAAAAGTTGATTTCTTGGGGTGAATAATTCACAAAAGAGGTATATCATAATTTTTGTACGGTCAAGTGTACTTGAACGACAAACGCCACTTACTAAATTTTTTTTTTAAAGTACCATTTATTACTTATGTTTGCAGATATATCATTACAATTCTCAAAATTTGAGAGCTCATCCTAATCGCTAGAAAAAAATGGGCATTTTATTATTTCATTTTTTGACATAAAAAGAATTTTTTAATTTTTGACTGAATTTATAATTTTCCACCCTTTAAACTAGTCGGTTACAAAACTTCATGTTATTTTCTTTTGCTGTTTTAAAATTATAGAACTAAAAGTAGCGACTGCGTGTAAAAGTTCATTTTGATATAGTGAAATTTAGACAAAAGGAGGGCTTATATCTAGGAAACAGCTATCTATAACGAATTATGATTTAACATACATTCTATTCATATAAATGTGAGCTTTTTTTATATTCTTATCATCGATTTGATGTGGAAATTATGTTTTAAGAAAAAAAATTTGAAATCTATTAGCAATTAATTAGCCAACTATGTCATTTTTCTACAAACAATGGACTGCTTTACAGATATGTAATTAATGATACTTGTTAAGTAGGTAAAGAGTAAATAAATTAAATAGAAACATGTAAATTATGATCCATATTATAATTAGATACTTCGATTTTAGTCTGAAAAGTAGTTTAACCGGACATTTTTAGTATCTCAATTTTCAAATGTTTCTTTTTCTTTTCTATCACTTTTAATTAAAAGTTGACTCTCGGAGTAAATCGTTGATAAATAGAACTGTATTTATATATAGTAAAAACTACCAGATATGATGTTTGTATCTCAAAAATCTCATGATGGAAAAGAACACCATAAAAAAATTATCAAGCTAATTCATTTTTAAGATTATAGTCGAAATTTCTCAATGTATATGTACTTCATCAGTAGACCCTTTTAGCTTCTTCTCATATCAATTTTCTATAAAAATCTGTAAATTTGTTTCATCATAGATAATATGCAAAATTTATAGTATTCATTTATTAAGTTACGATAATTATAATTTGAAAACTTAATAATAGTCTGACGTTCATCGAGTATTCCCTGTAGATTTTGTTATATGTATGGCTTAGAAGAAGTTAATATTTCTTCTTACGAAAAGAAATCTGTGAAGCTCAGTTATTGAGCAGTAAATAAATAAAAAAAATCTATAAATATATGTAGCATTGTAAATCCTTTTAATAAATGGTACAAGGCCTCTTGGTATAATGGCAATAACTGGCTTTTGTAATAATAATAAAATGAAAATTTCCCAAATGAAGCTATTTTTTTTACTCTCTATAAAAAAATTGCCTATAAAGTCTAGCAAATTATACTTATAATTAATTTACCATAAATAAACTTCAATTCATTGGCCTAGTGTATGAATTGACTCATCAATGACTTTTTTGTAAAAAAAAAAAACTCAAGTCAATTTTATTAGTTTTATACCCAGGATTTTACTTTTTGCTAGCTGTAAATATCAGGTTATAAAATGTGAAACAAAGGAAGGGTGAATTAATTATAAAAACTAATGCAACATAAAATTGCAGTAGTCCTTAATAATAGCCAAACTTTTATGAAGGTAAACAATATACCAATATACTTATAGATATGAAAGGACATTAGTTTTATGAGCTCTTAATTTCACATACCTACTTACATAAACTTTCTATTAAGTGCAATATGCCCTCTGCATTTACTACTTCTAGGGCTTGAATCTGTAATATTTCTACAGTTGCTACATTTTTTTTAAATTAATAATATCCATGGCATTTCGGGGATGGAGTTTATGGAAACAAAGTTAAATACTTGGACTGTTTTAATCATTCATTATACTTTGAGGCATACATTTCAGTGTAACTATAAAATATCTATAGCTAAATATAAAGAAAGGAACTATATACAAAAGTAAAAGCAAAACATAAGAAAAAGAAAATCTTTCATAAAATGTTTTGTAGCTGCGCTCATAAAAATTCATGTATGTTTATAGATATGTGTGTACATTTAATATTAATATATGTATATAAAGAAAATTGTAAGTTATGAATTATTTATTAGCTCTATTAAGTAGATTTATTCAAGACTTTCATAGTAAATATGTATGTACTTAGACTACATACATATTTACAATGATATCATAATCATATTTGATCTTTCTCAATCAACCTACATATGTAGAGAGATCAACTCTCCTGCTTTCAAATATATGTACACTTATTAGTATCTTTCTACGCCTAAAGGACTCACGGTTTTCTAAGGATGGATGAATGAATTCATCCTCTTCATCACAGGCCTCTCCATCCCCATAGATATCATCTTCTTCCTCTCCTTCATCAATCCTTGTATCCTCATAGTCCCATGGAAACGTACCCTCAAGGCCATCTCCTGCATTATATGTAGAATGAGGAATCACACGGAATGGGGGTCGATTAAGGATCCGTGTTTTAGTTCCACTACCAGAGCTTTTATTTGTTGTTGTGATGATGGAGGTACTCGTTAAGGGAGGAGTAGAGAAGGTGAGGGGATTGGAGCGGATATTTGGATGGTTCGTGCTCATGCTGGGAGATGAGGTTCGTCGTGACATCCTTGCTCAATCATAGAAGGCTGTAATTTGTAAAAATATAACATGAGTTACATAGAGATATATTTTGCATATCAATAAAAGTATTGTTTATTCATCCATTGATTAAATTAATAAATGTATACAAACTACCCCAAAAAATTCGTCTTAAGCAATATTTTAAAATCCCTTAAAGCCTTCTTTAGGAAGATAAATATAGATTAAACATTCAAAACCTTTTGGGATCAGAGTAAATCAATATAGCACCATAATTTACGAGGTCTCCCATTGGGAGTCTCTCATGTACATATGTAAAACATTCATATATGTAAATAAAATATTGCTCCAAATACAGGTATTTACTGTATATACAAACATAATACGTATATTTAAATATGTATGCATACAAATTTATTTATTTCTACTCCTTCATAAGTTTTGAACCAGGCGTAATAATTTATGAATGTTCCTCTATTCATCATTTCATAACACTAAATATATAAAAAAAAACCAAATATAGTATAATGGTGTTGGTGGTAGTGGTTGTTGCTCGTAATTGTCACATATCATGTCAACAATGTTGAACAAAATTAATATATAGAAAATTGATGTTATTCATAAATTATTACAAGAGAGAATAATTATGTCACTTTAAAGTGACAAGGCAGAAAGGAAAGCTTCCTTTACACTCTAAATAAATAATAATAATAAAAAACATACACTAATATATTTTTATAAAGGTATATATGCCTAATATACGAGTACTTGGGATCCCTCAACAAAGGATATTTACCTCCATGTTCAACAGTTACATATGAATAAATTTTATTATCTACATATATTTAGCATCTATGCACATATGCATTTGTGTGTCTTAGTGTACATAGACAAGGCATTCAGTTCCAATTACATAGATTCCATGCATGTGGGCATGGGTATAGAGGAACTAATATAAATATATGACCTGAAAATTACTATTTGACTTTATGAGTCTTTATACACAAGCATACAATTATTTGGAAAGTTAAAGAATGAAATATATTGGGATATTGTAATGTTTGGTTATTTCTCCACTGTTTTGTTCTTGTTGTTGTAGAAGGAAGAGCAGGTTTTTTTTTTCTCTCTTTTAGTTCTTCCCAAAAGTCTCATAATTAAATATAGTTTTGTTTTTTTATCATCTAATAATTTCTCAGAATCCTCACATCAAAAATTAATTCATATATGAATAAGTATTCCTAATAAAAATACGGGAAAAAGAAGAATTTTTCTTATATGTGGGGTCCTTAAAATCAAAAAATCAGATGTTTTGTATTTACCCATATGTATATAAAAGTTATATTGGAAATAACTACATTCCATACCTAAGTAATCAAAACTAAATGCTTATTTTTATTTTTTTAGTGTCGGAGGACGATTTTAATTTGGGAGCAATTGCACTTAAATTCAGTTCATAAAATACATTGATACTCATATTCCATGTTCAAATGGAGTCATGAACTTGGGCGTGTCAAAAACCAAAATATATATGTATATACATATACATAATAATAATTGTAAGAAATTACTTTCTTCGATCAAAAGGAGTTTTTCCATTGTGTAAAGTATGTAGACGCATAATTTTTTTCCCAAGGAAGAGTGGTGTTCACTGCATAATTCCCTCATTCAAATACCTTTGTGTATGGCATTGAAGAATGTAAGTCACTCGTTTATTGTAGATATGTACCATGTTTTTGGTAAGTGAATATATTTGTATAAATATACGAGGGCAATAGGTATGTACTACAATTAGAATTACAAGATCCAATGAGGCAATTTGGCAGGGAGCCCATTAATTGAGGAGTAATGTGAGAGATAATGAACTGATCAAAGTTCCTTTAGATATTGGTAATATATATATATATTTATATACATTAATGGGATAATCTTTGACTTTTTCCATGCGATGATAATGATAGCTACAAATTGTGTATGTACATACATGGAATAGATACTTTATCTTTTAACTTTATCATTAATATTTAAACATCTACTAATTCCTTTGGAATGGTTGTGAAGGAGCTAATACTTCATTATACTAATAGCAAGGTATTTATTATTTAAAGTTGATCATATATCCGGTAGTAAGTGAGATAGCATCTACGACATTGAACTTAAAAGGGACTTTTAACAATTCTGAAATTAGGTACGACATCTTATATGCGTACATGCATAGCTACAAGTCATATTTTAAAGCGTCTTTCTTTTGCTCCACCCCAGGTAAAGTCTACAAATTCCAAAATGTTGTATCTAAATATACATGTACAGTATATTTGTGCTTCTATCAAATAAGACAAAATGAGACTATTCAAGCAGAATACATGAAAGGAAGTTTAACAATGTCATAAATTTGTTGAAAGCATCTAAGTACACTTAAAACATAAAAGTGACTTTGGCTATAATTTGAAGGAAAGGAAGAATGACCTTCAAATTTTGTGTTAGTTAGTTAGTAAATACATACATAGATATGGTAAGTTAAGAAACAGTTGATTTACAATTTGTCTTTGAGTCATAACTTAAAGGTCTTAATATGGTACCCAAAATTTTTTAATATTCTTTAGACATAGTTATAACAATAGAAAAATGAATTTTGTCAACAAAAATAAAAGTGATACTTCTCAAGTCGCTCTAAAACGATCCTTTTTTGAGTGGTCTAAAAACTAGACCCTAAGACTTTTTATTTCTCTACAACTTATTTTTGTACTCATAGATATCAGAAAATAATTGGGTACAAATGTATATATGTACTAACGAAATAAGTTATTTTTTAATGGTTCAAACATGGAAACAACCTTTCGTAAAAAAAATTATTAATTAACAGACAAGTCTGTCAACTTTTCAAAAGTATTATTTTCGTATTGTGTACATATACGTACATTATTAAAAAAGCTTCTATCTTCGTTATGATAACTTTACCTTACTATTTTGGGGATTTAATAAAGGATTAACGTCGTGTGATGGCTCTTTAATGAGTACTAAACTTAAGTTCACTGACTTCGAGGTGTATGACAAGAAGGTATTTTTTTTTTTAAATGAGCAATTCTTTTTGTAAAATATAACTAATATCAATAATGGGAGAGATGAAGGAATTAAATAAACAAATTTGCACTACTAACATCAAAGTAAGTCTTAAAGCAAAAAAAAAATAAAAAAAATATTTGTTTAATAAGAAAAAGGGAACATTAAATTAAGGTATATTAATTATACCAGTTTACAATAATTAAATGCATTTAACATTGATGTAAGTTTGATACATTACTCATCATTTTATAATCATTTGTTACACAATTTATGTATTCTCACTTAATTAACTAAATATTTATATTTTATCATTTTTTATACAAGGATAATAAAAATAAGAGGGTTCATTATCTATAATGAATCAACCAAACCTTTCATTTTCATTACTACAAAAAAGAAATAAGAAAATGTCAAATTATAAAAATATATCATTTACTATTGAGAATGAGATTCCTTTCTCATGAGAATTGATGAAATTTCATCTCCATATGGTTGTACATACATATTTCATAACTTCATAGGTATATGAGAGAAGAGAAAGAAAGGGTCCTAATTTTACAAAAACAACCTATTTACTGTGTTATGTACATATAAGTGTACATGACCTGAAACATTAAATAATTTCCGAAAAGAGTCAATAAAAGTCACTTATTACCCCCAGGCACTTCATATTAATAAACGGTAAATTAATGAAAAATAAGTTGAAAAAAGGTAGATTAGAAATTTAATTACGAAAACTATGGAGTTATTTAATTAAAAGTACTCAAATTCCCGTATTTTCTCCCTAAAAGAGATTCATTCAATATGACCAAAGTATTAGTTAAATCAATATGTCTTTTATTGATGTTTTTATCCTTCATGCTATTAAAAAAAAGATCTCTGTACAAATACCTTCCTTATTTTCTTTAAAAGTTGAAAAATACAGGAAAAAGAACACCTATTCAATACATCTTAGTTACTGTTACTGTACATAGTTTTAATTTATGACAAGAAATGTATGTTGTTGATATGGAACATATATTTCAATCATCCACAGAGCCTTCAAAATCTTTGAAATATTTTTAAGATTTTATTAAGATAAATAAACATAAAATTAATTTATTTTCCTCAATGAATAATTATATATGTAATAAACAGGCACTTAGTGTAAAATCTGCATATATGTAAACTAACAACAGATGTAATATAATCCACAGCTCACAAAAGGATAACATGAATAGATAGTTTGTATAAATACAATACAATACGTACTTGAAAAAATTAATCATATCTAGAAAAAAATGTATAGATGGGTTTAAAGAGTTTATTATGTGTTCTATATATAGCTATGGTGAATAGTTTATGTAAACCTTCCTTCTGAATTGATTATTCAATTACAAACAATTCCTTTTTATTTTCGATTTACACTTCTTAATGCATCTTCAATTCAATTTATATTCTATAGAATATAAGGATTACATATATATGTATACCATATATAATAAATATTACTTTCTATTGCAAGAGTTGAAGAGAAGGGCTTAATCTAAGTAATTTTGTTTTATTAAAAAAAAATCTTATATTGTGTATTGATGAGAGTTATTTTTGTGTTAAATTATTTAGTCATTGATTGAGGAGAGATTTTGTAGTGATGTACTAGTGAAGAACATTTTAAGCAAATAAGTTTGTATACACTTACATTTATATTTGATTAAATATGTTTAACCATTCAAGAACCAGTTAAAATACTAACTATGTACATAAAGGAACAAGGGAAAATAATTTTCAAGGTATTTTCAAGAATATACAAACTTAGAACGTATGTATTTTTCATTTTCAGCAGTTCATTGTAAATGACCTGAACGTTGAGTTTTATTCAAATGGAATAACTTTTTCTCGAGCATGTATCTAACATTTGGAAAGAGCTATGTAATTGGTCAGTTGTTTACTAAATAATAATTAGAGATGGTTTTTCCTTTTTCTCTTTTTTGAAGGAAATACTATGAAGATGTGTTATACTAAGAAGTAGGAAACATTTTATTATAAAAGTATTTTAGGGAATAAATCTTTTTTTTTTTTGTGTGTGTACGTGTATATGTATTGACTTCGAAAAGGCATCGATCTTATCCTCAAGAAAAACTTTTGATATTGAAAGGATACTTCATTAACAATCAGAGCTATGTTTATTTTTGTTACTAAAGAGAAACATTAACTTTTAATAAGAGCAAAGGGATATGCTCAACAGTTTTCCAGGAAGTTTGAATATATAAACTCTACCACCTGTAATAGTCACAACTTGAAGTAATTATGTACATTTCCTTGCTTGTTTACGAGAAATAAATGAAATTAGGGATAATTCTGATATCATTATGGGGGGGGGAGTAATGATATCAAAATCTAATTTGTAACATATATGATCTGTTTCTTTTTTTTTTTAAATGGATCTGCTAATCAATTATATATCATAACAAACAGAGTGCATTTGCAAAGGAAAAGAATGTATCTCCTCCAATTATTTGTTACTTCATATTTTATACAATTATAGAGAAAAAAAATAATTTTATTTATTATACCATTTTTTTTGATAAATCAAATTGACCAAATAAAAATATTATAAAAAAGGTTTTTAAGCTTCAAAATGATTCATTTTTAATATATTACAGAACTTTCAAGAGTTTATGTAATGAATTAGCATGCAGTTGTCCTTAACTATGAGGTGTGTTATGCAACCAAAAGTAATTTAATTAAATAAAAAACAATTGTACATAAAATAAAAGTATATTTACATTACCTAAAAGGAAATAAAGAGAACATGGAGCTTTTAATAAGCTGTAGTTTAAATGTTATTGTGTTATGTATTTCTTACACGTTTAGAAATAAATTTGTACAGTTGAACAAACTTTGGCACTAGAAACATCATACTGACCCATTTTTATATTTGTGATTGCTTCTTTTAAATTACTTACCAGTTTAACATTTTTGAATATTATTTTCTTGTAAAATTTACCCGTGATTTGAATACTCTAGATTTAAGATGTGTTATAAATGGAGATGAAAGAATAAGCCCTTTCCAACAATTTTGTCATTTACTCTCAAATCGTGTCTGTTATGAAGTTGTATTACGTATTTATATATGTTTTGATCTTTTTTCATTTTTTTATTTTTTTCGGAGCGTCAATTGTATGCTGCAATACCAAATATATTACATATATGTATATCATTAAAATTTCCTTAGAATATTTTTTG
This sequence comes from Lepeophtheirus nordmannii, assembly GCA_963680855.1. Lineage (NCBI taxonomy): Eukaryota > Metazoa > Arthropoda > Copepoda > Siphonostomatoida > Caligidae > Lepeophtheirus > Lepeophtheirus nordmannii. Next base: position 22,904,104 of record OY804522.1, on the reverse strand, counting down.
TTTAGTAAAGAAGGCATAGAATACTATCAAAAATAATCACTGATAAAATGGATTTTGATGAAAGATTCTTAAGTTCAAAGTAAAAATATTACTACCTATGTATACTAATAAAAAAATATCTTTTAGATTCCATAATTACTTGTTATTTACGATTTTTTTTTCTATGTATCAAATATGTTTTTCGAGCATTATACAAAAAATATAATTTCTTGTTTATAGTTTTTAAATGTTTAAACCAACTTCTGATAATAATTTAAAAAACAAGCAGACATACACTATTTGTAAATAATCTTATTTTATTTAAAGTTAAACGTTACATTCGAAAATGTGTTATACTTTATGTAAAACAGTCCAAACTAGGGTGAAAAATACACTAAAGTTAAAAAAAAAAAGAAGAATTTTCTTAAGAAATGAATAAGGGTTAAAGGAATTTATTTGAAAGAGTGATATATTGATTTTTTTAATTTTCCAATGTGTATTTGCTATTTTAGGATCTCTGGTTTAGTTCCAATATGGATTTTATTTCATTTTTTGAGAAAAAAGATGTTAGAGGTTAAAGTTTAATTTTGAAATTCTATGATACAAATGAAGAGTGATATTGCATCAAAGAAGGTAAACAATAAATGGTTCTTGAGTATTACACAATATGCTGCATTAGCTACCCAAAGATAGATCTTATTTCGTATTTTAAAAGTACAAATATCACAGCATTGGCATTTATCTTTTTCCAAATGTTTTATTTTTGATTCTATAGAGACATACGAGTATCGTATGGTTCAAAAGATATGCTATTCCCCAAACAGAAAATTGTTATGGAACAAATATATTGAATAATGTTTTTTTTTTTTTTTTTGTAGACTGAGGAAAAGATCGATCATAGATAGTAATTTTACGTTATTTATGACAATTTCAGATGCTTTCTTAATGGATTTTGAGTATTTTTTTAATGTATGTATAATATTTTTGGTATGATACATCACATTATACATATAGTTTCACTGGATCATTTTAAAACAAAGTGTGCTTCAAAAAGTTGCTAACTTTTTTGCTAACAAAAAAATTGATTATTCCAATGGCATGTAACACATTTTGAAAATTTGAAAAGTTTTACTTTTTTCTCATTTTTTAAAGACCCTTTCTAGTTCTGGACCCCTTGAATACCTTGTTAATTTGTCATGCCCAAGAGCAAAGCAACTATTATACTTTTTTCAAGATCAAACAGTCTCGATTCCTCATAGTCTTTGTCTGGGGTAGGGCAAAGCTATGAAACAAAGTCTCAAAATTGTGGCTACAAGATGATTTTCTTGTGTGCTCTGAGTGCTGAGAGTGTACTCTAAATTAGCACCCATGCATTCACTTTTATCATTCATATAAAACAATGTGAACATTGCGAAGGGAAAACAAATATTAATTTATGTACTTCAAATGCGACATCTTGCAGGGGGGGGGGGGGCTTCTATCTCTTTGTTTTATAGCTTTGAGGTAAGGTAGTATTGAGCACAACACTTTATATATATATATATATATATATATTTCAAACATATTTGAAGGCACTTTGATTCTCTCTTTTGAGGAAATGCGCAAAAGTAAGTTCTGCTAAGAAAATAACTTTTAATTTATAATAAAGTTTGTTTTATTTGTATATTTGTAAGATATCATTTGATATGGACATCATGATGACTCAGATAAAATTTTAAAAAACTTATATATTTTCACAAATAAGTAAGAAACACACATAGATACTAAATGCTTATAAAAATGCCATTTAGTAAGCATTGTCAATGTCTTTTAAAAGTTATAAATACTTTATGTAGTCATGAGTAACATTTTCAAAACAATTAATACAAATTAACAATAAATGAATTGACACAAATGTGTTTTATTTGAAATATATAAAAATAAATTATCCACATACATTCATACTAAATATACTAAAGAAAAAAATATAAATTGATAGTCCCTGAGAACATGTAGTGATTAATTGGAGAAGATAAAATGAAAAAAAAAAACAAGCATCTAATGAAAATTGATGGATGAGAAAAAGTATTAAATAATTGATTAAGAGGGAGTAAAAAAGGTATTTACGGAAATTAAATGTCTATGGGGACTCAATATTGTCCAATTGTGTGCATCTACAAGTTCTATGAATGTAATTTATTTTAGTTATTTTGTATGAATGTCTTTTTTTTAAATTATTACTTGAATATATCTCTTCTTTGTACATATGCTCAACGTTATGTCATAATATCTAGGTATGAAAATCTGGTAATATGTTCATTATGCAAAGAAAGTTATAAAAGAGAATGTGACGTTCTTGAATTTCCCTTGATATTTGGATCATGACATTACTTTGACAAATGTTCATGTCAGCATTGTCTTTTTCTTTTTGTGGTCTTTTTATCTAATTAACCATTTTTTTTCCATGTATACATTTTAGTATATGTACATACAAAAATATAACACATTTTAACCCTTATTACAGAACAAAGACGTGAAAAACAGATCCTTTGATAGTCTAATTATAACTATATGCATAAAAGTATGTAGGTATATGTACTTGTATGTATATTGTGCCTAGGTATAACCATCAAAGGCTTTTGAGTAAAAGCGGGTTTCATTTTTACTCACATTCAGATGGCTCTTGAGATAGTAAATATTTGCTTAAGCTTTTTAATTTATTGTTTAATAAATCTTTTATGAATTATTAAAATATATTTTTATAGCCAAATACCATGACGGTATTCTATAAGCCAAAGACAACTAACACAGGTAGTGCGTGAAAATATTATAGGTCCTTTTTTAAATTAATTTTTTAAGGAGTTTTTTTGATCTTGTAGCTTTTTTTAAAAGCTCATTTTGGATCTTTTATTTGTCAATTTGCTGTCTCTGATATAAGTCAATGTGGTATAACTCCTAAAAATACATGAAATCCGTGTTGATTGAATTAATTATGTTTTTTTTTTTTTTTTTTTTTTTAAATAAGTAATAAATTAAATCCAGAAGAAGAAAAACCTTCAAGGCAGTTACAATTTTTGTAGGGACATTGTTTATGTTCTATTCTAGGTAAAATAATGAGTGAGCATATATTGGACAATGATAGACAATAATTGAAAAATAATAGAAAAGAATTGAGTGTGCTGTTATTTTTGTATGTATCGTGGGCGTACAATTTGACAAAAAATACTCTATGTATAAAGTTAATTATATGCATACTTTTAATACAATTTAAAATGAATTAGGTAAAAATAAATATGATTTATCCCTTTACTTTTAGCTTGATTTATTTATTAAAGAGAAATAAAGTAATTTTCTTGCCATATAAATAGACTAATTAATTAAGTTTTCTTTTGTGGTGTAATATTTTAACTATATTCAGTATAATACAGCAACATGTGGTTCGAAACCTCTTGCTACTTAAGTAAGTTTGCAAATAGGTGGAAGAATATACTTTTTTTTTTGGTCAGGAGTTATCGGTGATCATTTTTACAAAATCAAGATCTAGTTATTCTCATTTTGGGATCATTTTGGGATATGTTGAAACATATTTTTATCAAATTCATCACACGTCCGTGTCTCCTGTTTCACATTTCAATATTATATTAAAATATGTCATATGTACAGTATTTATCGGTGAACTGTCATAAAACTATTTTGAGAAATTACACAAATATTTAATTGCATTGATTTGATATCCTCAATCAATTAATAACTGATCTATCTTTATTTTTATTTTTAAATGAAATTAGGTTCTTGAGAGTTTTTGACATTAATGTTGTATCTATTTGAACCTAGATACTTTTTTTTTGTAATTTTGAGAAGATGATTTTTGTATAAGAAAAAAAATTATATGCATAAGTATAATAGTACGTGAGGTTTCCGACCTGTAATTATATATTCAAAACTTAAATGCTGCTTTCAAACATGAATCATTTACAGGTAGTTTACATTAGATCCTAAAAAAGGCATTTTTAAGGTAAAAAAAGTTTTTTTTCTTTTTGTTAAAAATAAATTATTTTAAAAATTGAACAGTTTAATTGATTTTTCATTTCTTTTAAAGTTATATATATCTTTATAAACGTCGTGTAGGAAAAACATTGATTTGATGGCAATTTTTAAGATAAAAATCCCGCATAGTTGTTGTTACGAATTTGTATATAAATATAAAGGTTTATATTGTTACATTAGTGCATATATAAAGTCATTTAGTCCTTCAAGGTTCAAAATATGTCAATGGGTGAAATACTTATTATTTGATGATATTTAAATATGAATTAAGACAACTGCTTAGTTGAATTAAAAAAAAAAAGACATTGGTCACTTCATGAAAATTTAAGAATTTTTCACAACCAATGGAGTTTCACAAGAATATGTCACATTTTTCAAATTGGAAGTGGTTTTTTTTTTTGTTGTTTTGTTTTTCAAAATGTTTGTGTTTTTAATATAATTTGAATACCTTTCTAAACTTTGTGTTAAAATATACGTAACAAAGTCTTATTTGTTTTTATTTTATATGAGATAAAATACTACATGAATTAATTAAATGCAATCAAATTATCAATAACAAATAAAAGTTTTTTTAAGTTGTTTTGGAACTGAAAGTTATTAACAAAAAAGTAGATTTGTTAATAGTATTTTTAGACGCATTTATAATAAAAATCTTGTAGTTGAACAATTGAATATTAACTTTTACAATGTATTTACCATTTAAAATATTAACAAGAGATATGCATAAATTATTTAAAGAGTAAAAAGATGGTGTGGCTATATTAAGAAAATGGCACTTTGTATAATTAAAATCTACGTAACAATCTAATTACTTTTGATAATTTGAAGACAGAAAATATTAACTTGTTTAAGACATTTTATTTTTTGCTCCTCCAATAATATTTATAATTAGAAAAAAAAGAGCCCAATTTGTCAAATTACCAATAAATAAGTATTTATCCTTGAATTTTTATTTAGCCCTAAACCTACAAAAAAGAAGAAAAAATACAAAGGACTACAGATAAATACTTCCTTTTACTATGACATGGATAATTACATATCTATTTTTATAGCACAAACTAAAACTTGTTTAATAAGTTAATATCTCATTTATAGTAAATGGACATTTAATTAATCTAAAATTAGATGTTGAATAAACCTCAATGTTTTCGAGGAACATTCTTAATGATTCAATTTTGTATGGAAGTACATATTTTTTGTATATTTATATTAGGGTTTAAATCCATACGTAGTGAATATTAAATTCTGAGCTTTTTAGAAACATTTTGTCAAGGAAGTTAATCTATCAATTTGATAATTGAATTTTTTTTTGGCATTTAGAGGGTCTTCAACGAAATGTACAATTTCATATTTTTTTTTTCCTTATTATCCAAAGATATTATAATATAATGACTCTTATTTTATTATTAAATAAATAATCTTTAAAATGTCTTTCCTATCATGAATGTTCTATTTTGCAATATTTTTGTCCAAATAAATATAATTAATAGACAAAGAAGACTTAATACTTATTATGAGTGAGCATAAAAAGGGTTCTTTTAAGCAAATGTTTATTGAATATCAAAAATATAAGTATATTATATAATCTACCTTTATATGCAGTCATAATTAAGCTCATTGCCCTTAAAGACCAATGGGATGCATTTAAAACGTTTTATTATAAAGGGCATACATATACATAGATAAAATACAACACAAGTGGGAATATAATCATTTGTGTTGGAAGGACTTGCATACGAAGGATATCATCTATTTTTCCTTGTACATGCTCTATATTAATAATTCAATAATATTTTTTTTTTCAATCCATAGTTTAATACTTTCTTTTACTTTCTATTGTTCACCCCTTTTCTTTAATGCATTAGGTATAAACTCAACAAGTTATACTCAACTTTATACTCAAAGCATGCATACATTAAGAATTACTGAGTTGTCAATGTAAAAAGATTCAAAATTTTAAAAGTTGATCCACGGACCTCTATTTTTATTTTACCAAACTGTTAATATATGCAATTAAATAGCAAATAATCAAATCCTAGGATAATTAGAGTAGTAAAAGAAAGTGTATGCAAAAAAAAATCAAAAATTGACCTGGTAACCCTGATAATTTGATAAATGTTTGGGAGGAGAGAAACTCAGCGCCTATTCACAGTGACATAGTGTCTTTGTTGTATCCCAAGTATTTTTACTTCCATTATAAGCGATCAAGGATTCTAAGTTCACTGCATTAAGCTTTTCATTGATTACTATTTGTAGACGGTGCTCAAAATTATATTAACCTATTTTGTTTTGCATGTTTTCTCCTCAAAAATTAAGGAATAATGATGAAAGCTTTGAGAAATGAAAAATTGACAAGATCTAAAAATTTCCTTAGTAGGTAAACGCTTGAGACTTGCATCTCTATAAATAATCGTGTGCAATAAGTTAAACATGCTCTGTTCACCGTCAGTAAGCTCTCAGTGCTCATTTCACCGTGAAGAATGTTCAACATGATAAAATTTGCCATGAAGAGAAGGAATTCATAAATGTACACTGTGATCCATTACTTAATTCATATTATTTCTATTAAAATAAAAATATCCAAAAAAATCAAAAATACCATTGACTCCATTTTTGGGTTATCAATAGTTATTTAAATTCGAAACAAGAAATAAATAGTGTAAATACTAATATACTATGTAAATAATTCCTTATTTAAACAAATTTTATTGATGATATTGTAAAAAAAATATTACTAAATATTGTTAATTGTTATGTATGCAATTCGAATTGGTAGTATTTACTTATTGTATGATAAGATATCAAAAGAATAAGATAAAAAAATTGAGAGCTCTTTTCATTTTATATTAATGTTATTAATAAACTATCTCTTTACTATGAGACTCAGCATAGGGAAAATTTAGTTTTATATACTAAAAAGTGATATGTACATGATTAATTGTTAATTTATTTTTAAAAAAATACTACCAAATACGTCACAGTAAATTTTTCTTGGAGCAAAGTTTCCCACTGTGAACTTATTTTAAGGTGAACATTCATCATGTTAAATTATCCTCAAAGTGAAATTTCCACTGGTGAAAATTTCTTGTAATTAGTGAGAATGACGTCTATGGGTTTTGGTTTTCCAAAGGAAATTTTGAGAGATAGAATGAAATGTCCCTTCTTCTTTTTTTATCATCTATACTTTAAGAATTATTCACTGATTCACCAAAGCCATGGGATTTAGATACTTTTTCATATAAAAAACTTTATGGGATTATTACCAATTAAAAAATAATTCTTCAATAATAAATATTAACAGCTTTTGCCATGGTAGAAAGTTTATTGACCTGTCACAACATATTCTAAACGTTTATACAGCTATCACTATTATTCACATTTAAAGATTGTCATCGAATTATATGTATAAATATTTTGAGCATTTATTAATTATCTACATATTATAAGTGAAACTTCATTAATTCTTCATAACATTATAAGATTCGTAATGAGATAAAATCGAAAGAAGAATACATTTATTAATTGAGTGATGGATGAGACTGCAAATTTTTACGAGTTCATTATCTTATTATGTATAAAACAGTAAACGAAAAACTTTCATACGCATCTCCTCCTAACTTTTACTGATAAGCATACAAGTACTAATCTGCTTTGAGATCCTCAGTTACCTAAAAATTACATTGGTTAAACCTGATATTTCGATTTTGTGACCCTTTTTGTTTGTCAAATTTTTGTCCGCAGATTTTTTTACCATATAGTCGATCCCACGAAAAAATGAATGTGAAACAAAAAGTCATTAAAATTGTGTCTGTTGTTGAACTGCCGAGGCATTTCTTTCTTTTCAAGGTGGTAGTCCCCCCCCCCTCTACCTTAATTAAAAACGAATAATATAAGATACATGCATCTTTGTTTAAAAAAACCAAAGAATCAAAATTAAATTTTGCATTCAAAGTCTAAATGAAAACCTTTTATATGGGAGGTGATTTTTGTTGATCTATTTTTTGCCATAAAATAAGTTCTTAATGTTTTGAACATTGTTTTTAAAATGTACCACTGTGATATGAATTATATCTTAAACTATTTATATACGTAATAGGCTTTAATTAAAATGAAATGATTAATTAAATTGAGAAGAAAAAAGAGGGCAAGAAGAATCAAAAGACTGGCTCAAATATTGAAATATGTATACTTTAGCTTCAGATTAAATAATAAACAATCAAGTTTTTGTCTTTTTTCTGGTAAGTTGGAGAAACAAGAGACTTTTAAAAGAGAACACAGTCATAGTTATAGATGTGCTGATAAATTAATTTTAAGAAACATGATAAAATGACTTTATACTTTTTGACATCAAACAATATCTATTAGCTTTAACTATCCTTAAATGCAATTATCCTTTAGCTGTACAATAGTCTTAATAAAAATAAAACAATGTGGCTCCCTGTGTTTATGTCTAATCGTCAATCATAACACGCTGCCTCACTAACTTTAAACTTATTAATTTTCATGTTGTCACTGTTGCTTACCATTTAAAAGTTGTTCAAGTTTTTTTATAAAATATATAACTAAAAAAAAGTAGTTTTGTTGTCAACCTCAAATTCACGGGTATTCTTGATAAAAAATATAAGATTATAAAATCATTATTTTATACTAAAAACTAGATCTTCTCATAAAATTACATAGTGACCAATAAATAAATATTGTTTTGTTCACATCAGGAGTAAAATATTTTAATTCCTAGTGTATAGTAAGTGAAGTTTCTCTCAAAACAAAGTTCAATAAATGTTTCAAACTATTCTTGAAGTCTTTTTTTTGTTTTGTTTTTATGAAGGACAAATTTCATTCTCGTCTTTGGGTGTTAATTTATGTTTCTGGAGGAGTATGAGATTTCTCATCCTTCACATATAAAAGGAGTTGCTATTCCTAGGTGGCTCTTAAGTAAACATAGATGTTTTTTATGTGTATATATATATACTATTGTAACAATTTCCGAGGAAATTAGAAACTCTAATTGCTATCCAAGACATTAAAATACAAATCTGCAATCAGAATGCTGTATTTTTATTTTTATTTCATTCCCCCCCCCCCCCAAAAAAAAAAAAATATCTTTTTTGTCCAACCAAGAGTTTCCAGGAAAATTAGAGAAAAATGCTCAACTTTTTTAAAAGTCGTAGGATTAGAAAAATGAACATAAAGGACAATTACTATGTATGTGGTACACATATTAAATTCTATAAAAGAAGAATTTTTTCTATTTTCCCTTGTCGTCAAAAGTTCTTGTTGGAATAAAATAAGTAAATAAATTTATCTGCATATTTATACTTTCAATAACTTATCATATAAATATATACATTTTTTTACCTCAAATAGCCCCTTATGCTTCAGTTCTATAGCAATTTGACGTTAAATAGTAATTTATAATAGGTATAATAGATGATAACATCATTCTAAAGCAAAAATACAGATGATTTTTCTTTGATACAAACTGCAGAAAGTTTTAGGGAATATATATTATTAATATAATACTATTAATCCTTCTTTCCCATAACTTTTCTATAATAAATGTATGAATATACATAAAAGTATTTTTCTATTCTTCTCATTTGATGGGTTTGGGAGACACAAATATATTAGACACAATGTAGGATATTATAGTCGATATTTCAACCTTCTTTGTTTCTTTTTTTTTTTTTTTTTTGCTTCAAACAATATAAAAATGTACGTATTTGTAAAAAAAAAAAGTCGTGTAGAAAGCTATAATAAAAATAGGATAATAATAATAATACAACTCTTGCTTTCTTCTAATTATGGTATATAATTAATAATACATTTGTGTATAATGTAAGATACTTAAAGAAACCTAAGAAACTTTATTATATAAAATATATACTATGTTGTAACTATTACGAAATGTTGTGCAAATCTTTAAATTGAATCATTATTTATTTTACAATACTTAATGCAACATCTATCCAGTGCAGCTTTCTTTTTTATTTTTGTTCAATTTTGTATAATAATAATAGTGTTATATTCCCTATAGATTTGTCTAGTCAGATAAAAAAATGTACAAAGAATTGCCAATTGGAAGTGAGGGCTTATATGTATGTTGTACATATATGCATATTTATATTATGTATGTACAATGCACCTATATGATGTAAAAAAATAATGGGGTTCTTTTAAAATGAGGGTCCTATAATTTTTAAATCCTTGTATACATGGTAAGAGTGAACAAGAAACAAAACAATAACTTTATAATATAAAAAACTTCCTTGAGAGAACGAACTCAAATCATGTCGTTTTTTACAACTCCGTCATGGATAGGAATAAAGTATATCTCACACCAAATGGTCAATTTAATGGACTCTTCCAATATTTGGCTCTGGGTTAGTTCCTTTTTCCAACTTCTAAGCTAGCCAAAGGATCACTCAGAGTCTTTCTAGGATATTTTTATTTATCTGGATACATAAATATACAAAACAATGAACCTTAATACGCTTCTAAATAATAGACAGTGAATAATGAATGCTCTTTATATGTGGTGGAAGGGATGTTCAAAGTACAACTTTCTATAAAACAAATTAATATAAACACATATATTTTGTAAATTGATCTCGTAGATCATATTATTCTTTGACTTAAAAAGTATCAGTTATTCACATTTTATAGAAGTTGTTTTGTTTCGTCTTTAATCGAATGAAAAACCAAGATATTATTCATTTTTCAACAAAATTCCTTAAAATAAAATAAAACTTTGAACCATAAATTTAGTTTTTCCTGACTCTAATAATAACTATATATTGCCTACACTTTTATTTACACTTCAATCTTAAATTTAGCAAATTATGAGTCCAATTATATCATAGTTATCTTCTGAATTTCATCACTCTGAAAAAAATTGTTCTCAAGTCAACTCACAGTTTATAAAATAATGAAATACTTGAAATCTTAAAGGTACTTTAAAATCAAAGATTAATCAACACTTTTAGATTGTTACATTAGATACGAATGCTACAACTTAAGAGTTGAATCTAAAAAACTCGTGATTGACATTTTTAATCTTTTAGCCATAATAACTTAACATACTTTTTGAATAATTAAAGAGAAATTTAACTATCTATGATAGAACTTTTACAATTTCTCCAAACATGGAAGCTTCTAACTTTTTTACTATTAATTTCAACAATGGCAAAGATGCAAAAATACCTTGCTTTTGACACATGAATTGAAAGTTCTTTCATGATGATCATTAAATATCTATTTTTGTTGTATGGGTAAGAAATTTTATATAAATAAGTATTTAATATTGAAAAAAAACCTATTATATGTAACAGAGCACAGCTCTCATTAAAATAATACCGACAAATTGTAGTATAGATAAGGTATGGGAAACTTTTTTGTTTATAAAGGCCACAATACCCATATTTCTTTAAAAAATTAAGAAAAATGGTTAACTATTGTCCTGCTTTTGAGTGTTACAATGGGGCCAACCAATGGAAGGACTATGACATTTACTGCCTATCAAAAGTATATTTTCCTTAACTATATTTCATTCTATAATAGTATGTATTAAAAATAAGTTATTACGTACTAGTACATTCAAATTTATAGTGGGTGACCAATCAATTAACTATCACTTTAAATCTAGCCATTTTGTTGGTATTTTCAGTTTTACCTGTTAATTTGACTTTATTCAAATATCAGTTTTTCTCTTTGGTACCAAGTTGTATTCAGCTTAAGTATTTATGAAGTTTTTCTTTATTTATGAAGGCATTGGATTAAGTTTCCATATTCTTTTAAGGAAATTTGTTAATTTTATTTGATAAACACATCAACTTTATACTACCAAAATAGTGTCCAATCGGTTTACTATGTAATCTATAACGTTATTAAGATTCTTACATAGTTTAAACTAAAAAAAATATTTTTTGTTGTTAATTTACCATTTGAATTTTTCCAGTTACGAAGTTTCTTATAATCTTTCGAATAATTTCAATAGCTCATGTAAAAGGCCGTAGGTTTACCATCTTGTGCATAAAGCAAACATATTTTAAAGTTTAGCTACAATTCAGGCAATTTGAGTAGTTTTATGAGCATCATTATGAAGCTCGAAAAAAAGCTTTAAATTTATTCAAAAAGATTTATTAAGATAGAGTTAAAAAATAGTTTTATAACTTCAATGATTATGATTCATATCTAATATCTATATTTAGAGTCAGTTTTTTATTCAAAGCTTTGTTGCTTTTATTTTAAGTATATATGTATTTTGAAAAATAATGTTTATTCAAAACGGATATTAAATTTCTTAATTTATAAATAATTTATTATTGTGCATCTTTTAAAAACAAAAACAAAATAAAAAAATAACAACACATAATTTACCTTGTTCATTGAAGATATTCATACATCAAGGTTGAAATCCTTAAATTTAATTTATATATATATATACTTATTTGAAGAAAGGTTTATTTTCAAAAGAAGAGTTAGAGAATTAATCATAATATTTACGTATAAAACTCATGGCTTAAAAAAAATGTATACAAGACTGGGGATTGTTTTTACTCGGGACGGTCGCAACATGCCCTCTTTTCTTGAATATAAAAAAACCTAGAGTCTCGAAATATGTATTACTATACTATAATATATTGTCGATCAATTGTTAAAAATCAAATATTTTTGTTCGTTTTTTTTTTTTTGTTGAGATTGAATAAAAATCAATTTTTAAATATGAAAGTAATTTTTTTACATGATCAATATTTTTGTATTAACGACATGAACTTTTAGTTTTGTAACTTTTATCATTTAAGTCATGAAATTTCTTGCTTTTAGTTGATATTTTGATTTACTAAAATTCAAAACTTACTCATTGAGGGGAAAAAATTATGGTATTTTAGTAGTAGTCAGTACAAAGGGATCTGATGCAAAAAATGTCCTAATTGTCCACGTGTTGTCCATTATTTTAAATTGTTTTATGTATATAGTTGTCCCACATCTGCATATAACTTGTGTTGTATTTGTATACACACACTGAACTAAGATAATTTATCCAATCCAATATTGACCTTCCAGTCATATAAATCATATTATCTTAAAAAGGCTAATGATCAGTGATGGAAGAAAGTTCCCTAAATTGGAATTTTAATTAAAGTCCAAAAACTTTGATATTAAGTATCTGGTCTTTGCTCACAAGTCCTTTAATAATTTAATCTAGTCCAGTTCGAGTACTCCGATTTTTTTCAAGTTCATTTCAAGTTTAGTGTATGTAAATGTTTAATTCTACATATATGTATGGTCTGAAAACACATTTGAGTTTTGTATTTAATAAATACTAGGAACATATTCTTCTCAAATTCCTGGAATAACACTACGTAAAGACTCCTTACTTTGGTACAAAACAAGGCTCTAACAAGGTAAATATTATTTTTATTCATTATTATCTACCATAGAAGACATCATCAAGCAAATAAAAAAATCTAACTCGAATCAAGTTTTACTCTATAAAAGATACTTTGCAGAGTTCTTTATATCCCATGAACAAGTTGAAATTATTGAGAGGAAATGGATTAAAAATGGTCTCAAGTCGTAAGTTTTGTGTCTAAGTCAAGTCACGAGTCATACCTTCCGATTCCAAGTCAAGTCTTCAGTATACAGACTTAATTACTTTTTTATTCTAACTTTTTTCGCTAATAAACTGTTACCAATCGTTTTTAATAATAATTCTCGACTACAGAGACTGTTGCAACAATTTGAGGATTTGTATTAAAATATAATTTGTGGGAAAAAATACTGATTCATTCATATTATCTTTCAATAGATTCAATCAATCATGGACAGATGTAGTTATGGTTTCATGCTTATAGGCGTGTCTAAGCCAAACTATCCTCGAACTATTGTGCCAGAAACAAAACAAAAATGACAACCGTTTTTATTTCTCTTTTAATTAAGTTTGTAGTTCAAGTATTTCTCCTAATTAAACGATACAAGACGTAGCGATCTTCATCGTTCGGATAAAGTTTAAAAAGAATTTATGTATGCAAATAAAACAAAATCACATGGCATAATAGGAAATACAAAGTCAATAGGTAAGGTATACATACTGTAATCCCATGCGAATGACATTGGTAAGCATGGATATTATAGTTCTTTTACGTAAGTTTACTCTGTTTGAGTTTTCAATGAATATTTTTTGTTGCACATTTATATAAATTTTACAAAAGGCCCACATTATTTGTAAAATATATAGGATATTTAAAAAAAAAAAAGAAGTTATCAATAGAATTTGTTAGAGTTTTTTTTTTTTGTTTAATAACATGAATTAAAGTTAAGGTAAATTTCTATGATGGGGATGGAAGAGAAGCCAAGGTAGTTGATGTGGTTTTTTTTGTCTTTGTTTTTTTTTAAAAAAAATACATAAAAATAAATTATTTGTAAATGAAGAAATTTAATATCCGTTTTGAGTAAAAAGAAATATAATGCAAAAAATAAAAAGTAAATTTTCAACGACAATTTTGTTATTTATGTTTAGTAGAAAAAGTATGAAAATACTTATACTAATTTTAATACATGACCTGCTTCAAACATATTGTGGTATGCTAACGACACACTCGTGAGGTTTAGAAAGGACGGGCAAGTCTTTAATATAATTATCTACATACATACATATGTACCAACTCAATACATTTCGGTAAGTACAGCTCAACATAATATTGCAACAAAGCAATAATAATTCCTTTCAACAAAAAGCACAGACTAAACAAAAGTAATAGCATACATAAATACTGTGAGAATACATACATATTTATGTATTACTTGCTTACCATTAAAGTTCCAACTTTCAGGTCTGCATGGAAAAATGATTATTACTAGTGAGTGCAAGAGAGAGTTAATTAATATGAAGGAAGAAAGTCAGGGTTATAAAAATAAAGAAAAAGCGTTGGTTGCACGCTATTCTAGCATTAAAGTTTACATGTTCATTTTAAAGGTCTGAAAGCAAGGAAGAAAAGAGAGTATTGTTTTGAAACAATATATATATATATATATATAGGTCCATAATTAACCTGAGACTTTATTTCCGTTGAAAAAAACTTGTTGTACGTATTATTAGAATCCATTAACAAGTAGAATAAATATGTACTATGTACGTAAATGAATAGGCAAGTCCTTCAATCCAAACTAACTATGTACTATAAATAAAAAGTAGACTAAAATATGACCGTCTCTCTCTCTTCTCATCTTGAGCAATGTTAAGAGTATGTATGAAGATATATTATCTGTATAAACTTATAACTTTATGCAAATCGTTCTTTCATACTCAACATAAACTTGATCAATTAGTAAGATATATTATTATTATTGCTATTATGGGTACAGATTTTTTTGAGTTTTTCATCAAAATTTTAATACAGAATAATTATTTATAGGACTTTCTAATCGCTAAGGATACATTGTTATGTTATGGGTGAGTTAAAGTTACCACCCACTATGAACACACCGTTTACTTCTTCTTGTACGATTCACAAAACTTTGAGGAGTTATCCAATGTATGAAAAAGTATTCAATTTTTTTTTTCAAAATAAGCATACAAGTTGGGTTATCAACTATGAGAAACCTTTGCCATAAAGGGACAAGAAGTAAAGTACCTTGACCTTATGTGAAAACTAGAACTTTGTATTTTTTTAAAAAGTTATTCTTTTCCCATGTGTCTATGATTTCAATTAGAATAAATGCATTTTTAATTTTGTCTGAAAATAACCAATATGCAAGCTCTTAAATTATTAAAATAAAGTGCATAGATTGATCCCAGACACAAAACAAACGGTTGTAGGATAATATATGTATGTATTTTTAATATATGTTAACATACACATCAAAACACAAGTATTTAAAAATAATAATAACAACAAAAAAGGATCATAAACACACATCAAATGCATTCTATGTATATATGTATTTTAAAACAAAGTAATCGAGTTTAAATGTGTACTTATGAATATTTAAGCTTGCATTTACTATATGTATAGTAATAATGTACTTTTTGCTATTCCATGAGACTTGAGTTCCTTGATTAGATATCCACACTATCATAGACCTATATTTTTCTTTTAAAATGTCATATTCAAATAATAATACATGTTTTAATATTTTATGTAATCCGAGTAAAGTGATGTAAATTTCAATATAGTGTAGTAAAAATAAATCCATTATTTTTGCATAAAATTGAAAGATTTATTGTATCTAGCCTTATTACAGTGATTCCAAATGGTTGATTGTGGTATAATTTTCTTTTTGGCGATCAAAATAGTGCTTCCTGTATCGCCAAATTTAACACTTCTCATTATTTAATCGATATTTTCGACAATTCGATAATGGATTTCTTTTTATAGACCTATTATCATAGGTTTTACTCCTAAATGAAATATGACTCCCTTTTAACTCACTGACAGCGTAAATAATTAACTTATTATTATTTTATTTTTCATTTTCAAAAGAATATGCACTTCAGCTGGAATACATAATGATTGGATTGTATTTTTTATAAGGGCTAAAATCACTCGAGGTTGATTTGAAATTATTTACACATTCCATAGTTATTTTATTTGTTTGTCTATTTATTTTTATAAATAGCATTTCATTCAAATTTAAGTAAAAAAGTTTCTAGGATTTTTTTTTGTTTCAAAAGAAGTCAAATTAAATCAATAATGCTGCTAAACTAGTTCAACTAGAACCAAATTTTTATTTTTATTTATCCCTCAAATAAGCTTTTATAAATGACAAATAAAAAATCGAGCCACTATCATTAAGAAAAATTACAAAAAATATTTTTTTTTTTGGTTTGAATAGTTTCAAATCATACAAAAATTAACACATTTCTTCAATTATTGTAAAATTTTAAAGAAAGTATATTTATTTGTTTATAGAGACTTCTGGGAGGGTTTTTTTTACTCAAAAATTATTTCAAATATACACATCGTATTGTGGTCAAGATAATACTTTTATTTGGAACCTTTAGAATTTTAAAAAAATATAAAAACTTTTGTTAATATCTGTTATTTCCATATTATGTGTTGAGTTAATTTAATTATATAAAATATAATTATTATACGGAAGTAAGAATTGCGTATTAAATAGAGTACTTGATAATGTCTTTTAAGTACCAATTATATTTTAATGTATGTAATTGTAACTACTCTAATTATCCTCAATTAATATCAAGAACGAAGATTTTTTTTTATTCAATAAGATTTGCTAATTTATTTTTCTCATAAAAGTCTTTGATTTTCAATAAATATCCGTTTTAAATAATACCATAAAAATTATGTATAGAGGGACTCCATTTATAATTTTAGTTAAAAATAATTTCATATTGTATTTTTTTGTTTCTGTTTAGAAGAAACGTTAAAACTTTCTACGTGAGTCTATAGGCATAAAAATTTTTCAAAAGAAAAGAAAAATCTACGATTGTTTTACTAAGACATTTAATTTTTTTTTTTAAATAACCTCGATGAGCCAAATTTCAAGAAATAAATGAAATTGTTTCTATTTCATAATTGATTTTTGATTTTTTTTTATATTGAAAATAATCCTACTTAAACTTTTGTATATTTATGTACATAAAACTATTTCAAAGCTTTGTTGATTAAGTATACATACGGATCTGAAGCATCGAAGTGCCAAGTTTTGTAACTTTTTAGAAATGTATATATATATATATATATATATATATATATATATATATATATACTTTTTAAGTGTACCTATTCATCTCCATAGTAGTAAAAATCAAATATTTACCAAGTCATTTACGACTTCAAAGTAAATATCCGTTACTTTTAAGTTAAACATTAAATAAACTTATAAAAAAATATATAACCAAAATATTAAAAGCTAGCTTTATATATAAGTAAGCTAAAATAATTCTTGAGCTATACAAAATAGTGTCCTTTTAAATAAAAGAAAAATTAAAACTTTCTTTTGATATTAGAGGATTAAAAGGTATTCCTTTTTCTTTTATTTTTTAAATGAATAAATATATACATATTATATACTTTTCTCATAAAACGTCCCCTTCCTCTTGTCTTTTGTTTGCTTTTACATCATATACAGAGTTCACAGATTTAGTGTAATATTTTACATTAATTATGAAAGCAAAATATCATATTCTTAAACATAAAAAAATATTGAAATGCTGAAGTAATAATTGTCCAGGATGTAACTAACGAAATAAACTTTTTGATAGCAATGTTTTCAGTATCACTAATATTAAATGTAATAATCAAACTGGTTTTGCTCTTTCCTTAATATATCCAAGTTTTTATTTTTTCGTGGTGAGAAATTTAGCGTAATAGCGTTATGAAAAATGTTTCATAATTCAAAAATAGTTTAATTTTTTAGAATACAAAAATTATTGAATTAGAATAACTTTTTTCGAGTGATTCGTACTTTCAATGTTTATTTTTTATTAAAGTGCAACCAGTGACAGCCCAGATGAAAATGACAATGTAGAGTATAAAATATCGATATATTTATTAAAAACACAATAATTTAACAAATTTTGATGAAAAAAAGCAACTTGACATTAATGATAATAATCATTTGTAGCACTAATTTGTTAGACCTTACTCGTTGAACATAAATTAATTTACTAATGATAGAGAAATTAGGTCATAGAGGGATAACAAGCCACATGTAGATGACTGTTTGGTTGTCTGAGCCAAACGTACATTAGAATGTTATATGTATATAAAATAATAAGAGGGATGCAGCTGCTATAAAAAGGAGTTGAGTGAATATGTCCTCGATTTGAAAGTCAGATTCAGACTGTTTCATGTCATCCCTACTCAGAGTTCTTTTTTAAATTAGTTGAATTACTAAGTTTATTGCAATATCCGTAAAAAAAAGTTAACTCCCAGTTGTATTTCAAAGTCTTCTCTTTTTTTTCTTCGTTCCCTTTTGTATGGATGTATTGTTTTATTATGCATTAAATAATATTATTTATTATATATAGAGATGTGAAAATGCTTGAATCCCTGTGAGTGTAAAAACCCCGCCTGAAATGATGTCATAAAAATATGCTACCACCAGAGATGTGCATATAAATGTGGGAATTTTAAATCGTGTGAGTAGTAATCAAAATATGTGTCAGTTGTCAACCAGAAAAATATTATTTCTTCAAGCTGTTTTCCTTTTACTTTAGATAATAATTTGCATTATCTATTATAAGAGTTGCAATAATATCACAAAATCTTTCCTTCATTTTTTATTGTTTTTTTTTTTAGATAAGCTTACTTTCATGGTTACCATATCCTTTTTTGGGAGGGGGAGAGGCTTATTTTTACTAGCCAAATGTGTACATTTATATGTACCTCCCTGCCTATCACTAAGAGATATCATAACTACTGCAAATGTTGAGGACATTTGCGTCTTCAAAATTATTATAAAAACACAAACAATTTACAGGTTACCAACTGTAAACCTCTACCGTTATTCGTCCTTCATTACTTGTCACCTCCAACAATATATGTTTATTTCTCTATGGATGACGTGTAAGCACATTATATCTTCATTTGACTTGTAATTATAAAATTTAGCATATTTCGACACACCAGGTCAAAATATCTTTGTGTAAATAATATTACAGTCAAGAAAAATTTGATCTGGAGTTCACACATTTGTTCGATCATTTGAAGTCCTATTGTCTGTGTTGAACTTTTGCTAGATACAAAAAGGGTCACATTCTATAAACAATTCCATAAAATCTATATTCTTCTCATTTGTTTGAGAAATTTAAAAACCTACAAATCTGTAGTGTAATAGTCTTTTAATAATACATATAATGCTTCTTGCTTTGACTTAGCTTTTCATTTTTCCTTTTATAAAATGAACTTGTATCTAAAGATCAAATATCCATTAAATTCGCATAATATAAACATAAATATGGCTCAAAACAAAAAAAGTTTACGAAGAATCTACAAATAAAATATTTTTACTTGTTTAGAGATTCACCTATTTGTTTTGAAAAATTACGAGTTGCACATACTCCAACAACATTGTATTTTTTAGAAAAAGGTTAGCAAGGTTCGATATCAGATACTAAGTGGGTATGGGAAGCAAGCATATCATTTAATCTTCATTTATTTAGTTAAACAGAAAAATGATTAAAGTTTCCATTATAAAACCATTATCAATCATTTCTGAGAAATTTCATCACATAGCTTCAAGCAATTTTTTTACCCTCAAAAAATATAACAATCAAATCAATATTTATCTAGAACAATTCCCTTTAAATCCTTTTGAAAATGAAAGCTCAGTTGTTTTATACTTCAAAGAAGTAGAGGAGGAATTCTGAAAATGATGAAAACTTGATGATTTATTTATCTCTATATACAACTGTTATTTTTTTTTAGGTTAAAAAATTAATTTTTCTCAGTAATATGTTGTAATAAGTATAAATTTAAGTGCAAAATAGCATCATATTTAAAACTAGCGAGGACTTTTAATATACTCTCAAGAGTATTTTTGATTTTTTTATTAACCTTAAATAATTAATTATATGAAAGCTATAAAAGATGTACAAAAACAAAAGAACTTATCAAAAAACATTGAAATCAAAATAACACAAAAACTTTTGCCTGTGTTATTGTTTTTAAGTGTGTAGTAACCATCTATATGTACATACTTGGTTGAACTTTCATTATATACTTCTACAAAACATTACATTGGATTTGAAAATAAAAGTAGTCATAACTTTAATAATACATAGTACAATTAATCACCACAAATAATCTCTAAACCTACATACATAAAAATGCATTTTTTATGTGTTTTGCAAAATGTTAGAACGCATTTATTATTCGTCTCATTTTCTAGTTAAAGGAAATGCATTTTACCTTAATTTATCTGTAGATGTCGAATATATAGAAGACAAGGCACTCAAATCTAATTTAACAAATGATAAATATTCAAATTAAAATGTTCATTCTATTCAGAGTTTCTTTAAATTCCTTGCTCCCTAATAAGGAGAGCAAATGTCAATTCTATATTTATGATAATGTTTGTTCATACATATATATTCAAAAGATTTATAAAAAAATTGAACAAGGATTTATTGAGAGCCCCTACAGAAAAAAGATAAAAATAAAAAAAATCACGTATTTTTGTCTAATTTATGTAAACCGCGTATACAAAAATAATCTTCAATATACTTTTTTACAACTTTTATTAAAAAATTTAATTTATACAATCAAAAGTTTTTTATCATTAGTTGGGAGTCTCAATTTATATGCATAATTACATGTGTAGACCGCTACTATTTCATAAACTAGGAAACTTAACTATTATTTTTATTATTGATATTGTGAATGATTTTGAGTATTTCTCAAAAGTTGGAAAAAAAATACTACAAATTCATACGCATCAACTCAATGAAATTTCATGCATTAAATATAGTGTTGGAGAAAATGACAGCATGGTCGATCTCATAGATGTATGCAATAACTTCATTTGATAATACTTTATAGTAACAAAAATTGTAAGAAGTGAATAATTTGCCTCCCGAACAGTTCATAATTTGATCCTTAAAACAAATATGTGGAATTGGGAAACACTAGTTTTATTTAAAATAAAAAGCTTCATTTTGGTTTTTGGAAGTATAAATATACATTTACTTAAGAAAATTGGATTTTAACTTTCTTAGAATTTTTGAAAGTTGTGTAAATTTGAAATACATATTATAAGTAAAACTCATTTTTGAAATTTGTATATTAGATAAATAATATTTTTTAGATGTGTTTTATAATTTGCTAATGTTCAAAATCTAATCTAAACTTTTAACATAACTATTTGTTGAAATCATTCATTCAACACGTAAAACTATCACTTAGTCTACCAAGCTTTTAAACTTTAACACAAAAGTTAAATATTGCTGAAGATACCTTTTTTAAAACGGGGGAAAAGCAGAAAAGGGATCACTTGAGGAGAAAATAGACACTTGAAAGGAGGGGCACTGATTCTAATCTAAAGAACACTTATAACTATAAAATACATCTATATTCATAAAAAAATAATAATCATCATCATATTAAACTTCATTCTGTAATACATATATGTATGTAGTCATACAGCCAGACAATAAATAATTAACTTATCAATAATAATAATTAGCTATTTATTGTATTTAAAAGTATAATTTGTTGACGCGTATTTATTCCTTATACATATAAACGTGATTTTAAAAATTTGGCGAAAAATAAAAGGAGATGTTGTGAGCAAATGACATTTGATGAAGGTCACATTAATTCAACTTCCATCTCAGGAAAAATACAAAAATATCAAGAAAGTTACTCCATTTTGAAATTCTTTTTTATCCTAGCATAAATAAAAAAGAAAAGTTTTTATTATTTGGACTGGAGAAATACAAATGCTTTCAAGAGAGACATGTTTTACACATTGTTTATTATTTCAGTATGTTTAAGGTAAATTCAAACTTTTTACTTCAATAGAATCCTATTTTATTTGTACATTTTTATAAATAAATGTTGTTTGTATTTTTGATATTATAGCAGCTTTTCAAATAAATGTAGGTATGTTAGGAAAAAAAATGAAAATTCATTAATTAAATCATGTATCAAGGTGATCATTTTTTGTTTTTTGTTTTTTTAAGAGAAAAAACATGTACTTTTTTTACCAATGTATACATAATATTTATGTACCTTTTTGAGCTTATGCATAAACTATTTTTGTATGCAGATAAAGTGCCTTTGTATTTTTATATATATAAATGTTTACCTTTTAAGTATTTACAAAGGTACATAATATTTTTTAAACCAAATATGGAGTATATTCAAAAATAGTCATAATAAAAAAATTTACGGTCAATTGATTTATATTCATTTTTTAAATCTTGCTGCAAATTATAAATACTGTGAATATTCACAGAGTTTATCAACTCTGATGATGAACATATCAATAAAAATTGCGGATTCATTTCATATTTAACATACTATATCCGTATTAAAGTCTAATTTTTCCTTTTCGGCAACAACTTTTTTGAAACTTTGACCTTCAAGAAAACATTGCCTTGTTTTTTTTGTTGTTTATAAACTTTGCAGTGAGGAAGAACTTTCCTTAATTTTATATTAACCAGAACATATTAGCCGACTTTTTGTACGTTGACTTCTTTGAAACAGTACTAATTTCAATTCTTATCCTTATAATTTCTTTCTTTTCATTTTTCATAAAAAGTTATTTGAATGTTTGGGTTTTCATGTGATGTCAAAACTTTTTAGAGTGTAGGGTGAATACTTTTTCAGAGTTAAAATTCTTCGGGGATTTGTTTTCAATCAAAATATATACAATATAACTAATACTTATCTTTTTTAACTAACTTGCATGATCCTTCTAGAAGAAATGACTACCCTCCAAGTCGAAAAACATTATGAAAGAGACTCTAAACTTCTCACTATCCCTTAGATTTGGTATTCAAAGATACCAATAGCAATGTAGAATAATTATAGATGAAATCTATACTTATTGAGTATGTATGAATTTAAAAAAAAATAATCTCCGTGAATATGTTAATTTGGAAAATTAACTCTTTTAAAAAGGCAGTTAAATGGGATATAAAAATCAGTTGATTTTTATTATCAGTTCACTTGATCTTACAAGAAATGAAATCTTTTCAAAATGAATACAAGAAAGGAAAAGCAGTTCAATGTAAAACAAATAGTCGAGAATTTATTTATTTCTAAGCTTTTTGAAGGAAAAATCGATATGTTATATTAGTTTTTAATGTTTTTAGTATTGGTGGTCTAAGTGATAGTTTTGTGAGTTGAATGAATGATTTCAACAAATAGCTATGTTAATAGCTTAGATTAAATTTTGAACATAAGCAAATTATAAAATACATCTAAAAAATATTACATTTCAATCTAATTTACAAATTTCAAAAATTAGTTTTGCTTATAATATGTATGCATATGTGAAATTAACCAATAATGAAGAAATGGTATAACATTAAGTTAAAAATAGAAATTATCTTTTTGAGTGCCTCAAAAGTCGATAATGGACTTTAGCTCTTGCATACGTGGATAGAGTCGGGATTTTATTTTTCCATTTCAGTTTGAAACTTGTATTAATAAATAAGTAGCTTATTATTTATTTTTTAAACTCAACTTTAAAAAAATTGTTGAGTAAATGAGTCAAAACTTGTTCTTTAAACCAAGGACGTATCTCCGTTTTTAGAATATATCCACAGACGTGTCATATAGCATAATAAAATTTAAAGAAAACTTCATTTAATGGCTTTAAAAATGAAGTAAGACTAAATCCAAAGAGAAATAGTGATATTTGAATAAAATCTAACTAATAAGTGAGGCTAAAAATTTCTCTGAGTTGGTTATATTTTTACAATTGATTTTGTTGTGGATCAATTAGGGAACAGCAAAGTCCCTAAATATCTTATTTTTAATAAACTGATAGTTAATTTATTGACTACACTATGCAAATGTGAATATATAATGATGTATTAACATGTTTTTAAAGCATATTATAAGGATATGAGAAATAATTAAGAGAGTTAGATTTTTGATTGACGGTAAAGGTTCATGTCTTTTTATTAGTTTATCCTTTTGTGGCATACAAATGCACAGTAAGTATTCACTATTTTCCTTAATCAACAAGAAACAATAATTTTTGTTCTTATAAATTTTGGTTGATTATGCTTTTTCCAAGATGACGAACTTCCACAATGAGGATGTATTGTGAAAACGCTTTATAGGAGTAATATAATTCATAGTTGAAAAACTCTCATCGCAAAAAGTTTGTCGTCTCTAGATGGAATCAATTTTAAAAAACAAAACGATAATAGCTGATAAATTTTTTGTAAATGAATACCAGTGTGATATTTAGAAAAAAAGGAAGGTTAAAAATAGATTTTTAATCAAAAACTTTGTATAAATATTTTTAGAGAAACTGTGGAGCATTGTTTGTTTTTTTCAAATTCTTTTTAACTGAGCTTTAAACATAAAAAACTAATACAAGTAATTACACAAATAAAATTCAGATGTGAGTAAGCTGAGATGGACAAAATCATGAGAAAAAATATTCAGATTTAATTGGATTCTAGAAAATGAAAAAATATCCTTTTTTCTCTTGGAAGGTCTAATTGAATTTATTTATTCGAATTTAAATTGAATTAACTTTATGTGGGAAGGTACTAGATGTTTAAAAAGTTTTCTTTTTATTGTCTATTAGAAAATAGAGAAGGAAAGTAGCAAACAAAAAGTTTCTTCTTATATGAGTATAAAAAGCATACTATTTGCAAAAAAAAACAAAAACGAATGAAAGTTTGTGTACAACTCAAAAGAAATCTATATATTATCATTAACTAAAGCTATGAAAAAGATACTGAATGAAGATTTGATGGCTTAGGTATTATATTATAAATGACCTATATAAAAAAGTTTTATATGATGATGGAAGATGAGCTACAGTTCAAAAAGCTTTTGAAATATATTTTTCACTATGGAACTCCATTTTTGTATATACACAGTCCATTATTATTAAAAAACAACATATTTCCTTGATCTGTATTTTTTTCAATCTCAGTAAGTAATTTGATCTAAATATATATAAGATTCTCTTTTGTTTTATGAACCAATCTTAATTTTTTGCTTGTTTTTAATTGTACTTCATAAATTGATATTACATTAGGTTTCAACCTATCCTTTATATCATTTATTTTGCAAATGCCTTATTTTACCAAAACAAAAATGACTATTATGATTTGAAAAGGATCAAAAGAAATTAATTAAATTTACTGGAAGACTAAACTATTGTTATATGCTCAACTCCCAATTAGCTGAAATATGTACATACTACTATTTTTTATTAAAAAAAACAAAAAATCCAGGTTGAAAGGATTTTTAAAAAGTCATTCTACAAAAAAAGTTACATAAGTGATGAACAAACATAAATACAAGTATAAAAGAAGACAAAAATAACAACATATATTTATACTACAGTTTTCTGTTAGTTTTTACTTTATAAAAAACAAAATAGAATATTGAAATACAAAATAAAATAACGCAAATTAAAAAAAATAAAACCTTTAAGCATATAACAATTAAGGCGCCTTACTCTATTTTAAATCCCTTATTTACTAGTGTAATGCGCTATTAAGTGAACAGCTTGAATTTAAAAGTGACAATGAATACATTTTTCAGTTCCTATTTATTGGTTTACCTTAATGATAAATAACTTTCTGAATAGTTCAATAAAAAAGTGTCCAGAATAAATATTTAAAAACTAAGGTTCTGTAAAACACTCAATTTTGAAGGAAAAAAGTATAACAACTTTAGTGTTTTTTTTTGTTATCATTATTATTTTTTTTTTTTTTTGGCTGGTAACACAAAATATATCAGTGTGATATTTATGTTCATTTACATATGTAATTATCAGATAATAAACTCGATGTTATCAAATGACTATGCATTTGGTTCTTGTCAATAGCAAACCACATCCCATTTTGCAATAAAAGGGTAAAAATAATGGCTAGAAAACTTTATGAAGAAAATCTGAATATCTAAACTAATCAATGTGTCAGATCATAATTAGTTTTTTTACTTTATATACATATATTTATAAAAATGATAAATTTAAAATATTGACTCATCATATAATCCCAAGAGCTTTGAGAATCATTCAAATCATCTGTGAACATACTATACAAAAAAAAATATGTCATTTTGATTTGATAGTTTTGATAATTAAAAAAAAAATCAGAAACATGTAAATGTTATTCTGAACCAATAACAATAGTTGATAAAAAATTGAATATTTGATTTTAGTTTTGTTTCATAATACGTCACTGGAGATCCGAAATTATTTTCATGTATCATGAAATAAGTATGAGCCATAAATTTTGAATCTAACTTTTTTCGCTATTTTAATAATTTTTAAACATACATTTGATACAACTTTTAAGTCTGATAATAATGCATATATTCATAAAATTTATAATGTGAAATCTCTCAACGTTGAAATAAGGAGGGTCAAAAATCATTTTTTAAGGGTTTTATTCGAAAGCAAATAACACATTGGTTATTAAATATTTCTAACACAAAATGAACTTATTTAATTGATTCTTCATTTATAACATACGCATGTAAGTATATCTCTAAAGAATCTAGTTTGGTATTAATTTTATAGCAGTTTATCTTAATCTAAAACCACGATTAAGTGCTAAAATCTGTATACTTCCGCGTAAATAAATAATATTGCATTTTGAAGTAGAAGGTAGATTAAAATAAAATAAAATAAATAGGATAAGTTATACAAAATTAATTTAGTAAATACCCACCTTGATTTTTATCTAAAAACAAAGTAAACAAAATCAATAGTGTTGCTTAACTTTATACTTCTGAATACATATAGTTTTTAATAATTGAGCGTTGAGTAAATTCACTACTGAAAGTTGAACAATAAAGAAAAACTTGAAATAAATATTAATATCATTGTTATGAAGTATTTTACACGTAATTACTAAATAATTGTTCCATATAAATATTAAATCTTAACCAAAGGGGCAGGTCTCTGGCTGAACCATTTACGACAACTGTTAGATAAGGAACTATCAATATTTTTTCTTATTCAAATTTATCACCCTATTACCTAACAAGGATAAATCATATCAGTGGAAAAATTTTCATAGTAGGCTAGTGAAGTGATTATGTAAAATTACCAGTTGTTGTTTGATAACACAAAAACAGTATTTTTCTTTCCTCTGTGTTTGGGAAGTTAATCTTATGTAAAGTGAATTCTACTAAATAGTAGTTTACCTCATTTCTGGTAGGAAATAGCGCCTTTATTAATTTTCAATGGAGAGGAGGGAGAAACTAATTATAGTTTCCACTAGACTACAAAATTTACAAAATTGGTTACCTCTTTTAATAAATTGATCTTGTTTATTTGTAGAGAAGAAATAGACTATATTAACCCTTAGAAAATTCCAGTACAGTAGTGTCATAGCTGTCATAGCATTGTCTGTCAGGCAACTGCAGTAAATATGTTCATACATACTCAATGTATATATCTTAAATCCATTTTTTGAAAGAAATTCAATGTTTTCATTCATAAGGAATTCAAGCATTTTAAACAGTGTAAAATTTTGTTAGCTTGATAATCATAGAACAAATACATATTATGTAGTATTTAAAGTCCATTTCCTACTGTCTACATGAATAAAATATGTTATTTTTACATTAGTAATATGTAGAATAAAGTTTTAATAAAAAATAAATTTTGAACCGACTTTTTTCTTGTTATATAATTCAACCCTTTGTTTAAAATTGGCTTAATGACTTGAAATGATTTTCACCATTCCTGTTTCTTTGTATGAAATTATTTTATATATACTTTTTTAATGGAGTGTTTCTAATATTTACACACTCTTACATTTTACATTTGCATACGTAAGTACTTTTTAACTCTCTAGGCTTTTGTAGATTACAAATTAAAATTTTAATTTTATGTAATGTTAACTCTACATAACTCTATTTCTATCTCTTTCTCTCTCTCTCTATATATATATATATATTCATATATACTGAGTTTTTTTATACATACATATGTAGATACAAAAAGAAAAATAGAAAAATATATCCTTTACAAAAGATGGAATGAGAGGGGGGGGGGGGTGAAGATTCATGGATTCAATTCAATAACATAAATATTTGATTATTTATTTTTCATTTCCATAAGATAAAAAAGTATTTAATGATATCTTAAATGAAATATTTCAAAATAACAATAATAATGTTATTTGTAAAAATTATTAGAAAAAAAAATAATAATTTGGGAGAATGTAGATAATTCGAAACCTTTTTAAATTTTCATTGAAATAAAATTTGCTCAATGAAATCAAAAGAACTGAGGCTTTTATTAGGGTTTCTTATATCTGGAGAAGCTGTTTTTCATCAAAATCCTAAGAAAAATATTTCTAGAGTTGAATATTCTGGGATTAGATAGTAAATAATAAATTAACTTATTATATATTTTAAGAAGAAAAAACACATTTTAATTTATTTGAAAAATAATTTTAGTAAGAATCATTTATAGGTGTTATAGGGTTGGTTACATTGGTTAATAAATACTTGTATAAATTATTTATATACAACGTAAAACCCATATAGAAACAGCAACTCCCCTAATAAAAATTGGGAACATTTTATACTTCTCAAGAAACTTAAATCAAGTTCCAAATACAAAAATGAAAATTGGCAATATTGGAAAAAAAGGCAATATGTAAAGAGTTGTTTTTGAAGTCAAATCATTCAAAACATTTCGGTACTTTATTTTGTTATTTTTTGAAGATGCTCAAAGTGTATCATAGTGTACAATATAAATCTTTAAAAAGTTTATCTCAATTGAATCATCTGCAATATGTATTTAGTCAACTTTTCATTTAATAAATTACATAAAGTATCTTTATTGTAATGTGAAATACCTAAGTGCAATATTCCAATATAGTTTCTCATAGGTATAATCTCCAAGGAAATAAGATGCCTTAAGTTATGTACAAACAGTAATAAATAGGATTTATATTCAATGTATTTAATACTACCTTAATTATTAGGCAGTTTCTTAATGAAAATAAATAAATCATGATACGTATTACCTAGAAAAAAAATAATATAAATGCTATTTATTAACATTTTTACTCCATTTGATGATACATATTAACACTAACAGAAGTCATTAATTCATTCATGCTTATAAGTATATTTAGGTATTTTTTGGGGGAAAAGCTTATATTGTTTTTTTGAGAAAGCTTATCATCTATCAATGTCTTTTTATAAGATGTTGTATATGCATATATGTATTTATATTATTGATTTTATCATTGAGTAATCTTTTGAAAAGATAAAAGCTGGAAGAAATGGTACATAATAAAAATATTTCTTTACAAACGGTTAACGAAAAGTCTTACAATGGATAATCAAAAGTTATGTGATGTATTTTGGTTCAAAAATCAACAAGGGAATTATTTTACAATATATCTTTGTAATACCATGGATGATGCAATTGTTTGAGAGGACAGGGAGCAGAATTAATGTCTATGTTTTTGCAATTTAATGCAACAAAAATAAAATAAAGAAAGTCAAGATTGCAATGTGTTTCATTTCATTCTGCAATAAAATAAAATCTTTTGTGATCAAATGTAATAGACATTTTTCCTTATTAATTTTATTTTATTACATTTTAAAACTAATATAACTCAAGTTACTTAACAATTTTTTCAAGAAATTTTATTGCTTAAAACTCTTTCAATTAGATTTATGGCAAAAAATGAACTTCCTTTGATTTAGAAATTTCTTAAACAGATGACAGCAGTACTCCACTCCACTTTACTACAGTGTTTCATATCAAGAGCCTTTACATCAAAAGAAAATCCATCATTTTGATGTGGAAATAATAAAATATATATCAAACGATCCAAATTTATGTGGTACTAACATCCGGAGTATTTGGAAAATAGCTATGTTTCATGTAGGTCTTTTTTTTTTTAAATTGGACTCGATACGTTGTTATTTGATTGGACAAACATTTTAAATATCAGTTACATTTTACTCATTGGGCTATTTTTGTATAAAGAAGTTGATTATATTTATTGTATGTATAAACATTTGTTACTGGCTAAAGTCAAGTAAGTTAGTGGATTACTGAATGTTTGATTTGTATGTGAGTATTTGTAAGATTAAAAATACATTCGATTGGACAGAACTAAGTTTAAGCCTATAAACGATTCAAATTACATAAAGTATTTATCTACATGTCAGAAATACTCTTGGTAGCCTTAAAAAAATGAATTCAAAGATTAAAAATGAGTAGAAATGTGTGTACAATCGTGAATTTTGTAAAGGTTACAATAACCTTTGCACTTAAAGCAAATTGTACATGTTGCTACCAATGAAATTATTAAAATTTCATAGCATATTCCATAAGCTAGGATGAGCAATGTTTTATTTTTTGATGGAAATAACAAATAGATAACTATTTTATGGCACGCAACATATATAATAAAAGGATTTACAGGCTTTTTTAAAGGTGCATATATATAAATTTGTTTTATTATGATAAACCTTGCTACTTGATGGGCAAATTATCTAAATTTTGAATGATAAAAAAAATACAACTCAAAATAGGAATTATATACCATATTCTACATTTATACAAATTAATTTGCTTTCACAGTTACATATCTTTACACAAAAAAAGTATTTGGGCCTCGTGAAAGGAATATTTTATGTCTACATATTCGTAGATAGACCATGAATTAAAATAACATCATTACTTCCTTTTCCTAAATCCAATTATAGTCTCTGCCAAATCGACTAATATGTTTCCCCCCTCCCTTCTTTTTTTTTGCTTATTAACTTTAATATACATTGGGAGTTCAAACCCATATATATATATATTGTATAAGAGTAGTAGTAACCACATCCAAATCTAGAGCAACTCCAGCCTATGAATCTCTATTAGTTATACATGTAAAATTATAAATAAACAAAATGTATGCCTAGTGAAGCAAACGTTACTTTCATACACATATATTTATATGCTTGTAACGTGTATACATATAGTAAGTCGCATATACTATGTGAAAATCAGATAAAGTTGTACAAGAGAGTTGTATAGAAATTGTATATATATATATATATATAAAACTTTCTAAATATATTACATAGTTAGATAAGTATAGAAATAGGCAAAATAAAGTCGACGATTGATCTACATTCAAACATAAATGTTTGAATGCTTCAAAATAAACTGTTGAACACACTTTGACATGCTTATACATAAATTTATGGAGAGGAATATAGGAAGTACAAAATAGTTTGGTTCACTTTCAAAAGATGGCTCTGACTGTCATAAATGTTTTATATTGACCGCTGGTTTCAGTGATTTCAAAGAGGTTAGATATCTATTAATAATATTCAGTTTATATTGCTATAAGTTTCAGGGAAAAAATTCCATTTTTTTACTTTGTTGAATATGTTAAACTTTGTGCTAAGCCAGCAGCATTTGATACAGCCTCATCTTATTTCAAATTTCAAAAATAAGCCCCATCCTTATATATATACATATTTTGTCTTCTCAAAAAAAATATTCTTCTTTGATATGATACGAAAAGGATTCAACTCTGATGCTTTAAGCAAAGAGGTACCCGAATGACTAACAGTCTTTGCATAGAACTTCCCTTCTTTTTTTTAATCTAAACTGAACAGAATCAAAAAAAAATTGAATTAACAAAACGCTACTCATGACTATGTAATCTATATAGTTCTAACAAATTTACATAATTTAATTTCCCATATCATTCTCAAAAACAAGTCATCAACCACATATTCAAAACAAAGTGTGTTTATTTAGTAGGAAAATCAACTTTTTTCTTCTTCTTTTTCTTGTTTGTAATGGGAGCACTCACTCTCTATATATAGAACTGTCAACATAGAAAAAGAATGGAATAATAAATCTTACTTAATCTGTCAAAGGTTCTATGATGTATTATTTATTTAGATGGTGCCAAGTAGTCGATTACGTAAAGGGAAACAAGCCTGCTCAGAAGGAAAATAATTTCAAACGGAAGTTTTTGAACTTAAACTCATTTTATTTCATATTTAAAAAAATCTAACTCAAGGTTCTTTTCAAAAACTTGTTAATACAAAATCCAAAAATATTTCAATATCTACACAATTATCTTTATAAAACCCTATTCTATGTATTGCACAGTAGATTTACTATGTTAAAAAAATATTGCTCACCCCAGGATCCCTTTCATTTTTGTACTTTTCTGTACATTTATTAAAATTTATGTATGTATACATAAATACACATGTATACATTTCAAGCAGTGAAGTCATTACTTAAACGACATCATGGTTACTATGTACGTATAAAAACAAAATTTTAATAATGAAATAAGCAATTTAATGTATGCATATCGAGACAAATTAAGATTAGTGTTTATGTACATGTATATTTTTATTTATTATTATAAACATAGTTTCCATGTCATGTAAATATCTTTGTAAAAATTAAAAATGGTATACAAATTTATTTGTATGGGTCCCGATATGTTTTGACTGACTGAGAGTCTCAGTATGGAATAAACTTTTTGTATAATGGTGTAAAGTGTAATTAAGTATTTACAAATACTTAATTGTGATTTTTAAAACATTTTGGAAAAAATCTAGTATCAATTTCCTCTTTTTTAGAGCGTGTTATGCTAACTATTGAAGGCAAAACATTTTTTTAACTCTTAATTTTTGATAATGCCCCCTAAATTATATTAACATATTATATATTTGTACATGAGTTTTAACATTTCATGTATCTTTGAACACACATATCCTTATAAAAGTCCCTGTTAGAGTACGTCATTTAAATAAAATGTCATTATAACCTATTCAATTTCATCATTGTAAAGTCTTAAGTAAAATTGAATTACTTTTAAATTTATCTTCGTCTTTATTTCATTTTTATATTTGATTTCTAACTTAAAATCCCATTCAAATATAATTCATTATTTAAGATTTCTAGATATTCAGAGTAAAATCAACTCATTGATAGATACACATGAAATATTTTAACAAATATTCTGAGGAAAGAAAAGAATTACAAGCA
This sequence comes from Lepeophtheirus nordmannii, assembly GCA_963680855.1. Taxonomy (NCBI): domain Eukaryota; kingdom Metazoa; phylum Arthropoda; class Copepoda; order Siphonostomatoida; family Caligidae; genus Lepeophtheirus; species Lepeophtheirus nordmannii. Next base: position 22,870,420 of record OY804522.1, on the reverse strand, counting down.
TCATCAAGTATGATATATATTTATATTGAGTACTTGCAAATTGTCACTGCTTATTTATTTATTAGACATTCCTAAAGGGAAAAAATATTTTTTTAATCCTCTTTGCAAAAAAACAAAACTTTTAGTACATAAGGAAAAATTCTTTTGACAGCTTCCCATTTAAATTGTAGAAAATGACACATTGTAAATATTTTTTTAAAGTCCATTATATCCAACACCTACACAAATGTTTTGCCAGTTTGAAGGGTGGTGCACAATTTAAAAGTTTTTATTTATCATTATAATCATTGTATGTCTGTCAAAGTTGCTTAATAGTCTACATTATTAATATATAATTATACCTATGTATATACAATTGGTACATTGATATTAATAGTTAAAAACTGTATCAAGAATGTGTAGGTTCATTTTTATTAGATAATTATAATGTTATAGCACATTTAAGTTACAAGTATAAATTTAAATTTAAGAAGATGTGTTACTTGATACTAATCAAAAATATGTGAAGGTTTTTTTTTAATAAATAAATTATGTAAATGTGTTTGTAAATCTTTATTTTTGCACTTGTTATATATAAGTTTGGGACTATATTTATTGATAAAGAAGTTCAGAAATAAACTTTTAAACTCAAAAATATTTGTATTTTGTGAAAAAAAAGTTTATTTAAGATCAATAAAAAAATCACCATATAACGTCAATTAATGGTTGGTTAGAAAGGTATTATAAACAAATAAAAGACTTGGTAAACTTGTAATCACAAAAAAAAAATTTTTCTTTTTGCAAGCCCATAAAAATCGAAGATTTCTGAGATATAGGATATAATTTTACGTTAAAGCAACTTTTTCTACAGTTATTAATCAATAAATAGATTTAAAGAAGATCACGTTTCTGGGGGAAGTTTTTAATAAGGAAAACAATTTCACATTAAATGAAATTTTAGAAAGGGAAAAGGTTTTTAGGAAAATACATTTTTCAAAAAGAGAAGTAGGTCCAAGAGATAGTTTTTTTAATTTTTTAAAGTTCATATGGAATAAGAAAATAAGATTTTTATTATTGGACAAAAACACAAAAACCCATTTTTTAAAACAAATCGATAGAAGAAAAGATATTTTTGGATTGAAAAGTTCAGCAAGAGAAATCATCAAAGGCCTTAGTTCCCTAAAGAGGAATTACTCACTGTTTTGGTTAAGGTACAGGATTGTTACTAATACATTCTCCTTAGGAAGTGTATTTGGCAGGACACCAGAGGAAAGACTTTGCTTTTTTTGTAATGGACAATTAGAGACGGCTAGACATTTCTTACTAGAGTGCAAGAACATGTCCGGAATATGGGACTATATGAGGGAAATATTTTACAGAAAGTTGGATCAACACCTTCTGAATACGGACTTTGTTTATTTTTATACTGGTCCCCATCAGGACGTTATCAATATAGTTATATCGAGAGTTCAGTTAATTTTATATAAACTAAGGAGTACACGAACACCCGTCCCAAAAGATTTTACCCAAATTATTGAAAAAATTATAATTCATGAAATTAAATAATAATGTTTTAATGAAAGTTTGTTTATACGGAATAAATTAGTTGTACTTGGGTACAAAAAAAAAATAGATTCAATTTTTCTCACTAAAACATTTGTAAATTAAGCAAAGTAAATTTTCAAAAATCACTTGCTTTTAGCGTAATCCCAGTGTGTCAATGGGATTCGCACTAGTAAAAAATATCTATAAATTAGTAAGTTGATTTTTTTCTTCTATTGTTAAATTTTTATAATTCTATCCATGAGGTTTTTTAAGGGGAAAAAGTGACATACTGCGAAAATGAAGGACTATTTAACTCGATAAGTATGATACAAACTGTACACATTTAAAGAATTCTCCTTTTTTTAGTATTTTTTTGGGGAGAGTGAATAAAACCTCATTGGTGTATGTTTTCAGTAGCTGAAATGATTATTTTGAAGTCTATGATTTTTAAATTTCAAAACAAATAATTCATCAAGAGTAATATTAAATTAATATTTGAATAATAGTTGTGTACAAAAGAAAATCTATCAGAGTCATATACTAAAATCAAATCAGTGCCGTCAAAATAAATAAGAAAGCATTTAAAATGAATAAGAAATGGTAGGTTTTTCTTACATCCATTTGTTTCATATTTACTTTTTATATGTAAATGTGTTTTCTTAATGTTTATTCATTTATTTGTCAAAATAATCATTAATTCGTTTTACAAATTACTCCATTTGTTAATTTTTAAAGCCATTTATATTTGTTTACATGAAAATCATTATAATACATTCATAATAGATTTGTACTAATATATAAGGGGAAAAAAGAGCTAATATCAATGGTTCAAAAATGATTTCATATTTTATTCTTCAATATGACATTTGGAAACTAAGTTAAATTACAAGTTATCAAGCAGCAACCTGTAGAAGGATTCATGTAAGCAACAAATATTAAATTTATGTAAAGGTAATGAATATGCATTACTTATCATTAATTTTATTTAATTATAATAAATTTCAATCAAATCAGATATAAAAAATTATTTACTTTTTATTTTATTATATATATATATATAGGTATGTATAACTATGGTTAACCTTTCTTGGGGAAAAAAAAGTTCGTATTAACAATATTTAGTTTTATTTCCAACTTATTTCTTAGAAATACTGACGAACTAAAATCTATTTAAAACCACAACTGAATATGATAGAATAAATATTTAATTTTTTTTAAAGTAAAACTTTAATACTCACGAACAAAATAATTAACTACAGATTTGAAATGAAGATAAAAGCTTCTTTTTTTTAAACGGATATCTCTGACATTATCATTTTCTAAAAAAAAAGATAAAAATTTGTCAAAGAGAGTAAGCACTAAGTAATATATATATATATATAGACCTTTGGTAAATATTAGTTTACTTACCAATTATGTACAAAATATTACAACTTTCTTTAATAACTCATACTTAAAGTAAAAGTTGGCCTATAATAAATCATTAATTATATGAAGAAAAAAAACTGTCCACTCTTATCAGATTGTCTATGAAAGGATATTTTTCAAAAAAAAAAAAACATGAACTCCTTTTGACCTTTTATAAAGTACTTGTCAGTGATGTATGAATCCTTTTCACAAGTGACATGTCAAATTTATAACATAATATACATTAAACTAAAAAAAAATCGACATAGATGTATGGGACAATAGAGCCTTTGATAATACTTAATCTAAATTGAAATCTTTTTCCTTACTACAGTGTCTTTTACTTTTAAAATTTATAAAGGAACACGCTATTTAGTCTTACTATCATAAATTAAATGTATTTTAGAGTTATTTCAATGTAAAATAAATGAGATTTTTCGATCTAACCTTGTCTTGGCTCTAGTAAGTAGAATAATTTTCTAAGAGTCTGCATCGATTCTAAGATTCATTAATATCTATGTAATAATGAAAATTATTAAATAATAGAGATTAATAAAATAGTCACTGTAAGATATATATTCTAAAATCACAAGAGAGAGTCGTGGGAAAAAAATCATAAAATTCGAAAGTGTAGTCCAAAGTATAGACCAAATACTAAAAATTTTACCTGGCTCGAATAAAAATTAAGTAGACTCTTTTAAAGATAAATATTGCCCTTGAACTGAACCCTGTATACAGTGCAGAAGAGATAAAAAAAAATTGCAAACAGATATTGATCTGGACTTGTCTTGATCCTAGGTCCTAAATACGAGTATCTATTACCCTATTTGAGTATATCATCAAAAAATATAGAGAGCTTTCGAAGCAAAAAATTATTTGAGTAATTACTATGTTCTCGTTATAGAAAAATATTTTCGAATTTAAAAAAAAATCCATCTTAAATACCTACAATTTTGAGTACTGTCATATTAAACACAAATATACTTGTACTTAGTTTTTTTATATATGATCCAACTCTCTAGAATTTTCCTTATACTTTGGTCAGTGTGTTACTCTTTTTCTATGTTATAAGCAAATTTTGAGTGAGAAAATACACACACAAAAAAACACAAAAAAACAACCAAAAAAAATTACAAACCCGAGAAAAGTATATTTTATTGTGAATAATTAACTAATCAAAGTTACCTTTTCATCGGCCGTTATTCTGAAACGAATAATGCATCAATTATCATTATTTCTGAAGTAAAAGGAACTTATTTGAAACATTAATAATAAATAGCTATTTCATTTTGGTTCTCAAATTAAATTTTCCTGGCTTTCTTAATAATTAAGGAACAAATACTCTTTAAAAATCAAATTCAAAAATACTTCTTCCTTGTAAGTTTTTAACCATATTTTGAGAAATATCTGCCTATGCAACAATCATATAATCTAAAACATTAATATTTATTTCATTTAAACTCCTGCATGAACATTTCTATTTAAAAAAAAGAGAGTTTCAATGTATTAAAAAAACCATTTTGAATATTTTTTTCATTTCAACTCTTACATTTTTAAAAGTATGTTGCTTAAGGTATTTGAGCAGCGTACTACTTTAATTAATGTATGCTTTGAGCAAAGAAGAGAAGGCAGCAAGATTCGCACATACATGTATATAAAAAAAGACGAATAATTTTTGTAAATAAGATGTAAGCCAACTCTTTATAACTCTATGAAAGACTACAAATCATGAAGTTTGTGATTGGAACAATTAATTTTCAGCAAGTGAGGAAGGATTTAACGATTGTTAATGCTTCAGATGATTTATATTTATAAGTATTCTGTATAATATACAAAGCTGTTTTTAAATATGTAGTACTTGAAATAAAAGTAAGAAGATTAAAGAGCATATTTAATATATTTATGTACAAGAGAAAACATTTTTTTTTTGTTCGTGTATGCTAATTCAAAATAGAGAGCGAGTGAAAAAAAAAAAGATCATTTTATTGACAAAAAAAAAGTTGATTTATTGAATTAATCTCTTAGAAATTATAATAAGCTTCCACTTGAATAATATGTTGCAGTACTAATATTTAATATCTATGTGCAAAGAATTATACTGAATGAATGATACTCCATTTAGTTTTATTACATTCTTAACTTAAAAAGTGGATAAATCCCTTTTATTTAAAAAAAAAAATTTGTATAAAAATGAAGTCATTTTTGTTCAAATTAAATCACTATTTGAAATAAAGCAAATTCTCTCTCTATTACTAAGTAAATATTCAATTTACTTACATTTACAAAAAATCAAATTTCATTTAACATTTAGTCTTATTTTTGTTCAATGGAAGTACGTATCTACTATGAGAATGGTAAAACATTATTAATAATAATTGCAAAGGTTTTATTGGCAAGGTGCATGCAAAAATTTAATTACTGCTGAGTAGCGTTTGTAAGCAGTTGTAATTACATTACCCCAAACCAGACACGCATTAAGTAGTTGGATGTATCCTACTTTTGAACCCAGCTGCCACAAAAAAAAAAAAAGCCTTCTATATGTTATATCATTCTTTCACAGATTCAATGAGCATCTTATGGATTTATTGTAGGAGTAAAATATTGTTCTTTGGTAGTAAACAATTTAGTTGTTATTTTTTTCATACAGCAATAATATTTATGCCCTTCATTGTGTATTCTTATAGTTATACTTTTACCGGTTTGATACTACTTAAGTAGTCTGCTCTGGGAGTTTGTTGTTGATCAGTACTATTACATATCCTGCCAACTGTTTGTTGCGAATTCAGAATTGCAAGACAAAAGAAGTAATAAGTCAAATAATATGTGCATTATACTCACTTGACCTCTCGTCTTTGTTTTGTTTTGTTTTTTCGTAATGGCTTCAATAGAGTATGAAATCAAATCTATTTATAAGTACAATTGTATTCTCACTCAATTAAGTCGTGTTGCTTTATGTCTTTTTTTTTTTTACTTATTTTCTTTATTTATTTTGCTTTTCTCCTTTAATTGACTATAATAAAGCAATATCCCATTTATTTTACTCCATATAAGTACATATATGTATACATATATATATATTTCTAACTTCAGCTAGAAATAAGCCCATTACTTTTTGAAAAAGAAAAAGAGTCACAAAAAATCCAGTTTTTAAAACTACATGAAATGAAAATGAAAGACAAACACACATACACACATACATGAACTCCCTTTCCCTAGTGATTTACTTTTTCTCAATGTATGTATGTCCGAGGAATGATAAATATTTGGAAAGGGAAACATGATATCAGTTGTGCTCATAGTAGATAAAAGACCAATTTTCCTTCTCATTCTCGAAGAAGAAGAAAAATAGACTTTCACAAAGATAATATTTGAAAATAAAAAGACCTTTAAATTTAATAACTATTGAGCATGGACAATATAGTTATTTAATTAGGTATAATGGTCTTAAAGTAGATACATTTGATTCCAAAATGTATCTATTTTAGAATTAAAAAAATGAAAGCTCTGAGTAAGTATTTATCATGATTGTTAAAAATTAACTACTCACTATATTCATTAAGAGTATTGTTCTAATTCTAATCGTGTCAGTTGAATTAAATATTCAACAAATTTTTTGACTCTTTTGAAGTTTGAAAGTGTTACATATAACTTGGTTGGATAGATAAATAAATTCCTTTGGTCCTTCACTTTTTCCTAAAGTTTATTAGCATAGATAACTTTTATTGAAATATTTTATAGTTGTAAAGTTTCACAAAAACTTGTAAAAAGAGTATCAATCTGACTCAAATTCCTTTGAGCTCTCAAGAATTGTATACTTGATTAGGATAAGAAATAAATTGAGAGTGTTTCCGGCATGCATCTTTGTTTTGTCTTACTCTGGATCATCTGGCTAAAATGGTTAGGACATTAACTTATAATATAACAGAGTAAAGAAAAGCCATAGCTGAACGACTGAGGATAAAAAAACCTTAGGAAGGAGCTAGAGAGGTCATTGACTCAATTACCTAAACAATTTAAATGAAGTGGTATTGTCCAAGATGTACAAGTTAGCATCTAAGTTAGGTAATTTGGTCTACTTTGAATCAAATACATCACTAATGTTCGTTCTACTATGATGAAAAGTACAGTGCCCTACTTAGTGTTAAAATATTCTGTCAATTTCAAAGAGATATATATTTTATACAAGCAGTATAAAATACAATTAAGAAATACGAGAAATGTCTTTCTATAAAATGAGTAAGAAAATAATATAACTCTTAGTAGGTGAGTACTTTACAAATGTCATTTGACTCTTTTTAAAGTAGATAGTTTCAAAAACACAATTTAAATCAATTTTATCCTTTTTTAAAGATAGATAAAATTATTAAATTACTTGTTCCTAAATCTTAACAAAAAGGAGAAATATTAGACTCCATCTAAGAACGTAGAGGCTTTTCTATATTTCTTTGTATGTATGTATATACATATTATATATATAAATAAATATTTTTTCCTTTATTTAAGGCCTCATAAATTTCGTAGTGAGGCATTTGCTCAATGAATTTCCATTAGGATTTGATCTAATGAATTTCTAATCAACTTCTTTTTATGTAACTTACGTATTTATGTGCGCAAACAAACAAAAAAAAAATTAGGAATAGTTTTACTCTCACAAGTCGAGATTCAATCTATGTTTATATATATATATATATATAGGTGTAGAACATAATAATTTATGTACTACATATATTGATGATAAATTTATATTGTAAAAGTCATTGTTTTTTTCTTTTTACAAAAAAGAAAAAAAAAGAATGTAAATATATAGGTAATCAAAGTATATTTAGTAAATAGATATTATTAATTAAATTTACATAATGCAAAAACAATACTTTTTTTTATCTAAAAAAAATAAAACATAAATTATTTATATACTTTTCTTAGTTTCGAGTAGAGTATATTATATGTACACGATTTAATATTCATGTAAACTTTTCAAAAATAATACCTATTTTCCATAGAAGCATGTTGTACATAACATACACATGATCCTTCCCAAGGTAGGGACAGCAACTTACCTTTCAAATCTTCATAAACTGATCATGAGTACTGCCTATAAAATAACTTTTTTCTCACTCAAATATCTTTTACTTCTTCTTTTCAAAAAAAAAAAAAAAAAAAATATCAAAAAAAATTGTGTGTTTTTTTCACTTCTTGAAAATATGAGAAACTTTAGGTAATAATAGTGCAATATAGTATGTACTTATATATTCATGCAAGCCAATGGAATGAAGGGGAAAAAAAGGAGATAGTAGAGTTATAAATATATCTTCCGAATCGCAACTGGTGGGTTATCAGAACCACACAACATACTTTGAAAAAGTATGCAAACTTCCAACGCTCCCCCTTTTTTTTCTGGTTGAGTGGTAAGAAGAGGAAAAGGAGTAAAGGAAGGAGAGGGAGGGAGGAAGGTAGAGAGTTTCTGCGAGTGGTGGTGGTAGTGAAAGAGAAGAGAGCCCAATGTACTATGTTCTTACCTTGATAACTTAGTATGTAGCTACGGCTTCAATACAACATAATATGTATTTATAAACAAATATAAATAAATTGTCTGCATGAAGTATTACCCATGAAGTTAATGCTACATGTTTGGATATATGAATAAATGTATAGAGGGTTGTCATGTGACGATCTCATTGTGCCATCTTGGAGGGGGGCATAAACAACTTTATTTGATAAGAATAAAAACTACTGTTTCATAAAGATTTAAGGAAAAAAAGGTGAATGAATATCTGCTGTACATTCAGATGTTGCAAAAGAACCGGCAAATAAAAGGACCTTCACCGCGAATCAAAAATATATATCTTTCTATTTTATTTTAGACCCTAATAATATGTATGTTATTACATCATTAACCATTGACAGAGTGTATCAATAATAATTTAACCAATAAATCTACTATTACTTTTGTAAGAATCAAATATTTTTCTCCTATTGTATATTTATCCTACAGAATTTTTTTTTTTTAAATTAGCCATTTCAAAGGGATTTTCAGTCTCTCCTATTATTAATTTGACCTAATTCTCTTGATTGACTCTCTCTGACATCATCAAATTGCCTTCAACACAGAGCGTAGTTAGTCTTCTTTTTCTTCATTTTTATAAATTTTTCTCAAGATTTTAGGGGATAATATATTCAACAGATGTATCAGCTATGTAAATGGCGCTACTTTCAGTTGATTATGTAATCTGTTACGTCAGTGAAAGCAGTCCATTAGTGATGTATCAAAAACTTGTACCATTTACATCTACAAATTATCCGCATTTTAGAAATATTAGATTGCTTCCAAATCTGTCAAATTTCTTGACAATTTATTTAGCAAATTTTAAATTCTGATAGTCCCATCCGTCTTTTTTGATATTTGGCACATCAAATAAGTGAAATGATTGAGAACGCTCAAAAACTCAGTTATCTTCCAAGTAATTAAATAAAAAACTCAAGAAGAGCTATTGATGACCTAATATGTAGTAGATATCTTTAAAAAATAACATGAAAAGCATTTTATTATTTATCGGTACACAAGAATGACTATCAAATAAAACTTTTCAATACTCACGCGTGTATCTCATTTTTTTTCCTTTGTATTTTTGCTAGAGTTCCTTTGATTCTACATACATTAATGCAAAAACGACTCTTTTGCTCAGTAAGTGTACATTTTCTTATTATATAAATATATATATATACATACATATGTATATAATCTTTTGATAAGACATATCAAATACATCAGCATCCTTCTTTTTTTTTTTTGATAAAACAGAAGGAAATGATTGACAATTTTTAAATGAGGATAAATCCTCCACAAAATAAAATGTAAATACATAACTTGTACTTGCAGTAAGTTTTATTTTAATGTGGTCTTTATATCTTTTTATTTTGTTTGTGATTCTTTAAATTAAAAGGAAAAAAAAGCATACCAAATAGATTATTTTTTATAATTTTTCTTTTTTTATTTATGTTGACCTGTACTTATTTTTCATAGTACACATTTAAATCTTCTTCAAAACTATCTTAAATTTAAATATATTCAAAAGTGCTGTTGTTAATTATGAAATCTTAATTTATATTTTTATAAATAAAAGCATCATGCCTTTCATTGATATTGTCAAAGAAGTATTCTTCCAGAATCATCATTGTAATAAATTCCATAGAATATTTTTGTACATCATTATTTCAATTCAACCTTTTTTCTTCTCTCCTAAATTCTGACCTAGACAAACATATATAAGCAGTTTAACATATTTTTACATGTTTAAGTTAGTCTTCAGAATAGTGTCTTTGACTTTAATCTAAGAATCTACTCCTACTCTTTCTTTTTTATGTATAGAACCCCTGTGTCATTGTGCGAACAGATATTGCTCCTTCAATCAGGGATTATTATTAACCTCCATAGCTATTAAATTAATTATTTGTTCAAAAAGTCATTCTCTTCACTCTCTAAGTAAGAGAATATTTATTCTACATAACGCTACATAACACTGTCGAAGGATTGATTTGAAAAAAGCTTTGACTCAAATCTTTACTTTGATGACTCAACTTTCGTCAGTATTAAAAGACTTGAATTAGACTTTTGACCTTTGATTTGAGAAGACTTGCAAAAAAAAAATAGCACTGATCAATAGTCAAAAGTCCTAAGGGGTATAAGTGTAATAAAAGGTATTTAGTTTCGCACTCAGATTTCAAATCAGTAAAATTTTTCGTCGCAAAATCGTACCCAACTTTTGTAGCTTTTTTGGTCTATTTTCCAACTTCAATTTAAGCCTAGAAGGATATTCATTTTGTACATTAAAAAATAATGATTTGCTAGTGTATTTAATGCAAATTACATTTCCAGTTTTTGTTTTGACCTAAAGGGACTTCTAAGGCATAGGCAGCGGGAGTAGACCCAAAAGTCGACCAAAGCATTCATACTTAAATGACTCCTTGAATATTACATAAAACAGATTAATAGGGAATGCGTTAAAGAGCTTAGACCCACAGATTTCAAATGAGAGGTTAAGCGCCCGATAAGAATCTGTAATCAAAAAGAAATCGTATATCTAAATGTGTAAATTTTCACTCAAGCCGACTTTTAGGTCTACTTCCCCTGCCTATGCCCCCAGGAGTCCCTTTAGGTCAAAACAAAGACTGGAAATGTAATTTCGATCAAAAATCTAGAAGTAGAGCTACTAAAATAGTAGTGCACAGAAGGATTGCGAAATCAGATGAAATCCTTTTGCGGGCAACTACTTCATTATATTGCACTTGTTTTTTAGTATCTCTACCGTGAGTATTTGATTTTTAGCGAATTTTTTCTCGAAATTGGATGAAAATTAGCATATATAGATGGACGATGCCTTTATGAGCTTGATTCTAAGTGAAGCTTTAAGTATTCCAAACTTGATTCGAACTTTGTTCTTGATTTTGATTTGTGCTTCAACTACTCAATACTCTTGATTTGTAGTTGAGTTTCAAAGACTTGAGACTTGTAAACTATTGACATTGTAGTGTATCTCGACTCTTTGATGTTTCTAAGTTAATTTTACACCTACATGGAGAACCCTTGTCTAAAAACGAGCTGGAGAAGCTATCAAATTGTGATGTACTTATGACTAGAAGTGGGATAAAGTCTAGGTAGAGTCCAAAGTATTTGGTATATAGTCTCAAATCTTTTTTCACAAGTTAAGCATACTCATAGCCAGAGAGTTATTAATAAATAGAATATTTTTTAACTCTACAAAACAACACAATTAAAAATTGCTTACTTATATTAATAGGCTACTTAGATACAAAAAAAGGTGGGTCCATAAAAGAGTGAGAATTCCAGGGATTAGTTATTCTCTACCACTGCAGACATGATCAAGCAAAAAGTAAAATCTGATTCGAAATGAGTTTCCAATGAAATTATTATAAGAAATTTTATACAACAAAATGGTTTCAAGTCCGGTCGAGTTTGAAGTCTTTGCCTTTGTGTCAAAGTCTTCGAAATAGGGACTCAGATACAAGTCGAGTCTCAAAACTAGAGTCCAAGTCACCATATCTTTTTATAAATTCATAATTATCCTTTTACTCGGGATGAAGTAAAATAAATGACATTGTAAGTACTCCTACCGTCAAACAACACATAACATAACCTTAACTGCAAACGTGTAAAAAACTGCTTTCTGAAATGAAAGTAAAACACAAAATTGCAGTTAAATAAGAGAGTACTTTTTTTTTTGTTGTTTTTTGTGGGAAAGTAATAATTTATTGAAGTTAGTTCAACCATAGATTATAACTGTAGTTGTAATTGTTATGTACGAATTTAGCTATAATTATATATAATAAGGGATTTATAATTAGTTAGGTATAGATGTAAGTGTGAAATATATGACATGTGAACTTGTTTGTACATAGGAGTATAAATAAGTGATCCTTGGATAAATCAAGGCTATAGAACAAAATGGTGAGACACACTACTTGGACGTATTCTCTTGTTTGTGTGACTTAATTTATTTTTTACAAGGTGCCACTTTTGAAGTATATATATATGCGGTGGTTCAACATGATTTTGAATATGGGAGTATATTTTTTAAATGGAGATTTTTGTACAGTTGAAAGAAAATTACTTGTTTCACATTTTGTAATAGTACATTTTTGTAAACAAGTGATTTTTACAATTGAATTTAATTATTCATTTTCATAGCTAAATTAAGTAATTAAGCAACAAATTTCTTGATCATCCTTCTTTTAATATTTAGCACTAGTATAAAAATAGAGGGTACAGATATTGTATTATTATCTTTGCTATCAGGATCTCTGATGAAACAAGGGAATTGTTACTTCGGAGCAAAATTTAGCAAATTTTAAAGTGCCAACCATTCCAAAAATGAAAGATGGATTAAATTGCTTTAAAAACTAACTATTGTATATGATATTTTTTAGCCCTGTCAATAATATTTTAAGACAAAAATCTTTAAGAATTACCTTATAGAAGTAAAAATATCTAGAAAATATATGAACTCATTTTTTTAACACTCGTACTCAAAATCATATTAAATAACCACAATGTACATATATATATATATATATATATATATATATATATATACATATATATATTAGTCATTCCTTCACAGAATTTACCTTGTTTTAATTAAAGTAACAAAGTAAATTCATGAAGGCTACTTAGTAGGTCAAATAGCAGTTACAACAAAAGAGTCTTTGACAAGTGAATTTGTACAAAATTGATCGTGTGGCTGTCATTTCACCATTATTTTGTTTTATAGCTATGGTGTTAACTAGTTTAATACACAATTAATACACACCTCATGTCACAAAAAAACTACATGTTAAATAAAAAACAATACATTGCAACAATTTACAAAACACCCAACATCGCACTGTAATGTTTGTTAATATTCCAAAATGATGAAGAAACAAAAATTAAATAATATGAAATTTTATCGCGAAATATTTACTCTTAATGTCCTTTGATTGACCAAAATAAAAATACAATTTCTACAACAATCAATTCTGATTTTCCCAATTTGCTTACATTTGTATGATTTGAGAAGACAAATAAGAGGTTGAGTGTTTTGGTTATGATTGAATGTTCCTTACTTTAAAATAGTAACTATGAGTGTCATAGTTTAAAATTAGTACTTAGAGGTTGTATATTTTTTTTTTTTTTTTACAATTTTATTATATGTATTTACAATTTTAACCAATTATCAGCTACATACGTATAATCCTAATATAATGAATAAAGGAACCAACTCGTAGCTTTTAAACTTTGTTGTATAATATCACAATGTACAAATTTTTATCATACAAAAGTAACAAATAAAGGTTCATACTTAAATTTATTTTAAAAAAATGAAAATCTAATTATATTAGTAATGTTTACAAGCTTCCTCTCAACAAGTTTTTGAAACAACTTACTTCATTAAGTTGAAGTACATATGTCTTTTACACTATACATTACATTGCAATGCTCTGCAGACAAATTTATGGATGAAACGATTTCCACAGCAATATTTATAACAGTTTCTTGACCAAAAATATCCAATATTTTGATTGAAGCAGTACTTCCTAAGTTGAATGTATAATCGTTTCTTGAGCACATCGTTAACAGTTCACCATTAAGATAATTTTCTATACAATATACATAAACAAACTTACATACACATTTTATAATGTTGACATTTTTGGCAATTTTCTGTTCTTGGATATCGAAAACGCTGTTGAATAAATTTATCCGAGGCATCATGACAAGGCCCTAAGAAAAATAATGAGGATTTTCTAAGGAAAAGAGAAGGAAATTATTTGGTTTTATTATTCAGCGACATCAACAAGATTTTCAACAATTAAAATAGTAAAATATATTTGTACATCAATTTTCTCCTTTTTTATTTTAGACTCGAATTCAAATTTTAAAGGAGTGACCAACACAGTCTTACTCATTGGTGAAGTGTTATATGTTATAGTATCTCAATAAAAAAATAAAAATAAATTTTGAGCATTATTATTTTAGTTACTAAAATGGAGGCATTTGAGGATATTTATTTGTTGCTTGACTACGGTTCTTCATTTTCTTCTTTAAGACATTCTTTGGTAATCCGAAAATTAAAAGTAGTTTTTCTTGCTGTAGAGCAGTGGTTCTTAACCTTGTTGGAGGTACTGAATCACATAAGCTCTTTACATGTATTCATCGATACCTTCGTAGTTGGAAAAATAAAATCTGCTTGTTTGTCTTCAAGCCAAACAGAATGTGACGTCACAAATCATACGAACCAAACCACCGAACCCCTGAAACTGACTCACTGTAACCCTGGGGTTCGATCGAACCCACGTTAAGAACCACTGTTTTAGAGGAGTCGAAATGGTTTTTCAATAATTGTTCAGTAGTGCGTGTTAATATGAAAAACATCATATTTATCTAAAAAGGTACAGTAATTTTTTTCTTCATTTTCCTTCTTAGCTTTCTTGCCATTTAAAAAATATATATATAAAGGGCTTTTAGAAACATCAGTGCTGGAGAAATATTGGAAGATGGGTCTTAGAAACATTGACTTTTATAAAATTATTCAAACATTTACAAATGAAAAGAAAATAAATTTTTATTCAGAGTTAACTCTTTAATTTGGATTAATACAGTAGTAGCATTAACTTTGTGAATTGTCTTAGATAGTTTCACGTTTGTATTAAATTATCTAACTGACAAAGTAATTTAATTTAGGTTAATTATTTGGAATTCAAGTCATTATCAAGGCTAAAATATAGGATCTTTGATGTACAGGTACTTTGTACGTTATTAGGACAAATAAAAATATTGACACATAAGAAACTATTAAATTTGATTAACAATTGGACTCGATAGAGAAAATTATTTTGGATTCAACCAATATCTTTTTACATTTTCTTTTTTTTAAATATAAATGATATAGAAATTAAATATGTGAATATGTTGCAAAATTTTATTAAATATATGTAAATGAGTACATAATATCTAAAAATCTATAAAAATAAATTTTGTAAGACCGATCTCCTAACATTTCCCCAATCTTTCAAAAAATTAAATTAGATATTTTCATATGAAAAGAAAGTTATAAACAGTTTTCATATAGTTAAAAAAAAATATTATTCAATGTGTTCAATAATCACCGTTGGTCATTATCATAGCCCCTAATTTGAACTAGAAGTCTTTGGATACCACTGAAATAGATTTGAAGCAAGGTTGTTTACTTCTTAGTAGTGGCTTTTTTAAGAGCTTCCACTTTTTCTTGTATTTCTTGGATATGGTTTACAATTTTTTCCAACCTATTTTTGTGGACAGAACTGAGTTTTCAGACGTAAAGTTGAAATTCAATTATTACAACCTTTTGAAAAGCCCTCTCTTTAGAAAAATACTCGTGCACTTCTCGTGGCTGTGCACTTCTGAGGCACTGTCTGTGTTGGATTAAAAAATTCAATAGTACAATACTAATTTTATGTTTGTGCCTGAGTTGTACTTTTATATTTATGATTTCTTTTGAGCAGAAAACAAAAAAGTTATATTTGATGTTTCGAGATGAAAAAATAACAACATAATTTTACATGGTTTTTACTCAGAGTTGTACGATCCAGTATGTCCGAAAGTAACACGACACCATGTCAGATGTATGCCCTAAGTCAAGGCATACTTTTGAATCATTAAATATGTAAGGGAAATTAATGTAAACTGAATGTAATAAACAAATATCAAACCTTAAACCAGAGTATGATCCCGACTTTTTGGTGGTTTTTTAGGTAGATTAGTCTTTGTTAGTAAAGAAAAAAAATTGCTGCATACAAATTTCACCAAAAAAAAAGTTCGACAATGCTTAAAACATGTTTTAACGTAAAAAATTAAACGCTAAAAGTTGTTATTAGTAAAATTACACCCAAATGTTTGATATCTTAGGTACTGGCTGACATAAAGTTTCAATACACGTATGTATCTGTATGTAATGGTATATTCAAAGTGAAAAAAGGAAACTGATAACATGAAATTTGAGCTCAGTAAACCTGAGTTAACTTCCAAAGCAATGCAAAAAAGAAATCATGGATGGTGTTTATTATTATTGTCTTAGAATCAAACCGACTAACAAGTGAAATAACATTGAATAAATATATGTAACTCATTTGTACTTATACATAACAAAGGTTCATCATCTTAAAAGATGCTTTGTTCATAAAATATTGTAATATTCATTCTTACCAAAAAATATCCTAAGACCTCTGTTTTCTATATTTTTCCAAAGATTAAATAGAAATAAATAAAATTATTTTTTCCTCTTTAGGGTTTTGACTGTTGAAAATAACATTACTGAAGAGTACATACACTGTAAAATAGACTCAAAATTTTAAACGTCCTCATTTCGTTATAGATTGATGTTACTTTCATAACTGCTATCAAATAACATTGACAGTCTTTCCAAGGAAAATGTAATTTCTGTAAATTAGCTCTGAACGTTGAAGAAAGGGATAATCAAATTTTTCTATGCTCATATCCCCACTTTTGCTTTAATGCAAGCCTGAGATCATTTTTGACAATGACAGGATTTTTTTATGATGTCGTAAACTATTCATAGGATGGATCCAACAACTCTTTAAAAATGTTTCATTCTTTAATCCCTATGAGCTTGTGTAAGCAATCTAAGAACTCATCTTGTTGGAGAGCTCTAGTTCGTCATTCAAGATCTTATTAACCATCCATTAGATATATATACCTTTTTCTCAATATCAGAGCCATCTACAGAAATTTTCACTTTTATCAAATTTATAGTTTGTATTAGAGTAAAGATATGTATAACTTTGTATACTTTTTCATTTAAATGATAGGAGTTTGACTTCAATTTCTCTTTTAGTTGAAATTTGTATTCAATATTTGTGAAGTACACAAATACAGTTTAGAACAATTTTCCATTTTTTATGGCGTTTTAAATGTCTATTCTTAGAAGCTGCACTAGAACAAAAGAGACCACATCTAGAACACATTATTACACAGCTAATGATACTTCTCTTCGTCTACGTATTTGATGTGCTGTATTTTGGCAACTTACAATTCTTGAATACTCTCCCTCCTTCCCCAAAGCTATAAAACAGTGGCGAAACGTAGACTTCGTGATCAATTTTCGTATAAGTTCACTTGTTCAACAGTAGACTATTTTTTTTGTTAGAGGCACTAAATTGGGTTAAAACTGTAGGGTTAGCATTTGAGATACCTCCTTTCTTCATAAGGTTATTCATAAATAACTACAAATTTATAAAAAATTTACTAGAATTTAAAAATTCAGCTCACAGGATACCCCAAATTATCAGGTTTAGAAAAAATATTTTAAAGATTCTATTTAGGTAATGAAGGAATGAAAAATGACATTTTGTATCAATACCTTGACAATCAATTTTAATTCAGTCTTTTCCGAACTGGTGAACTGACAACTTGCTGCAATTAAAAGTAGTTCAATTTCTGATTATTAAGAACTCATGTCAAAGAAAGTGAGCCTTTTATCCTGGATTTCCAAATTCGCTCCAGTCCACTCAGCTTATATCAGTCATTAGTATATTATCATTTATTAATGACAGTCAGTCAATAAAATAAAATAAATACCAGATAGTAATTGCAGACACACTCACTCACCTCAATAAAATGCCTGGACATGTAAATCCTATGCGTTTACTCGCGTGTTTTATTTGTTGTGGTTGATAATCTGTACAGGATTTTTATTTTCCAAATTTGTAGGGTATTCATTATTCCATATTCCATTGAGGTAAGAACATACACGTCTGTCACTTATAATTAGGAATGTAAATCATATGCAATTCGGGCGTGTTATAAAAAAAGAAAGAGAAAATCAACCTGGTAACTCTGACAATTTGAAGAATGTTGAGGGGGGAAGCAGCTTGAGCTGTCATGACGTTTTACTCAGCTACAAGCTGCTATTCTCCATTATATATACAACAATAAATAATAACCAGTGATGTAAAAAACGGCGATTTTTAAGCGTGCGAGTAGTTCTCAAAATGCATCTTAGTTGACACCCTATAAATAAATATTCTTTCATCATTCATAAATCATCAAGCTGTTCCTTTTCCTTTTGACATAATAATTCTTGTTATATGTATATTTGTATAATCTATTATAAAAGTTACGATAATATCACACAGCCTTTCCTTCGATTTTGGTTGAAAACTTTCTTAATGTTAATATCTCTCGAAAAAGTGACTGTATGGAGTCAAATATTTACACTTCCATTCTATAAAATGTTTCATTTGCTGACATTTTTAATATGTTTTCAGCCATTTTCTTGAATTATAGAAAAGGTAGAATAATTATAAATATCATTATTAAATCTTCAATCATTGTTTTTAAAATATGCAAATATCTAAAAACTTAAAGCTTTATTTTTTAATGAATGAATAACCATTATTATCAAACTAGAAACTTCAAGATAATTATATATTCCGAGCAAAAAGCACTATTTATGTACTTATTTTTCTTAAAAATTAATAGAAATAATGAAATTTTAACAAAATTAGCGATATATCCAAAACTAATGTACCGATTTTGAAATTTGGAAAATTTCCTGTTTATTTAAAGTAATATCTACAACTTTAATTTCAATAATATATTTCTAAAACATCAATTTAGTTTAATTAATTACTTTAAGTCCAAGAAAAGCTGTCTTGAGCCTGGAACAAGGCTGTCACAGCTACAGTCATAGTATTATAACGACAACAAATAAGCTGGCTTTCATAGTTACCATAACATTTTTGACGTCATCAAGGGGAGGAGCTACTTGCACGCTTAAAAATCGCCGTTTTTTACATCACTGATAATAACATAGATGAGAGGAATTTAATGTCAGGAAATTATATATTTATAACTAATAATTAATTATACGAGGAATTGAGCCCTTTTTGTTTACATTTTATCTGCTTTATTAAACTTAATGCATGTATTCCTTCATGCGAGATCTTTACTATCAGGTAGATGTTCTCCTCTCAGTAATATTGGAAAAATGATAACAGCTTCGGAAAACAAAAAGACTTGTTTGAAGAGCCAACTCCACTTTTTTATCACACGCCCGAATTGCATATGATTTTCATTCTTACTTATAATATACACCGTTTACAAATAATAATTAACTAATTAAATGCTTAATTGAGGAAACTTAGAGTCCTTGATATAATATTATAGGTATGAATTTGTGGGAGGGGGAGGGTCCAGCCCCTATCAAATAACATCTTTATTTCCCCTCTAAAAGTAAAGAAAATTACCTATTTGAAGCTATCTAATAAATACAGAGCTATGTTGCTCTCCTCCCAAACCCCTCTCCTTTTTTTTTACATACCGGCAGTGTAGTATACAAAGCTCTATTACAATACCTCATCCCATTTTTTTCAAGAATACCTTTAAGCTTTTAGTATATGTATATCTAACATAACCCAAATCCAAAAAATGGTTTTGTACTAATAATTAACATATTGACAACAGAGTCTATTAATAATTACCAGACATTGGTTCATAAAATCTGTCAATGCCCAATACTTTTTTTACACAAACGCAAATAATTTCAAGAAACAATATCATTTAAAATTATAGAATATATTTTTTGGAGATAGTCTCTTTGTCAAATTATAGAGAAGTAGTACTCATTGTCACTAGGGCGTTGGATTTCAATCTAAATGAAATATTTAATAAGCAAATATGAGATCTTGACTAACTAAATATGTTAAATAAAGATACTTGATAGGATCATACATCAAGACATCCAACCTGAGGCCGGAAGACCGCATTGGATCCCCCTTATTTTTTTTATTTGTTACTATGTGATCTACTGCTAATTCAAATTATTCATACGTAGTTACATTTTCATTGACTTCAATTAACTATGATGCTCGGCTCAGGTAATTATTTCCATGGATATAACGAACAATTCTATACCCTTCGAGCTGAAAGCTAACATTTGATTATTTTTGCATGTACATGGTGAATTTTACTTAAATGGTTTTGAAATGAAAAATCTTTAATGGCAAAATCTGGACTGATCAAAATCAGATAATCAACAGGATATTGTAATATATGTTTGTTATTTAAAATATTGTTTACAGTATTTTGAAATAAATGACCCATTATGAAAAAAGGTCGTACATCCCTGTTCTATAAATATATGTATATACACGAATAAATGTTATATGAATTCATGTTACAAACTTTGATTCATATTCTAAAGAAAAGTTATGTCTTAAAATGACAAGATTAAAAAAAAAATTATTAAAATAATCTCACTTAACACAATTTCAATGAAATTTTTAATATTAGTATGATACATGAAAACCTTCTGGTCAATTAAATATACATTCACATATATACTTAACCATGATCATGATAAAAACAGTTTTTGTTTTAGGTTTTGATTTTTCAACCATAAAAAAGTTGTAGCAAGTAGCTTAGTACCAAAATACTTTATTTCTGTCTATTCCTTTTTGGACATCCATTTCTTGTAAGTCACTTGATCCTAACTCATTTACCACGTCAGTGATAAAATCTTCTTTAAAGCCACTATAATGAAGTTATTCCCCTCTGAAGTGCTCAGAGTGCAAAAGAAATACACGCTTTAACTAAATAACTAAGTCACTAATGGTAGAAGCATTACACTTGATAGACTCTCTTCTCCAGATTAATCAGTTTCTTTCTGTATCGGAATAGAATAACCTCCCTTTTTTCATAATAATAATTATTTATTGTCTGAGGCATCGAGGACAACAATGGGAAAGATTATTAGTGAATAGATTAGGCACCAATTAAACCAGCTTTATTCTAAGATGTAGATTGAGCTTATGCGTGAGATGAACTTTCACTTTATTTTAGTATCACATGTAATCCTTTCCTCCAATAAATCCTAAAGTCTAATCAAAATCATCATATTTAAGTCATATGAACATAACCTCAGTATTCTTCTCTGCATGGGAATTATTTGAGTAACAATATCTAGAGTAAATTGGAATAGATAGTTCCTTCCTGACTCCCATAGAGCACAGTAATATGCTTCCTTAATATGTATTGCTTTTGACCTCAATCATTACATTGGTAGAGTCTAAAGGATTCAGAATGCAATGTTTGTCTTTTTAAAACTTTTCTCCGAGCTCATTCATCAACTTATTTTGTGTTTATAAGACTTTAATTTATTTTATAAAGATTTGAACTAGTGATTTACACATTAATTAGTATAATTTCAACACTCTTTATTATTAATTATTTTTTAATGAGTATGGTCCCCTAAATTTATATGTTTTTGTTTAATTTCATCGAATCAAATTTCTTCAAATTATGACTTCCCTTATTAGAAATACTTTTAATTAAACTATCATCACAATGCTTCAGAAAATTGTCAATTTTAATTTTCCTATGACTAATTTCTTTTAAAGTTCCATCAAAAACACACTAGGTAATGGATTTGTAATTTAAATAAGGCTCCCAGAATTTCTTAGTGGAAAAAAAAAATGTTCCAGGCTGTATTTATTATATAAGCTACAACTTTAAAAAAGATACTACTTTCTTTTCTTAGTGTTTATACAGATTAATATCTCACTTTTGTTACACCGAAAATTGATGATTGATTGTCTCTTGATGGGGAGTTAGTAATATACTTATTTAGTTAGAAAATGATTTGGAACTTTGAACATCCATATTGATTTGAGATTGGAGTAACTCACGGAGCATGGCATCTATCGTTATTCATCTGAACGAGCGCCCAAAGTCATTAAATTAAAGACTGTTGGGTCATTGAAGGATATGCACAAAGTTTAAAACAATCAAATAACCCTGGATTTTACTGATTCTCGAATAGTAAGTACATCAATAGCCAAAACTAATATTAGCATTCTCTATTTTTTTGTCGGGATTACTAATAAATTTGGCTTCTTTTACCTTAATTAAGCCTTAGAAAATTCAAATCCGAGTTTATTGTTACAATAGTTAAATCCACTATAATTTATGCAAATTATTTCACTTTAATTATTGTTGATTCATGTAATTTACAAATACGAACAAGAAGTAGTCAAAATTTTAAAGAGGGTAATTTATGATTTACACAGTTTTGAGATTTTTTTTCTTACTCTTGATTAATAACCTTCTTCGTTTGTGTATATACATTTTTTTTTTTTAATTATTTATTATTTCCAATGTTTTAATGTTATATAAGCCCAATGCGAAAAGCAAGTGAAATTTACTTGTTGACGGAGGAGTAATGACAACGAAGATTAAAATATTTGGTCTGAGTATTTTGGTCTTTGTGCCTTTTATACTCCAAGAGTGTTCGGCTACAGGAAGAATTACGCCGTTATCTGCCAAAGTTCACCATAATGGTTCTGCCTGTATCGCAGAAAATCTTCGAGTAAGGTCTTGATTTTATTCTAAGCAAATAAATAGGTTAAATATTGATGTTGGGTCAGTCTTAGGATTGAATTCCCTTTTATTTCAGTCCTAATTTAGCAACCATTCCAGTCCTTTTCTATCAATTTACCAATTCATGATTGATTTGTAAAAATCAGCTAGTAAGTCTAAATGTTAATGGACTAAGTGATATGAAACAAATTTAAAGAAATTCCACGTCAAATAAATAATTGATGTTGTTAATTTGAACTTTAATAGCTGAAATTAGTCTGTATGTACGCCAGTCTTAAGGCTGATAAATTATTAAAAACTGAGTCAAGTGAGACTTTACAACTTACTTTATACAGATCAAAATTTTAATATTGTCTATAATATATGTATGTATATACATTTTGTTACTTAATTTTAAAAGTAACCGTTTCGTTTACTTTAAAGTGAAATAAACACAATTCCTAAGGACTAATAGATCAAAACTAACAATATTGAGCCTAATTGATACAATAACAATAATACCCACGATTTCAGCTAAGTAATAAATATACATGCGACTCAAAAGGAAATGTACTTTGTATGCCGGGATGGTCAAAGCCAGAGCATTTATGTGAAACCCCAGTTTGTAACATTGAAGGAAGATCCTGTGTCCATGGAGAATGCATTTTTCCAAATGTTTGTTCGTGTGAAATTGGATGGGATGGTCCAAATTGTGATGAATGCATTCCATTAGCTGGTTGTCAACATGGGTCTTGTAAAAGAGCCTTGGAGTGTAATTGTGATCATGGTTGGACAGGAGGACAATGTGACAAACCAGAGTGTAATGACTGTGTCAATGGATGTTGCCATGAACCAAATAAGTGCATGTAGGGTTTTGCTTTATTTAATTATCAACTGATAGAAATAGTGTACTCAAATATATAGATGTGACCCAGGATGGCAAGGAGTAAACTGTACTGAGTGTGAGACTCTTTCTAATTGTGTCAATGGAAAGTGCTTGACAAAACCATTCGAATGTGTTTGTGATCCAGGATGGGAAGGAAATGGATGCGCCAAACCTATATGTCGAGATACATGTCATCCAGAGAACGGATACTGTCAACGCCCTGGGGAGTGTATATGCAGACACGGATGGGGTGGAAGGGAATGTACAGATTGTGTTCCATATCCTGGTTGCAATGGAACTTGTGTTAACAATGTTCCATGGACTTGTACTGATTTAGGAAATGATAATGAAGCCAGACCAGGTTATAAATACATCTTTTATTAATACAATATATATGTACATGATGACTTAAATTTCATTACCTGCAGGTCAGTGGAGTATATGGTCCAGGTGGAGTGCATGTAGTAAGACATGTGGAGATGGAGAACAAAAGCGTGATAGGTATTCCTAGCATAATAATCAGTTATAATAACAGTATCTCATCCTCAAATCATTTTTTATACCTTAGAACTTGCGGAAACGGTGGACGTTCACCACAGAACTGTGTAGGTGCAAGTTCTCAAAGGCAAAAGTGTGCTATTGAAAATTGTAAAATCGGTATGTTTATGTGAATATTGTCATTTTTATAACATATTTGTATAAATCGTATTTATAAAAAAGATGGGGGATGGGCAAGATGGACTCGATGGTCAGTCTGCAGCACTTCGTGTGGAACTGGATTTAGAAGTAGATCAAGAGCTTGCTCTGATCCTATTCCTAGATATGGAGGAAATAAGTGTTCTGGAAGTTCAACAGAAACTGTTAAATGTTTTTCGACTTTCTGTCCCATAGGTAATTTTGTATAATAAGTTAAAAAAGGACACAAAATCTATAGAGAGCCATATATAGCTGGACGTTGGTCTTCTTGGAAGCAATGGGGGCAATTAAGCGTGTCATGTGGAGAGGGAACAAGACAGAGACAAAGAAGATGTGATTCTCCTGCTCCTGCACACAGAGGATCTTCTTGTATTGGAGAATCTATCCAAACGAATATTCTCACCATAAGAGAATGTCCTGTAGGTGAGGATTTTAAAAGTATTGGGGTGTTTTTAATTTAATATTGAGCTTTGTCGTGATTAGTCTTTACATTAATTTAATTAAGAGACGACATTCAAATATACAGCACTACGACATAACTTGTATTTGAAGAAATGACTTTTATGATATAAGTCTACAATTACCAGTTGCACCCGTCTTATAAATACTTACCTACTTTTATATAGATGCCGAATGGTCTCGTTGGAGTCGTTGGACTGCATGTAGCAAATCATGCGACAGAGGTCAAAAATCAAGGATGCGTCATTGTGGTAAGCCTTTATTCGGTGGACAAGGCTGTCCTGGAAATAAAACAATTGAGAATGATGTAGTTGATTGTTGGGTGAGACAAGTTTGTGCCGTAGGTAATATTACATTCCAAACATTTTTATTTTTGTTCATTCATTATATAATAATTTGAATTGGGAAGCAACCTTATTGATTTTTTTTTCTTTTCAATTTAAAGATGGTAAATGGTCCAATTGGCTTGAGTGGTCAAGTTGCACAGTCACTTGTGGTGGTGGAACTAGACAGAGGAGAAGAAATTGCAATAATCCTGCCCCTAAATTCGGAGGTCAACGCTGCCTGGGAAGCGAATTTGATACACAAAACTGTGAGACTGATTCTTGCCCTGTTGGTATGTCAATGTTCATTCAAATTGTTTATTTATACATTTTCATAATTATCATGAGCCTACAACATTTGTGTGTTAAACGGGGGGAGGGGGAGAGTAGAGTATCTTGTTAGTATCAGTTTTTATTAATTAAAATATGGTATTTTCTGCTCAAGTCATCAACAAAGTCCTATCAGCAAAATTTTAGGTATTTCCTCCCATTTTTGGCATGGTACATCACATTAAAGATGAAAAAGAAACATTTTTGGATCGAAATTTGTCAATTTCGTACCTCTTGTACCATCTCAATATTAAAACCAAATCAAATAATGTGCTATCATTTTTTCATAGGTCTTAAATTACCAAAAATAAATATAGTACATCTTACCTTCAAAAAGGTAAGGTGTAATAAAGGGTTCAAATTATACGTTACTTCAAATGGCTCTAAATATGATACTCAGATATTGTGAGACGTTTTTTTTCCTTATTATTTTAATTAAATTAGCGATTTTTTTTCTTTAATCAATAAAGGAGGGAACTGTTTGCGTTGAATACTTCCCAGACACCATATAATTTTGAAGTGAAGGTACACTATGGTTATTTTAGGTGGGAGAGGGAAGGTTACTCAAAATTGTATTCTTTGTAGACTTGAAAATTATGAATGAACGTTTCGAAATTATTGATATCTTAATTTTATCTTAGATGGAAGATGGTCACAGTGGCGACAATGGTCTCAATGCTCAAAAACATGTGATTCTGGCTCTCAGAAAAGAGAACGAGTATGTAATAACCCCAGATTTGGTGGAAAGGCTTGTACTGGTCTTTCAGTTGACAATAGAAAATGCAATCAGCATAGTTGCCCTGTTGGTGAGTAGCCATTGGAAAGCATAAAGAGGTTTTTGCTTTACATTTTTTTTGTAAGATGGAGAATGGGGATTATGGGACCAATGGAGCAAATGCTCTGCATCATGCAATGGAGGAAATCAATTTCGAAGGAGAGTTTGTCAAAATCCTAAATTTGGTGGTCAGCCATGTACAGGAAACGGGATTGAGAATAAATCTTGCAATGAGCGTTCCTGTGCTATAAGTATTGACATGGCATAAGTTATACTCTTAGAAAATTAACGCATGAAACATTTTTCAGATGGTAAATGGAATGCCTGGAGACAATGGTCACTCTGTACAAGATCTTGTAGAGGAGGAACACAAACACGAACAAGAACATGTGATGAACCTCGATTTGGTGGTAGACCATGCAATGGCAATACCACTGAGACCCAGGATTGCAATTCACAAGTTAGTTGTGCAATAGGTAATACGCAAAAACAATAACTTTTCTTGACTTTATAAAACAATAATAACCACATTTCGCAGATGGTAAATGGGCTTTATGGAGTCAATGGACACAATGCTCGACTTCATGCGGTGGAGGAGTTCAATCAAGAGATCGCAAATGTATTCAGCCTAAATTTGGTGGAAATCCATGTGATGGACTATCAGTGGAAGCCAAATCCTGTAATGAAGACATCAATTGTCCAATTGGTAATTAAATTTTAAATATTTATTTCAATATATAATGATGCTTGAATATATCATGAAAGATGGATCTTGGGCTCAATGGGGATTCTGGTCGTCATGCTCTTCTACATGTAATGGTGGATTTAGAAATCGTAAAAGAGAGTGTAACCCACCACAGTTTAATGGAAAATCTTGCACCGGATCTTCTGAGCAATCAGAGCATTGTAATAATGATATAAGATGTCCTATTCGTAAGTATTTACTTTAACTATTTTTGCTATTCAAAATCAAGGCTAAAAGGTATTATTTCATGCTCCATCAGATGGTGAATGGGGACAATGGGGATTCTGGTCATCATGCTCTTCTTCATGCCAAGGGGGAACAGAAAAAAGAAGGAGGCCTTGTGTTGATCCACAACATGGTGGACTTCCTTGTAACGGACTCGATGAAGAAGATCGTACGTGCAATGACAATATCTTATGTGCAATCGGTAAATTCTTTCTAGATTTTCAATAGATGCAATTAATTTGAAGTTTTGATTCATTTTAGATGGAAAATGGACTACATGGGGAACATGGTCATCTTGTACATCATCTTGCATTGGAGGAAGCCATTCAAGGCAAAGAAACTGCATACAACCACAGAATGGAGGCCTCCCTTGTAGTGGGTCAAACGAAGAGAGAAAAGTATGCAATTCTAATATCCCTTGTGCCGTGGGTATGTCTAATGATGCTTTTATATGCCAAAAATATATATTACTAACATACGATAATATACATTTTACTACCATAGATGGAACATGGGCTCAGTGGGGATTCTGGTCATCCTGTAGCTCTTCATGTACTGGAGGAACTCAAACAAGACAAAGGGACTGTGATCATCCTCAAAATGGTGGTCGATCTTGTCAAGGAAACCGGGAAGAAAGTCAGGCGTGTAATAATTTCATTCAATGTGCCATTGGTAGGGTTTGCTCACAGATAAGAAATTGTTCAGTATGATCATTAATTTTTGTACCATAGATGGAACATGGGCTCAGTGGGGATTCTGGTCATCCTGTAGCTCTTCATGTACTGGAGGAACTCAAACAAGACAAAGGGACTGTGATCATCCTCAAAATGGTGGTCGATCTTGTCAAGGAAACCGAGAAGAAAGTCAGGCGTGTAATAATTTCATTCAATGTGCCATTGGTAGGGTTTGCTCACAGATGAGAAATTGTTCAGTATGATCATTAATTTTTGTACCATAGATGGAACATGGGCTCAGTGGGGATTCTGGTCATCCTGTAGCTCTTCATGTACTGGAGGAACTCAAACAAGACAAAGGGACTGTGATCATCCTCAAAATGGTGGTCGATCTTGTCAAGGAAACCGAGAAGAAAGTCAGGCGTGTAATAATTTCATTCAATGTGCCATTGGTAGGGTTTGCTCACAGATGAGAAATTGTTCAGTATGATCATTAATTTTTGTACCATAGATGGAACATGGGCTCAGTGGGGATTCTGGTCATCTTGTAGCTCAACATGTACTGGAGGAACTCAAACAAGACAAAGAGACTGTGATCATCCTCAAAATGGTGGATTCCCATGTAGAGGAAATCGGGAAGAAAGTCAGCCGTGTAATGCACTTATTTCTTGTGCTGTTGGTATGTTCATACCTTTACTAATAAATTTTTTTCAACTATAAGTCAGTTCAATTCCATGTCAACTCGGCAACTAACTTAGCCTCTCTACGTATATATACTTTGATTCCTTATACATAGATAGCAGGTTCTTCATTACCAGGGTGTTGGAATTTTGTAGGATGTTTTCTAATTATCTCTCTTAGGAAATCTAAAATAGAATTGCATCGAGTTTCGATACAATTTAAAAGTACATTCCTATCCTCAATTTCAGACTCTTTAATCCAAAACAAATATTGTAACTATGTTAAGAAAATATTAACCAAATATGTATAAGTCATATCATTATTACAAACTAAAAAACAATTTTCATGGGATCTAATTAATTTGATTTGACACAAACCCCATACAAATATTATTTATTCCTGAATAATCAGTGCTTAATTCTTCGTACTTTTTTCTACCACAGATGGAACATGGGCTCAATGGGGATTCTGGTCCTCTTGTAGCTCATCATGTACAGGAGGAACTCAAAGAAGACAAAGGGACTGTGATCATCCTCAAAATGGTGGATTCCCATGTATTGGAAATCGAGAAGAAAATCAGGCGTGCAATACTTTTATTACTTGTACTGTTGGTAGGTTTCCATAATTACCAATTTTCTTATATATTTTCTAGATACTTGAATAATACTGTTCGGCAAATTTAAACTCATTTTGTGAATTAAATTATTTCTCAGTTTAAATTATTTTTTTCTGATGATAGGGTCACGGTATGCTTGATTAAAAAGATATTTGAAATTTCCAATATTTTTTTTATACTGACTCAATTAAGTTTTAGTTACATTGATAACTTTCTTCATGTCACAAAATGCCTTAAACTAACTAACTGTGGAAGTGTGTATTTAGTATTTATTGTTCTTAGATTATTATTAACGCGTTTCTTTGTCATAGATGGAACATGGACTCAATGGGGATACTGGTCATCTTGTAGCTCAACATGTACTGGAGGAACACAATCAAGGCAAAGGAACTGTGATCATCCTCAAAATGGTGGACTCCCATGCAGTGGAAATCGGGAAGAAAATCAGGCGTGCAATATTAACATTCCTTGTCCTTCTAGTAAGCTAAGACCCTCTTAGCAGAAAGATTGTGTATAATAATATTTAAAACTTATTTTGTAGATGGTGAATGGTCCAATTGGAAAGAATGGAATACATGTAGCTCAACATGCAGTGGTGGATTTCACACAAGAAACAGAGACTGTCATCTTCCTTCACCAGGAGATAGACCATGTGAAGGCGTTAAATCAGAGACAAAGCCATGTAATCAGCAGATTAGTTGCCAATCTTGTAAGTTATAGAGACGGTTAAAAATGATAAAATAGAGTAATGACGTTTATATTTAGCTAGTACATGGGGTCAGTGGGGATTCTGGTCTTCGTGCTCCGTGTCTTGCAATGGGGGAACTAGAACACGTAGAAGAGATTGTGATATAATTCATTTCAATGGATTACCTTGTGAAGGAAATAATGAGGAAACGGATCATTGTAATCTCAACGTACCATGCCCAGTTGGTAAGTATATATTATATATTTACTCTATGAATAATTTGAAATGATTTGAAATCTCGTTGAATAGATGGTCAATGGGCACAATGGGGATATTGGAGTTCATGTTCAGTCACCTGCGGTGGAGGAACACAGCATCGCGAAAGAGTTTGTAAAACGCCTCGATTCGGAGGAATATTCTGTTCGGGTCAATCATTAGAAAGTCACAGTTGCAATCAACAAGCATGTTTTAGCTGTAAGTTAATATATATATATATATAAATTCGGATATTATCAACTTTTTTAAAAGTCGGAGAGTGGTCTCAATGGTCCTTCTGGAGTTCATGTTCAGTCACTTGTGGTGATGGATCAAGATCAAGACATAGGTATGTAGCATGTTCTTCAATTGTGTCCAATCAATGTACTTAGTTATTTCTTTACAGATTATGTAGCGCTAATCAATGTGAAGGGGGTGCTGCTAATGAAGAGTCTCATTGTAATGAAAGAGCCTGCTTTCCTGGTGAGTTTCTTGATTAGTCAATAGTTTTTTATAATAGTTATTCAATTGAGTAACTCTGTTTATTTTATGAAATGACTTAGTCGGAGGACTTTGGTCGGAATGGAGCTATTGGTCTAGCTGTTCTTCATCTTGTGGTGATGGAACTAGGAATCGTCAAAGGTATACATACATGTATCGAAAAAATATTCGAAGGACCAAGTCTTAATGATAAATTTATTTATATATTTAGATCATGTGATTCATCAGTATTTGGCCAAGCGTGTGATGGCGAGTTATTTGAGGCGGGTCATTGTAATGATAGACCATGTGGTGTAGGTGAGTACACAAAATTTAAATGACTTATTTTTAAAGACTGAAGTAATATTTTGAATTAGCTGGACAGTGGGGACAGTGGGGCTCATGGGGATTATGCAGTGTAACTTGTGGAATCGGTAACCATATCCGAGAGAGGTAATTACGAATTCTTTCAATAAATTCAAAATCATTGCTAATCTTTTTTTAAAAGAAAATGTGATTCTCCAGCTCCTCAGCATGGTGGAGATCATTGTATTGGAGAACACTGGGAAAACGGATCATGTGATAGAGGTCCTTGCTCAATAGGTATGCGAGCGGTTTCCTTTTTAATCGATATATTAGTATCTATTCGTTCTTTTTTAGTTGTTAATGGAAGTTGGGGTTTCTGGGGAACATGGAGTAGCTGCTCTAGAACATGTGGCAACGGGACACAAACAAGGAGCAGGTGAGCTTTCGTGAATGCATGTCATACTTATAAGTATCAACATACATACATATGTACATAATGTTAATTGAAGGGATTGCAACAACCCTACGCCTTCTGGAGGTGGATCATTATGTCAAGGACGAGATGTTGAAACTCATACTTGCTTACAATCTTATTGTGCAATTGGTAATATAAGACATAATTATATACATACATTACGGATACCCACATAAATAGTTTAATTAATATCATGCGGTTTCAAACTTAAATGCTCTTGTTCATTTCCTACACTTATAATAATCAACCTTTCAAAATAATTAATTCATACATATTGTTCCATTAAGACGGAGGTTTCTCTGAATGGACTGATTGGTCTCCATGCACTGCTAAGTGTTTGGGAGATAGGGGAGATAGAGTAAAACGAAGGTTTTGTAACAATCCCAGACCAAAACACGGGGGAAAACGTTGTGTTGGAGATATCAAACAAAAGGAATTCTGTACTGGATATGTTCCAAAGCAAGAAAATGATCCAACTAGCATTTGCTTTAATAGTGAGTACCTTCAATTTGATCTTGGTCAATAAGTTTTCATTTTAAAGACTAATATCCAAATGAGTAAATGAGATATGATATAGTCATTAGGGTGGCCTGATTGAAAATGAATATTGGCTAATTAAAAAAACTTGTTACGTCATAGAATAATATGACTACAAAACAAATTTCCGATCAGTGCAGCAAAACTTTGAGGTTACACAATCAATTATAAAAGTGTTACCTTGATGATTAATTTTTGATCTTTTTATTAACAAATATGTTTTAGATATAATTTACTTAATGATTTAAATTAATACTTAATATATTAAATAACCACATAACAAATTTTAGCTAAATTTAACAACATTAAGAGGTTCCACAAAAAAAATATTTTCAGTTTCTTCATTATTATGTATATTTCACCCACAAAAATCAAAACCAAACACAATAAAACTTGATTACGATGCGTTTCAAATGTATTTAAAATATATTTAAAAATTCATATAATTTGAACTAAAAGAGCTAAACTACCATAATATTTATATTTTTTTTTTTTTGATAAATCGATAATTTAAATTGTAGTCTATTGTATTAGAGAAATTATGAAAGTTCATGATTTCAATTCCTTTGTGGAACCTCTAAATCTTTTACTATGGAACTGAAGGTTTACAGAGTAGGTTTTCATAAATAGTCAACCACAAAATTAAAAAAACAAAGAAATAGAGCCACTCTAATAGTCATATTCTTTCTATCTGCTTAAATTCATTTATTTTCTTTGTTTCAGTTGGTGAAAAATAAGAAAAAATTATAACTACTCCAAATGTATTCTATCAATTTCTTGTATTTTCTCTTTCTCTATTTCTGTCTCTCTGTGAAACATTAGAAAATTTTTGTCCTATTCAATTTGTAATTCATTGTTGTCACTCCTTTATATTGGAAAGTAAATAAAAAATCAATTACAACATATATTTTAAAAAATTCAGTCTATTGGTAAGAAAAAGTCATGAAATATGAGTAAGTCAAACGCTGTGAAATAAACAAACTAGAGAAGGTAATCTACCATATATATATATATATATATATATATATATATATGTATATTGGTTTATTTATGACGTCAAATATACCAAAATATACATGCATCAAGGTTGAGTAGCTCATTACTCCTATAAGACGAGTTTATTACTACAATTTAATTTCATTGGAAGATCAAGTGTATTTTATTATGTAAATAAATATGTTAAAAGTTATTTATAATCTGTTATCTTTGTCTTGTGTATTCTGATAATCATTTTTTAGCGTATGCATTTTCAATTTGATCTTTTTATATCGGCTATGTCTTATGCGATGTACATTGACAGTGAATAATTGACTGTATCCATCAACTACTCTTTCTCTCCCTCGGTTTCTCTTACCATTGGGCTCATGTTGTATTGATCGCCTTGCCAAGACATAACTCTTTGGATACATTTTAAATCAATTTGATTTGTCCTATAATGAGTAAAAAAATATTCAAGTAGATTTTATGTAGGATCGTTGTAAACTTATTGATGTTTTTGAAAGAATGCGTATGAGAAAATTGGGAATAGGAAAATTACATTACATCAACCAGAGCCCCAAAGAATCTATAATAACTTAATATATATATAGTTAATTATAATTAGGATATATTTTCTATGAGTTTAAAAAAATATAAATATAATTTACCAAGTCGACTTCAATTCGAATTCAATTTAAAATTTGTAAAAAATTGAGAGACGTTAAAATATTAGTTTTGTTCAAATACAATATGGATACTCCAAATGAGAGTCAAAACAGAGAGAATAGAGAAATTGCATTGACAGAACAAGATCGTCCAATAGTTAATTTAAATGTTCCAATTCCAAAAGATGTTGTTGGTAAAGTAAAGGTTAAAACAATTTCCACCAAAACTCAAATTCGGTATAGATCCAAGGGGGACCCCGACGAATACAAGGTGTGTGAACCTCAATTCAAAATTACAAGGCTATGGAATGCAACAGTTAATAAAGTTGATACAATAGAAGATGCCTCATCACCCAATAAATCAAAGATTATTCAATATGACAAGCAAGAAGTATCAAATGATAGAGATTCTGAAGAATGCAAACTGAGTTTTGAAAAAAAATTGTCTTGTTTGTCGCTAAGTTCATACTCTTCAATTAGTTTATATGAAAACGCATTATTTTCTTCATCTTGTGACTCGAATGAAGAAGAAGATCGTTGTAAGTTGATTCATTTCACGTCAAACTATTTTTTCAATTTTTTGTTTTAGACACGAATGATACTTCATCAATGAAATTTCGTCGAACTAAATCAACACCCTCTTTCAATTCTTACGAGACTTTATCTTGTAAAGATTCTTCTTCGTCCGAAAGGGATAGTGAAATAAGTGGAAAGATGATAAGAAAATATTCTGTTACCCCATACAAAAGTGAAATAGTGAATCATACTAATCAAACTGTAGATACAAGAGAAAGAACTGGACGTGGTTGTGTGACACCTCCGTATAATTGTCCTTCACCATTAATGTATTCTTCTTTAAATGTATCTACTACTAAAAGTGATCATGCTTACAAAGCTTATATTAGAAGTTCATATTCTAAAAGTTTTCCATGTGGAACAGCTACCTCTCTTGAAAAATTGACAGTACCAGACACATGCGATAAAATTTGTCGTACAATTATAGCTGAGAAGAAATTACAATATGTTATGGCTCATGAGCCCGATGATATTATTTCTCCTAAAATATTAACTAGGAAATTTAAAACCTTTGAGTGTCTTGATCCTGAGTGCAGACACCATTGTTACTTCACTGGAATAGGTAGAGTGAATCAGGATACTTTGAAAGATATTGCAATATTTGGAGTTAAAAGATATGATCTTTGTCGAATTGAAACAAAATTAAGGACAACAATTATTATTGAAAGAGATCCTGATTGTGATAGTTTTCCTAACGACATCAAATCTTTTATCGGAAGACACAATATTGATGAAGACATTTCAGATTGCTTTAATAAACTGGCAGACGATCAGGTTGAGAGGGATGATCCTAATATTCGTAGAATTGCCGATGTCATTACTGTGGCTCAAATGAAAAAAGTTGATCCTGAAGACTTATTTAAAGAGCAAACAGCCGAATAAATTAGTATTAAATGTTGAAGTATCTCTCCTAATATTTTATGTATTTTGTTAATACCTTAATAAAAATTATTCGTATCCACACCACATCCATTTTTATTTAATGAGCTTATAAATATAAAACTTTGTTATCATAAGCATAGTCATATCAATGATTTGACTAAGTTTCTTCACATTATTAGGAAACTTAGAATATCAATGAGATATTTGTGTAAAAAAAGATACATTCTTGAAGTTATAATACTTACTACCTCATCTCTCAATAAATTAAGAATAAGATTTATGAGGTAAGTATATGTATATGCTAGTAATTTTTACTAAAACAAATTATTAAAATGGTATTTTTTTTTTTTCATAAGGGTCTCATCCGTAATTTATTTGTGTCAATAATATATTCCAATGTCTAAATTATTCTAATGAAGCAAGTTCCAGTAATGATATAAAATTGTGTAAATTACAATAGGACTTTTGCAGCAAAATGAATATTCTGTGTGTATTTAATAAACTTTAGAACAATTTATTGTGCCAAATATATGTACGTACAAATATAGTATGAATTACCAAATGGAAAATAATTTCGTTAAAATATTTTCGAATTATTAATTACATTGCAATCTGTTTAAAATATATTTCCTAATTATTTCAAGTGTAAAATGTCGAATCTGAGTAACCACAGTAAAGCCCTTGCGAATCAAGAAGATCGACCTGTGATTAATCTAAATGTACCTTTACCGAAGGATGTGGTTGGCAAAGTTCGAGTCACAACAGTTTCTACGAAAACACAAGTTAGATACAAGAAAAATCATGAAAATGATGATTATCATGCATGTCATCCATCATTTAGAGTTACTAGATCATGGAGTGCACTAGTGAACCCTGACGAGGCTAAAAAGGGTATTCAACTTAAATTGGCAAGCGAAAAATGTGAGGACTATGAACCATCCCTCGTAAAATGCACAGAATCCAATTATCTAGATGATTCAAAAGCACCGTATTCTACAAATCCGGTATCAAGTCCCAATTCACAACTTTCAATCAGTGATGCTAGAATGCACAAGAAGCATAGAGATTATGAAAACCTTGATTCTGATTTAGAAACTTCCAAATACAGGAGTTATATCCAAAATTCAAGTTCCGCCAGCTGCTTGTCATCGTTTCACCGAAATCCTACGAGTAAAAGAAAAAAATCTAAAGTCCAGAACCAATACCGATTGAATCGAAATATCCCAAGAAATACAATAGATTCAAAATTATCACCTACTGGTAGTAGTCTATGTAGTTGTGACAAAGTCTCAAAAGTTTCATTACTTCCACCGTCGTATAGTCCTAACAGTATTTCAAAACAAGGAAAAACGGAATTTTTCTCAAAAGAAAAAGGTACGTATTCTTACATTTCTTGGGTATTTTTAGTGTATAAATGCAATACTCTGATTTGAATGATATAATCTGCACTTTTAATTCTCTAAAATTAATTTCAATCAGCTTCAAATGGAAAATCTCTGTATACATATAATCCTTGTTCAAAAGGAATGGAATCAAATTACAATCTTTATTCGATGGATTCGAGATATGAATCTGGAGCAGAAGAGACTTTCAATACAAGAAGTGATGCTGGAATGACATCATTAAGATCTATTGAGCTCCGTAGGCCTGGTGAAGGGGAAAAAATTTACCGTATTCTAAATGTTGAAAAAAAATTATCTTATGTTCCTCAAACTTCTCCAAATAAAATTGTCAAGCCAGAAGTTGTAATAAAACGCTATAGAACCGTCGAAAGTTCCATAACTGAATGTGAAAGCTCAAGATATTTTACTGGGTTTGAAAAGGTTTTCCCGGACCCCTTCACCAACCTTGATATATTTTTTAATAAAAAAGAGAATATTCCTCAGAGAACTGAAACTAAAATAAGAACTACTATGGTAAGTGAAATTATAGATCGAAAGGAAGTTGGAGATATTATATACAAAAAATTTATCGATACTCATGAAATTGATGAAGAAATACCAATCCATTTTACAAAGCTTTCTAATAAACAAATTGGAAAA
Organism: Lepeophtheirus nordmannii; assembly: GCA_963680855.1. Classification (NCBI taxonomy): domain Eukaryota; kingdom Metazoa; phylum Arthropoda; class Copepoda; order Siphonostomatoida; family Caligidae; genus Lepeophtheirus; species Lepeophtheirus nordmannii. The sequence continues at coordinate 22,833,286 of OY804522.1, read as the reverse complement.
AACGATCCAAGAATTCTTAGAGTAGCTGATGTGGTTACTGTGGCACAAATCAAAAAGGTGACTCCTGAACAGCTTCGAAATCGATTCTAACTATATGGACTTTAAAAATTAAATTTTATATGATCTTATCCTCTATACTTTAAAATATAATATTGGTGTATTAAGTAATTAAATGTGTTTTAAGTGTTCGCTTTAAGTATTTTCTTCTCTAAATATGTAAAACAGAATATTTGTTCGTTCGTTTTCCAAACTTTTTGTGTTCCTAGTCCTTATAAACTTTAAACTGGCTGCTTCTAGCAGTAGAACTGAAATTTTGCATGAAATTCTACGTATCCGGAATGTCCAAAGATAGCTATAGACATATTTTTAAGATTTTTAAACAGTCAAAGCCAGCTCAACATCCAAAAGAACAAGGATTTAAAGGAGTGAGAGAAAATTGAATTAAAGTAATTTTCTCATGAGATTTGAATGAAAAGCCCTACTTGACATGCTTCGAGCACTCCTAAATCGTGAATCATAATTCCTTGAATCATGATTTAGCTTGTAAGTCAACTTATACGATATTTTGATAGTGGTATATACCACAAAGGTCTTAACTCAAATCACAAGCATCTTTGATGTACATTAAATATGTATTTATAGCTTCCATATAAAATGAAAAAGTAAGGAATAATTAATTATTATTTGAATGAAATAATCACATGTTTGTATACAAAAATAAAGCTGATGAAATATGAGGATTTCATGCTAAATAAGGAATACTCAAGCGTATTTTAATAATGTAGTATATCAATTTGTGTTATTTAATACATTTATCCACAAGTTATGCTATAATGCTAGTACAAAATTCAACTACTTGATTTATATTTTATTCTTAATAAAGATAAAATGACCACATTATGATATTATGGCAGTGGCATAGCGTAAATTTACTACATATATCAAGGGTGTCACCTGAATTACTCAGCCTGTTGGTCCATTAATAACTACACATATATCTGAGCACATTTTGATTTTTGCCATCACTTAATTGATGTGTTGTCGGCAAATCATAATTTTGTGATTTCTATGTCATCTGATTTTATTATTTTCTGATGTAGGGGCACCATTCGTTTGTGGAAAGTCATGGATAGAACGAGGGAGGAAAGTGTCAATCCCAGCATGATACATGATGTAACGTTTGTACCATATTCCTTATAAACGTAACTCACAATGATCGGTCCAATTACTCTTGCAAAAGATCCCGATGATGATAGAGCTCCCATCCAAACTCCCTTGAAAAATAAAGAACTCATGAGTTACATACATACTTTAAAGGTGAAAAAAAGAATGAAAAAACATACTTGTGGTCTGGGTCCAAGCAGTTTTGTGAAAATGATGGAGCATAAAGTTGCACAAAAGGGAAAAGAAATACTACCTATGGCATAACTGACTAGTAATTGCCAAAGTTGTAATACAGGGACATAATTACACCAATCATAGCCACATCCAGTACCAGTTGAACTTGATATAGCACAGTCGTCGTTATTTACGAAGGGTATAGAATTTCTCAGTCCAATCAAGGACGATGCATTATCTAACAATAAAAAAATCAATCTTAGAAAATATTGTCTATGAAACTTCTCTCACTTTCACTGACGATAGTAGAGGGAGGAGGAAGCTCATCTCCAAAGGAAAATAAGAAAAATCTTGCAACATTTAGGGGAATTAGACCCAAGATATAATATAAATATCTTTCATCAAATCTAAAACGGCCAAAAATTGAATCAATAATAATTAATTAATTTACTCATAATGTTTGTAATACCACGTACTTTTTGGACAAAGGAGATATTGTCATAAAACAAAAAAATGACAATACACCACCCACGGACAATAGAATTCCCAGATAAAGAACTGTACTTTCTTCAGACCATGCAAAGTTGTCCATGCACAATGGGGTTCCTAAACTAAAATTAAGTATCTATATTAAATGTTACTTTCATACTTTTACAAATTTACGTTTCAAGGAGAACAAATGTGGCTTGAAAGACAAAAAAATTGATAAGAGAAATTAGAGCCGCAAGATAGTCGGGTTTTTCTAAAGATATTGAATTTGTGTCCGTTTCATCTTTGTTTATATATAGGGATCTCTCTTGGTTTGTCACATCAAACGGTTTGAAAAAGCACGGGGAGAATAAAATAATCATACAAATACCCATAAGAACACTCAACCATCCAGCCACTGTGTACATATCCAAAGTAAAATAAGGTCCAGAAATAGGTGGCTGACCACATTTAAGAGGAGTTAAGGAAGCTTGAATCCCTGGACCAACAATAAAACCGAGAGTTTGAAAGAGTGCGACTAAAGATAAATGCTTAGTCTTTTCATTAAAAAAAGTTGATGAGGAGATATAGGCCCTCAAAGGAGCTGATATCCCTGATGCAAAGCCGACAATGAATCTTGCTGCCAGTAGACCAATGTACCTACTCTCTTCCACAGGAAAAAGGGAGAGGATAGAATATAAAGAATTGCCCAAAATATAAACTATAGACATTGCAATTGAAAGACCTCTTAGGTCATTTGTTTTATTGAATAAGTATCCAAGTAATGGAGATGCTATCATTTGACCAAGGGGGTTCATAGATACAACCCAACCATACCGATTCAATATATCATTTGATGAAGCATTGGGAAGAAGCTAAAATTTTGGATGAAAACAATGTGTGTGAAATAATTGTTCTACTTTTTAAATTATATGAGAAAAATATAGAATGATCCACAGGAGTATTGAAACTTTGCATGAATCATGCATATACATACATATACCCGGTAGTAAATCATGAATATGAAAATATTTTACAAACCTGCTTCATGTATGGAAAGACTCCGGTCAAATTGATTGAGAATCCCAAAGAAAATACAAACATAGAAGTATGTATCACATATATTGATCTTAAACGCTTTTTCTTTTCCTCTGGAGTTTCGCTCATTTTTGGACTTGTTCACGAAGCAAGAAATTTGTGAGACTGAAATGTTATCTATAAATATATTCTTTTACCTCGTTTATCTTAGAACATTCATTTTATGTATGCACACATCAAATTCTTAGATAAAGTACAATAACTCAAATTTATTATAATATCATATTTTAATGTGTTGGTTATTTAATAAAGCACATTCATAGCTGAATGCATGATTTGATTTTCTGTATATTAATGATACATAATATGTAGGTAAATAAAAGGTTACATGATAAATGAGTTATATTTAATTGTCATTGTGAATACTGAAGTAAATTAGTATTAAGCTTTATTGATTTGTAATATATCTTTAGTAAAATAGACGATAAAATAAATTATTCATAGATAAGAAAACTTGTTTAGAAAAACATAAAAACGTTCTTTTTGTGCATTTAATATCAAACAATTTATCACAATTGACAGGGCTCAGCTTCCTCTGAATCTAAATCCGAATTTCTCAAATTCGTTTCCATCAAAGGAACCATTCTTTTGTGGGCCATTAAAGTTATGATGAGTGAAATTAAAGTTAATATAGTGATAAGGGCTGAGGTTACATTAATTCCAAACAACTTATAAGCGTAACTGACGAGAATAGGCCCACTTACTCGAGCTAGCGAACCAGAAGAAGCTAAAGCTCCCATCCATAGTCCCTAAAAAAGTAAATTTCACAAATAATAAGGGTTATTATCAGTGTATATTAACATACTTGCGGTCGAGGGCCAAGTATTTTGGAGAACATCACAGCGCAAAGAGTAATACAATAAGGAAAAGATATAGAGCAAATCGCATAACTCAAAAGAACTTGCCACAGCTTAAGAGCTGGAACATAATCACACCAGTCATATGAACATCCAGGAATTAAAGCGTTGCTTCTACTACATTCCTGATTTTCCACGTAAGGAATTGATGAAAACCTGTGCTCGAGTGTTTCATTAAAAAAGAAGGTATCTGACATACCTAAACGATAAGAATGTGTTAGAATGGATTTTAAACAGGTCAATTTGTTACTTACTCGGAGTAGAAGAATTGAAGGTATTATAAAGAGGCAAAACAGGTCTTGGTGGTAGTTCAGACCCAAAAGAAAATAGAAAAAATCTTCCTATATTCATCATCACAATACCCAAAATATGATATAAATATCTTTCATCAATTCTAATAAAAGAAATTTTCATAAGGTTACAGAATATTTTCAATTTCATCAAAATATTTGATTACCTCTTGGATAAGGGAGATATCGTAAAGAAACATATTAGAGAAATTATTCCTCCGACAGACATAATGATTCCTAAATATAAAACCGTCTTCTCTTCTGACCACGCAAATTGATCCATGCATAGTGGTGTTGCTAGTCTAGAAAAGTAATATTGATTAGGTAATTATGGGTGTACATGATTACATACACTTCAACAATTTTAGTAATGACAATAATGTCTTTTGTAAGAAGAAGGAAATTGATGTCAAGTAAATAGAAAAAATAATATGTAAAAAAAAGGGCATAATTACGTTTCGAGAAGAACAAAGGTAGCTTGAAAAACAAAAAAGTCAAATAAGCATACGAAGGCAGCCCAGTAATCTGGTTTTCGTAAAATCAATACTCTTGGATCTAATCGGTTATGAGCAGCATAAGCAGATTTTTCATTTTGAGTAACATCAAATGGTCGGAAAAAAATTGGGAGAAATAATATAAGTAGCAAACTCCCCATGAAGGCACTGAGCCATCCAGCAACAGTATACATATCTAAGGCAAAATAAGATCCATTTTCTGGAGGATTGCCACATTGTAATGGCGTTAGAGTTGCTTGAATACCAGGACCAATTATGAATCCCATTGTTTGAAAGAGGGATGCTAACGATAGGTGCTTTGTTTTTTCTTCTAAATAGGTAGATGAAGAAATATATGCCCGCATTGGAGCTGCCACACCAAAAGCGAAGCCTACGATGAATCTTGATGATAGAAGTCCGATTAGTCTTCCAAATTCAGTTGGAATTATAGTCAATATGGCATATAGAGCATTTCCCAATACATAACACAGGGACATAGCAATACTTATCATTCTTAAATTGTTTGTTTTGTTAAAAATATATCCCAAGAGGGGCGAGGCAACCATTTGGCCCAAGGGATTCATAGCTATGACCCATCCATACCTATTTAAAATGACATCGGAAGAAGTATTTGGTAACAACTGGAAATAAATAAATCATTAATTATTATAAATTTAAGTTAAGTTATTTTTTTTTAATTACTTGTTTCATGTAGGGAAATACACCCGTGAGATTAATTGAAAACCCCAATGAAAAAACGAGCATGGAAACGTGAATCACATAGAGTGATCGTACCCGTAATTTGTAATCAGTTGGATTTTCAAAATTCATGATGATGAGTCTGAACTGCAACAATAAGAAACACTCGTCACCTCTAAAACTTCATCTCCTTATAAACTGACGTGAGAGACTATTTTGAAGGGAGCTAATAAACTTTCATAGCCGTCCGTTTAATAAACGCATTTCTTCTTAGTTCTTATAATATGTAGACTTCTTCGCTGTTTATTCCTTTCTTATGTAATTTGGGGCATCCCCATCATTTTAAGAAGGGAAGGAAAACAGAAATGAAGCATGGGAAAAAATACATGTCACCCGGACCACTACTAATTTCAAGGTTAAAATCCAAACTGATTAATGCCATAGAACCACAATCCACCGCAGCATGTTGTTGTCGTTGTTGTAAGAACAAGGTAATTGCTAAGCAATTTCATCATAATATGCAGTATGTACATACTTGGAATATAAAAAAAACAGGTAGACTCCAAACTTGGAATTTCCACACGCTGCTCTACTCATATGAGCGGGCTATTTTTTTTTTTTTTTTTGTACATATTGGACAAATTACTAATGACGTTATGTCATGAATTAATGCCAAAATATAACTTACATCTCATTCAATGAGGAGGTAGACCCAGAAGAAAGTCGAACGTGCTCATATTATGTATCTGTGGGAATTAATGGAATTTCTGTTATCATTTATAAGTTAGTACGCGATAAAGGGGAACTTCCGCATTCATTATAAATATACAAACGTAATTATAAATACATGAGCGGAAGTGGGTAGCAAAATATGAGTACAAATAAGCATAGCAAAATCAAACATTAAAGCCAATTAATTTTTTATGTGAAAAAATTATTTATGAAGGCTAAATCAAGTTGACTCTACCCCGATCAAGATCACAATTACATGATGATGGAACATTATGAGATAAAAAAGTACATATTACTAGGTAGTATGATCTTGATAATCTATTTTTAACATTTAGTAAGGCAGTGTGGGAGGAAATGATGTCAACTTGATATTATAAGTACTTGATGAGTGTACGGCATGTACAAACAGCATCTTTTTTTACTTTATAAGTTATGATGAATTAAAATCGTCCTAAAGTCATGATTTCTGTAACTTAGGAGAAGTACAATCCAATCAAACTAAGGAAGTACTTACTTTTACACATCATTCCTGCCTCCTCCTTCTTTAATCATTAATGGAGCAGAAATCGGATCTCATTCTTAAGGCATTATACTTTATTTAATGCTTATTTGATTGAAATATAAACTATTAATAAAATAGATAATAAAAAAATTGAGAGAGAATTATATATTCTAATATAAATCTCAAATTCAAACTCATGCATCCCTAGCAACTTACAAGAATTATAAGAGTTCATGACTAATTGGAAGATCCCTATTGTACACGGTGTTAACAAAAAAAAAACACAAATAAATCTGGGAATAAACAAAATAAAGAAATTTAATCAAGAAACTAGTACAATGTCAATATTATCACTGCCAATATTCACCACTCATTGGTGATGAGAAAATAGATATTCACTGGATGACGTCATCAAAACACTACGTCATTAAACAACTTAGAATAACAGTAGAAACATTCTACATATTGATATTCTGTGAAATGTTTCATAGAAAAATCTATGAACTGAAGTGTCTTTTCACATAATTACTGTAATATTATATTTACGCAAATAATTATGTTTAATAGGACAGAAAATTTTATTAAATGTTGTCATGAGAAATAAATTTGGAAGGAGTACGTCATTGTAATTCATTTTGTCGGAAGTTTTCTCGCTTTTTCAACAAAACCTTTTATGTTAAAAAAAAATGAAAATCAACTATATATGTAGTCTATAGATCATGCATAAGCAACCTACGGCTTGCAAGCCTAATCCAGCCCGTGAAAGCTTTTTATCCGGCCCGCGTAGACCTTTGAAATCTATAATTATCATATAATTTTTAAAAAAATCCCGAATCTTTCTATTAAAAGTTATCCATCAATATAAAAAAAATCATAAATGATAAAATCAGTTGTTAAATAATTGTTTATATGTATGGTATAAAATAAGTATAACCACGTATGCAAACATATGTTGCAAATATATAATTTGGGCTTTTGGCCCGCAGTCAGTCTCAGAAAACATAATTTGGTCCAAATTGAACAAAAGTTGCCCATCCATGATATAGATGTATTTTGGTTTATATTCCTTACAGTTTTTATCAAACTATCAATTGAAATATTACTGAATTTAAAAAAACAACAACTTATATTTCAATATATAATTACTTTTCATTTTAACTATAAATTATAATAGCTCAAGATTGCTTCCATTTGAAATCAATTTTGAAACACATAATATTTTCCTTCTGTAATAAATGTGAGTTTTTTCCTTCCTCAATGTTTTAATAATCATAATAAAAAGTTTAAATATACCTTATCAGCAAACAAATAAAATTAGATAAATAACAAATATCAGCAATGATTAGAATACTTAGTATACAGTATTTAATTCAAATAAAGTTTGTGTACGCAAGTAATAAAATAGATAAGACAACGCAGAAAAATTAACAAAAGTCATAACGATGGATCAATATTATTATATTATCAGTTTATTTTTGACATGGGGAACATTCAACACTCAAGGATCGGTGATGATTATATTATCACGTCAAAGAACGATGATCGTTTCACAATGCCTGAGTATCATAAAAACCTTGCCGAGCATTTTCTTGATGTAATATCAAAGTATCTTGAAGATCATGAGGACAAAGAGCTACTTATAAATTGTGGAAAAAGATTTTTTCCGGATGAAACTATTTCAGATGGACCCGTTGCACATACTCTGAAGGATTTCCTACATAAAGTAATTAAAATCCCATCACTAATAATGATTTTCCTTGTTATTTGAAAGGATAAAATAATATTAACTTCACGCTTTATTTTGCTATAACATTTCATATATTTGGGATGTCCTCATACGACTTTTTCACTTACAGCAGTGCTTCTCAAATAGTGGGGCGCGCCCCCCTGGGGGGGGCGCAGTGCGATGCCTGGGGGGGGGCGCGTGTGACCCTGTTACAGACTAAAAAACAATGTTAATAAAGTTATTCTTTGTTGTAAGTTGAACTGTATCTCTTTCTTTTTTATTTTCTTTAATGTTAACAAGATTACAATGTTATGCAGAGGTGTATTCATAACAATTTTATAGACAAATGATATTATTTATAGTCGCCGCGAAGAGTGAGGGGGCGCGAATTGTTTTCTTCTTGCTAGGGGGGGCATACCAGAAAATAATTGAGAAGCACTGACTTACAGTAAGATATTGATATTAGAACCTTAGCACTGGACGAGGTCTATATCAACCTTATGAGATATCAGCAAGAATAATTAATTAATCATCTTCTTATTTCGTAGAACGTTTGAAATGACGTTCACGAGAGGTGATACCAAGGTGTGGGTCTGTTACCACCACCTTCTGCATTGGAGTGTGAGCCAGAATAATAAATTCAAAAGGAGTTGGTGTGTTTTATGAACGACCTATATTATAAGAGACAGATCTGGCAAGATCGTAAACAATTAGATCGAGAGAGTTACAATATACAACCGATACAGTCACTTTGCAAAATCAACGTTGCATTAAAGTTATTGCTTTTTTCATTTTGAGGATCTATATCGATATTCATTTCATTACTTTATGTATAAAACATCGATGCTGATGATTATATAAAGAAAAATAGACAGACATCGATAGTGACGGCCAACGAGTTAACAAGGAGCTGTACCAATCACTTTTAATGAAGTCGATGTGTGTATACATCAAAATCTGTCTTTTTGACATGAATGGTATTTTGATAGTCGTCAATTTTTATATTTTTTACAAATTCTTTCATTTTCGCATTCACACTAATTCATGTTACCTTTATCCCAGAATTGAAATTTACGCTCTGTCCTACTGCCTACAACTAACGATATTTAAAATGAATAAATTACTTCGTTTCGAGATCAATGTTGATTTTATTTTTTAAATAAAGGCCTTTTACCCATATTTTTGTTCAACAGTGGAGATCCGATATGAAATTTTAAATACTGTCTTACAAAATCCAATAATTAATCCTTGTGTGGATTGATATATCAAAGTGACATTAATATGGGATGGACATACCTCTACAAGTAGATTTTGCATTTACTTAATGAGTAAAATTCAATTATTTAGGAGTTTAGAATTCATTTTTTGTAATTTTAATATCTGATTACAATTTTTTTTAAAAGAGAAAAAAGATCAAGAATCAAATTATGACTCACCCATATAATACATATTTTACTTCGAAACTATTGTAATTTTATTCAAATTGATTCTCATAACTCATTTTTCTCTTAGTACATCTTGAATAATACTCCTTCTTTAGTTCAATTGTAAAATGTTAAAGTACATATTTCCGAAACTAGAAATGTTCGATATATACCCACAATCCGAGCAATTATATGGCCAATAATACATATTTATTCGTCTCTTTTGATCGTTTATTAAACAAAAATACATCTATTCAATTGACTAATATATCAACTAACCAAATATTTTACTTATTCTCAAAATTAGCTACATTAGGCAGTTGCTAAGGAGATTGATAGGAATGTAAATAATATGCAAAATGCCGAGTGCGAGACTTTGTGGAGTTGGCTCTTCAAACAGGTCTTTTTGTTTTCCAAAGCTGTTATCATTTTTCCTTTATTACTGAGGGAGAACATCTACCTGATAGTAAAGATCTCGCATGAAGGAATACATGCATTAAGTTTAATAAAGCAAATAAAATGTAAACAAAAAGGGCTCAAGTCCTCGTATAATTATTATTAGTTCAAAATATATTATTTTCTGACATTAATTTCAGTTAATTTTCTTCCTCTCATCTATGTTATTATTTATTGTTGTATATATAATGGAGAATAGCAGCTTGTAGCTCAGTAAAACGTCATGACAGCTCAAGTTGCTTCACTCTCAACATTCATCAAATTGTCAAAGTTACCAGGTTGATTTTTTCTTTCTTTTTTTTTCTTACATGCCCGATTTGCATATTATTTACATTCCTAGAGATTGATATATACTTAAAACTAATGGTTGCCATACTTTTCTGTCGACATTTTTTTCTGTCAGCTAGTTAAGCCTAATAACTAATATATCCCCTTAAATATCTCATAGAAGGTGACAGAAGCAAAATGATTACTTAATCAAAAACTGAATAGATGATACATACTTGTACATAATAGTTTATTTATACTTAGGTACCCGCACTGGCAAAGTCATTATATGAAAAAGGACTGAGAAAATCTGATGTGGTGCATCTAATTATTGGTAATCGTGCGGATATCTACCTTCCTGTATTTGCAACAATTTTATGTCAAGGAATTATTAGTATATCTGTTGATTCTATTAGCCATGACACACTGATGACAGAGTTGATGGATACAAAGGCTAAGATAGTTTTCTGTACCAATAAAACCTTTGAAAAAGTAAAGAATTTTGGATGCATAATTATTAACATGGATAAAGATATTGAAGAAATGATTTCAAATGGATCCACATCAAAAGTAGTAGTTCCAAAACAAGATTCTTTTGATATGAAAGATGTTTTTATGATCTTATGGTCTTCTGGAACAACAGGTCGACCAAAAGGTATACAAATGACGGTTGCAATCTTCCTTGGCTCCATTTTTAATCCTCCAAAAGCAAAGGGGAACATGCTTTTGTCTTCAAATTTTGGACATATATCAGGATTTATTTATTCTTTGTTTTGGACGATCAATTTCAGTGTTTGTACGTTTTATTACATTTCTTCAGATGATGTGAGACATTTTGGCGTTAGTAAAATATTTGAAGTTCTGAAAAAGGTAAAAAAATAAGTTTCTATCTTTATTGAGGTTATATGGTGTGATTAATTTTATTTCTATTCATGTGAAAACATAATTAAAAAGATTAATGACTAGGGAATTTGCAAAATTGTTGAGAATTTATTGAAATGTTAATTAACAATTAAAGTTAATTTAAAAAAAATTAATTACATACAATACATATACCATATATATGTATATTGAGCGACACATCGTAACATCATATGAACTCGGCGCTTATTTGTGTATAATAACGTAGAAATATCATGTGTAAAATCACGTATATGAGTCATTATTAATTAAGTGTTAATTAATACAATTTAGGAACCAATGTATGCAACAATGCTTTCCTCCAGCCATTTGATTGATATGGCCGAAATGATTAAAAATGGTGAAATAGAGTCCTCTCCAAATTTTGATGAAATATATTTCATCTCCCCTGTTGGAGCAGAAACATACGCAGGCATTGAAGAGGATCTTGGAATTTTATTCTCCAATTTAATAGTAATGGCTAAACTTCTTCATATTAGAATTAGATATCTCTTAACTTAAAATAATAATAATATTTCAAATATTCAATTTGCCCCATATTTAGTGTGTGTTTAATATTTACGGTTTAACAGAATCTGGAGGTGGAATTCTGTTTTCAACAAATCAAGAAAACAATGGAGGTGTGATATCCAAAGCAGAAATATATATTCGTGATCTGACCACAAATAAACGTCTGGGCCCCAATCAAATAGGGGAACTCATGTTCCGAAGAAAATATACTATATCAACTGGATATCTCAATATGCCAGAAGAGAATGAAAAAATGTTCGAAAAGGATGGATGGATTCATTCAGGAGATTTGTTTCATTATACTGAACAAGGAGAATTCTCTTTTCACAGTAGAATAAAAGATATGGTCAAGATTCAAGGAAGTCATGTATATCCCATTGAGCTCGAGGGTAAGGACTAGTTATTGTATCCTGGAGTATCAGTATTTCATGTTTCTTTTAAAATAATGTGTGGAAGCTAAAGAATAATCCGTATTTAAGAGCTTTGCCATAGGAGAAACAAAACTGAAATTTATTTTTTTAGCATTGCATACAAAGGCATGGGAAGCATTTTCATATTGAAAGGGCCCTAATTTCAATATTGTTTTGCTCTTTTGACCGTTCAAAATAACTCAAAACTTACCAAATTTTCAATTAATTCTCTGAAGAATAAAATTACTGCTCTAAGTTATAAGTCAGTGAATTTTTTTTAAATTTCACTATTTCTTTGCTACTTCAGAAGTAAATTTTTGCTCGTATTTATATGTCTTTTGGATTTGTCCCTTTTCTCATCTTTGAGCGAATGGTTTGCCTCAACTGCTGTTTTCCAAAAGCTATTTGCCACCTACATTGAGAACGAGGAGCCTTTGGATGGCAGAGCCGCCCAAAATTTAAACTCTCCTTATGCTGATCGTATTGTTCAAAATCACCCAAGAAATTTCAAATGTGATGCCTCATTATTACTAATTATAGAAATTATAGTACTATGATTAGTGAGTAAGATAATTTTGTTTAAGATTTCGATTAATTTATAGTAAAATAAAAGCCATAATTTAATGAACCAGTAAAAATAATTCATAAAGTAACATTCATTTAAAAATGACAAAAAAAATTAAATTGGAGTAAATACAAAAATTTCAAACACATCACTTCAAGATCAATTATTTCCAGTATTCACTCATAGACTATTAAAATTTCAGGCCTATTTGGCTTGAATACAACCTTATTAGACCAAAAATAATGGAATTAATCGATTTTAATGAAAAGTGTTTGAAATTAAATGTTCAAAATTCAAGTATTTACCCAAATCGATTTTTATGGACTTATGTATTTTCGATTTAGATGGATGATTTCTTCTTAGTTAAGGAGTCTACCGTAAATCTTCGAGTATAGTCCGCATTTTTTTCTGGAAATTTTAAAGTCAAAATCCCTGGTGCGTACTATACATGTACTATACATGAGGATTAGGTTTTTCCCCCAAAAAAACTCCTATACTTGCCCTGCGGACTATACATAGGGGCGGACTATACTCGAAGATTTACAGTATATACATATACAGAAAATATATATCTAGAGATCTTCAGAGATTCTGGAATCAACAAAAAATTGTTTTAAATGGCTCTAAACAGCTGCATAATATAATCAATTAAACTTATTTTTAAGGTGGTCTAACATAACATTGGATTCTATGTTTTTATTTAAAAAGTAGTTCAAAGATATTTTTGCGAATTGCTTGACTCAAAGATGTGCAAAGGGCTCCTTATTGATATACAATTTTAACATACATATGTATTTAATGAAATCATTTTTTCCACAAATTCAGGGCTAATAAAAACAATGAGGGAAGATATCCTTGAAGTTGCCGTCGTTCCAGTTATTGAGAAGAAACAAACCCTTTTGGGGGCCTTGATAGTTGTAAAAAAGGGTAAGAAACCCGATGTTGAGACCATTCGAAAAGAATTGAATATAAAAGTCGATGAGTATAAGAGAATTAAAGGACAACTCCTATTAACAAATGAACCTTTACCAAGAAATGCAATTGGAAAACTTCTTCGTTCTGAAGTTCAAAACCTTTATACAAGTTCCTTGGCTTAGTTCTCATTAGTAGGTATTTTATTACATTGTACATAAATACATATATTATGACTTTGATTAAAAATCAATTGTGATGCCATGTGTTTTATAATGAAGTACTAAAGTTATGTTTCATAATAAAAATATAACATCATAGATGTAAGTCATTATCTTCATTGTACCTTGCAACCTTTCCTTAAAAGAACAAACAAACAGAAAAAAGAACCACATTCAGCCGAGAGTGAGACAATTCTTCCCAAAATGTGTAATCATTCTTCATTTAATAATAGGGAATCGTTCACAGCTGAAAGAGAATTAATTCGAGTTCAACCAATCAGAAACATTAATAAGGGTAGAAAAATCGACTGCTGACAACAAAATACAGTGTAAATTTTTGTACTAGTGGAGTTACGCTGTGTATTTATTTCTTTTTTCACAATGAAATGCATTTATTGAATGAATAGTTTAAATTTACAACTGCTGTCTGTCCAATATTTTTTTTTGGAATTTATTGTGCCTTGCAATTTATGAATGAATGAATTATTGATAATGATGATAATATACTATCTACAATTATCATTCGAACATACATTACATTTTTGGAAAACTATTTGAATCATGATAAATGATTTTGGTACCTTAAATATTAAAAAGGTGGCATTTTTGGGTCAAAATTGTCTATTTTCAAACCTCTTATCTATGATATTTAAGATTCGTTAAAGTTATAACATATTGCTTAAAATGACGTTAAATATGTATTTTTTCCGCCATTTTCTTACTTCTTTTTTTTGCATCTCATAAACCTTAGACCTGTGATTCCCGACCTTTTTTTTTCTGGCCAAGTCCCACCTAATTACCTCCTGAATCAAGATATCCTTCTTCAAATCCAGAAGTAAAAATAAGAGCAATCTAAATAATAGATTGCACTGTCGGACGTATGCCTCAATATCAAAACTCCTACCTTAGACTATAATTAATTTAGGTAGATTAAGACCTATTCAACAATAATAGCACAACATTTTCCCCATAACTTTAAAATTGAGAAGGTACAAAATGTCTGAAATGACCAATTTTGACCCATAAGTACCTCTTACATTAAAGTATCAATACCATGACATAAATTGCATTCAATACCTGAAATTTTAAAGATAGTGTTTTCTTTAATATTTCCAACAGAACAAACTATAGTACGGTAAAACAATTATTCCAAAATCGAAAAAGCTCTAATGCACACATTTTAATTCGGTTGATCGAAACAATAATATTGATCAAATCATCCAAGCAGATATACCAAATTTCCATATTGACAAAAATTTATTGAAAAAAATAGCTACAAAAATGATTCCCGTCTTTGTAACTTGATTATGGACTTTTCTAAATTTTCCAGTGTTTAATCTATACTCCTCAAAAATTCATTTTCTGGACTATTTTTTTAAATAATAATGAATTCACACTTAAGTTCAATTAAGGGAGCAAGTCATTTAAAGTGCTAAACAAATGGGTAACAAGATTCTGGCTTTTTGTAGCTACATGCTCCCAAATAAGTACTCCTAAATATGATTATTGTAAAAATATGCGATAATATTAAATACCCTATAACCATCAATCTTTTGAATTGATTGCTCGAAATATGTTTATGAAACATAATGAATAAATGTTTGATTAACTAACATACATTCATTTTAATAAATATATTCTACACTTTTCACACTTCATTGTTTTTATGCCTTGTGTGTACTTTAAATCCAAAATCTTATAATAATTTGTATAAAATTATTTCCCAATGCATTTTTATTAAAAGGTACAATCAAGTTCTATACAACATATGTAATCAATACCTTCATCTCAATCAGAGGCAATAAAACAACTGAATGACACTAGAAGATCAGTAGGAAATATCCCGTATAGACGAGTAGATTAGGAACCTCCTTTAGTACACTGTGATATTTTTGACAAAAATAATGTAAAAACGATTGTTATCATTGTTGAAGGTGCTCTAAAAGTGTTTTTATAACTAAATTAGTTTGTAAAGGATTATATCTATTATAATTTAGGAATGTAATCAGTTAGAGGGAAATTAATAAAATTAAATCTTTATTAAGGAATGAATATATAACCATAAAAACTATTTTTTATCATATCTCAGAGAATAGTTTTAGAGTAAAGTCTATTTACAAAAAACAGAGGTTAATTTGAGGTGAATATTAGTCTGAATTCATGGCCATCACCAGAGCCCCTACCTTTTTGCCTCCTTATTTAAGAAAAACAACTGGTTGTTGTCTATGTATCATTTTGATATAGTAAGGTACTTTTGGGTAAGGGTATAAATATTACAGTGATATAATAGTTGATCGAATGTATGGTATTCATACCCTCATTTTAACTGATTGGAAAAATATTTAATCAAGTATAAAGTATTTTTTCATATGCATATTATTATTTACTGAAATTATGGATTGATTTTGGCGAAAATAAAGTAATCTTCTTAATTTCCCAAACTACACCCCGGACATACAGGATCGCTACAACTTCAAGGCATCCCCTACACAATCATTTATGCTCTAACCCAACAGGTTGTAAGGTATTTATTTTGAACCCGAGGCAACCTTAATACCACCACTGCCGCTTCAAAATTTAAAAAGTAACCCCCCCCATTTGTACAGGATATCCTCAGGACCTCCAATTTTGTGATACTACTGCAAGGATCATAAAGGACTCCTACGTGCTAGATAACTGGGGGCTTAAAAACTGACATCAGTGTAATTATCTTCAACAAATCAAAATAATATCCAAATTGATTTATGAAATTTGAATTTTACATCACAAATAGAAAAGAAATCGGTTGTTGACACACCTTATATATCTGAAAAAAGGTGTTACAGCACCTAATATATCTCTCAACTGATGGTGAAAGTATTTAAGGATCCTATGATGCATTAGACCTATCTGTGGCTAGGACACATTTATAGATGAATTGACAGCAAATTTCTGCAAATGATAATATTCTGGGGGCAATATTCCCTGAGCCAACATCGACTACAGATTTTTACACCCCTAGGATCAAGACATCTATATGGACAAGAATTTTGTTGAAAATTGTTTTTTTACTGAAACCTAAAAAGAAAAAAATCAAAACTAAATTAATAGACACATCCAAATGTCAAAATATTTTCTATTTATATTATATAATAAAAAGTATTTGACAAATTGCATTTTCTTTTAATATTACATGAGGGAAGCCGACAGGTTCAGCTAGTAAATGATAAAAATTAATAAAATTTTAGTCATATGTGAATAACAGTAGTTTTACTCTTTGAAATCAATTTGAAAGACGATTGTAAATATATATGTAGATTAATAAGCCACCTTAGCAATTTTTTTCAAAATAAATCACTAAGTCTTTTCTATGTATAATATACATATCTATGTTTTTTTAATTTTATTTGAAGACATATTCGATTAATCACACGGTTCTTGAGGAACAAGTTTTTGGCCTCAACTATCAATGAGTCAGTCTATAAAAATTATTTTAGGTTTTTTGTTTTTTTTAATTTATTAGGTCTACAATAGATTATCAGATGAGTAGGGGCATTCTATACACCTATTAAATTAGATTTTCGCCCGTGGTACAAGGTAAATCTTTTTAATTAAACCATGTAAACAAATACTTTAGTTGTATCGAATAATTGGCATAATCTGGCAAAGGAATTACGTACGTATATTGACCATTATAAGCAGATATGTCTACATTATGTTGTTATCGTAACGTCATTTCTTATTATTTTTCATTTTCAAGGATATATCATAAAGAATAAAGTCATTCAACTTTTAAATCGTGTTCTTTGTCAGTTTTTGATATTAATATTAAATAAATGTTGACATACAGTCATGATTATACTTATACTGAAAGGAAAGGCAAGAACAAAGAGTGCTGTTGACAAAATAAAGAAATTAAATGCTTTTTCCGACTGACTACAGTTCATTTTCACTCTAAAGAGATTGGTTAAAACGAAATTTGCTATCTAACGAGCAATATTAATAAAAATCTAAAATGTGTTTTACAAATATTATTTGTTAAGTTATTTATATAGCTTGCTTGCAGCGATAAAGCTAAAGAACAAAGCAAGTTAGTAGCTTAGAAAATGCTTCTAGCAAGATTTTGGTTCTACAAGTTTCTTTCTACTTTAAGGTAGAAACAGAAAAAATCTACAGGATAAATATAATTATTATGGTTAAGATTATCACTAATCTCTCAATGTTTTTCATCTCATTTTCCTTTGACGAATTCTTGTTTTTTAATTTTTTTTTTTTTTCGAAAATGAAACAGTTGAAGTCCACAATACTCATATGCCAAAAAAATAATAATCATCTTGGTTCTTTCGAGATACGTTTCTAACGAGAGGTAAAAATAAATCTTCGATGCTTTCGTTAGAAAAAAAATCAATTGTATTTATTAATTTATTCTGTTCTCAAGAGTACAACTATAGAATTATCCTTTTTAGAGTGTTTCAGAATAATTTATTATACACTAAATTTGAACTCAATTTGAGTTGAGTCATATTATATTATATATGTAATATTTAGGAATTGAGATTTTGTAGAGAAAAATTAGGGTTAAATGATAAAAAAAAAAAATGAAAAACGGTTGGTACTCTTTTCAAATGATGTCATTCCGTATTAGGAACGACATTATCTATATTGTATCTTTCAAAGAGATAAAAATAGTCCAAGATCTGTTGGATCTTTAGCCAATTCTTCCCGACTGTGAAATTAATATTAAATAAAATATAAGATAATTGTTCACAGCTTTAAAGGATCTAATTTGAGTTTAACCAATTAAAACTTCTCCTTCTACCTTTGTTGTAGATTTTAATTCACTATTTATTAAATTTTATAAATGGGACTTATTATTAATATAATTTAGATTTGATATTAATAATTTTTATAGTAGTTTTATCATTTCTATGTCTACTTTCATTTAATTTATCTTTTAATTAGTAATTTATTGCCAAGGGAAAAGAATTAATTGTTAATTTTCTTTTTCAGAGAATATAATGCTTCATATTTGCACAATTTTCATTTCGACTTTAAGCATAAAAACTAAAAGATATTCGTAGAAAAAGATCCATCAACTCAAAATACATATATTTTCCTATGAGTCCCACGAAGAATGTATATCAAGGATTTGTTGCATTCAAAGTTTGAAATATACTATCCCTTCACTAATACTATCTTAAGGTTAAAATGTTCTTCATTAACATATTTTTCTATCCCCTTATATCGTAACAAAATATAGTATCAATAGTATCTAGCTCCCATCTTCTCCTCGTCCTCTCAAAAAGTTCCATCCCTCAATACATGTCTTAAGAATATTGCGGAGGACCCAGACTTGAGTCTCAATCAAGTTTCAGTAAACCACAACCCTCAAACTCGAAATGAAAAGACTCCTGGCTCGACTTGGATTCGAGCTTGAAGACATACGATTTCACTTAAACTTATAGTTACGGATCGTAATTTGTAAATTAGCTTGTTAAAAAAGTAATTACTCATTATTTTGAATCTTGGTTGAAAAGTTGATAAGATCCATGCATTCGTTATTAGATATAATCAAACTTTTTATAAAGGATCTTTTCTTATGTTTGGGGTATGTAACTTAAAATGTTTTAAGAGCCCCTGCTAATCACATATCTAAAGCTTCTTAATATTTTATTATTATAATTTAGGCAAAATTCGGTTGAGTACATATTATATACATATATAAAAACTCAAATGCATATGTCTCAAAAGAACTATTTACATGTCCTCCATGGTTTAATTGTCTCTTTGTTCTTACAATTCCTTTGTGTCATATTTTTTTTTTTTTTTGTAACAACTTTATTTGTTCTATGCATAAGAGTAATCATATAGACACGAATGAAGAACAAAAAGGGAAAAGGAGTAGTACTTAGACATAATCAACCTCTAGAGCAGGGGTTCTTAAGTTTGATAATTTAAAAAAGATAATCTTATTCCTCTATCTTGTTTAGAGCTCAAGACAATGGGTAAAAACCTCAAAAAAAAAAAATTAAATAAATCCTCATTTCAGATATTGTAATTGTTCAACTTTTGGGAGAAAATGATCATTTTTAAGGGCTATATTGAGGGGAAAAAAATACGTATTAGTATTTTTTTTCCGAGATGGTTTGCTACACACTTAGTAAAATTTGAGTTCAATAGACCCTTATATTTAGCTTATTTCTCAAGTTTTGTAAACTAAATTTGGTCAATAGTTCTTACAAAAGTAAATAGAATGAACTCATTATTCTTGTTGATCAAGTAAATGAATTACAAAGTAATAGGATTTTTTTTTTTGCAATTCTTAAATTCTAATACTTTCAAGGACATGCAAAATCAACAAATTTTGATTTATATATGTATATACGTTAGTAGTAGTCGTTGTTTTTCAAAATAAAAACAAAAAACATTTCAGCTCGGTCTATTTCAGAACTTGAAGCAACGTAACGTATACCTCTCAATCTATGTAATATGTATGTATTTATCAATACAATTTTGGATTTTCTAATAGTTTCAACACGACTATTATTATAATTGTAAATTAAACTCAATAATGAAATTGAAAAAGAAAGTATTGCGTGCAGACGTGCCTTCAATGTGCTCTTTTCTTTTTGTGTTATTATCTTGAGATCGGAATATCTCTGTGATCTTTTATCAATAACACTTGTGTCCTCATCCTTTGAAGAAACTTCTTGGACTTCGGAAGGGACCTGATCGCGACAACTTCGTACTCGGAGGTCTTCCCTGGTCTGAGGGATCCCAGAAGGAGTGTTCGTCTTCCTTTTATCGCCTAAATACCTGCGTAACTTCTTAACTTGCGTTGATATTGCATCTTCGTATTTTATCTTCTTGTCTCCCTTTGGAGGGTGAGCGCTTTTTTATTTTCCTTTTATCTGTCAACTTCATCTTAAATCAAGATGCAAGAAGAGCCTAAACCGCCTGATGAAAATACTTTGAGTTCTTCTCGTTCATCTGAGAATGAAGATTTATGCTCTGTTGTTTCTGAGAACGCGGTTCTTCTCCGATCAACTAAAACTTCTTCTCATGTTAAAGACTCTAATACCCTTGGATCCTGTTCATCAAAAGAAACCTCTGATACCTTAAGAGGAAAAGAAACGTCAAAAACATGTAAACAAATGTCCTACAGCGGAGCTGTTCATTCATCCTTGAAAAAAAATTCATTTAAATTTATTTCTGATGGAACTGTTAACGACTCAAATGGATGGAAAAATTTCTGTCTATTTGCGCAAAGAATAGATAAACGCAGCCCCCTGAATAAAAGCCAAATGCATCCCGGCAATCTTGCTCTGATTGCTACTGACATCCTTAAGTTAAACCCTAGTGAAGTGCATAGTATAAATTGGGATAGACCCCATCGTCCCCTTATTATTACTCGTCAAAAAATCTCAATGGATAGAATTTCCAAAGAAATTACTCTTCCTGTCGAGGTTGATTTGAAAGATGAGGAAAACAATTCCTTCAAGGTCATGATTGATTGTCGTAAGCTCATGCTTGCAAGGGATGGCGATCATACTTTTGATATTACATTAAAATATGGATATGGAAAAATCTGCGAGCAGGCTTTAAAATCTATGCTAGAACCATTCTGTAAAGTAAATTCCTTTCAAATTGGAAGGGCATCAACATCTGATAAGACTTTTTTGAAAAAGTTCTCTATCTTTAATGATCCTAATTATCTTCACTGGAACACAAAAGGATCAGATTTAGTGATTAATGTTACTGAAATGCCAAAAACATACCTTCACTGATCCCCTTTGGTGAAGAAATTGAAAGTTTGGAGTTCCTTCGGCAATCACGACAATGCGGTAATTGTTTTATGTTTGGACATTATCGGTCCTCTTGTAAAGAAAAAACCAAGTCTGTTAATTTCTATAAGACTTGGATGATGGAGAGAATTAAAAAAGTACAAAATAAAGAACTGCCGTTCTTTACAAAAATTGATGACTTAATCCTTTTAGATAATGGTCCAGAGAATCAAGTGGATCGAAGCAAATCACAAACGACGCCTGAATCCCCTCAAAAGGATCCTATTGAGCCACAATCAAATAAATATATCGACAACAGTTCTCATACAACTGATACTGAGGAAATGAGTTGCATGATTGCAACTGATAGAATGATTAACTCTAATCTGAATGCTGAAATAACAAACTCGTTAGGTAACCTAGAAATCAATAAGAAACCTAAGAAACCTCTCTTGACTAACAAAGCAATTATGATAGGCCGGACAAGGTCGCAATCGCTTAGTAAAAGAAACAGACGGGATTCCCAAAACGCTCAAGACATAAGTGATTCGACTTCTAACCAAAACAAAAAAACTCGTAATGACTCTGAATCAATCAAAGATAACTGATTTTTTTCCATCGACGTTACCGAATGAACTTTGTTCTAATATGGGCATGTCCAAAATAATATCCCTGAATGTCAGAGGTGGAAGAGATCGTCGTGTAAGACATGCTCTGATGAAGCATTTATTAACATTAAAACCTGATATTTTATGTCTTCAGGACATTAAAACAGTTACCTCTTCAACATGCTTTAAGAATTGCAACAAATGTCTTCCGAATATATTTCACCACTTTTTTTCTGGATCGGGCAAGAGAGGAGTTTTGACATTCATCACAAAAAGACTTTCGAAGCCTTTATTTGTCAAGGAATACATCAATGAAAGTGACTGGCACAAAATGGTCATTCACACTTCGGGTTGTACATTCTCTCTCTTCAATGTCTACGGACCTAACTCACTGTCTTCAAATTTTTTTCAATCCATAATAAACACTCAAAATAATGATCATCTTCCTATGTTACTGATTGGTGATATGAATGTGGATATTGACAAGCCCTCACATCTTTACCCAAATTCTCCAATACTTTTTAAACTCATTAATCGACTTCGGCTTGTAGACTTGACAAGAAAATTCAATCCTGAAGATAATATTTCCTGGTCTAATGGTAACAGATCTTCTAGAATTGATTTAGCCCTTATTTCTAGTGTATTAGTCAGAAACATAAAGAACGCTTCCTATAGACCAGAACCATCTTCAGACCATAAAATAATTGATATTACCTTACACTATCTGCCTAAAAAATCCCAATTTAGAGTTCCAAAATGGATATATGATCAGAATGAATTTAAGAATAAATTAAGTTATAACCTTTTGAGAAATATGAGTAAGATCACTTATAAAAATGCATACTCACTACTCACCCAAACTGTTACTAGTACAGTCAAGAAGTTTATTCAATCACATAATAAAAAATCTTCAAAAATGCAGGAGGATATAGAAAGTCTTTTGAATAGCTCGTCTATTTTTATTAAACAATACTCCATGGACATTTTAAATTCTTATAGAGTATTTGACATGGCAGAAACGGAAATGCAAAAGAAGAAGGAATATGAATCAAACCCTGTTCTGAGAATGAAGTGCTTACCTCAAAGGAATAATGGTTCTGCCTCAATCATAAAAAAAATAGTTATTGATAATAAAACTATCTCCAAATCCTCTGAAATATTAGACTATTTTCATAGGAGATTTTCTGATATTTTAGGCGGACAAAGATCAAATCTCCCTAAATCAAAAAAACGGTCAAAATCTAGTATATTTACTCTTCAGAATATTGAAAAATATATACAATATGACTTCAAGGATAAAAAATCATCGGGTCCCGATGGATTAGGAGGGCGTACATTCTCTCTTCTTCCTAAGGAAATGGCTCCTTATCTGTTTGCTATTGGTGAACAAATGGAAAAACGGGGAACGATGCCGCGCTCTCTCTCTAAAGGAAGAATTGCGCTTATTCCGAAGAAAGGAGATGGGACCGATTTTAATCATTGGAGGCCTATCACTGTTTTAAATGAAGCTTATAGAATTTTATCGGGAGTTTTAGCCAAGCAAATTGAGCCAATTTTAAATATAAACATAAAGGATGAACAGAAGGGTTTCCTCAAAAAGAGAAAAATAACGGATATATCACGAAACATTAATGCAGCTATAGAATCACTTCACAAAAGTAATAAATTTGGTGCATTGATAGCTGTTGATTTTAGTAAGGCTTTCGATTCGGTTCATCATAATCACATTTTAAAATCGATAAAAATACTTTTACCTAAACATTATTTTAACCCTATAAGAGCTCTGTTAGTTAACGGCTCTTCGGTTATCTCTTTGGATGGCAAATACAGTACTCCAATTTTACTCAAGAAAAGTTGCAGACAGGGGTGTCCTGTAGCCCCTCTTCTTTTCATCGCTGCAATAGATGAACTTACACGAACCCTAACAAGAAAATACAATGGGTTTGGAATCTCCTTCAATGAAGGAAAACATCTAATAGATCTCTACGCAGATGATATCACGTTAATGGTCCAAGCTACTTCTGAAAGTCAACTTATTAGTCGAATTAATGTTTTACTGTCTGCTTTTAAAAAGTTCTCTATTAAATCAGGCCTAACCATAAACCATGCTAAAACAGCCATATTGCCCTTGGGATCCTGGTCTCTCGAACTGCACATTACTATCGGTGGATGTAAAGTTGTTAAATCAGTTAATGTTCTAGGGATAGAATGGATGAAAGAAGGAGCATCGCAAAATGTCTGGACAAAGTTGAATGTAATGATTTATAAACAAATACAACAATGGCGCAGCTTTTCTTTACAAAAACGCATCGATCTTTATAATAGTCGTATAATTCCTCTTGTTCTGTATAAAGCAACTTCAATTCCCTCCTTGGCTGAGTCTGCAATAGCGGAAGAAGATGCTTGGCTGCAACGCCTCTTCCACAGAAACTATATCCCTTCTCTCAAGCGACCTAAGAATAGGATTGGTGGTGGATTATGTCTACTCGCTTCTATACTTCCAAAGTGCTATAAAAAAATAATAGAGGATTTGGGTGCTCATCCAAATAAAGAATGGCGACTTGTTTATACGTCTTCCAAATACTATACTTGGTTGCATATGGGTACGCTTTTAACAAATGTGAGACTTGAAAAATTCTCTCCTCTTCTTGCGTCGATGCAAAGAATTTTATGGAAAGCCAAACCTGTCTACCACTCTGACACTTCGGTAGACATAATATACCAAAACAGAAATGTCAAACCTTTTATTAATAGATTTGGCGATCCCTCTCGTTTAGAAGAAACCGCTCTGTTGAATGGAATTTTTACTTATCATGACCTGAGATCGGATTCCACTTTTGGCGGAGGAAGGTTTCGGTTTACACTTCAGAGATCAGTAAAAACCTTATGCCCTTCTATGCCGTGGTTTTCAAAACTAATTTTTGACAAGCAAACATTGAATGAAGTACGCATAATAGCGAGAAAGTTTTTAGATCTTCTAGGTCTTCCTCCGTCATGGGAAAAAAGAATTTTTAATTCAACTTGTGGAATCGCTGACGGGTCCAAATTCACAGCTCAATTCCAAATCTCAGCAGACCTCATCAAATTTTATTATCCTTGCAATAACTGTGGTTTTTTATTTAATAATACATTACACGCCTTCGTGGATTGTCCTCTACTGAAGACGATCAAGCACTTTACTCATCTAAACGTTTGTGGTAATATGGACTTAAATTCGAACGTGATTAGAGCTACAATTCTTTTTGGCGCATTCAGAAGAAGAAACAAGATCTCTCCTCATCAAAAGGCTGTTGAATTTGCACTGCTCAACATGAAATCATTAATTGCGAAGAGACTGACAAATAACTCTTATATTCGAATCGAAGACCTTAGAGCAATTATGATTGGGGCAGCTGCACGTTATTCAGCCCTCTCAATAAAAATTCCCAATTCATCTGCGACGTCATGGACATGGGCCGGAGATTTGATTAAATTTATTCCTTCAAATTCTCTCGAATACCTCAAACTCATCAAATCGACAATAAGACGACATCAACGTTTTATATTGAATAAGAAATAATTTTTAATAAGTCATTTTATATTATGGTTTTATCTTTAGACAGTAATTTTGAATTATAATGTTCATTTATGTTTTGTTTTTTACGTAACTGTCTTAAGATTGTGTTTTTTTATCTCCTATTTTCTAGTGTATTCTTATATTTTTACACTGTATGGATTTTAGCTAATAAATAAACATCTTAACCATTAAAAAAAAAAAAAAACTCAATAATTGCAAGTTCACTGTTTCTTTGTTAGAGGTACCTAAGTATCATTAATATTTAAAGAAAATCAATAATATATATTTATATTCCTATAGCTCCTTAATTATTTGATTAAATGAAAATGTTTCTTGCATACAACTATGGGGAAAAATATCGGGAATCTGTATTGAATCATCAAAATTAATTTTCTCCCTCTCAAAGTATTCCCCCCCCCCTCCCACTTATTTTTTTACAATTTTCAAAACAGTTACAAAAATTTTATTTAAGTCAATAACTACGGTAGAATAACAGCAGAGTTTAGATATGCTATTAAATTTAAAATTAAAGTGGTCGGTTCTTGAGTAGTAGATTAATTATGTATCTTGAGAAATAAACCACAGAGTCTCAACATTTCAAAAGAATATTCATTTAAACACATTTTTGGTTTCAACAGCATTTCCTTCAATTGCCTTTAGGTCTTGGTCTTTCAGGCATTTTAAAATTCAATTTTAGCAGTTCACAAAAGGACGTGTATGTCAAACAATCATGTATATTTTGATGTGTAATTTAGTACATATGTTATTGACACTGCTGTCAATAACATATGTACCAAATTACAAATAGTTGTTTTTTACAAATAGTTGTTTTTTGTTTTTAAGTTGGCACTGCTACCTATCAGAATCTCCAAGAAATTCAAATTCAAATTTCCTGGTATTTTTTGCTCTTAGTAGTATGATAGAAGAATAACTGAATTGAGGAGGAGATACATTTATTTTACATGATAAGCTTAACGAAGTTTCTATGTGAGTAACATACCTGTATAATTTAAGGTCAATAACTTGTGCTATTACATTCGATTATTACATTCAAACAGTAATATTAGCTTAAAAACTGATGTCTATGAAAGATCTGGAAAAGGGTATGATCCTAGAATGATCCTAAAAAGAGTTGTCATTACACACATTATCATCTTTATTTTTAAAGAGAAAGAAAGAAAGAAAAAAAAAAAGACCCATTAGCAATTGGTAACCAGTCAATTTTTCCCAACTATAGAATTATTATTTTTATAGTATGTACAAATAGATCCTTAGAGCTAATTCATGTTGATTCAATCAACGTTCAGGACACTAATAGGGTAAAGAGAAGTTAAAAAACTTGTGCTTTATATATATATATATATATGTAAATTATCAACTGACATGTTTTCAAAATAATTTACACTCTCTGGGATTTCAACATTTTTCACATTTCTCTAGATAGACAAATAAAAATGTAAATACCATTACATTAAATTAAATAAAAAAAACTTATTTTATATTAAAATATCCCTTGAAATAATGATATTATCATATCTTCCTTTTTTAAAATAAAGACTATTATTTTTTACTTTAATATAAACTTTAGAAACAATCATTTTCTTAAAAAGCTAGACCCTTATAAAAGTTAAAAGAAAATTATGTATTTTTTGTTATTTTTCATAAAAAGTTTTCATCCACTTTTCTTGAGTTCCAAACAAAATATAGGAATACAAAATATTATTTTGAAATATCTCAAACATTTATTTATTTTTAAAAAATATTTTTTTTTAGCATTCTTTTTTTTTTTAGGAATAACATTATGCCAGATAAAGGTTACAAAATTGCAAAATAACAGCAAATATCTTAAAAACTAACAATGTGTCAAATACAATGTAAATAATTAAACTCAGTCTTTGAACAACAAAAGAAAGTTTGAATTAGTCATGTATTATTATTTATTTGATTTTTTTTATTATTCTTTCATATGCACATAATCTGTTGCAAAAATAAAACAAAGAAAACATTGGCTAATGCAAGAATCAAAAATAAAAATATTAATTTTAATAATGTCAAATAAGTTATAATTTAAATCTTTTATAAAAAATAACTTGTGCAAAAATATGCAAAATGGTACTCAATAAAAGGATAATATAAACACAAAATCAAATAACAATTTATTTTTCAACTAGTGCAAAATTAAGTCTTTCAAAAACATAAAGAAAGGTAACTATGGAAATATAAAATTTATTTTTTTAAATGTTAACCCTTATTTATGAAATGCCTATAATAAAATAGCAAAACGAAAATTTATAAAATCTGTGTTATAAATCCATGTTATCAATACTGTTATTGTATATTCATTCTTGAACTGATATGAAATGTTATTAATGACAACTCAAAATTAGAATTATACACATTATTTAATTATGATGTGGATTTGATTAGTTGAACTATAAATTGGATTAATTCATTCAATTTAGGAACACATGGGTGCCAAATTAATGGATAGTAAGCAATTCCTACAAATCGACAAAAATTAAAATTATCTGCTGTTAATTTTCATGTACTTCACTAGCCATCAGATATAATTTAACATTTACCTACAAACTATAATATGTTACAAATTTGCAACGCTACCCCATAGAGCAGTGGTCCCAACCTTTTTCTAACTGTGGACCAGTCAATGCTTGACAATTTTACTGCGGACTGCGGTATTGATCCAACAATATAACACATTGTAACATCAAAAACTGTCCGTAATGCTAAATCCATGGGAGCCCTGAGCTTGTTTCTGTGCAACGAAATTGTCCCATCTGGGGGTAATTATAGACAATTAATTATCCTTTGTAATTTGCATTTATACTTAATATTTTCTTCTTCTCCTACAGCCTGTAGATGAAGTAGTAAGTCCACCTTTTTAAGTCCAAAAATAACTAATTAAGTCTTGTGCTGCTCGGTACTGATTGATCCACGGACCGGGGATTGGGGACCACTTCCATAGAGGCTTCAATAAATATATTTATGGATGGATAACTTTTGGATGAAAAAAAAAAATGAGAGTACGTTGTTACAAGGCAAAATTGAAATAATTTCGAGTATTACAATACTATAATGGTATGAATATTAAAAACACTTAGAGCAGTGTTTTTGGATTTAAAAAAAATGTACATCTGGAAAACTTGCACCAATGATTTTGAAATGAATAGACATTTTAAGAATCTTTTTACTTAACCTTTCTAGATAATGTTATTGCTCCTTGATTTAAATATATTGATATGCTAATATTCAGGATCTAAGGAAATCATTTTATATTGAAATAACACATGTGAACCAACTTTTATACCTTGGTTGTAAAAAAAAGAACTCACTTGAAAAAAAGAGTTCAAAAAGCCTCCAAGTTTTCAACTTATGTGTTAGAAAATAGTTGTGAGCATGATCACCTTATTTTCATATGTACTTGGCTAAAAATGTCTTACTACTGCTATTCAAATGGAAATTAAATCCCCCAGATTCCAAATATTAGCATATTAAGATATTCAAATGAACAATAATAAGGTTCTTATTTTAAATTGCAAATTTTCCTTTGTCATAAATATATAAAGTTTTATTATTCCTTTATATATAGGTATTTAAATAGGTTTTTTCCCCTTTCACATTTTCTTGCAGCACACATGAGAATCTCTTGCAGCATGGCAAAACCAATAATTTAGAGTATGATAGCAGGAGGAATGAATGGTTGCCGAATGGATGTTTTTTAGAGCAAGGACTCCAAAAATTATATTTTTTATCAATATCGAATTAGTGGCCTTTAGTCAATTGAATTGCAAGATTACATTCTCTTTTGTTTCCCAGTACTCAATTTTATCATACGCATGTGGTAGACAAACCATTAACTGTGCATATGTTTGTATGAATATTTAATTCCTTGAAAAAATAGAACAAAGTATAAATACGCAAGTCTACCCAGGTTGTAAAATACCTTTTTGTTCAAAGTTATTTAATTAAAAGTAACCCCTTCATGATTACAGAAAAATATCAAGTATCTTTCTACTACTTAATTATACTTCTTAGTAATGTAATTAAGAACTGGACATGGTCAAAAATAAATATGTAGAATTAAGAACTCCATTAGACTCATAAAGAAGTTATGAGACTACATACATGTTATGGTTAGAAAAATGCTGAAAAGGAAATATGAAATTAAAATTATTATTTGTTATAACTATAAATTACTTTGCAATGCTTTTTTTTTCAAACTTAAAATACTTTCTTTTTATACAAATTAACTAACAATAATACCCTGTCTGCATTGCAACGCATTAAAAATAATTTTGTTTAATACCAATGAATACTTACTTCAAATATACTAGGACTGGGATGGAAACCAAAATACGAACCCCGGTTTCACACCATATTTAGTTAATCATTATTTATGCATATAATGAGTAAAACTTAGATATCCACCCTCAACATGACCATAAATTATATTTTTTGATGAACCAAATTATAATTTGTACACCATGTCTCTTCAAAAACATGAAACATGATAGCAGCGAATTCTATCAAATAATTAAGATTCTTCATTTAAAAAAAAAGTGTGAGCATGAATTTGAAAACAATCCAAATGTATGTATAGTTGTTTAATTCCATTCCGCGTTGACTTACTTATGAAAGTAACAAACAAGTCCAACCGTCGATATGCACAATATTCGACTTTCTAAAATATGACATTCTCTGCTATCTAAAGTCTTCAGTTCATGTGAGTGTTAATTTTTTGTTTGTGTCTTTCTTCTATGTTACCGTTTTCAACATATAACGTGAGGAACATGTTAAAAATTGATGTAAAGATTCAAACACGGGTAACAATGGTTCATAAATTTGATAAATTCAAATCATATCATTTAATTTTTTTGTATGATTTTTGTACTAAGAAAAAGTTTAAAAGTAATTTTAGCAACACAGTGAAAGAAGAAATAAAGTAGAACAAAATATATGTACCGTGCATAGTACGCATTCTTTTCTTATTGTTTCTTTGATTTTATATACAAGATTCAAGGATTAGTTGCAACAAATTTATTTGATTATAAAGTAACAGAACAAATCTTAAAAGAGAGATCAAAGTTGTTCAAATGATATTGTATGACGTTTTGTTTTGACAAATTTTTTTAATTGCATTTTCTTTGTCTATGGCAATACTTGTTTCCAAATATAAGAATATCAGATTTAAAAGACGTTTTTCCTTCACCAAAATTTTTGTATTCAAATTCAGGCAACTGAAACGACATTCAACATTTATACTATTTAGATACTAGAAATATATTATAATGGTCATTCATTAGGCTATTTTCCAATTCAAATATTTTCCCTTACATTAAATATGTCTTGCATTTCTTTATTTGTGCAATACAACTATCAATTAAATTGACTTCAGTGTATTCGTCTATATTTACCATACATTCTAGAGGTAATTATGGTATACACTATATTTGTCAAAATGCTCGTAAATAAAATGTTTGTTTCTAAATTTGTTTATGAGGAAGTTAAATTGTAATTTCTTCTTAATCATCTCAAAAGCTATGAGGAGCGCTGTCAAACTTTGTATCACTGCTTCAGTAACCTCTATCTGGATTCCCAACCAGTATCTGAAAGAATCTTTTATTGGATTTTTAGTTTGCATATTATTTTGCTCCTTTTTCATATCTAAGAAGATTGGAAATGAGAAAAAAGTATTCCAAAAAACAATTCTGGAGAACTGGCTTCGTTCTTTATGACGAAATTTAAATTATGCGCACAGCTATGAACATATAAGTCTTTATTGAAATAATATAACTTCACTCTTGCTTTAAGTCCTAATATATATATTACTACTTTACCCAGATAAGATTAGCATTCAGGTAAAATGATTTGTTTCATTGACGTACCTCGGTATTCCCCAGGTACGTCAACGAAACTAGCAAATTATTGACGAACCTGGGGAATACCGAGGATTAGTCAATTCTTAGGTAAATATAACTTAATTAAATTCTGCCCCTTTGAATTTAGCAATAATTGTACTTAGTGCCTTGTTTACAGGATATAAAATTATTACATCCTCGGACTAATGATTCATATTAAAAGAAAAGTATACTGTGATAGCAGATTCGATCATTCAAAAAAGTTTTCTTGATTTAGGGAGGGAGCACCAAATAAAGACGAAAAGTGGTAGCTAGTGGTGTAGGAAACAATTTTAAACTGTGTAAATTTGAAGCCAATTTTTTGCTACATTCTCCACATTAAAAAATCCCCATTTGGAAATCGATTTTTTTTTGGCATGGATTAGGATTCGATTATATTACATATGTACATATGTATTCAATTAATTTAAAAGGACTGTTCAAATATTCACTTCATAAATTGCACTTGTCAAAAACGATGCATGCAATCGTTATTTTTTTTTTTTATAAAAATTGGTTTGACTTGGAGATATTATGTAACAAATGTTATTGAAAATTTTACACAGGAACTAATGTAAGTTGAAGTGCTTGTCTTGTATTGTAAAAAAAATAAATATTTACAGAGTTGCATGGATGATGAAAGAGTCTACAAAGCACTTGTAAGCTGTATACCAATATTTCTCCCAAAAACAGCACGGATTTTTTTTTCAAGAAAGTCACTATTTGATATAAGTATTGAAACAATTTATTTTTATACAAAAAGTTATATTGAAGTATGGATTTTGAAAAAGGAGAGTGGATGTGTTACTTGTTTAAGGGCTAATGAATCTAGTTTTGGTACATATCGTAAAGAAATAACAATATCAAGCAATGCTACCTCTCAACCATATAAAAATACATGTATAGAACTGGCTATAATAGTATTGATAGGTCAATAAGGGCTCCTTATAGAGGAGTAGAAGTAGAATAGTTACAGCCGGAAAAAGAAACAAAGCTCATTTGACTATTAGACCTAAATCAATGCTATTATTACATATATTTATTTTATGATACATACATGTGTGCAATACATAACGTCCTCATAAATTTAAGATGTTCTATGCAAACAGTTTCTTTCCCTTTTTTATTGTCCATCTAATAAAAACCCTCTATTTTGATGAAAGATAAAAGGAGGAAAAACGTTGAAAACATTTTATACTGGGTTATTCAAAAGTTTTAAAGGTATTAATTTAGACAATGATTAATAAAACAAAATTAAATCTTGTAAATCTAGTAAAAATAAAAGATCTAAACTATATTTCAAAGTTAATTTTTTATTTTTAACTTATTCAACATAACCGCTCTCGTTAGCCATAAGTTTTGAATGAGCTGCTTTCTTTTGCATATTGGATGGCTTGATGAAAAAATTTATGAAATTTAGTCGGAAGGAAACTTAACCTTTGACTCTAAATAGCTCTGTACAAAATAATCCAGGGGGTTCAGATCTGGACTTGAAGAAGGCCATGAGGCATCTTAATGATTGCAGGGTTGTTTTTTTTCATCCCTATTAATATCTCTTAAGTTATCCTGCATTCCATTCATCCATTAAAACCTATGTAACATTATGACAACAATTTTTGCTTCATAGCCTTAAAATTGGGATGATAAAAAACTTATGAAAATGTCCCAAAATGTATATTTCTGTATGGGCTGAGGGATCTGAAATTTTGTAAACTGTGTATTCTGGATGCCTTCTAGCAGACAAACTATAGTGTAATTAAAAAAATACCCCCAAAACAGAATACTTATGTTATATGTACTTATATTAATTATGGTATACCTAACAGACAAGTAGAAAGCAATTAGATCAAAAAAAATATGTCATAGATCATCACTAAATAGGTAAACGGTTTTGTATTGCTTTTTGCAGGGACTTGGACTCCTTATGTATATTTCTCATTCTACAACAACCCCATCTTCACGGTTTTTATCGAGTTAAATTTAGGAGATAGATGTTTGAGATATACAGACAGTTTTACACATTTCAATCAGGACTTGGTGGGCTACGGAGGAACTCCAAAGCATCAGATCCAAATGATTACATCATCATTTTTTTTTTTTCTTTCAAACTTAAAACTTATTTATTGTGATGGAGACCTTTTAAGTACAACGATTTATAATAATGATTTGACAAACTGTTGAAGTATTTTCATCATTACCTTTAAATGGTGCAGATTTATTAGCTAATAGTAAACACACAAATAAGTCAACAACACTCACAATCTATTACACAAGTTTTTACAAAACTTGTGTAATAGATTGAAAATCTTTTAAGTTTTAATTCTAGTAAAATTTAGATAATTCACACTAAATTTAATTTAAATTTTAAATGTGAGTTGATATTTTCCGTGACATTATCCGATTCTGAGAAAATACAATGTCAAGGTATAAAAATTATCTGTTTTTGAAGAGCTTCATTCTTCGTTGAAAAATGTCTTAAAGTCTTTTTTTTATGTATTTTCAAAGCAAAAGGGATTCATTTGAAACATGAGTTATAATTAATTTATTATTTAGAAATAGAGTATTTGCTTTTAATTGATCTACTTGTTAAGAAGTTATATTGATTTGTGATTAACTTCATTGAAGCAAAAATTAGATGAGGTTACGTGATGATATTTTAAAAATTCTTCATTAGAGATTCTTGAACAGGGCTTCAAGTACTAATATAATTAGATATACATACATGGAACCTAAAATTTTTTTTTTTGCTAACATGTATTACTAATTAATGAACACTCAATGATTTCAATTCCTGCTAAATAGCTCAAAATTTTGATTTTTCATCGGTATGAGAATCACAAACTTATTTATTTATTAAAAATATATTAATTAGTTATGTTCAATGATTTATTATCTAATGCTGATAAATTTATTCATGTATTATTTTTTTCACGAATTGATCTAGAAACCGGTGTACAATATCTACATCAATAATTATGTATAAAATATATCCTAACAACACATGGGACACTCTCAGTAACAATTCAGTCATAAATAAAAAAAATCTTTTCAGCAATATATATTTAATTCCATTCCAAATGTGGTAAAAAACAATATTATTGGTATATATTCATTCAAATATACATAAATTAAATTTGTAGACTACAGAATTAAATATTGTTATTGGACTACCTGATTGAAATTTCTTGAGGCTATGAGAGTAAAATATGACTCTGTGCTACATTAAAACTTTCTTCAAAACTAATTTCCAAATATTTAATTTCCACTCTTACATAAGAATGATTATATATAAACCATTTTCATTAATTGGAGTTCATGTAGAATATAACTTTTTCGTAATGTATAATGTATAAATACCTTCTTTTTTTTTAATATCAAAAAAGATGTAGCCATAAAAATTGTATAAATAACCTAATAAAGATTTATAGACCAAAAATCACACATTTTTGATAAACTTTGAGATATTCAATAAAAACTTATTTTGAAGTGATAAAGTAATTTTTTGAAGAAGCAATATTTCGTGGACCATTTCAACCTTTGACAAACCCCATTGAAATACAATTTTAGAGAATCGATATCTGATAAACCTAAATATGTTGTGTTAAAGTTTGGCGCGTTTAACTCAAACTTGCTCTCAGTAATTGAGCCCAAAGTAAAAAAGGTTGCAACTGTTCCCAGTCTACTGTAATTGAATAAAAACATACAATCAAAATGAGATAAGAGCAAAATTCGCTTAAAGGCAATTGTCTTAGGGACAAAAAATTTACTCCACTAATGACATTTTGTAAAAGAAGCATGATGCTTAAGAAAATCTGCATAAGTGCAATATCAAGACGTTATTTATATTAAGTAAATTCTGAAAAAATCACAAATATATGGTAAATATAAAATACTTTATGAATTCCTCCATTTTCCCCTTCTTTTATGTAACTCTGACAATTTGATAAATGCTTGGGAGGAGAGCAGAGTTAGCTGTCATGACGTTTTACTATATCAACTATTCTTTTACCTTTTTACTGGAAAATACATTGGCGTTCCTTTGAGAGGGGGAGGAAGGAAATTAAAACATCTTCATTCCTATCAAAAGATTATATTATATCAAGAATTATTAGTTCTTTAGGCATTATATTGATCAATTATTATATGCAAACGGTGTGCGTTACTCCATTACAGGTGGTTAATACAAAATATTCTCTCCTCAAGAATAAAGGAATAATGATGACATATTTGGAAAATGAAGAATTATGAACAGATTACCAACTACTAAAAACATTGCACGCGAAAAAATACTTAGAATTTACAACTCTACGTTTATTGTTATGATATAATTCTAATATTCAGAACATTTTGGTGGGACATCATCCATTATTAGGAATGTAAATCATATGCAATTCGGGCTTGTAATAAAAAAAGAAAGAGAAAATCAACCTGGCAACCCTGACAATTTAATGAATGTCGAGGGGGGTAGCAGCTTGAGCTGTCATGACGTTTCACTGAGCTACAAGCTGCTATTCTCCATTATATATACAACAATAAATAATAACATAGATGAGAGGCAGAAAATTAACTGAAATTAATGTCAGGAAATTATATATTTTTAACTAATAATAATTATACGAGGACTTGAGCCCTTTTTGTTTACATTTTATTTGCTTTATTAAACTTAATGCATGTATTCCTTCATGTGAGATCTTTACTATCAGGTAGATGTTCTCCCCTCAGTAATAAAGGAAAAATGATAACAGCTTCGGAAAACAAAAAGACCTGTTTGAAGAGCCAACTCCACTTTTTTATCACACGCCCGAATTGCATATGATTTACATTCCTATCCATTATCAATACATATACTGCATCATTTGTAAAGCATGAGTCATAAAACTTTAAGTGTGTAGTTCTTTAATATGTATTTAACATCTAATTTAGTAAATGATTATACATATTTATATATAATTAACTGCAGCTTATATTATGAAATAATAAAATGCCGAATTTTTCAGGAATTTCCCGTAGGTATAAAGATCAGGGAAATCTCTGGAAAACGGGATCCCAAGAGAGAAACCCAAATATATACATACCCATATATTTTATTTTATAAAACATGCATACATATAAATCGAACTAGACTCTTAAACACATTTTCTCTCTTTTGATTGATTATTTAAACTATTTATGCATTCAATAAATCCTTTCTAAGCATGAAAATAAATTTATACATACATGTAACTAAAAAAAACCCGAGATGTTATTCATCCTTACAGAAATGAATAGCTTAAAGTAAAGATTTCACAAAAAAAAAAATCTGCATCATCTCAACACAGTTCCGTTAATAGATTTATATATAAGAAGGGGACTACAGGGGATTCAAATTCTACATAAGGATATACATTTTCAAAAAACAGTTGTTGAGAACTACATCCTAGGATTTGGTCAGATTACAGTTCTTAAGCAAATATGTTTAGCACAAAAAAAATCAAGAAAGGTAGAAGATCTTATTTAGAAGCAAATATCTTTTTTATTTTCTCTTCAAGTGCTCGATATCATATCTTAAATTATAGAATAAACGTTATTCTATAACTATAAAAAATGTCAAATTTGTATTTTTTTTCTTAATTTAGTTTTTCATTTTCTTAAGAAATGAACAGAAATATTATTTGCAGTGTTATATAAAATAAAGTTAGAATAATATTCCAACAATAAATTTAGTGAAAATATCATATGACTATGTAAGTATGTAGTTGTATAATTAGCAATTAGAAGGGCAATAATTGTACTTCATAAGATATTAAAAAAAATATTTTGTTCTATTTGACATTGAGATTGGAGGAACTAAACTCAATTTTATTTACTTTAGAGATATTTTAAAATAAAATCCTTCATTTTATTAAATTTTGTGTGTGTGTGTGTGCGAAACACATTTTTTAGGAACTGCAATCAAGTTAAGGTACTAAATGATTTGTTTCACAAATATTAGAATGTTTTTTTTCGAGATTGTTATTAACTTTCATTTCTATCAAAAAGGCTTTTAAACGTCAGAATATGGATTTGAATTTGAGTTATAGCCCAAAAACCTATTTTTTAAAGCAATTCTAAAGGCCAGACCATGTTTGTTGAAGGATTTAATGATCTTTTACGTGTTTTACGACTAAAATAACAATAATTAGTGTAAGTTTTAGTTTACGGTCAAAAATGTTGTTGCTAGTTTCTACATAACCTCATCAGAAGTCACCTGGAAATACTCATTTTGATTATTCAATCAACTCTTAGAAAATATTCAATAGATATTTTAATATTAACTTCATTAACCTGTTTTTATATTCAGTTGAAATTCTTTGGGGAATTTGATACGGAATGAGGCATAGCTATAAAATGATGTAAGAATTGAAAAATATGGCATTAATTTTGTCAAGGTACTTCTTGTTTGATTGACTTGAAGGATATTATTTTATGACTTTTTGGGGAAGTGAGACAATAAACAATCTAATAGGTCATGTAGCAAGTACATACATACAAGGGTATACAAATAAAAGGTATAAATACACTTCATTGGTTCTATACAACTTAAACCGTCTTAAACATATAGAACCATTCAAAAATTAATATAGTACAAACAAATAATAAAGCTAAGTAGACAAACAGAATTTTTTTTTTTGTTTTTAAAGTAAGTTCGTGCAATTAAATAATAAAAAAAACAGAACCATATAACATTTTTTTTTTGTTCGACATATTCTGAATTTCTCTATTTACTTGA
This sequence comes from Lepeophtheirus nordmannii, assembly GCA_963680855.1. Classification (NCBI taxonomy): domain Eukaryota; kingdom Metazoa; phylum Arthropoda; class Copepoda; order Siphonostomatoida; family Caligidae; genus Lepeophtheirus; species Lepeophtheirus nordmannii. Next base: position 22,794,806 of record OY804522.1, on the reverse strand, counting down.
CCTAAATATGCTTGTACCTATGTAAGTAATGTAAATCCATGTGTACAAAGACTATCAAGCAAAATAAATATAAAAAAACGCTTATGTTCTTATGGTCATTCCATCTTAATTGCAATTATGCAATAGCAATAATTAAGGTAAAGTAACTGAAAAGTTTTTTTTTAAATATTTATTTAAAAGTAAAAAGCATGGAAAAATGGTAAATCTAACTTTTATTTTGCTGTGTGTGAGTCTTCCCTTCCTTTTTTCTCCCCCCTCCATTTAAATCCACTTTTTACAAAAGGGAAGAGGGGTCTACCCCCTCTTGTACTTCATTTGTTATTTTTTGTTTTTTTTTGTTTTTTATGGTAGAAAACCCTTACAAACAATTGCTTTTGCATAAAAAATTATAATGATAATAGAATGTATAGTTTCAAGGTCACAAATGAACTACCTAGTAGAGTACTTCCTTGCTTGAAATTACATAATACCTATGTACGTAAGGATGATTCCAGGACATAATCACAGAAAATTTAATACACGCATTTCCTATTACACTATTCCATTATTCAGATGCCTATTGGTTGACCTAATTAATCTCTGGAGATTACAGAAGTTTATGTTATAATTAATTGATGTAACATATGTACATAGATGTTTCATTGATTCATTTCTGTAGTTTTTTTTCTTTTCTTTTTTGAGCTAATGAATGAACAGATTCTCAGTTGTTCATAGAAAAGTAAATCAATACTTTTAATCTTTATAGTTAATAAATTATGAGTTGTTTCGCAAATATACAAATACTATGAATATGCAAATATGTTTGTCCTTTTAATTTCCGATTTATTCTAGTTTCTTATAATTAAGAATAGTTACTACAAGTCTTTATTCGTATAAGACAATGTACAAACAAAATTTTAGTTATATTAAGATAACTTTGGGATATAAAATTTGAAAAAAATAAAAGTTGGTACCATTTATCACAGCTTTCCCTACTTATCTTAAATGTATATTCATATCATATCTCATATTCAATATAAGTCACATTCTCAAGTTTGATATTTAAATGATATATTATATAGCTTTCTCTCTGCAAATTGTTGTAGAGCCCATTTTCTGATTTATTATTCTTAAAATAAGAACGTTATCAAATACAGCTTTTCATTTAATTTTATTTTCACAAAATACTTCACCCAAATTTTTTCTCCTTTCTATTCAGTTACATTCGTTTCTGTCGTTTATTTTTGCAATTTCTTTTTGTCTTTGTACAATTAATCTTTATTTATTTTACCAAAAAGAAATTCCTTATTTAGCTTCAAATTAAAAAAGTTGTGATAGGAGATGCAAAATAAAATAAAATAATAATAGTCCAAAACAAGCAATCTCTGTTCAAGAACCAGGATTGTCTGAAGCGAAATGCAAATGTATTCAGTATTCTTATTTCATTTATTTGTCGACCAATTATTATTAAAATTCAAAATGTAATTAAAGCATAAATTCAAAATAGATAATCATGATTTTTTAATTTCTTGTGCTGCCAGTGCTGTTTACATGCAATTGTCTTATACCTTAAAGGAATTTATTACCCTTATATCCACACAACCTGCTTTTGATTATAAAATCAAAACTATTTTTAATTTTTTTTTGCTGTACAATATCTCTTTTTATCATGATTTTCCTTTTTTAAAACGAAAGAAAATAGTTTCTTCTTTAATATAGACACTAAAAATAACCAATTTCTTAAAAAAATAAACGTTGAAGGAGAAATTTTCTTTTTACGTTATTTTTTGTAGAATTTCAATCATTTTCCTTGAGTTCTAAATAAGATACAAGATATAAAAATATCATTTGGTAATCCTCAAAACATAGGGGGAAAAAATCTAATTACTTTTTTTATTTTTTTAGAATGAAAATTACGACTGCGTCAAATAAATGCTTAACAATTACAATTTTAATAAACAACAAATACTTTAGAAAAAAACTAAAAACAGATTCAGATTTGATGTAACAAGAGTAATATGAAAAAATTAGGTTTGGTGTTTGATGTAAAAAAAAAAAAAGATTCAAATTTGTTTATCTCTGTAATTAATATAGTTACTAAAACTTAGAAATTATTTAAGGATTTTGTCAGCAGTTATTACATATATATTTGTAACAAGATCCTGGTAGTTTTTCTTATAGACATTTCACCAACTATTTAGATCCTGTACGAATAAATTCCTTGTATGTATGTATGTATGACTTTTGAAATCCATTTTCCCTAAAACCACGTTTCTACAGGTAAAATTTCAGTATTTTTTCAGAATTATACAAAGTATCCTAGTTTAGGGTAAATAAGTTCCTCTTGGGGCAAGCAATATTTTGAAACCTTATGCCACAAGGGCACTTATACATTATTTTTCTAAAGACCTTAGGGGGTATCGTGAAAACCAAAAAAAAAAAAGATATCATGGATCTAAGGATGCCAAAAGTTGCCATTTGGAAAAGTATGGACTTGTATACAAATGGATTTATCTAGGAATTTAAAAAACACCAGACTTTATGGCCGAAATGGTTTATTTATAATGCCAAACTTTTTCTTTCTTTTTTTTAAATATTAAATTTCATGCTTATAAAATATTGACATTTTGCTCATAAAATATTTTTACATTGTGGAAACCATTTACCCCCTCTTCCAATCTACTATGAAAATGGTTCTAAAAATAAAAGTTCAGTAATAAAAAGGAGTAAATTTAAACAATATGGGTGCTTTGTGAGCTAAAATTAGTTTTGTAATTATTTCTATTAGAAGCTAATGTACTCCAGAAAGTTCATATTTTGCCAGTTAGCAACTTCTGGCATACTTAAATCTCATTTATTCATTTCCATGATATACCCTACTGTATATGAGCATAAGAAATAACCTGGTTTAAGCCCTCATCTAACTAAAATAATTAAAAATAGTTTCTTTAATGAATTTTTGATGAGAATCCCAAGTTTATTTTTAAAGCTATATATTCGAGATACGTACATCTTTTGAAAGTTAATGGAGAATAAATCCCAATACTATATGCTTACTCATCAAAAAGTTTGCTCTAAAAATTACAGTTATTGATCGTAATCAATTTAAATAAAACTTGATTATAAACTCTTTTAATTCCGGGAAGGAAAGTCTGTATATTATCTAATGAACTAATCTTGTTTACAAGCTTTTATTAGACACACATTTTATTCATATAGTTATATACCTCTATATATAGAAGGTAATTCGTTTTTTTAAAATGTTTTAATGAAGTTTACCAAGAATCGCGTTGCATTTTATTAATATAATGAAAAATTGAACATGATTTGTGATGTTTGTGACAGCAACACTGAAAAAATAAAATACCAGGGCATTCAAGAAAATAACACATTTATAACTTTTGAAATTAAAAAACTTATATAAAAAAGTAATCATTCGGTCAAATGCATCCCAAGTTAAAATATAATAAGACGAATATTATTTGGAAATTACTTAACTAAAAAGTTTTATCTTCCTTTATTCAAAATAAAAATTTAGAATTTTTATAAATATACGAAGAATTGATTTATTGCCAAATAGTTGTCATATAAAGAACACTCATAATTATCAATGCATAATACACAATGTTGGACACGTGACTTGGAAAAAGTAATCAACTAGTCATTACTAGTTGCACAGCTTTAAAGTAACGCCGTTGCACAAGAGCAACAGTAATTAGTTACTTAAAATGTAACGAGTTTGTTGCTTTAATAAATGTTTTTTTTTTATTTTATACTCAATAAAAAATAAAGTACAACATTGAAAAAAATTGAATCCGGATCGTTCTAATTATAGCACACAAAGAACCCATAAAGCAACATTTCCTAAATTATTTAAAGAGCAATTTATGACGAACAAAAAAGAGACTCATGTTAGTGTTATAGTCAGGACCACATCACTCAAGACTAATTATATGAGGAATTGAGACTGGGTTGAGACCAGTTTAGCAAAAAAAACTATTGTTTTTTTGGTTTATTTTGAAAAGGAAACTGATCATCTAATTACTTTGGTCTTGGTTTTGACACAGATATCAATACTTTGATTTGAAGTTTTCATTATGTGACGAGTGTCTTATTACTCACTTCAATCAGTGAAACTATAAATAGTCTCTATCAAAAAAAACTTCTTGTTTAGCTAAGCATCTATAAATAGTTTCTTTCATATTTTGGGAATTACTATATAGCAGCATGTAATTCATTTTGTTGCCTGTGGAAATATAGAAACTTTTTTCAAAGTAATTTGAAGGTTGGTTGAATTGATTGACTTGAAGTACACAAGTCATAAGCAAAAAGAACTTTTAGGTTTCATATGCATGCTATTCTTCCATTCATTCCTACAAAAATGAAATGAAATAAATATTGGTGCAAAACTAGACCATTTAGAAAATACATATACCTATTTTTTTCAATAAAAAAGACTTGATATGATTCAAATAATTACAGATTATGAAACCTATAATATATACTTTTTTAAAGCAAAATTTATTTAATTGTGTTATTAAAAGTATTTTCATGGTCGGATATGTATATTAAGCAGTAGCGATTAAAAGTAGTTACTAACAAGTTTTTGCATTTAGTGGCAAATATAGTCAATTTAACACCATTTATTAATAGCTGCATAATATAAATGTTATTATTTTATTCTTTTTGGAAGATTGCAAAAGGAAGGCCCCTGCTTGTAATGACTTAAGTGATTATTGTCACGTGTTGTACATACATAGGTTGTTCACTTTCAAATACTTCTTTTTTTTTTGTTCAATTACGGATCAAAAAAATTACACAAATAAAATCTATGCTGTCAATGATAATGAATTGATTTTTACATTAGATGTGTCAAATTAAAAAAAAATGGAGTTTTGACAAATTAAATGAAACTTACATTAAGGTAAGTAGACGAAATAAGGTGACGTAGTAATCTAGTTGTATATTGTGTATTTTTGACAAGTTAAAAAATAAATAAGCATTAGAGACCTAAGCCAAGGGCTTTCATTCTAATCAAAAAATTTGATAAATTCATATATTCATATAGCCTGCGACTAGATTAGAGCTATAAAAATAGGGAAAAGTTTAATTACTAATAATCTAAAATCTTGTTTTCCAAAATATATAAAAAGTCCTCCAATTTTGATCCCGGAGTATTATACCAAACCTCCATGCCCCAAAATAATATCACAAAAATTGAAATGAATTTCAAGTAAATTAGAGCTAAATGAACTAAATCTCAATTTCTAAAATGAGACGAAATATTTTTCTATAAATGAAACATAACTGATTTAAATCTTTTCTTAAAGATTTGTTTTTGAAGAGCTAGCTTGAGCCACACCTTTTAATTTATTTTTTTTAAATTAATTTTGACATTATGAGCCCATAAAGAATCAAGTTGTGAATATTTCACCTTCCATTAAGTCACTTACACTTTTTTATCGTGCAATACAAATTAATTATCATTTGTTAAATTTGTTAAAGAAATACCTTGGCATATATATTTCGTAGCAATAAATATCTTCTAAAATTTATCCTAATACAAAGTAACAAAATGTATATTCAAATTTTTTAACAAAATTGAGAATACTATGTATAGATTAATGATTTTAATTAAACGCTTCTTGAGGATCTAATTATGAAATTTCAGGAGCGTTTTAAGATCCTTTAATGGTTTGGTTTGTATAGAAGAGTCTCAAACTACAACGTTTTGATATGTTATAACTTAATCGGCACTTACGTTAAGACCACCATAGAGAGAATATCGAATAATTTAATGAAAAAAACCAATTGATTTCTTTCCATATTATATTTTTAAATCCAAATTCCCAGCCCATAGTATAGACTTTAATTTTGAGCGTTTCTTTTAAATCTAATCGGAACCACGGTGCACGGATATTGAGAAAATTATGAACCCTAGACGAAATAGGTGGGAAATGTTTCCAAAGAATCTCTCTCAAACAGGTCTGCTTGATCTAAATAAATTACTTGGTGATCGTGTTAATGTATAGAAGGTCACATGTGATTCACAAAATAATCACTTTGTCAAGCCTCTAAAAAAACCTTTAAAAAAATATAAGTATGAATAATAAAAAAAAGACGATTCGATTCCTTTAAAAATTAGCAATATATTGAATGAAAAAAGTACAGTCCTAGGTAGAATTTAAGAAATATAGTCAACAATGTATTTGTAAGGACTATCCCTTAAAACATTACTTTTAGTTATTGACTCAATACTATTATTAATTAATTTTTAAAATCATTTGCACAAATGAAAATTCCATTTTCGTTCATTTTTGTGAATAGTGTCTTAGGATTTTTTCTGCATTGCTGTTTTGTCCTTTCATTTATACTAATTTCTTTTAGTGTTGACTTGGGTAAATAAGTAAGGTTAGCATGATATATTACGGTATAATCATAGTTTATTTTGTAAATACTATTTACATGTGAAAAGAAACAAATAAAACTTTAGCCATATGTCAAACTGACAGAAAAGTTTATTCTAACATTAATTATTTGGTTACTTGGTACTTATAAGTGAAGTCATCAGGTGATTCGGTCATTGCTACAAAAAAAAGCCTTGTCTGTTTTTAATACAAGTCTACTAAAGGCAAAAGGAAATTAGGTCACCATGCGTCCATTTTTAGATGCAAATGTTTTGTGTCTGTAGCTTTATTTGAAACAAACTATTGTTTAGTTTTTAAGAGTTGGATTATCACAGCATGAATTTAGTAATAATAATAAATTCTTCTCTCTAAAAGTGTAATGGCAAGTGTTTCACGTCTAAGAGTTGTTTATTTTTGTTTAATTATAACCATTTCTTTTCTCGTGTATTTTAAAAACAAAACTAGGGTATTTTTATTTGTAAATAAACATTACGTAAAATCTCAACATATAAGCTGACTTGGATGAAAAACAAGAAGTTAAGAAAATTTTATTGTTTTTAAAGTCAAATTAAAAGATCCTGAATCGAAAATAAGGTTTGTATGAAATAAATACTTCAATGTTCAAAATGTGTTAGGACATTTTTTTATTTTTTCAAAAAAGGCATAATTTATTCTAGTTGAACCACTGGTGTCAGAAAAAGGAATATTTATTGAACTAACTGGATCTGACAAAAATAATTAGCAATAAAAACTTAACTTTGTATGTACTGGTAGAGTTGTAAATCTTATGAAGTGTCGTTTTGTAAAAAAAAAAAAAATCATAGTATAATGAATGTTTAAGAGGGAAGCAACTTCAGCTCTGTCATGATGTTTTGCTAAGCTAAAGTCTGTTTTCCCCTTAATATTTACAGATGAAGACATAGATTATTAGTAGATGAAAGAAAATATATTCAAATTTATACATTAGAAAATCATATATTTTTAGCTAATAAACTAATCGCAAACTAATATGATTAATTATTACGGGGAATTGGACTTGAGCCCTTTTTTGTTAACATTTTAGTAGCTTTATTAACCAAAAAGCAAGGGATGTAATTCAAACAACTACTTGAGCCCCTCTCGAGTGTGCATGAGAGCAATCAAATAAAAAAATAAAAAAAAAAAAATATTAGATTGAAGCAATAAAATAGGTTCTGACTAAGAAACATATTTTCCTATTAAGACTTTTAATAAATTTGAAACTAAATATATACATAAAGTATTTATAAACATACATAAAAATCCTAATTAGCACAAAATAAGATCAGCACTCAAATGTGTATGTTGTGAGGGATGTCAAAATATGTATGTGATATTTATTATCTTATCTGTGTAACTTAGAATTTAAAGAAGTAGATAAATATATTTTTAAAACATAGAATGAAAATTACAAAATTAATAAACGATTAACAATTCAACAAATTCATGCATAAAGGAATAGTCAATAAATTATCTAATTGAGCTTGTGTAAAATCCGCAGATAATGAAGATGAAATTTTTTAAAGTTATAATTAGGATCCCAGGTTAGTGAAATGTCATCTAAATGAAATTTAGACAGGAGCCTTGAGAAAATTTTACATTATACAATACATTCAAAGTCGTAATCAAAAGATAAATAATTAGATTCATCCGAGGAATGTAATTGAAGGCAATTCTGATATTTTTAATTACATCACTAATGTGCAAGATTAAGAAATAAGTTTAGGGAAAAGAGATTTCCACCATCATGTCATGATATAACACTTGAATCACTCAAAAGGAAATGTTTGTATTTGATTGAGAGTAACAAGGGATACATATATGTAACTGAGGGATATGTCAGTAGAGTCCATTATCCAAGAAAAATGATAACAGCATTGGAAAACCAAAAATACTGTCTTGATTGCCAACTATCAAAAATCTCGCACGTGAAAAAGTGCATAAGATTTACATAACTCTATGTATGTGGTGATGTCACGATATTAATATTTTCGTACCAAAATTGATAACGATTTTTCGATACCATCTCGGCTAAAAATATACAACAAAAATGTCGTAAAGGGAAATTTACATACACATATTTATATAAGATTTTTTGGGGAAATTAGATGACTTCCTTTTTTATAAAATAAAATTAATTCTTGATTTTTTTTTATTTGTATGAACGTAATGGCTCTTCAAGTACCAATTGGAATACTAAGTTAGTGTAGCATCATTTAAAATAAATCATTTTTACCACTATAAATAATAACGTTATACTCAGCCTTAAGAAAGTGTTGATGATTTTTTTTATTCTAATCGTAATTTTGTATATTAATCCTAACTCAAGGTGTGTCACCGATTATATGAAAATATTGATATAAGATCCTTAAAATAGTAAAGGGGTATTAACTGTGTTAACCAGCCTTTAGAGATTGTAGCCTAAAAAGTTTTGATAAACCATATCTAGGAGCAATCAAAGCCTAAATCATAATATACTTTGCAATGAACCGGTTTAACAATATACATATTTTATGGGAAATGAACAACTTTTTCCTCCGTTTTCGTAGCGAAGTGCTCAAATGAAGCTGCATTGGAAGATAACAGAAAAACAATAACATCTTCTTCATGCCCTCCCTTATTTAAAATCGACTGTTTATCAGCTGATATAATGCCCCTCTGTGTTGTCATATATTTTTTCTGACATTATCTCATGTATGGTTTCTGCGCTCTCTAGAAATTGCTCTTTTTAACATATCTAGGTAGTTATCAATCTCGATGCCCCCCATGCTCACTGTGCAAATTCTTTCTTTTTTAAATACCAAAAAAAAATACAAAATACCAAAATAATGATATTTTATATTTATTGACTCAAAAGCAGTCACAAACAGACAATTGTAAATCTACCACATATTAAAGTTTATATTTTATTAAATAATTAGTGTTATACCATTTAAGCAATTTTGAAGTGCAATTATAAAAAATATCAATGGGCCGGACATATGTATATCTACATTATTTTTTCATGTACGAAATACTTTAGAACTGTGCGTTTGAAGGAGACAGCCATTTTTTTTTTTTTTTTTAATTTTACTAAATAGTTTTTATCAACCAGAATAAATAACAAGAAATTTTACGGCTCTTTACTAACACTTTAGTGTCTAGTGGACCATTGTAGAAAAAAGTTTACATGTCCCTAATTAAAATTAGATTAATATAAATCAGTCAACCCTGGTATTACGTATAAATGTTTACTTTCTTAAGCATTTTTTTTAATATCTTTGTATGCTATTTATAGACCCTTGCATAACCATGGTTTTTAAATTGATATATGTATGTACATATATTAATAAAGCCTGACATAGAATGTATGTACAAAATATTTTTAAATGTTTAGTTCAACCTGAAAATGTACATAAAACCCCTATTAAAGAAACAAAGTATGCTATTTTTATTTAAAATGAAAAATAAATCTATCAATGTGACAAAAAGCAAATATAAAATATGGATTGTGACTTACAATATACATTTATTTATTAAAGATATATATTATCTAAAAGGATTTTTTGAAAATCTGGGAAAATTTGCTGAAAATTAGCTCGCCTTACAAAAAATTCATTGCAAGAATTTTATATAAATAAACACATGTCTTTTAATTACCTTTTTCTAATGTATTTCTTACATAAATCATGTTACTGTTCTTTGATTTGAATATCCTGATATGTTATATTTGGAATCTGAGAGTATAATTGTATACATTCAACATTGGTATTAGACCAAACCAAATTAATAATATTTTATTTGCTTCCATGATTGCAAAAGAGATAGTTTTTTGTATATTATCTAATATTTGAACAAATTTTGGTTAATAATTTGTAAATGATATTGATTTCATTCATAATTATAATATTGAATGTTAAAAATATATTCTTGAATTGAGGATTTGGATATATTAAGTGAATGAATGAATGAATGGAAGAAATAAAAATAAATAAATAAATAGGATGAATTGCACATTTTAAATCTAAAATGTTTCAATATTAGTCAAAAAAACAAAAACAAAAAAAAAGGTTGCATAGATATTAGTCCCTATTGATTCATTTAATTTAGGCTTATTTATCATTTATATGAATATAAATAAGATTCAACATGAGTAAACAGTTTTTGACAGAAAATGTAAATGTAAAATTTATTCTCTGTAAGTATAACAGAAAACAAAATTATAGAAGAAAAAAAAACCCAACTTTTTATTTACGAGAAAGAAAAGCATTTGACTAATGGTTTTATATGAAGAAAATGATGTATATAGTATGTATATATATATATATATTCATAGTGCTTATGAGTTATTATTAACCATTAGAACAAATTTTATAGTCATAGCAGGCTAAATTTATATGATAATTATTCTTTCCTAAATACGTATTAATGTTTTATTATCACAGCAATATTCAATAACAGTCATATCTATAATTACGAGTATAATCTAAAATGTAAAATGACAAAAATGAACCAAGAGCTAACCAACAGGGCCGAACTTAAAATGTGCTTGCATCATGGTGTTTTACTCTCAGACACGCTCAAGTATCCATCTTTGTACCTGTTGAACACTCTTTATAAATGCAATATTGAGAAACTGCGTGACTTTCGGTCACAGTCAATACTTTTTCTAAGAACAAGATTGGTTATAGGTGGTGCAGTTAATATCATCCTTTAGACATTTTTTTTTGAAGGCATCAACAATTACATATTAAACCATAATTGAGGCCGTCTTAGAGACATGACTGTTGATATACCTATGTTGATATTAAACAAATTGGGCAAAAATTTTTGAGAAAATATTTGAGATAATTAGATATATTATAAATAGTAAAAGGACTTCCAGAATGATCATGTCTCGTGAAAATACTTTATATCCGGGATTCCAGTTCAAAATATTTAAAGGTCCATAAAATAAATTTTGAAGAAGTCCAAAACACAACTGTGAAGGGGACAGATTTATGAATTTCTTATTTTTTTTTTTTTTTTTTTTTTTTTATTCATTTCAGTTCCAACTACATAAAATATCGCACAAAGTAAATACGTATAAAAATACATAAATAGACATTTTAGTCTAAAATTTTAACTTTGGCTGAGGAACTATTACAAATTAAAAGCAATTATAAATCGATCTAAAACATTTTTAACAAATTAATAACACATTAAATATTACAACACTAAACATATAATTATAAATGCATAGCCTATTTTAAAAACTTAATTATTCTCTTAGTCAAATTAAAATAATTAACTGAACTTGTCGGATAATATTTAATGATTTTACTGGCCTGTGTCCATGAGTCATCTGAAGCCGTTGGTATTTTCAGCGTTAGAGCTGTATATCTAGCCGCTGCGTGTAAAATTACTCCATATAGGTCCCCAGGACGTAGAGGTTCCGCACTTGTCAAGCATTGAGCTATCCGGGCCTTGGCGTTCAAAAGGGCTGCGTCAATAGCTTTCATATTAGGGTCCCGGACTTTGTTTCTATTAGAAAACCCAAATAGAACTAGGGCTTTTACGTATTTCTCCTCTCCCTGATCAGTCCCCTTAATATTCAGCATGACCAGTCTTTTCAGTATTCCCACTTTTGGGCAGTCCACAAATGCGTGAAGCGTTGAGTTGTACAACTTACCACAATTAAGGCAGTGCCTCGTAAACTGTATACAATTTGAGGAAATCTGTAGTTGCGCTGTAAATTTTTTCCCATCGTGTATCCCTACCAAAGAACGCTCGATCCTTATTCTCCAGTTCTCCGGTAGCTTGAGGTGGTTCAAATAAAAATCAGCCAAAATAGTGACCTCTTCCTGACCATTCGGACAACCCATTTTTAGGTGCCAAGGGCAGGGCATCAGATGAAGATTTGCTGCCTTTATGAGAGGATATCTAAACCGTCCATCATTTAGAGGATATACTCCGATGGTGTTGTGGATAGATAAAGCTCTTTTAAAAATAGCTATTTCTTCTATTGTTGACGGGTCTTCCAGATTTCTAAAGAAGAATCTCTTTGATAAATTTTGACCTATAATGTCCACTATAGAGTCTCCTGAAAAAATTGGAACTCCCCTCCATATAATTCGTTGTACTGCAGCCCAGACACCCGATACCGCCTCAGTTTGTTTATTGGTGTTTATCGTTCCAAATAAGAGCCTCCACAATAGCTCCCCACTCGTGATCCCTGTCCTCCATTCTTTGTCTGGAAACTCCATTACATCATTTAGGACCTTTGTGTATATTTTAGGAATTACTTTCGAGAGAAGAGTTATTCCACCACCCATAAGTTTTCTGGTTCTTTTGATCGCTGGTAGATATCTTTTGTGGAACAATTTGAGGAGCCACTTTTCTTCTTCAATTATCGCCCTCTCAGCAATCACCGGTGAGGCTGTCGCCTTATAAAGGACTACTGGCACGATCTGAGTATTGTACAAATCAATTCTCCTCTGAAGATTAAATCCCCTCCAAGAGGATAAGCGCCTATTGGTATTTACTGAGATATTTTCCCAGTTTGAAGAATGAATTCCTTCCAGACTCCAATCGATACCCAGAATTGACACCTTTCTCTTTACGACACAGTTCTCCACCACTGAACCCTCCCCTGAGTTCCAGGCACCTAATGGCAAAATGAAAGTTTTTTCTCTATTCAATTCCAATCCAGAACGAACCTTGAATTTTTCAAAGGCTTTAAGAAGAATTCCTATTCTTTTGATCAACTGAGGTTCTGAGTTCGCCTCAACCGTTAACGTCACGTCGTCTGCGTATAAGTCCACCAAATGCCGATGTCCTTGGAACAGGACACCAAAACCACCATACTTTCTAGTAATAAAGCACACTAGTTCCTCTACAGCGGCTATAAAAAGTAGAGGCGATGTAGGACAACCTTGTCTACAACCCTTTTTGAGAATTATAGGCTTGCTCTCCTGACCACCCATCGAAATGACAGATGACCCATTAAATAAAAGAGCTCTAACAGGGTTAAAAAAGTATTTTGGGAGCATCTTTTTTACCGCTCGAAGGATTTGGTCATGTTTTATGGAGTCAAATGCTTTACTAAAGTCTATACCAATCACAGCCCCATATTTTCCTCTCTCTCTCACCGATTCAATAGCTGATTGAATATTACGCGATACATCAGAAATCTTTCTATTTTTAAGAAAACCCTTTTGAGGGGTACTTATTCTTTTATTAAGCTCCGGTTCCATTTTTTGGGCCAAAATTCCAGAAAGAATCCTATAGGAGTGATTTAAAACGGTGATAGGTCGCCAATGATTAAAATCGGTGCCATTTCCCTTTTTAGGAATGAGTACCACTCTGCCCTTCGTGAGGTTCCTCGGGAGCCGACCTCTCTTTTCCATTGATTCACCAAACCTTTGAAGAAAGGGCGCAGTTTCTTCGGGAAGTAATGAGTAGATATCCCCGGAAATACCATCTACCCCAGAAGCCTTCTTATCTTTAAACTTTTTCTTTATGTAGGTGGTGATATCATCCATGGTAAATAATTTGATTTGTGAGTGGCTCTTTCTCCTAGGAAAATTTATTCTATCTGTTCCAACCAAGCTCTGAAATTTGGAGTAGAAATAATGCAAAATATCCTTTGCTTTTGTTAACTTATGGCCATTGTCCACAATTTGCGAAATGGATCCAGCGGAGTAATAATCTTTTTGAAGAAGTGATTTTAACCTTCTATTTGGGTTAAATTCCAATTCCACTCTTTCAGACATCTCCACTTCAGCGACTTCAGCCATTCTAAAGTTATTAACAGCTTCAGCAGTGATGGTCCGAATAAATGGGGATTGATCACTAAGTAAACCGTCCAACTTCAATTGGAAGTCCTTCGCATTTTTCCTGTGAGCAGATAGGAACTTATATGCAGACATATGGATTAATCGAGGAAACCGAAAAGCCCCAACCTCAGCAGACATTGAAAAATCAAAACCCTGCGTTAGGTGTTTCCTTAGAATATCTTTAAACTTGGGCTCATCCAAAATCCATTTGGGGATTTTTGACCTTTTCGATCGTTGTGTAAAATCCATTTCGAGATCCAAAATATAGTGATCAGAAAAAGGTTCCGGTCTATAGGAAGCATTTTTAACCTGGCCAAAGATTATGGGAGAAACTAATGCAAGATCTATTAGTGATGATTGAGAACCTCTTCTCCATGAAACCTCACGAGATGAATTAATTTTTTCAGACACATTTTTTAAGTTAAAGTAGGAACTAACCATATCAAGAAAAGCTCTATTTGGATAAGCAGAACCTTCCTTTCTCAGATCCACGTTTAGATCCCCGATAAGAATCAGTGGAAGCTTGTTCTCCCTTTCGGAGTCCATTAAGGCTTCAAAAAAAGAAGGCGACCTTTCATTCGGACCATAGGCGTTAATGAGGAATTTTTTTTATTACCTTGGGTCCAGTAAAAGGTGTCCAGTCATCTATAGTCCATATTTTAATTGGGAACTCCTGCTCAGCACTATTGCGGCGAGCTGAGCTGAACGTACATACATTTATCAATGTTCTCTTTTTTTACCTTTTTAAAAAATTGGCAATGTTCTCTTTGGGAATAAACTCAAGTTAAAGCCAGTTTCAAAATGTACATATATGGTAATTATACTTTCCTAAATACGTATTTGGAAAGTCATTGTAAATCCCTTGACATAACGACCAGACATACATAAAGGACCAAAATGAGATCAAGTTAGAACAAGCCCTGGAAATTTTTATGTGTGAAATAAGTGGAGTGCAATTTCCTGAGCTTTTAAATTTAATTTATTATCAAGGTACCTTAAATATGTGTTTTGAGGAGAGGGAAAAAAATTATATAAACATGATATTAGACTTAATTGTTACTTTTTCTTCCTCTTTTTTTGCCTTTCATTTAATGGTTGTGAGAGGGTTAAAATACCCCCCTGTGTGTAAAGTTTATATATGTATATATTTATTTATTTAGAAAATGATATATTGTGTACTTATTTGTGCAGATATTTATAAATTGTTATTTTTTTACCTTTATTTCAATATATGTATGTATGTATGTATCTAAGACTTTCATTGGACCTAAACAAGAAATAACATTTCCCATTATTATAAAAACCATAAATTGTATACCTATGTATGTTTGTATGGAACATACACTGTCAGTCAAGGTTGATCCCTCTGTATATATATATATATATATATATGATTTACAAAGAAGTTAAAAAACAAAAAATAAGTAAAATGAGTAAAAACAAAAATGTCTTATAATATGAAGATACTTCATGAATAAATTTTAACTATTTAATGAATGTAAATATATATATAATAGGTACACTAAAAGAAAGTTCTCTTGGGAGAAGAAGAACTAACATTTAAAGACTTTTTTTTAAAAAAAAAACACACAATTTAATTTTTGTAATAATATAATTTACCAACACCCATAATTATTAAACAAAAACACATACACCATTGAACTCCTTATACAACTTTTTCTTACATACCTTTTTGTAAGGACATGTGACAACTTGGATTTCAATATTTTAAATTTACAATTAAGTGGGTTAATAATGAATTTTCTAGATTCACAATAAGTTTCATCATCAACAATGGGATATTTTATGTGTTAGAGGTGAAGAATTCTGAGTAAACGTTTAAACACTTTTGAAGATAACTTTAATCATGGAATTTGAGAAGTAGGTATTTAAAATTATTCTGAATTTAAAATAAAATATTTATTCATGGATAAATAAATATACAATGTAAACAGCAACTGTTTACTTGACACATACAAACATGTTGCCATGAGTGCTGGAACAAGGATCTCTATCACTATTTGATAAAACCAAGAACAATAAAATGAATATTGTGGGATATAAACGTGACATCATTTTCGACCAACTCCACCCCCCCCCCCACATATCTGGATTGATTCCAGTGCACATGCCTATTTTAAAAGAATACGACTTCGATATAATGTAATAAGAAGGAAAATAATACATTTATGAATATTTTTCCACATTTTTCTACAGCAACAATTATTCATGCATCATATTTTTGCAAAATATGTTAATTATGTATATATATATATATTAATTATCTATTTATTTTTAATGAGTAGGAATTGGCACCATTGTTGTTTGAATAGTATACTCGAATTTTTTTTTAAAGAAACGATTTAGAGACTTTGTTCACTCAAATATGTCTATCGTATATTCTCATAAATCTCCCAAAAACTCTCAGTGTAAGCTTCCAACTTTTCATGTTTTACTGTAAAGAATTACAGTAAATGAGTCAGTCGTATCAAATTCTCAGTTTCTTTGTACTTTGCAAACACCTTTTTAGAGAGTTAAGGATGTCTGTAAATAAATTATGGGCTTGGTTTTTTTTCGTGCTATTGTTCGTTTTGATCGAAAGCATTCAGAAGCACTATTTGTACCTTCTCTATAGATAAAAAAGAAGAGTATTTTGTGTATTAAAATTATTCATGTGCGGACATATTGTAAGATCCAAAACAATGAGTCAAACAATTATTGCTTTATTTTTACATAGGTTTGAATCGAGAAAAAACAAAAAAAACACTTCATTTAAATCCAAGACAAAACAAAGTCTTTGAGTGATGAAATCCAAGACTTTAAGGAATCGAGACTATGAGAAATAAATTGTTTCGTCTTTTTTTTTCTTTTGTAGAAATTGAAATCTTTAATCTATTTGCTTTGGTCTTGATTTTGACATCAAAAGCAAGGCTATGAAAGGGTCAAGACAAGATCTAGACTTTGAGAAATTGAGGCCTGCATCTCTATTCTAATGTAATTATTGATTTTTATGCAGTAATAGTTTGTAGAATATATAACAATTATATACATGGTATATTTTAATATGGGTATAATGTGAGCATTAAAACTTGTAAATGTATAACCAAGGTTAATAAATAATAATAAATAATAAATGCATTAATAATTAAATTACATAGTTTAAAATTTTAATTTTGGGGTTGAAAATAACAATTTTTTATAACATTATACGTATGTATACAAATACATTAACTAGTTAACTAATTAAAGGAGTATATAATAACTTTTAAAACTGTTTTCACAATTTTTTTGTATTGATTGATTGATGAGTTGGTTTGATTGATAGATATGTACAAAATAGCATTTGTATTGTATATTATAAAGAAATTAATGAACATTATAGGCTAAAAATACAATTTTGTAAAGAGTTTCCCTTAATATAAAAATGTATTGAATTGGTTTCTTGAATTTATTTCATTTCATCTCTTTTTATATCAATTTTAGTGTCAGCTTTTAATTTAATTTGTAAGAGTGTGATTGACTTAAGGAAACAATTAATTAAAGACGATGCATGTCTACCAATGTTTTAATAATCTTGAAGAATTGCATTCTCATGTTCTTGCTCTCTGGAGTACATTGTAAACTATAGAGTTGGGACTTTCAATACTAAAGCTATACATACCTTAACATCAGAAATATTGGCTAGTGCTTGGACTTTGAGCATTGCAAAACTCAAAGGTATCATCCAAGCTGTTTTCCTTTCACTATATCTAAATCTCTAAAAGAATCATCCCCTATTTTTAAAAGTTAGTTGAGGGGGAGGGGATAGTAGCTTGAATATAACATCCAAGTTGCCCCAATGAGATAAAATAACATATTTTTTAATATCTATAATTACATTTTAAGCTTCAAAAATATTTTTCCCGAAGTCAAATCTACAAGAAGTCAAATCACAAGATTTATTTGACGCTCCATAGGTCCATAAATTGTTTATAATCATAACCAATTTCAAAAAAATATTATTGGAGTATATGCCAAGATATTTAAGTAAAATTAGTGAAATTAAACTATTTTTAATAATATAAGATATGAAAAAGACTCGTACTAAAGAAGAGTAGACAGAGTGTGATATGAAAGCATCATTGAACATTTTTTATGGATACAGGAGAAATAATCCAAAGGGGAAACAAAGTTCCCTACATTTTAAAACTCAAGTCCATTCCTTTGTTACATTTATGTTTCTGATTGTATGTTAAAATATATAATTACAGATCAACCTGGATAATAGTATTCCGATGTTTCACAAAACTAATATAAGATCGAATAAACTCAGTTCAAAGAGGGGAAGTAGAAAATTATATACATAAATTATAAGAAAAAGTTGTTATAAGAATAAATCCAAGATTTAATAGAACTTTAAAATCATTTATGAATTAATTATCAATGATAAATCTACAAGGTACCATAGCTGGGAAATCAAGTTTAATTAAACTACAACTTTACATTTGACTCAAATTTAAAAACTTTTAACAAGACTTATAATAGAGCACAAGGACTTGGGGAAATTTGTATGTGTAAGGAACCATCACCTAGCAACCAATGCATACCCTTTACCAAATTGACCAAAACACAGCTTTACATAAGTTAGCACACTATGAAACAGAAAATAAAACTTGTTAAGATGGGCTCTATTGGGACTTTTTATAAAATTATGTTGCCGCATAAAAAACTGCTGTACATATGTATAATATAAATTAATATTAATATTTATATATATATATACATATTGAAAGTTGACTGAATTAGAACTATCTGCAAGTTAGGAAATTTGTGTCAATAAAACTAAAAAACAATGCATTTTCCTGTTTGAATAGATGTCATCAATCATTTGTTTGATTTTTTTTTTTACTTTGAATGTTGGTATTTATCAGTTCTAATCAATGTGTATACGTTTTTTCAATAAATACAATCAAAAAAATTACTTGTTTGTTAAAATATTTACATAAACATGGACTTTGATCCGAATACTAAGAATATCTATTCAATTATTTGACTCATTATACCCTTAATATATACATAGTATTATCTGTGGTTATGTAAATATCTATTTATATAGATATATTACTTTCCCTAATAAACAAAAATATTTTTAACATTATTCTACAAAAATCATATTCTTTTAATAAATCATGACCTTGAATGCACATTTCAAAAGCTATTTTTTTCAAATGTCTTCAAAGACAATCAAAAAGTTCATTTCATGTCATTTGTTCCATATTCTGTATCAGAGGAATCTGAAAGAATGTAACTGTATATTTTTGTTTTCATATTTCTATGAAATAATAATAAATAAATTTATTGAGGGCAAGTATTAAAAGGTATGGCCAAGTATGTATGTAGTTCATAATAAAAAGGCCGGTAGTGATCCTGATTGATATATTTAGGACAAAGTTGAAATTGCTTTTTATATTTATATTTTTATTTATGTATGTTTTATGAAAAAGAAGAAAAACATTGTAATCCCTCCCTTATTTCCTCTTCCTGGGAAAGACTCACTAGAAAAAAACAAAAAAAACAAAAAAAAGCAGGAGACCTCAGGACATTTTCAAAAGCTATTTTCTACCTTGTGTTTTCTTGCTCACCCTCAGTAATTGTTCTCTCCATGAGAGTGAGTCCAAAGAACCTCTTGTTAAATTCTCATCAATCTGTTTTAACTGAGACACTTTGTTCTCATTTGTGAGTGTACATAGATATGTCGGAAAAATATAACACAATCGGAGCACCCATGACGCAATTACCACGGCCAACAGCAAGTGCTAACTTTCCGCGTGTTCAATCCTCACTTAGCTCAATACACAATGGGAACAATCTACCCTTTCATGATTGCTATCATAACTCTAGTTTAACGAATCTAAGAGACATGAAGGATTTGGTGAGTTATTGGGATTTTTTTTTGTTAAAAGGAGGTGTCCCAAAGTTTCTTTATTTTCCTTATTATTATTATTATTTTTATATTTGTTGTTATTTTTATTATTGTTTTTTTCTGCCTTTTTTCTATTAGTAACAATGTAAAAGATTTACGTTAGTAGCATAATATAAGTTTTATGTTAAACATGAAGGAAGTTGGAACAGTAGTTAAAAAAAATGGGAAAAAGGTAATTTTTTTTTACAAATATTTTATGGAGTATGTACATCAAGAGCTTTCTAATTGGCTTTTTTTTCTATATTACATAGTTCATAAAATGTATAGCTCCCTATATAACTATATCGATATTTCTTTTTTTATATATATATTTATTTGTTTAAATAAATGCATATTCAATAGAATGTTCTTTAATATTTAAGTTATATTTTCATATATTGACATTTTAGTATTTTAGGTATCTCCAAAGGAAATAATCACTATTTGCTTAATAAAGTCCCATTTAATTAGCATCACAAACTAATGATTTAATCCCCTCGAAAAATTCATAAATAGTCGCATAGTAAGAGTAGGGTTTTTGGAGGTTCACTCCCCTCCAGGCGGTTCTTATAGCAGTGAAATTTTTTATTCTCTCATATTTTCAATTTGAATTTATTTTCCAAATTATACAGAGAAATTCAAATATACTTTCAAGAAGGATATACTAACTATATGTACATCACATTGCAGGGACATGGTTGGGGTAAAGACATACACAGCAAAATGTACAAAATTTATGTAGTGACACCTTTCAATGCTCCATTTCAGATTAAGAATCCCTTCTCTGCCCCTGGTACATTCTATACTCAAGACACATATTGACAATACAATTAGATGGGCTTAAGATTTAGTTTTTGACTCTGAAGCAATGTGGAAAGGAAAACTATCAAATAGGGATGGAAAAATGAAACATTATATTGTTTCTTTAATAACAAATAGGGTAATACTTCGGATAACACCATATTATACTATGAATTACTTCATTTTTGAATCATTGATAGGTAGTTGAAAACATTAGGCAAGAATAAAGGCACGATAATTTTACTCGAAAAAACCAGACTTTGATTGAGTAGGATTTAAACATTGTTGAATCTTTGAACAACAGTGTGATTTACACATAGATATGTATAGAATCGAGAAATCGGTTGATATTGTTGCAGATATTTCTTGCTATTGAGACTCTTGTCCCCTAACAGTGAATGAAGTTTTTCAAAGTTACCACTAATTAAAAATTAAGATCTAGTACAAGCACTTTAAAATTGATATAAATTTTACAATTTTGTCAAAAGAGTGAGAATTGACACATGAAATTTCTTTGAATGGTGTGATAGAAATATTACAAATTATAAAAAAGTTACATTATAGGTACTGCTTATAGTTTCTAGAAATTATATATAAATATATTTATTACATAATTTCCATTTACATTAGAACTCGATCAATTAATTGACATGACGATTTCATTGGCTAATTAATAGTCTTTTTTAGAAAAATTTATGATGAGTATTATATTTTATAGTATTGTCAGTATATATATATTTGAAATATAAAAAGTAGGTATTGAATTAATTTTTAAAATCGCATTTTATAAAAAAAACATTATTATGTATTAAAAAATTGATCAAGTATTAACGATCGAGCTCTAATATCCCTATATATCTGATATTTTTCAATCGTTTTGATTTGCTACACTGGTGTGTCATAAAAGTATTCTTAAATGTTATAATTATTTGTTAAAAACTTATAATTTTCAATAATTGGTGTTTGTACCCACGAGATTTTAATAAAAAATGCTACATTGAACGAAAAAATTCAAAAACTTCGATCAAGAAACTAAAATTTTGTAGATTTTACCAAGCAATATTTATTGATATGATAGAAGAGGGTAAAAAATTCAATGCATGCTACTCAATCTCACATAAATGTATATTTTAACTCCAAATCATTGATGATATCAAGTTTTTTTAATAATTCATTCTCATGCAAAATGACATTTATTAGACACCAAAAATTGTTAAGGCATTTATGAAAAATATGAAATTTTATTATTTATTAGCTTTGAGGAATAGTATTGTCATTCAGAGAGACTTTAAACGAGTCATTGTTTTACTTGATTCACATATGAGAATCAAGGATAGGATTAAGGAAGTGGATCAAATTAATTAATAAGTGATTTAAAAATAAAGTAGCACTTATAATTTATTATAACTAATTGTTTTGTTTTTTTAAATTCCATCTAATTTGTGTAGAATAGAGTATTTCTATATTCTTTTCATTTTTTTATACATTCAAAAATGATCAAAATATTTATACAAAAACCCTTTTTCTCTCTTTCTTCAATTTTGTTTATAATTTTTTAATTTCTTGAGCCAGAGATCTGCTTCATCCCAAATATTATTATCTATACAAAAATACAAACAGCTCTGTCACGTTGTCTGATACACATAATAAGTTATAGAACGAAATTAATGAAAATTAAAAAAAATACTGTTGAAGATTCAAGCACAGAATTGATGGAAGAGGAATAAAAATAGAGAATTAAATCACAAACATAAAGTTACTAGGATGTGATACAGATTTTCCCAAATGATTGAAAATTTACATAATCATTTCATATATATTACAAGAGGAAAAACCCAAATTACGTAATAAATAAGGTATATCTACATAGTGTTCATGATGTCTCCCAATACAAATATATTATGTACACTGTCTAAATTTATGTTGTTTTTTAGTTGCATTTTAACAACTTTATAATGTAGGAAACATGCCATAACTTGGAATTATATGAAAAAAGCGTAGTATAAAAATTACTTCATGTGTATTTTTATGTGAATTTTGCACCAAGAAGAATGTGTGTTGGTTAAATTAAAGTAATGTACACACTATGAAAAGAAACTACAAAACATAAATAATTGGAAGCACAAACGTGGGCTCTGTTGCTATACTCAAAAGTTTGTTCGGCCTTACATAAATAACACAAGTCAAAAAAATGTTACTTTGTGAAAAACTTTTATGTTCCATATATAGTTTTAGTAGTTTTTATTCAACACATTGATTAAGAATCTCTAGTTATTTGATTTGATTCAAATCTTGTTATAAAGAATTTTAAATTAGAGTTTTCGAGTATTTTTACATTTTTTATAAGTTTCAGCCCACTTATGAGCAAAAAAAATATCTATAATTCTTATAGAAAAAACCCTTTCTTAATGTTAATTACAAATATAGGTTTATATTTTATTATTTGGATTTTTCAATATTGAGAAAATAAATGATAAAAGTAAAAGAAATCCTTCTTTTTAAGGGTTTTGTTTGGGGATAAATAACATTTTGTTTTTCATTATTTTTTAATCAAAAGGAATTTTATGAAGTGTGAATAATAAATCTATAATTTACAAATGAGTACTTGCTTCTAAATATCTGATTCAGCAGTTATAAAGACTTGTTTTTTATTTTATTGAGACAAAAAACACTCAATGTTGATATAATGATAAATAAAAGTTCAATTATTTACCAATTTATATTTGTATTTAATTTGTTCTTTTTTAATACAACATCATTAATTATCACAGAATGTATTTTAAAAAACTTTAGTGATTGGTGTGTATTCTATCTAATAAATGGATTTTATTGAAATTCTTAGTCATCAAAATCTCAAGAGTATTATCATATGATCTAAACTTTTTTATATACATATGTTAATCTTTAATAAGTTTAAAACTGAAGCATTTTGAAAGGTGTTCTTGTTTTTAAACTGAAAATGCGTTTTTTTTATGTGCAAATTTACACCCAAATTAAAAAAGTCTTCGTATTTACTCACTTCCGATTAATTTTCTCAAATTCCGAAAAAAAACTCTAATTAATCTAGTGTTTACTTAATAAAATCGGAGATTCCTTCCCATGGCAAAATCGGACCTTTAAATCATGAACATTTCCTATGTGTTTTATTGTCAGTTGTTAATTTTATACTTCTATACTTGTTTTCTGTGCGTTGGTTGGCTGCACACGGCTTAGTTGTTGTTACACCGTGAAAAGTTCCCTAGTATTATAGAAAAATAAACTCCACAGAAAAGTGAGAAAGTTGCATAAATAC
Source organism: Lepeophtheirus nordmannii (assembly GCA_963680855.1). Lineage (NCBI taxonomy): Eukaryota > Metazoa > Arthropoda > Copepoda > Siphonostomatoida > Caligidae > Lepeophtheirus > Lepeophtheirus nordmannii. The sequence continues at coordinate 22,770,572 of OY804522.1, read as the reverse complement.
CATTTATGTAATTTCTGATCTTTATTCTTTTCTTTTTTTTGAAAGAAAGGTTAGGAGAGCTACAATTAGTATTCAGCAGTACCTTTCAATTTTCATTCACATATTGCCCAGGGAGCACTTGAAAATCTATAAAATGCTTAGTTTGAGAACCACTTGCGTGGTTAAACTACTTTTTAATACTCTTTAGTTATTATGGTCTGGAATTAGTAAATGCTATATTTTCTTTTATAACGGGTTTTTGTTTCTACAAGCCTTGAAAAAAAAAATAATAACAACTTCAACTGATTTTCTTAGTAAGAAAAAATAGGTCTCCTATTTGAACTAATAAATGTTTCTAGTTGTAAAAACAACAGTTTATTTTCATTTTTTTTAAAACTTCCAAGGCTCATGATATAATTTAGATAATCTCTTCTAACAAAAGAGTTAATTAAAAAACTTTTCTAATAGGACTATAATGGATAATAATAGTTTGAAAGCTTTAACACAGTGGTTCCCAATCTTTTGGGACCCATGACCCCTTTCAGAAAATTTTGTAGCCCAAGGGTCCTCTTCCCACTAATGGTTTATTATCATCGACTTCTTTTTTTTTCTGAGAAGGAGAAGGAAAAAATAACTTCTACAAATCCTTTAATTATTTCCTACACGACCCATAAATCAAAATACTCGCAACTTTAGTACTTATACTATATAAATAATTCAATTCAAGTATAAAAAAATAATTATGAATTAATTAACCCTTGTATGTATAAAGATATATTTGTTTTATTTGCTTTATTTAAATATACTTATGATTTGTAATTAAAATTTTATTTATTTTTACTCTTTTGTAAGTGTGAAACAGTTTTGAAAAAATCAAAGAAAAAGGAGTTCTAAGGAAAAATAAAATCGTTTTTTACCATTTCAGATTTAGATTAAAGAAACTGATTTGATGTTTGAATATATAATATTTTATTCTTATTTTCAAAAGAAAATAAGCTATGTCTCCAGAGTTTATTTGGTAGTATATAGAAAGGATATTGATTGCATTAAATAAAAAATAAATCGAGACCCTCCTGCAATAGTCAACTATATATATATATATTTTTTGAAATATATATATGTTCCTTTTTTATTAATTTGATACAGCACTGGATCAATGGATAGTCAGATAACAATATCTTATTTTATAAAAAGTTCAGAAATGTATACGTGTTCACTTCTTATTGAATACTTATACTTAATATATTGCTAATTTTGGTAGTTAGAGCATCAATTTGACTGAGTCTTAACTTTTTCCCTTTCGTAGTTACATTTGTTTTGAACTTTTTATTTTTATAGAAATTACAGTATAGCTCATAATCTTTTATAAAAAGCTGTTAAGTTAATTTCTTATCAGTTTTTAGGTATATATATTTTTAAAAAAAACCCTCAAATTTATCATCAAAAGTTAATTCAATTAAAAAATAGATAATAACAAAATATTTACTATTTAATAAATTTTTTCCAACTGTCAAAATATCTAATGTTTTTAGACTTTTTTAAATTACGGTGTGCATTTATGTAGAACTTTAGACAAATAAAATAATCGAAAATATTATAAAAGTGACATTAATACTTGCTAAAAAAAATAAAAATGATTTAATTAACAAAAATTATAAGATATCAAATTTTTCTTAAATGATTAGTTCAAATTACAATAAGTATCTCCAAAGAAAATGTTTCATTTACTAACTCTAAATATATAGTAAATGATCTACTTAAGAGGGAAAAAATTAAGAATAGTTAAAAATAAATGATTTTTTAAAATATAAATATAGAGAAAAAAATTATATCTTGGTAGTATCAAAGTTTCTTAAATAAATTGATGCACCATCGAATCGTTGGTAGTAAAGAATTGAATGCATAAATTATAATAATTTTGCAAAAAATGACTAAAATTGTATTAATCAAAAAGAACATGATATAGAAAATATAATTATAAGTAAAGAAGTTGATAAACGCCTAAAAAATATGAAATAATTCCATGTAAATTAAAGTTTTTTAGATAAAAAAAAATGTTAAAACTTATAAAATTACCCAAAAAAAGATTATTAAAATTTGGAATAAGTTTTTGGGTTTTTATGTGTTCTTTATAGGTATATACTTATGTATATATTAACAAAAACTAGTCCAAGGTTCAAAACTGTAGGGTATTGACAATTATTTTGTAGCTGATCAAAATTATAAATGCTATATTCAACAAACAAAAGAAAGAATGATATTTTATATCCCTCTTTATATGTAAGAGTGTTTCTTCATTTGACTTTTTTCTAGATTTACAATCTTTTAAACATAAAAAAGTGTGGTACAAAACATCAAATATTTATGTTTAATAGCATTGCTTCGATGAATGATATTTATAGTTATTATAATCGTCAGATTTGGATATATGTACATAACCAATATTTAAGGGTAGCTAATGAATCTTGGATTCATACTACAACATCATTTCGCACTCATAGTTGTAGTGTATCAAAGTATCATAATTTGTTTATATATATATATATATATACACATATTGCAATACTTCAACCACAAACATATGTAAATATTTCAGCTTTGATTTGAATCACAAACTGATAGGAAATCCGTTTCCTCTTCGGGCTACAACTTTTATTCTAACACAAACCTACTTATAAGAAGTCTTCATAACTTTATCTGTGCTCTCATAACCTGTACTATACATTCTTAGTTGCTGAGTACAAGTTGGTTTTTTTACATAGGGCGACCATATTTGGATTTCCAAAAAAAGATTACATGTGGTCCTGTTCAGTGTCAGTGTTAATATTTTAAAATTGATAAATCAAAAAATAAAATGTTAATTAATTCTGGTAATTTTTTAAGAGGGATATTTGTACATATTTTGTTTTATTTTAGATAATCAGAACCTTTTTATAGTGAAATAGAATGTAAAAATGCCTTTATCATTAAGGGTTAGTTTTCCAATAGGAAAACAAGGCTCATTTTAATCCTTTTTTGTTATTGTTACTAATAACGCATAAAAAAAATAACATCAAAAGAGCAAAAAGCCTCTCTTTGCTGCCATCAGTGAACCGACCTTAAGGGTAGTGTACAATAACCTTATTAAAATTTGTGAAAAACAAAGATGCAATAATAGTCTTGAATACATAAATAAACTATCAATATCAGTAAGCTTATTACAATGTGTAGAAATTGAATTTGAGGAAGGCTATAAACATAAAGTGTTCATTTCTAATGAACAGTTAGTAATTATGAACTCGATGATTACTCACATTTTTTTTCAATGAATAAAAGTGTTTTTTCTCTAACAAAATAATCAAATTTTGCCCATTTATTGAGCTGATACGGAATAACTCACTTAAGGAGAAACAAAATTTAAATTATTAAAGATATTTAAACTAATTTATTTTTATGGGTTTTCTGCATTGATAAAAAACATCATAGTGGAAAAAAACTTGTTTGAAACATTCTCAGTTCTATTTTCTAACCCCGTAGATAGAGCAACTTATTATCTATGTTTAACTTTATTAAACTGTAGAAAAAAATGTATAACATCATTTTAGAGTAATTTATACCAAAGCAAAATAAATAAATTTTTTGTTCAAACTTAGTTTTCTATGTACATTTGTTTGTATATATATATGTATACATCAGTTGAGTATGTAATAGGTTTTTAGTTGCTTATATGAATGAAACATAGGGCTCTACAGTAGAAGATATCTGATGATTCGAAAAAATTTTATACTAATGTTATATATATTATGGAAATTTAATAATACTAAATTTTGAGGGAAAATAAATTGAATTATATAACATTAATCCTTTTTATTTTTTTTTAAAAAAAACTTTGATGGTAATGAAATACACTTCTTTTTTATAACTTTATATTCAAAGTGAACTTACTTGATGCATAAATTATTGATTTTTTCGTTTTGAAGAGAGAAAAGAGCTTTTTTTGTCTTTTTCAATTAAAGTACTATTTGTGAAGGGAGCTGAGAGCATCAAAACAAATTCTTATTTATTAACAACTTATTTAATGCCATGATCTTTTTTACTATGCAGGAATACTCTTCATATCGACATAAACATAAAATCTATTTTAATATACAGTGATACATATATTATGTTAATTACACAGGTCAACAAATTTCAAATTTTTTGACTGTTGACCAGTGTAATTGACTATTACTTATTTTGATTATATTATTCGACATTACTTCATTTGCCCTTCTAGCCTGAGATCTAGTTTGAAATATAATACATGCAAGACAAATCAACCTATTTTTGTGAAGATGCCCATTGACATACATTACGTCTCAAACCAAGGATTTTCTAAATTCCCGGCCCCGAATTAAAGGATGCTCAAATCTAATATATAAAACTATGCTGGGCTGTAAATTTTGATTTCAAAATATCACATGAAGAGATATCAATATATTATTCATATTGTTTCTTGCATAAAGTACCCCATTTTCTTTCAACGTTGGATTTAATTATTGCCTTACTAACTATAAAAATAGGCTTTGGCGTATCAAAACTTATAATAATCTTCTTTTTTACACATTTGTTGGATGATTTCATGATGGTTGATTGAAACAAACCTGCCATATCGAATTATGATTCTCGAGAAGCGATTAATACTTTCAAATTTATTTTAACAACTTTTTTTCAGTTTTTTTATTTATTAATATTTTTTTCTTTTTTTAAAAATTGTTCCTATAAAAATGATTTTTTAAAAGGTTGTACCTTTTTCTTAAAATTTATAATTCCCCTTTCTTGGTAAATTTTCGAAAAGAGTATATTTTTTATGGCTATTAATTTATTAGTTTAATTAGTCGAAAAATATATATATATATTCTTAAATTTGTAAAAAGATTTGAATGAGTGTTCCTGTTAATTAGAATTGTGATGAATGTTGATTAAAATGGATAAATGAAACTAATATCAAGGATCGGTAAATAATAATTAAATATTCAAAGATTTATATGCTGCAAGAAAATAAATACTCATAATAATATTTAATATTAAAATTACACCTGCATGACTATGCAGTTCTTGAACAAATAATAATGATTGATTAGTCAAAGATTTTTATAGTACTAAATCAAATTAAAATGTGCTTTTACCAATTATCAAATGTTATACGTATTGATGCATTCATTTTGGGCTTTTGATAAACATTACATAGGTGGGAATGACCTATAGCTTTAATGCTCTCTTGTAACTAGATACTACATAGTTTGAGTATCTATTTTTTATTCAAACATATGTAGATGAGTTGTATAGAAACTTAGAAGACACAATATTCAAATTGCTTCTTTGAGAGTCCAATGTTTGTTTCTTTTCATTCGTGTATAGTAAGTATTTTGTTCCGTAAAGACTATCGAACAATTATTATTCAGTTAGCAACATCCCAATGGCTTTGACACTATTTGATAAAATCTAGGAGAGACTGGGTGCAGTTGCATCATGAATAATATATACATATTTACCTTCAAAAAATAAATTTTTCTCGTTGTGAAGATCTTATAAAAAAGAGACTTTCGAAAAAATGGCGTTCATGCCAAAAATGATAATAACAGAACAATTGCATATTGTACATATTTATTTATTTGCACGATATTTGGTGACTTTCTACTTATATTAAATTGTTTGAAGGCGTCTCATGATGAATTATTTTACATGATTATTTGATAATTTATCTTATAATTATTTAAATTTGTATTAGAAAATTATTGGTCTAAAAATTTAATGTTTTATATAAAAAGATATATGAATATTTGAATCCCGTTATTACGATACATTTCCTTTCAAATTTAGGGTGGAAGTATAATCAAAACAGGTCCCTCGACCTGTCTTCAGATTTGTACTATGACTAAGGAAGATTTAGGTCACACCAAGGATCACAAATTCTCTCAAGGAGCCACCTTGTCTTGTCCTTTTCTACAATGTGGACTCAAAAACTCTCAATTCAACTTTCCTGGAAGATTTCCTTCAGGTAAGGAAAACAGTTCTAAAAAGTTAAGAATTTAAATCAAACAAATAGCTTAAAGAACAACTTTTGAATTCCTTCTCTAAAACTGAAACATTATTTTTACTTCATATTTGATTTGTTTTTAAGAATGATTAAAAAATATGTTGGACTCAGATGTATTTAAAATTATCTTTTTTTAGATTTCCTTTTAAATCATTTACACTCCAATCACAAACACCGTCGTTTTAATGGAGATTATTTAGATTTAACAATGATTGTTCCACAAGTCGATATCATTGGGGACCATCAAAAGCGCTTGAGTACAGGGAATCTTTCTGGACCCTTATCGAATGCAAATACTTCAAGCACGACACAGACATGGCCTTTCATTGAAATTTACTCACATAAAAGATATTTTTATCTGGAAGCTCAGTCCTACAACATGGATGGGTATCATCCAGAGCTATTCCTATGGCTTTGGTTCTTGGGTAATGTATACTGTTATCATATTTAATTCATATAAGTATTATACATATACATATATGTGCATTAGGGTGCCAATCCATTTGTAGTGAACATAAAACTTTAATTTCTTTGCCGATCTTTTTATAACTTTTTATTTTACAATTAATTTTCTCTAAAAAGTAATTTTAGTGACATAAGGTAAGGAAAAATAAAAGAAAAAAATAATATATCTACCCAGTATAATGCGCATTTTTTTCTTCTTATTTCTTTTATTTACTATAATAAATTAACAATTAGTTACAACAAAACATTATACAATGTCATTAGAACGATTTGAATCTTTCTTTTAAGTCTTATTTAGTTACTCCATAGTCAAAAAAATATCAAAAATTATATTGTAAAACTTATTTTTATTTACTTTTTTCACTTTATTTATCCCTCCTTTATGTCAGTATAATTACATTTTAGATAAAATTAATTGCAATACCTTGTAAAGATTATTTATTAAAATAAAAAAGCTATATAATAATAAACATTATATCTCAATTTATTTGGATACTTATGAAAGAAGAAGATGAAGTTTTCCCCAATTTTCTGAGCTTTTAAGACATAAAGCAGCCTCTGAATGTAAAAACAAAACAAACATCCATTGGTATATTAATTTACACTACCAAATGAAAAAAAAAAATAGGTCCCCTAGTAAGACCTGAATTTTTTTTAAATTGAATAGTGAGTACTAATGAATGGACACCTTAAAGTGCATGTATAATTAGATAAGCAATATTTGGAAAGTCTCTTACACGCAAATAACTCCATATTCTCTAAACATTTCTATTATTGCACTCATCAATTAAATGTTATGATTATTTAGTATGTATTTGACATTAAACAATTAGATATTTGATGATGTATAAAATCAATTGCAGATTTTAGTAGGGTACTTTTATATCAAAATGTTGTGTACAAGTTGGAAACATGTAGCAAGATGTATACGCTACAAATTAGTAGAAAATATTTTAGGAAGCAATTTAAAATACGTAATACATTTTTATCTAAAGAAAAATTCATTCTAGAGAAGTACTACTGATCAAAATTAACACTCAAGGAACTTGCCTCTTAGAAATAAACTGACTACTATTAAATGGCAATTATTAACTTATCCTATTAAAAAAGGCATTAAACCTCATTGTCTTTTAAGGTTCTGAACTTCTTTGCAACTTTTTATTGTTTTCTCTTTATTTTAATTTACAAGATTTTTTAAAAATTACCTATGGAAATAAAATATATATTAGGGTGTTCCATAAATAATGAGCTAGGTTCGCTATCTCAAAATGTAAGCAAGCTAGCTGAAAATTCCAACGGGAGCGTTCTTATCGCATATTTTTGTGTGGGAAGCGACTGTGTGGCGCCACTCAGGTAGTATAAAGAGTCAACACTCGCACCATTTCTATCTGTTACCCCACTCACCGCTGCAAATGGATACACCCGACTTTCGCTCCTACTTCTTGACCCGAATCAAGCTCGGCAAGACAGTCAAGGAGATCCACGGGGACCTCATTTCTACCTTCCATAACTCATGTCCTGGCCTCTCCACCATCAAGAGATGGAGAACGGACTTCGATAGTGGGAGTTTTGCTCTGGAGAAGAAAACCCGTCCTGGACGTCCCCGGGAGACGAGGACGGAGGAGAACATCGCTGCTGTGAAGCGCCTGATCAAGGATAACCCCTGGATGACCACTCGACAGGTTGCCACGGAGGTTTCTCTACCACCCACAACCGTTTTCAGGCTTCTGACGGAGGATCTAGGGCTCACAAACCTCCTGAGTGTACTCGTTCCTCACCAGCTCTCTGAAACCAACAAGAAGCAGCGAGCGATACCCGATTGTTTTTGACCCGGAGAGACGTGGAACCGGTGAAACAGAGCCCCTTCTCACCCAACCTGAACCTCTATGACCGGTGCCTGTTCCGGAAACTGAAGTACTTGCTCAGGGAGAACGAGTTTGGGGGCCATGAAGAGGCTACACTCGCCGTGCAGCGGGCGATGAGGAGGGTGAGCGAAGACGAGCTGTTCGACAAAAGCTCCGGGATCACTGCCACGACGTGATCGCATTTGGAGGGGATTATGTTTACTGATTTAGAAGTTTTTTTATTGTTTTCATGAAAATTCTGAGTTTTACTTGGTCAGGCTCATTATTTATGGAACAACCTAATATCAATACATTTTCTCAATGTGAGGTACGTGTGTGTGTGTGGATCATCTAGTTTATACCTATGTGTAAATATATACATTCCTGTACATAATAGTAATAAAGTTAGTATTCACAAGAACTCTACACTCACTATTCTGGATAAGGGATAGATTGATTTTTAAAAAATTGACTTGTTCAAAAATGTCCTGCGGGATATAGTTTAAATTTGCTGTATTTACAAGTGTTACATGGGTTACATATATAGAGAAGATAATGCGTTGATTGAGGTATCATTAACTATCATATAGGCATGTTGATACTGAATCATTAACTTTTCTGAGAGCGACAAACATATAAAGTATGTACACCCTGGAAAAGTCAAGAATATATAATTTTATCACACATAAATCGTATAATTAAAAAAAATATATAGATTTCACATCTTATAATAATAAACTTCAACATGTCAATTACAAATTTGATAATTACTTTTTTAATATCAACTTAAGTTTATGAGCATTTTTAAATTGAATATCTTGATATTTTTTACATTTTTTAAAGGTTTGAAGGCAATTTTAGTAAGGCAAAAGAATCAGAAACTCACATGAAAGTTTGATTGAATTTTGTTAAAAATTTAATGATGATTTCAAAAGTGTTTTTATAATTGATGTATCTAATTTATAGGCGAAAAAAAAATATATGTACTTGTAAAAAAAAAGAAAGTTTGTCCATGGATGAATAACTTCACGATTTTAATACATTAGTGGGTTAAATATTTATTTGAAGCGTGAGTAATTAGTCTTTCATTTCATATATACATATATATATTTGCAAGAACACAGAGAATTTAGTTAGGTAAAAGTATTGATTCAATTTATTTGTTTTTTGCAAAGAATATTTGATAATAAATGCTTTTTATAATAAATATTGTATAATACGTATAAAAAAGTAATTTAAAATAAGTACAAATTAGTAAACTTTTGAACTTTTATAAAGTATGATATTGCTTTTGAATTAGAATAGTAATTAAAATCATTTTCTAAAATAAAAAAATAGCAATATTTAAAGGATTTGGCACAGAAAAACTACCTGAAAATTCATAATCAAGGCGTCAAGTACTAATGGAGTAGGGTATGAGGGTTGTTTAACATATAATTTTCCTTCTAAGACTTGGTATTTTTTGAGTACTTGTGACTATTTTGAATATTTGGAGTGTATGCTCAGTTCCTATAAAGTATGGAGTCTAAAAGATTGACTTGTTTTCCTTGTCTTTAATTAAAAAATAATTAATATAAATGAGTCAAAAGGAAATGATAATATTTATTTTTTTTATAATTGAATGTAACGTAATGGGATGCATAGAAAATAGTACACATCAAAGTCCTTCATTTATGTTTAAATACATACATTTATAAATGTATGTATATTTTTTGTTAATTTAATCTTGAAAAAAGTCAATTTTCTGATTTTGTAATAGATTTGATAAATAATGAAACTCATGTTACTTCATTAAATTAATTGTCGTTATAAAAGATTTGACAATTTCATTGGGACTTAGTTTGTTTAATTATAAGCAAATTGGTTTTTTTTTTGTTTTTATAAGGAAAAATCTCTTATCTTACAATGAAATGAAGTATGTTTTTGTGAATTTGTAAGAATGAAGGAGGGAGTTTGAGTTTATATATAAGTTAGTATAGGTCAGCATACTAAGGTTTTAAGGCTCTTTAAGGGATAAATTTAATGCAAGGGGATTTTCTAGTATAAATAACTAGGTACAAGTCATTTTGAGTAAAATAAACCCTGCAAACAAAAGGCAAAATGATCATATTGCTAATTAGTTTTAATTTCTGGTTTAATTAACAGAATAACAAAGGGGTTGTATGATTTTAACCCAATATTTGACCTTTTAAGGTCAATAGATTTAATTTTTTTTTTTAGGAAAATAATTATTACAATGTATCAGGGATGTGAATATAATTTTCAAACTTGGAGGAACAATTCAAGAGTTTCTTGGAGAAGAAGGGAACATCTCTCCTCCGACCCCTTTGCAAACTTGTATATATCGTGGACTAAAATTATTGCTTTGAGATATCACGATTTCAGTGTTAGTTGTTTCAGTTGACAAGCTGTATCATGTATTTTTTTTTAGGCTATCCTTTTTTTGGTTTCGTAGAAGACACATCTATTAAATATATAATTTTTGATATTACAAATGAATTAAAAGTGCCTAAATCATACCTTTTGTAATGAAAATATGGCACAAATATATATATATTTTATGGGAAATGACTTTTCTTTCCATTTTCGAGGCAATGTGTTCAAATTGATTAAATAAAAGGTGCTCTTGTATATATGGTGTTCATATAAGGTGTGGATTTGATGCTCTCTAAGAATGACTCTTTTTTTACATCTCTGCCTATGACTATGTTATATTTTTGTAACATGAGTAGATTTATTAAAAGGTATTGAATATTTCCTTCGGTATATGGAGTATTTGTTGACAAAAATCTCATATTTGATATCATAAAAAGAGTAAAGTAAATAAAGATCTCTAGTTACAGGGCAAAGATATACACAATTTTGAAGTCTAGTTCAGATAAGGTGTTTATTATATTGACAGAGAACTTTTTCATTTAATTTATTGTATTGTGTCACCTTCATAGACTACTTACATATTGATACCTTCCACGAAAAATGTTATACGTGCTAATATTGTTAATAAGAAAGGCTCAAGTACATATTTTTCGTGAATATAAATACAAGCCAAATTACCTTGAACAAACACATAATTACATAATGTGCTTATGGTATAATTCATAAAAAGTACTATCAGAATAGCAAAGTCTAACTAATCTATTGGATAGTAAATTCAAAGTAGGTGGCAAAAACTACTTTGGAATCATTTCTTTAGAATCACTAAGAGCTCCATCTTGCAAAAGTTCCCCTTACCCCAGTATACATTTAGCTAAAAAATACTCGTAATAGAATATTCAAATGATATTCCATTAGCCAAAATAAATAAAAAGGTAATTACATAAACAACCATTAAAAGGTAAACATGTACATAAATAATATATATATAAATATGTTTTAAATAAACACTTTTTCTGCCCATATTTCTTGCTAAAGACTTATAAAAAACACCGTTCCTTAAATATCGTCATTTTGCAGAGAAAATCGCTCTAATATGTCACTATAGAAAATGAATTTAAATATTATGTATTACAGTTAAATTAATAAGCATAATTAATTTTGTACTTTTAGGAAATGAGTCTGAGGAACTTCATTATCGCTACCAACTCAACGTGGTTCATGGAAAAAGTGAATACACTTATAAAGGACCCGTCATTTCCATGATGAAAGCTGCACATGAAATTAGAAATGAAGGAAGATGTCTCGTTATTAGAGAAAGGGTCTGGGATTACATGAGCTATAAATTGAAAATCACAAGGCATTGAAATCCTTTGTAAAGAGATGATGAAGAAAAAAGTCTTTTGAACATCCATTACTTTTTTTCCAAATATTTATTAATAGAATTTTGAGATTCAAATGAACATATTAATACCATTTATCTGCATTAATATATCTGCAACCTGCATATAAATATAAAATTACATCTACCTTTGATTAAATGAATTGTTTAATAACCCTATTCCAATGTTGATACTACGTAGGTATAATAAATAAAAAGTTTTAATATATATATATATATATATTTTTTTTTTGAATGTCATTGTATGAAGTAATAATTTATAATTAAGGTATAGGTATCTATTAATAGATAATACAAATGTAAAGTATAAAAATACAAACGTACTTCATCATAACTCTTACTTTTAGTACTGAGTAGACATCTACATCGGTCTAATAAATGGAATTTACTTGCTTTTATCATCATATTTATAGTAAGTGAATGAGCACATCTTTCAGCTTTACCAAATCAAATGTGTCTCTTTTTTTTATTTACCCATAATGAATACATCAAATAACATTTTTCTTAAACTTCTGTTTCGATATCTTATTTGATCTGGTCTCATTTATGACATACATTCAAAATTATTACTTGGACTTTCGCAACTAATTCTATAAAAGTTACTTAATTCTATGATGATTCAACAATAACTTTAACTTTTGTCGAATTCTTTAGAAAAATGATTCTTCATAGTCATGATTTTAACAATAATATTAGCAAATAATATTTTATATGGCCACATTATTTTGAATGCCTTGTAGACGAGAAGAAAAATAAGCAAACTAATTCTTGGGATGTTTTCCAATTCTTAATGAGGATCTTAAGACACTTTTCTTTCTCACTAATTAATTTTTATTGATCTATCATAGAACATACATTTACCAACTACCAATTACATACTTATTCATATCATAAACTGTGGTTCCAAAAGTCAACAACCCCCCCCCCCCCAAAAAAAAAAAAAAAAAAAAAAAAAAAATAGTAGATTCTTTTAGCTCTCATATTAAATTATAGTACTTGACGTATTAATCTCAAATCTGTATTTAGTTTTTCTCGTATCAAATCAGGTTTTCAATCAATTTCCATCAGGTCTTATTTGTATTATTTTTACAGATTCTATTAATGATATTTTTGAGTAATAAAAAAAATGTGAAATCCGCGTGAAAATCAATTTCAATTTTTGATTTCAAACATAAAAAAGGTAAATTTAATAATAAATAAAGGTTTTTTAATTATTTTTATGAATGAAAAATTCTGTTGAACCCTGAATAATACTTGATTCTCCTTCACCTTAACAATTAAACATCGTGGGCTACATGTTTATGCTTTTTTACTACTATATTGATAATTAATCAAAATGATAAAATCACACAAGAATGAAAACAAATTTTTTATGGACTCTTCAATTATCAATAGATTTCAACAGTGATCTGTATATTTCATTATGATTATACCCATTATTAAATTTGTCTATTAATTAAAATCCAATCAAAGCTGTTACTCAGGTACCTTCCTTAAAATACATAATTACATAGACTGAAGGGATTTTTTTTTCAAAATTGGTTGACGTGTGCTCTAAGGGAGCAAATAAACTTACTTGTTAAAAATATTTTTTTTTTAAATTAAAAAAAAAAAAAATCTTTCATAAAAAGAGAAAAAAGGTGTAAACACTTAATAAATGTATTGAATTAAAAAAAAACATCTATGCATATAAATTTTTCCTTCGCTCTAAATAATATACTTTAAGTATATTATTCGGTCACATATATTTAGTTAGTAAGTAAGATTTACTCTATATTCTTCTTTTAAAAAACCTCAATTTGTATGTACTTTTTTAAAAAGTAATACATTTAAAAGTAATAAACAAAAATAGAAGAAAGTAAAATATGAAATAATGTACTGTTTTGCTTCCATGATTTTGTAGTCAAATAAATCTTCAAAGACATTACACATTAAAGAATTTGAATATTTAAGTATAAATTATTCAAAGTGACATGATTTAATATGAAGTTAAAGGAAAGAATAGTCGAAGAAGTCCCTGTTCTCCTATTCATGTAATCCTACTGTCATTTGTCTTTGACATTTAATACATTTGTTAAAATATAAAAAATATCAAGATGCAACATACAACATTGTTATTTGATATGATTACTGAAATTTGTAACATACTAACTGCTTATACTAGTGTTTCTCAATCTTTTTTATTCCAAAGTACATTATTGTGATAGCCAAACCCGTGGAGTGCACCATTGAAGAAACATTTGGCCTTTATACTAATAGAAACGTTATAATATACTAACTTAGTATCGATTTACTTTTCATATCCGTATTTTTTTTTTTTTCAGTAATGCTACAGAGATACTTGAGAACCTCTGGGATACACAGATTAATATTGTCACGGTACCAATATTTTTCTACCGGTTCCAGAAGCAAACTGATATCAGTATTTTGATATCTTTGATAATTTTAGGACTAAAAAATATAAAGCGACAATATCGTTAAGGGTAATTCATATGGACTAACTAGGGAGTGACCAGGTTTTTCTTAAAAGTTAAATTATTTTATCAAATAAAATTCATAAATTAGAGTAGAAGACAAAAAACAATTATCAAAATGTATACAGAATAAAAGATAGAATTTGCTGAAAGCATTTACATATCAGAAAAAAGTTAGTTCTGCAGTTGCAAAAGGTATATATTCTGAATAAATATTTCGGAGTCTAAGATTCTGATGTAGAAATAATTATTCTCCTATCTGAGACAAACTATTCACCTCTAGAAACCTCTTCAAGAATACATACGAGCATGAAAAGGAAAAAGTTACTTTCAATTAAAAGTTTTTTTAATTGAGTCGTATTTCATATGCTATCGAGTCCACTCCATTACACTATTCTGCCCGATTCACCATGGACCGAGCTCATAAAAAAGGTCTCAAGTCTTCATAGACACGTATTCTACAACTCTGGAAGGTGGGATATAGAGTGGTCAACCAATACAGGATATCCGCATGTAAACCAATCGATACGATGAAAGTTTTTCTCCACTATGATAAAACAAGTCATCTCGTAGGTTAATTCATCATAATATATCCTTGACATCTTATATTGCTGAGGAGAGGAATTGGTAAGGAAGTGATGTATAACTTTTTTCCTTTCATGTTTGTATGTATTTTTGGAGATATATTAAAATTTATAGAGATGGAAAGTTTGTCTCAGACAGGAGAATAATTATTTCTAAATCAGATAAATTCCACATTCTCAAAACATTCAGCCCTCATCACGGAGATAGTGTTGTTTGGTATATGTACATGAACAGGGAGCTATATCATAAAAGAAGGGAATCACACGAACTAACCTTTTAGCGCGTCTTATTATATACCTAAAAATGAAGTGTTTAGTAATTGGATGATGTTATCAATAAATTACACTTCCTCCTGTTTTCAAATGAGATGATAAATTGAATCAATATAGCAACAGAATAGGACCATGGAACTTTCAATAAAGATCCTGATAGCTTATTCGTTGATCCTTCTTCTACCGAATTCTTCTTGGTTATTCTTCTTTTTTAAATTAAAGTTTATTTTTTGAACTTTATTGGCAGTCAATACAGGATCGTTCATTGGATTATTATCAAAGGGAGAGTAGACAAAAGAGTTAATTAAGTATGTATAAGAGTATATATCCTACTTTAGAGCTACGGATCCCATAGACCCACAACCTGTAAATAGACTTAAAATATTATTTACAAAAAAACTCATTTTGATTTTTCATGATAGACAAACAATAATAACAGTATTTATCAAATATTAATTTTAATTATTTATTACCCTTTTAATTTGTTGTTTATATTATTATAAATATAATAAGATTATGTGTTTTCTTTAAAAATGTAATTTTTCTTCAAAGAATCCTTAAAATATGAATACTTGCTATATGAGCATCAATACCAATATGTATTGGTATTGGTAGCAATACCTTATAATGTCAATATTTCTTGACAGCCCGTACTATTATAATTTGTCATTATAATATCAATATTTCATAGGAAATTACTTATAAGAAATTATTTCCAAGATAAAACCTTTGATGGATTGCTTCTTTTTATGATTAACTTATTGTTTTACTTCAATGTTTTCCTTAGATTTGATAAATGAATTTCGCCAAAACAAATAACTTTCATTTTTCAAAATGAGTACCTGAAAGTTACTATAATTTCTAACAAGTCTCATGAATGTATTGAAGATGCTATACTTTAAAGTATTAGTTATTATCTGTACTGTGGAAGAGGTACATAATTTTTCTTCCAATCTACCTTGTAGTAGTTGCTATATCCTTTTTCTATCAAAATCCATTTCAGCCTCTTAAATATACGTGGTGAAGAAACATTTCATGCCTCAACTTTTTTATTTTATGGTTTGAAGATGTTTCTGGGAGGTACAAAGTTTCTTTAAATATAGAAAATAAAATGGGAGAAGAAAAGCCATCTCAAATCCAAGAGATTGTTTTCTACTTCTCCATGATACAGAATTATTTAAATTTAAAATACCGACTATGACAAACAAATCAAGCTCTAAAAGTAATTTACTTATTTGCATAGTTTCCCCATCATTCGAGATCGGCATTAATATTTTCCATTAATAATAGTGGAGCAGATTCTGTTCTTTGATAATTTATAATTGCCTGAAAGAATTAACATGATTTTTCATTCGGGCCATATCTGTACATTAGGGTCTTTTATTTTTTGTTGTTTTTTCAAAAGTTGGTATGGTGTGGATTAGGGATGTGGTTCTCGAGCCATCATTAACAAATTTTATATTAGAGACAAAGTTCACGAAAAAGACCAACTACTGTTATTTTAAGGACAATTAAAGTCCATATTTTGAGTAATGCAAACTTTGACTTGAAACTGATCCAGATGTATCAAAGTTAAACAAATAACTATACAATTTAAAAAATTAAGGATAGTTTTTTTTAAAAGAAAAATTGTCAAAACCAAATTTTGTTCCTCTTTGTACAAGTTTTTGGCCCAAAAATATAAAAAGATATCATTTTGACAGCTTGCACCAATTTTTGTTATTTTTTTTAAAATGAGATCTCAAAAGAGATTTAAATTTTTTTGGGCCTGATTGTTATAAATCTCATACCTCTCAAGCCATTTGACAAAAGCTAATTTCCATAAAAACAAGACCATTTTTCAATATTCAAATGACTTGAGAGGTCACAAAAAAGATCTTTAAAGGCTAAAGCTCTCCAACTCTTTTTTTTTTTTCATCAATAGGGAGCTTAAAATTCTTTGATGCAAACAAAATAACATATTGATCCAAAAACAGGAGAGTCTAATGTATATTTAATAATGTATAGAAATGTAACCATTAGTACGATCAAATACAGGTTTTTTAAATATGTGTACAATGCAAGTAAATACACTTTTAATGTGTTGATATTTTCATACATGGTCATTATGACAATACACATATTACTTAGGATCACTCTTAATGTTGGTTTATTGACAGGAGCAAAAACACACTCTCTACTCTTTTAGACTTAATATTTTTGTAATGATCTGTTTACAAGACAAGTAATGACAATTTCAAAAAAAAGCAAAAACTGCCATATTTTTCTGACATCATATATGAGTGAACTGATCTATATATCTTTACGATATATTAAAATTATTATGGATTAAAGTTAATATTCAAATACCAGCATCATCATAATCGTGCAATAGTCTAACTAAACTCCGAAGACGTTTAATGAGCTTCAAGCAGGGTCGGAGACTCTTACTTGGACTCCAAGTTAAAAGATTCAGACTTGAATAAGAACCGAGGCTTTCAGAGTATTATTATTTACATTATTATATTTCTCTTGATATGGTTAAATTACAATAGTAAGGATTTTAATTTATCAAATCTGGGTACTCGGGCACATGACTCGAACTATAGTAAGTTACCCTACGTGTATATAAGACTTCATTAAGCATAAACTTAAAACACGACTTAGACTCAAAAACAAAAACAAAAAAAAAACGTAACTCAACTTTGAAACTATCTAAAGCAATCAAGTCTTGGCTAAGACTCGTAAAAATAACTCCTGAACAACCCTGTCTTTAGGCAATGCATGCTATATATTGCCCTATAACGGTAGTATTTTATTTTATTTTTCATTATAGATTTTACATATAAAAATATTTCAAAATTTCACACTTTGATTGACGGAAATAAAAACATATTTCAATTATAATAAATAAAGAAAAAACAAATTTTGTTATCCTTTCCATAAAGGAATTCACAATTTTAAAAATTTTGTTTAAGAGATTGTTGTCTATTTAGGACTGGAGAGGAGTCTACATAATCAATTTTTCATTTCTAAAATTACTATATGATTCTGAGAGGTCTATTCATATATAATATGTAGAATCAATTGAAAGGAGCAATATTATAAAAGTTATAAAATCTTCATTTAAAAAGGTTTTGTTCATTGTTGAAAAACACCTAGGGTTTTCATAGTCACTAGAACAAAAGAACTTTATATAAAGCCTGACATGATTTAAAGAAACTTATGAATTACTTATTAGAGTGTCTAGAGTAAGGCTTTTGAATCTCTGGGAAAGTTTTTTTTTCTTTTTGTAATTTAATATTGATTAAAATAGAAAACATATGGAAAGATTCCTTTTATTATATTTTTTATAAAGGATTTCTTGATTAACTTTTCATACAAAAACGTAATTTTTCATATTATATAAAGCATTGATCCAGTAATTAAGTAAGTAAATAAGTTCTTTAATTAAAAAGACAAATCATGTACTTTCATTATATACAAAATATTCTAAATTATACGAATATATAATAAATAATGTAATTTATTCCAAGACCCCTTTTTTTCATAAATACAAATATACAAAAATTGTCATCTTTTGTAATACATAACCATTGATTCGTTTCTGTCTTGACTATTTAAACTGATACAAACTGGTACAAGTGTATTAATATAATATATACTCATTTTATTTTTGGACCATACTCATTTGAATTCTCGTTTGTTTTTTTCTTGTGAAAAATATATGTTCAAAGTTGCTTTTAACTTTTTTGTCTCTTTTTAAAGTAAAAATGACCGATGAACCCATTTTGTTACTCTCACGAGTGAAATCATTTTTTTGATATGTTCATTGCTTAACAAGATTGAATTTGAGTTCTACAAATCAACGTTGCACAGGACACATATCTGAAGTAAGAGTTGACATATTAACAGCTGAGAAAAAAAAATACATGTGAACTGTTGATGTTTCGGGGATATCACTATGATGAATTATCTACATGTTTAAATGCATACAAATTAATACAATATTTTTTAGAGGGAAGCATATTTCTAAATAGTAATTTGATGCAACATGGTACTATGTAACTGCATAATTATTATTATTATCATACATAAATGCATATTGCCTAATTCATCTCTTAATTGTTAACTTTTATATTTTATAAAGCTAACTATAATATAGCCACTAGGCCTCATTAAAAAGTTAATAAATTTATCTTTCATGCATCAATTTCACTTTATTTAAACAGGGATTTACACGAAAATAAAGTAAAATGAAGGGTTCCAGTTACTTTATAGACTTCTGGTTTTTCCAACCTAAGTACCAAGGCGTCTTTATAGCCAAGATTTGTCTACAAAAGAAATTTTTACAGAAACAGCAAAAATTAACATTAAGTTGTTCAAAACTGATTTTTTTTAAACGGCCATAGGACACCTTGGCAATTTGGGTGATAAAATATAGTGCATTTATTTGAAAAGTGTAATTTATTTTTCTAACACCAGGCGAACGAAGCCGGCAGGTTCAGCTTGTATAAACTACTTTTAAAGAAATCATTAACTTATTCCTAAATATATGCATGTAAACATGTTAAAATATATTTAAATGATGCATTAATTTATTCATATGAATTTTTATAAACATTTCACCTGCACCTTCATCAGTAGAGAGATAATTTGATGCAGAAACTTTTTTTCAGGATTTTTTTACTTAAATCCATTTTAATTTTTCTATTATAATAAGCCTTTTACATCAGTTTCAGTGTTTGCTTTTTCATTGAGAAATTAGCTTCTTATCTATTTTTTATTCTCTTGAACAGAAAAGAATTTGAAGCCTCATTAATTTTCTGATGAGTACTTTAGAAAGCAGAAATTTTAATTTTCTTTTTTCTTAGCCGATTCAGTTAATTATTTTAATTACATTTGACTTTGTTATGATGTATTAATATAAAACAATATAATTGTGAAAGGTATATTTCACAATCAAAATAGTCTAATTTAGCCAGTATTCTCAAGTTACAATATAAAATATATTCATATTGTTATATAAAGTTGCTAGTTTACTATAATCACGTTTACTTTAATAGTATCCATTATTAAAGTTTGAAAATTCTGAGAGAATAAACATCCTTTAAAAATTATTTAGTCATTACTTTTCATTTCTCTTAATATGTAACTAATATGTTTAATCGTAATTTTTGATGGCAAATTCGACGTAATATAAATCCTTGTTTAATTTATTGACAGTGTTATCCTATTATAAAATATCACAGACATTAACATATCTAGATATTTAAATTAGAGAATTGTATATTGATCTAAAAAAAAATGATAAGATTCTTAATTTATATGTATTTATTATAAAATCATTACTGTGAATTTTCCTAGAACTCAAAATTTGAACAATGCGTTAGAAAGAGCATTTTGTACATTACCAAGTATTTTATAGCCTTATCTGAAAAATAAGATATAAAATATTTATCACATAAAAAAAATAGTTGAAACAAAAATATTTTAGCCGAATGAATAAAGTTAAATTGAACTATAGGAATGAACATTTTATTTTCAAAAAAAAAATATATTTTAGGAATATATTAACTAATTTTAAGTACAAGTTTATTACAAAATTGGATGAGATATTCATTATACTTCTCAACTCTTCCTTCAAATAAAAAATATTTGAAACTACAATTATAGCCCTTTTTATATATAAATATAATTTCCTTAATAACTTTGTTCATATCTCAAGAGAATATTTTTATAAAATCACAGGCATACAAATAATTCATTATAAGTTTAAGTAACATTATAAAATGATACCATTCAAAATTTATAAGATTTTGATAATTTGATATTTTCTAACTCCTTTTTAATTACTTATATAATAATACTTTCTTTTTCTTGAAAAATTTTACATTGACTCTAGGTATGCTAACTTTCTCCTTGTGTCACAATTTTCTTTTAGATAAAATGATATTTTGATTGGAATTCAAAATAATAGTATTTAGAAAGGCCTACTCAGATCTCAAGGGATCATTGTGTAAGGGAATTTGACATTTACGTCACTCCTTCCAACTTTTAACTCATAATTTAAGTTCAAAAAATTAAAGTAATACTAATATGGAACAAAAATATACAGATCAGCAGCTAAAAAAAAATACATTTTAAATTTTCATGTTAGTTGAAGAACTTTGCGAAAATGGAGATTGTTTGTTTTTTGTATTTTTTTTTTTTTTTCAAAATGTAAAAATATAATAAAATATTCTACTGAACGAAGTCATGTAGCTTTGCCCAATTTTCTACCAAAAAATCAGAGAAAAAATTGATTTCAATATGTACATAAATTTATGTCTCCTTTGTAAAAAAAAAAAAAAAAAAAACCCTAGGAAGTCTACGTAATTTGACGTAAATTGACTTTAAGATTTATGCTCTACCTTTTTTTTTGGGTTATAAACATTACTTCTAATATTTACTTTCCCCCTTTTTCTCCTTGAAGAGTAAATTGTTTTTGTTCTTTTTATACGTAAAATTTGTTTACTGTAATAATGTAAATGTATAATGGAAAATGATCAATCAAAATATTTGTTATGGTCTTATATTTTTGTAAAATTGATTTCTTGATAGATCTCTTTTATTTTTTACTTTTAAAAAGCATTACCTTTAAATATAGTATTGACACAATGTATTATTAAGTTATAACTTCATTAAAAGAGATAATATGAATCTTAAGAGTTAAAAGTTTTTTATTTAATAAGTATATAAATTACACACACTACATATGACATTAAACAAGGAAAACTTTGAGCATGAAAAAGATCATTTCTCATATTAGTCTTTACTCTTACACAGTGATGATTATATCTTTATCAAAGATTTGAGTATTATAAGTGCTTCATTAAATATAAGAATAGATATTTTCGGTAAGTTAACCCCCTTCCCCTGCCCACAGACAATCACCAAGATGATTGATCCCATGTTGATAATTATTTGCCAAACAGGTGGATGTCATCGTGTTAGGAAAGATCATCCTATTCACTTCTCCGTGAGGAAAGTTTACTTCTAGAAACTTCACTGTACAGATAAGTAAAATTAGTAGTGATTACTCATTACTAATAAGAAAATTAATTACTATCTATTCTAATTCAAAAATAACACTAATAATACTATTTTTGGGTTTTGTACAGCTCGTGATTAAAATAATTGAATAAACAATACATTGAGTATATAGATAATTCCTCCAAAAACAAATTCATTCATATAAAGATTTAAAACATACACTAACTATTATTCAATATGAATTTTAAATTGATATTCCTAAATCTTGTCAAAAATCTAATCAGATATGTTATCTTTTCTTTTATTATAACTTAATTCACTTTCTTGTAAACTAGAGCGTTACTATGAGAACCAGTATAGATAATAATTAATTTTAAAATACTTCTTCTATTTGCGGTGAAATTTCCTATTAGTGTGAAGAGTACAATGAACTTTCCTCACAGTTATCAGAGCGTGGTGAACTTTCCTGTAATTGGATTAGAAAATGATGTGTTATTGAATGAACCACATTTTATTATTGGTAAACTTAAAGAACGAAGCTTACTCATTGAAACCTCCAACAGTAGGAGAATGGAGAATAAAACTAATACCAAGCCAATCAGTTTTTGATATTTAAACTTCATCGCTTCGCATTCCCAATAATGTTAGAAAATTGTTTAGCACACTAAAATTGAGTAAATGCTTAACGAATAAGTGATGCTTTTTGAATATATTACAATTATTTTATGAGTTTGGTTACAGAAATACCCGGAACTCTCCGATTAATTGATTTTTCAGCTATTCAAGACTATTTAAATACGGATTGCAGAGTGTTGTCAGTACATTTTATTATTTTTAAAATTAGGTAAATGTTTGATTTTATTTAGAGATCTTGGCATGAAAAACCTTGAAATGAATTAGTTATAGCGTGAAATATTTATATATTTGTCATTTTTGCGACATCTTTGTAAATAATTTCTTAAAAAAGTGTACTTTTCAAATTGCTGCTTGACACTGATGGTTCAAGTATAACTTTTAATAGCAAAAGGAATGTATAGTTTAACTAGAAACAGTGGGTAGAAAAATGAGGGTAAAATACTTTAATGCAAATATTTGTATACTTTAAGGCATTTTAAATGATACCGTGTAAAACATTGCTCTTATTGTTTTAGTTATATAAATTTATTAAAGAGTAAAGTAAAATTTTTTTTTCTCTTAAAGGAAAATTAATGAATATATTATTTTGTATAATTCAATTATAATTATATTCATTATAACACAGTAACATATTTTTATTTAGTTCTTGGTGGGTATCTGGTTGAAAAAAAACAAAAGTTATTATTTTTGAGGGGTTATTAAATATGACTATGAAGTTTTATTTACTCCTAGGACTAAAGGGTACTGCGATCCTAATCAAGATCAATTTTGTATTCATTTTCGAATCCAAAATGTATGTGTTGACTACGAGTCTTGTCACTATATTTTTGTACCGATTCCAGCACAATTTTCATTTTTTTATTTAAATATAAATGTATATTTTTATTAGGTAAAGGCTCTGCAAGAACTGGTTTCTATACTCATTTAGCATAACACTGTTTTAAATGCGTGAGTAGCCCAGTGCCACTGTACATATGTAGTACAAACACTTCAAACAACATTTTAATAATTAATATTTAATAATAATATGCTTATGTATATTGCATTTTGCGAGCCTATAGACAGAATGCATAGAAACGTGCATGGTTGTAAGAGTTACAACTAACAGTAGCTAGTCTGATTTTGATTGACGTGCCTATTGACGTAACGAATGAAATAATTCACTTGGAATGTGTATGATTGAGAATAATGTTTTTTTTTAGTTATATACATACATATGCTATAATACTTTATAACTGAGTCATTCCAACGTGCTATTTTTTAATTTGTCTTACAGCATATCCTTAAGTGATGTGGTTTATATTACATCCTATAAATTTAGACTAAAAATAGAATGTTATTATTTTAATGATGAAGTGTTCACAAAAGCATTATTAGGTACAATCATATTATTACTCTAAGCTCCAAGTTGCATTCATTCATGTCAATTCATTCAAAAGGGGAAGTGAACACTTTATTAGTACTCTATGGACCATGCATGTCTAGAAACATATCAATTAAAAAGACTCAAGTCTTTGCCAATTCCAATAGATGAGAAATCTTGATATGATATGTAAATCCATATGAAGTTTAGTGTGGAAGGAAAATTCATCGAAAAATGCACTACAAACATTTATAGGTATATGCAAATTTTAATGCAATTTAAAATAATACTTTAATCAATGGTAATAGTTTTAACTCTTTTACCATTATTCATTTAATAAGGAGGAAAATAATATTTTTTCTTGTCATATTAGTTTTGACAAACTAATGAGTTCTTTTAGTAATACTTGTGCAATAATATGCAGTTATAATTTTGTTGCTAGTTAAGTAACTTTATGCATCATCTTGGGAGAAAATAATGTGTTTTTGATCAGCCTTTATTGTCTTACTTATTCCTTATATTTAAGTATACTGCAATTTTGATCAAAATACGGCTGTCCAAAATACATAAATATCTACAATATATGTACAATAATAGATTCATCAAAAGTCAAAAGCGAATTGTCCTTTAATCGATATTTAAATATTATACTAGTTAAATAAATTTTTGCTCATAATTGTATTTACTATACTACATAAATGCATGAAAATTACCTTTTTTTACCATCTTTGTAGCCTACATGCTGATATTAGGCAATTTTTTTTTTCACAAGTATTGAATGTATTCCGATTGTAGATATACATTTCAAAAATGTTTTTATTATTTTATATATGTATTTTTCTGAAATGAAGAAAATGTCTTGAATGTACACAAAAATGACGAAAAAAGTGTCCTTTAAATAGTGTAGCTTTTAGTAATAAATCTAGTTTTGATTAAATATTTCAATGGTTATCAGTCTAGTGTAAAAAAAATTATATTGCAGGAGGGATCCTAAACAATTGAAAGACTTGTCTTTTTGCCGAATGACTCAGGTACGACTCAGTTTTAGGATTCCAAATTTTGTATATTACATTCATATTTTTCTCATATAAGTTGTAGCTACGTCACTAGTGTAGAGATTAAGCTCTGTTTGATTTAATGATTTATATTTGCTAATTATAAATATTACTCAATGACATATGTATTTATATTGATTTTGTCAGTCATTCATTAGAGGAGTCTATGTAGTTTCATTCAATAATCTCAAGCCTATTTTTCAGTCAACATTATTTAATTACCCAAGATTATTTCCAAGTATGTATCTGTTAAAAAATTAATTAATGAAGAGTAGCAATGAGTATAATATGTTACAGGTATTATGTACGCCTTATAAAACAAAATAAATGATCACATGCCCTATGTTTGAGTATTGAAAAGTAGGTTAATAAATTGGGAACGACACAACATGTTTTTTTCGTAAAATAATCCTTATTATAGACCATTATGTCTTCCATCAATGCTGAAAACACATGAATGGGCTCTTTAGATGTAGCATGGAATAATCACGTTGCTTCTTTCCTTAGAGGGAGAAAAAAGAAAAAGAATAGCAGACTAATATATTCAATCACTTAAGAGGCAAATTCAAATTAGGATTGTCTCTCAGAATTAAATTCGCTTCTTAGAATTCCATGGATGTACTTATGTACGTAGTTAGCAATTTTAAAATTGAATTTCCTTAAAAACTGTCTGATCCCATTTATCCCTTTGTGCATTGTTTAGTAAATGTACTGACTAAACATTTAAATTTTATTACCTATGAAAATTTCTAATGGTCTTTAATAGTTTCTGTACCCTTTTTTTTTTCATCTCTATATGTTATGTGTTTACATATGTAATAAGTTTATTTGAACCAAATTAAAGGTAAATTCATAGCATTAACCTGGCTTCTAATTTAATTTAAAAATCATGAATGGGTAATAATTGGGTCACTAAAGTCCCTAACCCGCCCATCCACACACACACAAAAAAAAAATATGATTCATAAAAAAAATAAATTCTAAGGGGAATTTTTCTGACAGGAAAAATTAACGTTGCGTTTATTTTTGTTTAAAATCACAAAATTTCAAATGTTTAAACAATGTGCATAGAGATTACCTAATTGCTGATGTCAAAACATTTCCTAGGTGACTTTAGGTTCTTTATAAAAATTTTTAAAATATAAAAAGAGGTAGAGAAATATTTAATACTTTTTATAAAAATTTTAAGTAGATATTTAACACAATAAGTTAATTTTTGTGATCACATAATTATTTTTACCAAATCGATGCATACTAAAATTTTAAAATAACAAAGTATGGTGCTTTAAAAAATATATTTTAAAACTCATTATAGATAAATATAGGGACTAAATATAGCATTAAGACACTCAATTGCTTACTTATTAGAATTAAATTAGGTAAAGATAGTTTTAAAACTGTTTTAGAATAATAAGAGTAACATATAAACGTAATTAAAACAAATATGAATTAATTGTAATCCGTTTTCCTAATTGAGATTCTACTTCTAAATTTAAAAAGTGATTAATAAATATAAATTGTTTAATTATGATCCAAGGATAAAGCCATAAATACATACATATAATTTTCCCATTTGAAAATAAATTAATGGGCAAAGACGTAGACAAAATCTGTCATACTTTATTTTTACTTGATAACGTCACTTTATTATCATCTTTACTGCGAATAAAATTACCAACAAATTATAATGTAGGTATTAAATTTACCAAAAAACAGTAGTTTTTTAATTTTTAATATTATTTTGATTGGCAGAGGAAACCTATTTCATGAAATACAAGAAGTAAAATAATCAAAACATTGGTTATTCTACGTATAAATCAAAATATATATTATTTATTTTTTCCAGCAAAAGTTATATCAATGATTAATCTGAATATAAGATTAATTAGAAACCTAAAATTTCATATGGTTTTGTTAATACTAAAAGAGTTGAAATAATTTAAATAACACTATGCAACAACATTTTTGTGTTTGGTTTTGGATAATTATTCTATTATTGTTTTTATGTTAAATAACATGAAAGTTGAATTTTTAAATTTTGTGGTCTACAAATTGATTTTTTAGAGCATACTAAATACTCATTTTTCAATAAGTAATGTGAAAAAAACATTGAACAAAAATATTGGATTAATAAATGATACTTATATTTATTATGATTGTAAGATTTGATAAATTGATATCCAATATGAGATGAATTATAAAAAAAGTATCTTGCCTCAAGAAATGTTTTCTACATTTATCTATATTGTTCTAAACTCGAGAAAATTAGCTATAAGTGAAGAAAAAAATTATCTTTTTTTTTAGGCTTTATCATTTTTGGTGAAAACAATTAAAGAAGGTCTAGACACTAGCAGATGCACATGGATACATATTTATGTCATGCTCATGGTGTTTTGTAAACACAATTTTTTTTTTTTTTTTTTTTTTTTTATTCATTTCAGTTCCAACTACATAAAATAACGCACAAAGTAAATACGTATAAAAATACATAAATAGACATTTTAGTCTAAAATTTTAACTTTGGCTGAGGAACTATTACAAATTAAAAGCAATTATAAATCGATCTAAAACATTTTTAACAAATTAATAACACATTAAATATTACAACACTAAACATATAATTATAAATGCATAGACTATTTTAAAAACTTAATTATTCTCTTAGTCGAATTAAAATAATTAACTGAACTTGTCGGATAAAATTTAATGATTTTACTGGCCTGTGTCCATGAGTCATCTGAAGCCGTTGGTATTTTCAGCGTTAGAGCTGTATATCTAGCCGCTGCGTGTAAAATTACTCCATATAGGTCCCCAGGACGTAGAGGTTGTAAACACAATTTTTGGCCTTATAGACAAAGTGTATAGGGCGGATACATTAGTTGTATATGCTGAATGAGTGGAGGTGTGAAAAAGAGCCATTTCTAGCTAGTGTATATCTACGCCAAAGATGGTATAATAAAAGTTAGAGTAATACTGAGAGACATCCTTTCAGCTGATATGCTATTGACTTTTCTGTAAAAAAGTGAATGAAAAAGTTGTTAATAATTTGTTTTTTTGTTCCAATACAGCTTTTATTAAATCCATTTGAGCACATTTGCAATGGGTATGAATTTAATTCATTTGTAAGCAGAAAGCTTCACCATCTAATAGATGTGTCCTGTATGAGAATTACAAAATAATAATGACAGCTTTGGAGAAAAAAAATTCCAACAGGGAGATTTTGGAGTGATCAAGAGGTTTTTATCTTTCAATATGAGACTACATATAATTTTGACAACTTTTATTTAAGTTACATAAATGATATATAGTTAGAAGATTATAATATTTACTTTTTAAGGCATGGAATACTCGTTTGTCAAGCTAGGCACCTTTAGACTATAAAATCAAGATTTTTGTATAAAGTAACGCCAAAATAGAACATAAACTGAATTAACGGATGTCTTTATGTTTGGGAGCAATACAAAAACATTTCATGTTCAGTTTAATATCCCAAATCATTTCTTATGATTGTCTAAGTATAATTTAATGACTAAACATTGTCGATCAAATTGGTCCAAAAAATCAACTAAAATTGAATGTTTTTATTTAAAATAATCACAAGCAGGGTATTTCTTAAACTTAATGGAAATTATTACTAAAATATGAACATACCTAACTCCTTACTCATAGATGAAATTCCCAATTTCCTGTTAGTTATTTTTTTTACCTGCCTATGCATATATTATGTAATTAAATATGTACAATGATTATTCATTGTACATAGATATGTTCATACATAAGTACACACAAATATAAAAACTGGGGTTTTTGGTTGGATTTGGGATTCTAAAACTTTTAAATTCTGTTTCATACAACTGATTATTTATATGTACACTTTTAGTTTTTGAGAAAAAAGGAATTGATGCTGATGTCTTGCATTTTTTTAACAACATTGATACAAGGTTCAAGGGTGAATTAAGGTGGTTTAATTTTTTTAAATAGAAACAATATCAAAATTACAAAGAAAAATACTGATAATTTAAAATTTAAAAATAAGCTTAATTACTCCTCCTGAATGAGAAATCAAAAATTTATTAGAAATTTTATATTTTTATTAGAAATCTTTTATTTTCATTAGAAATCATTTAATTATCAATCTTCATTGAAGCAACATCAAAAAAATATTTTGTTAAGTATCCAATAAAATAATTATTTTTTCCTTCAAATTTGAAATTAAAAAGATATGAATACAACAAATTCCATACTGCAGCTAAAAATTTAACAGCAAAAGATACTCCCAGATTCTCAGAGTTTATCTCTAACTGGAGTCTCTCATCACTTATCTCACAAAATTAGGACCCACTCATATTTTTTTATATATTTATTTTTTGCTAATGCTTCAATCACTAGCATTTGGAATTTATTTAATAATTTATTAGCTAGGACATCCTTTTTATTTCCTATTCTAATACCATTTTTATCACCTTTTCCCACAGGTTCTTAATTCAATAGTGTTCTAGAATATCAAAATGTTTTTTTATTGTTTGGACAGTTTCCTAGAATATGTTCCAGAACGTTCTTCATTCACTTATTCGCACATACTCTGTTGAAATATTATAAAAATTTCATAGGCACTTTTTTCTACATTCTAGAAGAACACAGACAAATTCCTTATAATATAACCATTAATTTATAATATAATAGATACTTTTAATCCACTTCAAAACACATAAATCAATCTCATGTCATTTTGGTAACTAGGAACACTCGTTAAATTGTAGTTGTAAATCATGTTACATTTGTATTTTATTTTACAATATGTCTAAAATACCCATTAACACAGAGATACGGAGATAGCTAAGTAAATAATAGCACTTTTTCTGAATATACTTAGAAACAGAAAAGTATTTGTGACCATAGATCTACAATACATATAATTGCCATTAAATTTAAATGGCTTTTAAAACGAAGGATTAAAAAAATTAACGGAGAAGATGCAGAGACAACATACTTGAAGGATATTTTATAAGAAACTAAATTTTGAAAAAAAAAAAATTAAATATATTTTTATCATATCAATATTTCTGATGCTCAAGAAATCAAACAACTATCTCTATCATATAATTCATCATCACGTTCTCTCCCGTACCATGCTCTTTTACAAATGAAAAGTTAAAATAATTTAATCGGATTATACATTGCAACAACATTTTTTAGCAAGATTTTAACAATTATTTTATGTTTACTTCTATGTCAAATAACGCAAAAATGGAAATTTTAAGTTAAAATTGTGATACTGTGTTCGGATTCTAGAGTTTCAATTTAAAGATTCAGACTCATTTTTCAATATGAAGAAACAAAGTAAAAAAACACACACACACACAAACAACAAAAAATTATAAAAGAAGGGCTTAAGTTTTTAAAAATATTTTCAAAAGTTATGTATCTTGTTCTGAACTTGAGACAATCGTTCTTTGATGTTTTTTTCTTTTACGACTTATCAATTTATTTTTTTAGGACAACATCATTGGAATAAAATTTTAGATTAACTAAGAAATACACACCTTACAGACTCTTATTGAGTCTATTATTGACACTGGACTCCCACATTAGTTGTATACAAGAACCAGTATTAATATTTTTTTAACAATAGGTGCGTTCATCAGGGAGACCCTTTGTATCCAAGTCTTGTCATTCATATCATGGGCTATATACTAAAGTGATGCAACAAAATGCATTGCTCTCATTTAAAATGACAATGTTAAGCGAAAGGTTTTAACAACTGTATTTTTGTGGGGGCCCATATCAAATTATTAGATCCATAAAAAAACCATCCAAAGTTATATTTTCATTTTCTAAAATGACTGCTTTGCAAATATATAAAGATAAAACTGAGCTTGTCTCTCTATGCCATGTGTTTCATAAAAAAGACATGGTCACAGTTTGTGAATCTTATGATCTTGGATAGATCCAGAAAATTATACGATGAATGAGGAGGTGTGTTTCTTTATAGACTGAAGTTGTATATTTCGTCTTTAATTCAATAATATATTATGATTGTTATCGCTTAAAATGATAAATTTATATGAGAATTAAAAGAACAACTTCTTACTTCTCTCCTTTGAACTTAAAAATATTGAATAAAGTCAAGGAAAACACATATTCATGGTAAAAAGACGTCTATTAAAAGTATTTTAAAATACTTAGTTATAAATGATATTGCTTGAAAAGGAGAAATTTATAAGCTCCAAAAGGAAGAAAAAAACATTTTTTTCTCATTTTTCCTCGCAATGTTAAAAAAGGTTTTTTTTACTTTTTGACTTCATTTCCTTATGTTGTAAAATGAGTCTGAATCTTTAATAAGCAATCAAAAGTCCCATAATTAATCTGGAGATTACATAATTCAAAATGTTTATTACAAACTTTTTATTTTTGTACTTGACACTGAAGGAAACATAAAATCATCATTTAAACGCAAGCACACAAATGTGGTTGCATAGCATTATTTGAAGATTCAAATTGAAAGGGTGAAGATATTAATTGTATTTTAAACGGTGAGTAACTCTCTAAAGAGTCAATCAATTGATGCTTAAGTTAAATGTAGAAAATCAACATGTTTGTCATATCTTGAATCATCAATGTTTAAGTGACACACATATTGACGGTAAAGAGAAAGAAATACTGAAGACAGTTCTATAACTGGAAATCTTTTTCTATAATATTTACAAAGAACAGATATTAGTCCACTTTCTTCTAAACTTTTTTTTTACATATATCTGATTGTTTAAATGAGTTGCTTCCCCTTTTTAAAGAAACAAAAGAATTATCAGATGAAAAATATATTTCTGGCTACAAAATCTTGTCCATTTGTATTTATTTTATACAATAGTATCATCGGATCTAAAAAGATCACAGCTCTCATCAAAAGTTGAAAGCGGATGAAAGAAGAAAAACTTAATAATACATGTATCAACTGTATATACTCGTACATATGAATCCAAGAGTGTAACAATCTTGGCTATTCTTTTAAAACAACAGTTTTAAAAAAAATAATAATATTAATTGTCAATAACCAGTCTAGTATGTTACCCATAGGTTCTTTATTTCCTACGAGCTCTTCTAATACAGTTGATGAGCCCGATTAATTACCATCTATGTACATCTATTTATAACATCCTTCCAAGCTGGTAAAGTTATCTTGGATACACGAATGCATCAATATTAAAATTCATTTGCTTTCAGTAAATAATTTCTGCCAGAGTTTTGACAAAGAAGTCATAGAGAAGAACAGTAAAAAGTGGCATTAGGATTGATACTGCTGCTGCCACTTTGAAAGTTAAAAACTACTTTAATGAAGCAATTTTGAGGAGAAATGAAATTATTTTGAAATCTTGGAAACGTAATGTAAATATATAAGTAAATGTGTAACCCTAATTTTGAAATATTTAATATATATATATATATATATATATATCTTCTACTCAGGCTTCATCAGTTAGTTAACGGGGATATTATTTGAAGAAGAGGGGTAAAGTAAATCCTTAAAAAACTTGAAAAAATAATATTTCTCAATAAAAAGGGTTACTAATACTAAACTATATTTTTATTCCTAAGTAAAAGGTGTCACAGAGCCTCAAGAAGTATACAATAGCGCCATAGAATCTTATTTAAAGTGAGTATATTTATTTAAAACTACTTACTCTGGCCATAATATTTCCAATAAAATATACTGTTAGCATCTTCATGTTAACAAACTTTCTGAAGTTTGTGCTGTCATTTTGTACAAAAAAAAACAACAAGAATTTAATTGCTAGAAATGATTTATTTTTAATTCCCTTAACTTCTGTGTCTAGATTTTACATAATCATAATTGTGTATATGATAATGAATAGTATGTTGTTTATTTTGTGAGAACATCATAAATTCAATTTTGTATTTCTAACTATTAAACTAGTTCAGTAACTCTCAGGGAAACATCAAAAAAAGCAATAGCAACAAAATGTACTCCACAATTGCATAATAATATCAATAAAAATAAATCACGTTTGTCCACATTTCATTGACATAATGGAAAAAAATTGATTTTTAGGTGTGAACATAGTCTGAGTGATTGATTTTATCATTCAATTGAAATGATTTACCTTAGTTCAAAACACATAAATTGAGGAAAAAATGTTAAACTTGATGGGACTCCATCGGTCCTTAATATAAATTTTAACATATGTCCTGTCCCTGATATAGGACCTTGAATTACGTTTCAAAATTTAAAGCGTACTCCTTAAATCAATCTTTAGTACTAATATTGTTCTAAAGCAGTTTAGCTTAGGGATTGAATTTGTTCTTAAAGCCTTCAAGTATCTTTCATGAATGAGAATAGTCCTTATTTTAGGCTTTGAATTAAAGTATTGTAATATTTTTATAAGTTGTTTGTTTTTTCATCACTTTTAATATTTGACGGACGTGCAGATTTTTACCCGCATAACATATATGTACTCTTTTAAAATCGTTTTATTTCAAAATTGATGCAACCGTTCTCAGCTAAAGGAACACTTGCAGCATTTTATATATCTTTTTAAATAGATTATACCTTAACAGTCTGAATATGTTATGTTACCTTTTAAAGTGTCTCGGTTAAAACAGCTCCTCAATAATTGAGTCAAAAGTAAAAATGTTACAATCTCCCTTTTATTTTAAGGTATTTTAAGGTTGTAGTGATGTTGTCGTAGTTTTAATACGAACACAAGTATAAAAGTCGTGAAAAGTTAATTGTGATGATGATTGGGGTGGATCAATCTTAGAAAAGATTAGAGAGCATCGTTAGCTTTGAACTACATTATTATATACTTAGTAACAGATAATTCCAAAGAAACAAAAATATCAAAATATATGTATATAAAAAAAGAAGAGTGGAACCTACATCCTAAAAGAAATGGAGAGTTAATCCCTTTTTTTAGAGCATTTAATGGGCTACAACTAAAAAAAATTCTCTTTTTTTTTTTCCAAAAAATTGTTGAGAGACTACATACATTAAAAATATCTTTGGGATATATTTAAGGAGTTGATTGAAAAGCAATGAAAAAAAATGTGAGAAAAAAAATACATAATATGTAAATTTAATTGACTAAGCAACCCAATTGATCTTCATTGTATTTTATAAAAGTCCTCCAAAAATAGAAGGAAAAAAAAGTCCAAAATCAGTTGGCAGTTACTTAGTCAATTCTTATCCCTTTTTGAATAATTTTTGTTTTGGATTCAGTTTTATTATATTACTAATAAGTACACATAGGATTTTAAACATATTTACATTTTTTTAATGATAAATGTCGATTAAAAGTGATGCCACGTACCAAATTATATTGACTGTTAGGGTAAAAATAATAACTAAGGGTTAAAGAACAGTCAGAAATGGCTGCACAGACCATATTCAGGTTTTCACTGGTTGATAATTTAAAACTTTTAGTTTCATTTTTTTTATTACATTGAAGGTTCCATTTTTATTTTTAAAAGTTGGATCTTGTTTTCTAAGTCAATAAAATGTCAGTAATAATTAATCGACAATATCGACCGATAACCAATTACTATTAAAAAGGCTATTTAATCAGTCCACTTATATATCCATTGAGTCTTAATGTAGAGCCCCAGAGCTCGAAGTATTCGGTGTTCGGCGCAAAGAGTCGGTAGAACTTTGCCTCTGTCCTCGAACAAAACATTGAAATCAGATCTGACTCAAGTGACTTTCGTGAACAAAATATAGTTTCTGCTTTGGTTCCAAGCCGCTAGTTGGCATTGATACGGTATTTGATTGCATCGCTTCTCAAATGTTTATTTTGAAATTAATTTAAATCAAGTGGCTGGGCTCAACTATTTATTATAGGGATGACTGCTGTTTTTATATTCGAAGATCAATAACAATGTTGTAACCTGGTTTAATTAGATTTATGTTTATATAATTGCACAGATTGTATAAGTGATAAGCCCCCCTCTCTAACAAATTCGGAGAATCATTATAAATATTTAATATTTAAGTTCATTCCTATCAATTAGGCTAAATATTATCATCATCTGAGTTATACATCATTATATCAAACAGGTAATAATTTGTTAGTGTTGTATAAATTATTCAATATCCGTAATAGTAGGAAAAACTGAGGTAGTTGCAATACTTTTTGTCTTTGGTTCAATTACTAAGAGTTGGAATAATTTAGACATGTCAAAGTTAAACAACACATTACATATTTCTATTGGCTAATGTTTATATCTGTTTAAAAATTATACTAATCCTAAGTTTTCTCGTAAATTGCATTTGAATGGAAACTGTCAAATGCTACTACATTCGTTGGGGACGGTTGCAGAAGTTTAAAAAAAATCGAATTTGAGTTAGGAATCAAGAAAATTATATTAAAGAATATTTTTTAAGGAATTAATAACTAACCCTATTAAGGTGTTTTATATAATTAAAAAGTTTCTATGAACAGCACATTAATATATAGTAAAATGTACATTATAGTTCACTATAATCAGTATTGTAAGTTGAATAAATTGGTTAAACATCATTAAGCGAGATTAAGGTTGCTTTTAAGAGGAAAAACCAATTTTCAATATGAAATGATGATGCAAAAAAGAAAAAAAAAACGATCTACAATTTGTATTCTGAAACGTTTTAATTAATCATCCACATTTGGTGCATTTTCTATCGTAAATTATAGATGCATAAGTGATGGTTTATTTGAAGTATGAATAATTGATCTATCATTTACAAAAAAATATATGCTTTTAAATGGTCTAGTTCAGCAGTTATATTGATGAACTGTTTTCAACTTTATAGATGCGAGTTATAAGTTAAATACTCAAATCGAAAATTATCAAAGACCAGATTTGATACATGTGAATAATTACAGATTCGTGATTAAAGTATCAAGTACTACTGTCATAAGATAATTGGTATTGACTGATAGTCAACTCATATTTAACCCATTTCATTCCAGAATTCAGGGGGACAAAGAAATGTGATTTACTTAGTGTATAATGGTTGATATAGGTCCTATTAAGACTATGTATAAGTTTCATAAAAATCAATAACTATTTACTATGATTTTAGGACTAGTCCCATTTGGGGATCATGGAATGTAGGCGTATTATTCATAAATTGTTATCTTCATATTAGTAGTCTTTTATTCAAAACTTTGTGATGATAATATCATTACTTTACAAAACTACCACTGAACCACACAGAGTCACATATTTGAGTTAATTTTAGTTAAAATGGTATTCTTCGAAACACTGCAAATGAAATCCAAGGTGGCACTGTCGACATTGCTTCCTGGCATTTTTCTTGCACACTTAACACTTTCTTTGTTTCCCATCATCAGTTCTTTCTAAAAAATGCTTTTCACCAATAAGGTTGAGTGGCTTTGGCAATCTCGGGACCTTAACACCAGGCTTCTTAGGTTTTGAATTGCTGTCAGTCTTCAACAATGCTGTTGTTACAAACACTCTAAAGTCGAGGAGGTCCATGTTTTCTTCCGGATGAAGAAGACTGTACAATATATGACTGTTGACAACAGCCACATCCAGACAGTGAGTTACAAATGAGAAATACCATTTTTTACTCTTTATGCCCACTCTGTACTTCTGAGTCTTCCAATCAGCTAAATCCACCCCGAGCATACCAGCATTATATTCTGTGATGCACTTTGGTACTTGAACTGGTTGGCCTCGACGGTTTGCCTGTTTCATTGGATTTACTCCATCAATATTTGACAGTACAGTAACAATGCTATTGTCCTTCGAAGTGCAAGCAAACAATCCAGAAATTGCATCAACAGCAGTTTTCAGGAATCTCTTTTCTTTCTTCATCAAGTCCTTCTTTGCTCCAAAAGGATTTCCAGGAAGTCTGTTGAGTCTGACGGTACCAGAAGCCTTGATACCAAGTTCTGTAAGACTCTTCATCAAATCCATGTTGGTAAAGAAATTGTCGAAGAAAACAGAGACACCAGAAGGTATTTTCTCAAGAAGATTCAAAACCACCTCTGTGCCAAGAAGAACATTCTTTGGTCTCGGTTGTTCATTGGCTCCCTGATCAACAAAAAACTTGTAGGTATAGCCAGATGTGCTGCACAGTGCCCACTCCTTGAATCCAAATCGTACTGGTTTCCCCCTGATAAACTGTTTATGGGGTGTCGACCATGGTACCCTACTATCTTTTCATCCACGGAATATTTGTGACTAAAATACCCAAATTGCAAGAAGTTTTTGTTAATTTTTTCTATCAAAGGACGTATTTTGAAACAACGGTCCTTGCAATTTTCAGGAATTTCTAGGTTATTGTTCAGATGAAAGTATTTCTTCAATGCTATGAACCTGTTTTTGGGCATGGCTTCCCTAATAATTGGACAGTCAAAGTTGGGATACAGTTCTTGCCTCGGATAAGGGCGATGCCCAGAAAACAAAAGAATGCCCACAAATACCATATAATCTTCAGTGGTGCAGTGAAAACTTGGATCATTCTTTTGTGCAGCATAAATTTGGCTTTGGTGTTGTATGATTTCAAATATACCACTCATGTTGAGCATAAACAATTCAAATGGATTTTTGTCAATAAATTCACGAATCAGTGCTTCAATGACAGGTTTGTTAGTGTAGTTATCAATTGTGGGTACAGTTGGCTTGGGTGCAGATATCTTCCATTTGGGGATTTCCTTTTGATCTATCTTCGCACGCTTAGATTTCCTTATTGATGCTTGATCTTCACTTTCATCATCTGTACCTACATAAACTTCAACATTTCCAGGCACATCCACTATTTGAGTTTTAAATATTTCTTCATCATCAAATTCTTCTGCATCACTCATTTCATCAACAGTTTCTGGTAGAAGTTCTATGATATCAACAGTCTCATGTTGACAATTCGCTGGTAATTCATCTTCCAGGGTTTCTAAAAACTCCACAGCCTTGTCAATGTTCATAAACTTTCTAGGTTTACTCATTTGAAAAAAAAGGTAAAAATGTAGGCAAAATACCACAATCCCCAATTGGGACTTTCATCATTCAACATGACAAAAATGAATAATATGAAATAGAGAGACTAAATACAGTACACTATGATAAATATGTATACACTTACTTTATATTTGATAGGCATGTTAAAATTTACACATAAAACAAATACACAAAATCTTACCTTGAAGTTATGAAGTTGAAAATTGGAAAATAGTACAAATTTGAAATGAAATTAAGAACAAACAGTGTTCCCAATGTAAAAATTTATCAATGCCAAAATAAAATATTATGTCTCTAAAATAATATGAAATAATTAAGTTTCTGTAAAACCTGCAAACAAAGAAGAAATTTCACTCTAAAATGTGGTCCCCAAATGGGGCTTATGGCATAAAATGGGTTAAGAGATAATTAGTTTTTGGATTATAAGTTTACCCATGACCAGGATATGGATTTTACCCGTAATCCCAGGTGTTTATTTATCTACTTAATTATCTACTTTTTGCGATTGAGAGAAGATGAAAAATCCAAATAGTATTTATCCTTAATAAAAAACCTTTTTCTAAGAAAGAATATGTGATCTTACCTTTAAACTTACATAAGGAATATTTGGTTCAGTAAATCTAGTATAAATTGATTAATTAAATATATTTTTTTCCTGAAAAGTGTCACTAAGTTACAAAACCCATCTTTAATATAAACTGAAATCTGAAATGCTCAAAAGTATAATTTGGTATCGGGAGTAAAATAGTACATAGATTCGTAAATAAAGCGTAAAATTACAACAACGGTCAGTCATTTAAATCACAATCCTTTTGGAAGAGGTTAAAAAATTTTACTTGTTTGATTATTTCATTGATAATTTACCCAAAAAATAGCGATTACAAATACCTATATACGAAGTATAAATTAAATAATCATTTTACAGTAACACGAAAAACTAACTTCTTTTGCTTGAATTTAATTAATCTGCTTTCTACTGAAAATGTATATATATGAAGTTCATATACTTTGTCTGATAAAAATTAAGTACTTATTGCTTAACAAGAAAAAAGTCAAATTTTAAAACAAATAAGACAATAACTGAGCTTTTTAGAGGAAGAGTGCGTGAGTTGATACCATGGGTAAGTTTGAGTTTAAAAAAGTGCTTGGCACTCTCTCTTAACTTTTAAAACAAATTGTGAATAACCATTTAAACCATTCAATAATAGGATAACATCTTAGCCTGGTGGAGTTTTTGAATCAAAATATATTAGTATTTTCATCAAAGTAATAACCTTCGATGGGGAGTAAGGAAACAATTAATAGATTTTAATAGTTTTTGTAACCGACATTATTGATATTTAGACACATTTACTTATGTCAACTCTATAAATTATTGAACTTGGTTGAACTTGACTTGAGTTATTAATTTTTAGACTCGTCTCAAATTGTGTATCGATTTATATCTTTAAAAAACACCGAGTAAACTCAATAATCTTTTTTTTTTTAAATCAGCTCCATTTTTAATTACTCAACAAATTAAAATGAATATTATAAAACTATAAGTTTTAGTCCTACTTTTTTTTTTCTTTAAAAATGCTATCAATATTTTATTTACGTACCCTTTGAAAATAATGTAATATTAAGAACTTTATTAAAATTGCCAATATTTAATTCTTTTTTTCATTTAAAAAAAATTATAACGTATATAATACGATTAAAAGAATGTATGAATTGGCAATATAATAGGGAACATTAAAATTAAGTTTTTGGCATCATAACACATGTAAGTTCCTTAGAGCATTGTTCTTCAAAAACGGATCTGATTTGTACTTTTAATAATAATAATAAAGTATATATGTACATACATATATGTAGAAAGAAGAAAGTGTGTCTCCAAAGTTGAATTCTTTATTGAAACAAAACATAATATAGTATAATTATGCATGCATGTTGTATTAAATCTATTAAATTGGGAAATGACCCGTGTGACTGAATCATTTTTTTCTTTTCTAATTTATTAAACTGACTTTGAGTGCTTGACTGGCCTCCATTCAAGTCCACATAACGTTATTCTAAAGCAGTTATATCTCCTTATTTTTTCTATTATAAATATTTTATTTTATTCCCATATACATATTAGTGTGATCAAAAAGTAAGGTGAGTTTGTTTATAAAATGCAAAGTTTTCATTTAGTCATCCAAATAAATGTTATCTCTTTTAAAGCAATCCCCGTACGATAAAACGCACTGTTGTCAACGCTTTTTTCAGTCCTCGAAACAGTCGGAATAGTATGTTTCCGGTATAGATTTCCAAACCTCCTTCGATTCAATTTTCATCTCCTCAATCGTATCAAAACAGTGTCCCCGCATAGAGTTGATCAGTGGTTTCAGGGTCGCATGTGTAAATCCAAGTCTCATTTCCAGTAATGATGCATTTCAAGTGGTTCTGATAGTCAGACAACAATGTTTTACACGCATCAACACGACACTTTTTTTTCCCCACAAATTGAGAGATTTTGGCACCAATCGAGACTTGACGCGTTTGAGGCACAAAACATCCTTCAAAATGGGTTGGACTGAGCCAACTGATATTTCAACACTATCAGCGAGGTCTCTAATTGTCAATTGACGATTTTCAAGAGCCAAATCTTTGGCCCTCGTCAGTAGACGTTGATGGTCATCCATACCGTGGTTCGTCTTCAACGCGTTCTCAGCCCGCTTTGAACTAGTTGTGCAACTTATAAACGTTTTTTTGAGCCATAATTTGATCAAAAAAGGCCTTTCGCAACATTTTCAATGTGTCTGCACAAGGATATTTGTTTCGCAAACAAAATATGATGTAAGTTCTTTGCTCAACAAAATCACCCATCGTAAAAATTGAAAAATTCACTTTTGGTTGTTTACAAAAACAAGTGTCAGTTGGAGATACCTTTTGACAAGCAAACGCTTGGCAATTGTTTCAGACAGTGTTACCTACCTAGAAAAAAAATTATATACTTTCTCAATGCCCGGGAGTTTATCCCTTAAATTTTTTTATTAATAATTAAAATTAACGAATC
The DNA here is from genome assembly GCA_963680855.1 of Lepeophtheirus nordmannii. NCBI lineage: Eukaryota > Metazoa > Arthropoda > Copepoda > Siphonostomatoida > Caligidae > Lepeophtheirus > Lepeophtheirus nordmannii. The sequence continues at coordinate 22,729,034 of OY804522.1, read as the reverse complement.
AAGTCTTAAATGAAAGATTGAAATCAATTCAATGACATTTCATCACGTTTTGTTGTAACTAATCCGAAATGTTTTTGGTCAAATGAAAGAAATAAAAAGAAAAGGATGTGCATTATAGGCAGTACATTTATTTTTTCTCCTTCCTTAACGTCACTAAAACTACATTTGAGAAAAAATTAGTCAAAATACTTTTTAATGATAATTAGTTTAACTAAAAACAGTTATAACTTAACAAACATTGAACCTTAATAATAACAGAAGAATATGAAACTTTAAAAAAATTGTCAATTTTTTTAATATTGAAAGCGTGGAGCAACTTACAATCGTTAAATTTCTTCAATTTTTCAATTGGAGTAGAATTACTTTATGTTTTATGCCAAATAAGACATAAGGTACATAAATTATTCATAATACCGCAGTAAATATTATTCATTATGTTAATTGGTTTTGCAGTATTCATATTTTATATGTATTTTAGATACAACATGAGTATAAACGTAATAAAGGGTTTTGTTTTGTTTAAAAAAATGCTATTAAAAGAGTTATTGCTCATATGCACAAAGGTAAAAAAAACACAAAAAAACAGAAGATTGAAGGTTGCTAATTTTTTTGAATGCTCTATTAACCAAGCTATTTTGTATTAGTTCTTTTAGTTCCTTTTTTCATTCTTTTAATTATGAGAATAAGGCTCTAATACGATTTTATCTAGAAAGGTAGACACATGCACTCCTTACTTATATATAAGTTATGAGTAAATGTACTTTAAATTCCAACTTTTATGGTAAACACCATAAAAATAACTACATGGGGGTTGTAAAATAATCATGTTATGTTTTCGGTTGAACAAAAACAGTCATAATTCATTGAAAAGTATAAAGTTGTACAATATATGTACATACATACATACATGGGTATTTACAAACTTTAAATAAACAGGCACAAGAGTGAACCTTATTGCTTGAAGTCACCTAAGTCTTATGTGGGGCTTATTCAAGATTTGACTTGATTTGGTTGATTAAAATATCATTACTTTTGCATGGATAATAATAATCTTCTATCCTCATACAAAAATAGTTCATTGAGTGGGATTTGGTGAGCTGATGGGTCAAATATCACTGTAGAATTGTGGAAAAAGTGGGGTTCTCGGCGTACATCTAGAGGCTTGATGATGTCAAAAACAATATATGTTTTACCAAAGTTGAACTTTAAAAAAGAGTACTAAAATTGTACTAGTTACCAAAAGACGCTACTTTTGAGTATTCAGTCCTCACTAGTATTAAGAATATTGGACCAGAGAAGTGGTGGGATAATTTCAATCATTATTGTTTCTATAGTTGTTGTTTTTTTGTATTTCCTGTACGTAAAAACTAACTTGGGTCAAGTATGATAGTATTTTATGTAATAAATAATTACGTACTGATGGAACGATTAATCAAGTGTCAACTGACATTTTATATAAAATAGAGGGAGTTGATACAGCTTTTTCTTTTTTTCTTGCATAAGTGTTAAAATATGCTTCCGTTTCACTCTTTGATTGTTGCAAATTTTAAATCAATAGCTTGGGCACAATTGATACTTTTTTTTCTCCAAAGTATCAATTCTTCCTCCTGTTGATACATTCCAACATGCACCATTTCAAAATAAAGATCAAAGTGAAATGCTTATATAAAGTACCTTTTTATAACATTTATAATAATATTTATTAATTTACTTTTCTACATGAAAAAGGGTTTTTTCGTTTTTTGACTTTGCTTTAGACTCTTTTGTCTCTCGCTCCTTTTGTGAGGCAAGTCCATTGCGTTTGTACACTAGTAGAGCAAACTACTCACAAAACACAAAAAATATAATAATACATATTTTAATCATCTTTAGAAATTGTTTTTATTGCAGAAGAGGGGGGAGTACTCCTATGTCAACTCTCCCTTCATTGGATTTTTGTATATTTGCTTTGCTTACAAAAGTCTATGTTATTTTACAATTTAAAGTACTTCTATAGAATTTTTTTCCTTTGAAAGTATTTTTACATAGAATAAAAAGTTTCTATGAAATCCAAACATTTTAAACAAAATTAAACTTCTTACCCCGTTTTGATTTTTCACTTTAAGAGTTCAAAGTTAGTTTTTTGAAGAAAATGTGTTTTTATTTTATTTTATCCTTTTCAATATGATGCAAGATGAAGCAACACATAATTATTTATCAATAGGAGTATTTAATTAGGGAGTGTATCAACTCTCTCTCTCTCTCTCCTTTCCCCTGCATATTTGTAACTTTTTATTTTGAAATTTACAAAATCTTTGAAAATTATTACTTTTTAATAACACTTCCATGTTTTACAAATTTTTTTACGATTGGTAATATTAAATGAAAAGAAAGTACATACTCAATTAAAAGAAGAACACCAGGAATGATTGTGTACAAAATAACGATAAATTATACACAGAGATCAATCAATGTCTACATATATAATTAGTATTGTTTAAATTATTAATAAAATACAAGAACCTAGAATTCCTAGAATCATTCAATTACCCCTATGCTCCTTAACCCTATCATTGTTATTTGGCAAATTAGTACATTTATCCAGAATATCATCCTATAAATTCTTGTAAATTATTTTAAATCACTTGTCAGTTGTCATTTCTATCTGTATTTTTGCTTGTAAAATGTGAAAGGTGTTTCCACATTAAGCCTTAAGTGTCCTTATCTCATCTTGGATACATCCCTGTTGATCGTGAGTAGTAGAGATAAACCTTTTATTCAAAAGTGTAAAAAGTTTATTCAATACAAAATTAATTTCAAGCTCAAAACTGTCGTTGTCAAACTCAACTTTTCTTACTTTTGCAAGAAATGTAAAGTTAAGCATTTATTAAGGCGTCGGACTCCAAGGACCAAGGGATCATTTTTGAAAACAATAACAATGAAAAGTTGTGCGAATATGTTTTTATAAATATGTGACGTCATTTCGTTTAAGGGTCGGATCAGGCGTTTAATTGAATGGCTCAAATCTTTATTTCTGCCCTAAAACATGTTTCAGAGCGTAAACATCTCTAAGATCACTGATTTAACAAAAAGATATTAACTAAATGTGAAAAAAAATTACTTCTCATTATTGTACATATAGATTCTTATATATTTTTCCCTCCAATGACAACTTTAAGCTAATATCAAACCTGAAATATGAATTTTTTTGATGGACAATATGGACGCAAATAAGATTGTGTGTTAATTTTTTAATAATAAATGACAATTAAATGTGATGAAATTACATTAAGCTACATTCACTGCATATTTAGGGGTTAAATATCTGTCAAAAATGAATGCACTGGCTACGTTTGTGTTTTCAATGGCTAAATAATAATACACTTTTTTTTATTATAATTTTCCTTGTTTTTTAATGGAGAGAAAATATTGGAAATAATCGGTAACTTCACACAATTACCGATTAATATAAAACTAAGAGCCTTCCTTCAAATCTTTTAAAAACCAAATAATAATATTTATTCAGAATTGGTACTTGAGAAAAAAAATAGAATACTTAGTATGAAAAAATCCAGCAACGTGATAATGTTATTTTAAACATTATGACAAATGAGGATACTATTTATAAATAAGTACGCAATACACACTTTTTCTTGTAATTTCATATGAATTCTACCATGCGAGCAAGAGTCTGATGATGGCTTCATGTGATATCAATACAATATATAGCCATTTGTTTAACTTTTTGTGGAAGACATATGAATTTATTAGATAATAATGAAAGATAACGTGTTCACAAATTAGAGCGCAAATAATGATATTTTCCAATCAATTTGTCTCTTCGATGTTACACAAAAAATATAAAGATAAATATGTATAATTTTCCCTAACTCATGTTCTACCTCATATAAGTAGTAGATATATGTACATATATTAAGATTAAATAAGTACCTTATAAAAATAAGAAAGTAGATATTTATTCGTGGAAGAAAGGTCAGAGTAAGGGTTTCATTTATTTCATGTGATATTCAAACATGTAAAGTTAGATAATGAAGCCCTTAAATTGACATATACATACATACATGCATTATACCAACAAACACTGCCCTTAGGATCATTTCTTGCTCTTGTTATTGAACCTAGAGGAATGCATTTTGCCTTAGGTTTGTTTGGTTGTATTTCTATAGACTATTTTTTCTAATAACTCCGTGATTTATTACATTTACAAGCTTCATTTGAAATTAAATCTCCTTGCCTTTTGGTGAGATAAATTAGGAGTATTTACAATATAAGTTGTATATATAATTATATTAGATGTTTCTTCAAGTTTTAGACTTCAAGATGATTACAAAATGAAAATACAAATATCGTCATTCCTTTGATGCCCATTTAAAGAGTACTTAAATGATGGTTTTATTTTCTTGTTTAATGCATGTCACGTTTTATGAGGAAAATTGCTCATAATGTCTTGTGAATTATTAACATATTTGGCACATTAGAAAGGGTACTTTTGAGCATTGCGGAATAATAAATATACACATAATGTTAAATGATCATTTCTAAAATGAACTTTGCGATGAAAAATACCGTCCTTATACGTATGAAAGAATTTCCTTGCATACAAATGCATTGATGTGTTTAGATCAAATATTACAACATATCTACATTCAAACATTGCCACATTAAATCACCTAAAAGGAAGGAAACATGGCAACTCATTAACTAGGGACGGCGCTGCAGAGGCTTTGTCAATTTCTAAGAACAAAACATACATTTATTGAAAATTCATATTAAATGAAGCAATTGAAAGACTGTTTTAGTAGTTCTTTATCAGATCAAATAAATGATTTTCACTCTTGAATACCTCTAAAATTAGAAGAGTAATTTTTCGAAAACCACGTAGTCTTGGCACTTTTTCGATACCTCATTGCCTATCTCTGCAACACTCAAAAGTCTATTAATAAGGAAATCTCATTTTTTTTACTTTCATTTATTACATATTTATAATGGAAGTTATTGAGTCAAAGACTTATCAAATTACTCAAAGTTAAGATTTGAAATAAAATATATATTTAAAATATTTGATGTTCTGGGGTTATAAATACCATATAGAGCAGTATCCTAAATGCCATAAATCAGCTTTGTAGTAGTTTAAAATATACAAATAAGCATATAAGATATGCCACAGAATAATTATCAAATTGTAATTTCCCTTAACTTATCAAAAATATAGTATGATATCCTCTGCACAAACAATATAAACTCTTCATTTAAAACGCAGTATCTCATTTTTGTTGCAATTGGTACAAATATCAACTTGTACAAAACATTTGTGTATAAGTACAGATATTATACTTATGATAGGGGAAGGATCGTAGAAGTGACATTGATACGTGATTGTTTGTATGGCAAGATTCAAGACAATATACAGTCTTTGTCACCAATTTTATATCATCATTAATTGTATTTTGACTATAAATTTTTTTGAGTAAAGTAATCCTTCGATGGGGGATGTTGGATGGTAGTGACTATCGATAAATTGTAATAGAAAATTATAATAATTATTATTCGTAAAATTCCAACAAAGTTTAATTTATCAAAAGATATTATATTTATTCCTGGTACTGCATCCAAAGTCTATCAACTTCAACGCATTATCTTCCCATATTCGTGATCTTCTATTAAATTCTAACCATTTTAACACTTAAGCCTCTGTTACCGCTTTTTACTCAGAACTTACAACAATAACACATTAGAAAAATATAATATTCTTCCTTTTTTTAATGAACTTTCTTCATCAATTTCTCTTTGAGTTCAACACTAATATATGAATAAATATTTAACTTTTACATTGACCATAAATAATAATATTTTCATACAATAGAAAGGATTTAAGAATGTGAGTTAACACTTGAATTTCAAAATAAAATGAATGGACATGGAGGTCATAAATTCGAAAAATGATTCATATCTCAGAGTAAGGTGATCCCACCACCCTTCAAAAACCCGTGACTTATTTAAAACTAAATGTTGATTATTTCTCAAAAGGGCTGAAGCATAATTCGAGGAAAATTGGAGGAAAATTGATAACCAATAATGAGGAAAAGCAATTGCAAATCTTTGGAAAGACAATAATTTTTTAAGTCATTTTAATTTTCTCATAAGACATGAAAGTTTTTAAAAGATAAAATATGAATGAAATCAACTCAACTCCATTTTGTATGTATTTATGGACTACTATATAGATATTAATCAATTTGAATCAAAATAGTGTTTTCATAGTTCATGCCTCATTGATTATGATGTATAGAAATCGTGATTACATTTTTTGCTTTGTTTTTGTTTCTATTGAAGAGCTTCATTCCGTTTTTAGAGCATAAGTAGACAACAAAAAAGCAATTAGGATTTTGTATACAACGTGCATAGATTTACCTAGATCATCAATGATAATTATAACTCAATCAAGTGGAAGAAAAAACATGTGACTCAAAATCCAAATTCATCAGAAATGTCATTCATCACTTCATTTTTTCTCATTAAATAGGTTGTAGGAAATTTTGTACATATTTAGATTTATTATACATAAGTGACTATTGTTTGACTTTAAGAATAAAAACACACATAGCGCTACGGTTTTGTAATTGGAGGGCTGATTCTTTGTGGTAATATTTGATGCAAAAATTTGTAATTTGCATACGACTATAAAATAATGGACCGTTCAGTAGCAATATTAAATTGATCTTCCAGGTGTTTAATCCACTACTTCCAGGTTAGGAATGATTATACTAATCAAAATGAAATTACAATTACAACTTGTGTTTGTACGATTAAAAATTAATTTCATAAAAGAGCTAATTAATTTAAAACATTTAATTTGTAGATACATATCCTGAGTAGAAGTTCAACTTACTTATAAATAGATTCAGCTGCACTTTGGTGCATACCTTATATAGTTTCTGAATAATTCAAATAAGCTTTAGTTTCATTATCGCACAACTGAGAGAAATAATACATTTATGAATCCTACCATATTTATAAACTTCTAAACAATTTGCTGTTGTGGCTTTATTGAAACAAGACAAAAAAATGGAGCTTCCATTTTCTCAATAAAAACAACATAAAAGTTTGTTCATTTTCATGTCAAGAAAAAAGAGGAATTTTTTTTCTTTTAGAGAATATGAAGTGTGGAAGCACAACTTTTCAAGCGAAAATTTTTTTTGTAAATAAGTTATATGATCCTCTTTATGTTCAATTTTAGACTATGTTAAGTTTATAAAAATGTTGTTTTGTATGTATTAAAAGACTATCATCATATGAATGTATCAAAATATGTACAAAATTATGGATTTATTTGATTTTTTTTTTGACATTGGTTATAAAATAATGTAAAATCTTCTACAGGAAGATTATGTATCGTTATCATGGAAAAAAGAATTTTGGCTTATCTGGTGGTAACTTAGGGGAAAAAATGCAGTGAAACAAAAAATCGCAGTTTGTTTTATACATAAATAAAAGGTATTTTACAACATAACTAAAACAAAATTGTATCAAGTCATTATTATAATCCTTGGAGTCATGATATCTAATAAATAAATTATGTACATATATTGTCTTGCGTGCAAACGTGTTATTTTCTACTGCATGGAAAATTAGTTTTATCACTACTTATATACCTACGTCTTTGGATTTGATCTGTATCATGTCGAATTTCTTATATCAAAGTTATTACCTGGAATAAACGTCCATGGATTCAAATTCTGCCGAATAAATGTCTATGCCCCAAATGAGAAAATTAGTAAAAATCATAGGAACGATATTCCTTCATATATCTTAATTGAATGTAGATCTTTATATAAATTTATCTCCATTTCTCATTAGATATCTATTTCGAGAAATTTAGATTGTAAGTTTAATCTTAGAGTGACATTGTGCCTCACTTCATAGCTCTCCTTGGAAAAGGATAGTTTTAAAATGAAATCTAAACCGTGTTTGGTGAGTTTCTTTAGTTGTTGTTTTTCTCCAAAGAAAGCTGAGCAGATAATGAGAAGGATAATAAAAGTTACTGCAAGGCAGTTTCTAAAAAAATAAATCAAAAATAAGGAAAGTGAGAGAAGTACCCATAATCAAATTGAAAACATCCTTGACAAGGGCTTCATTTTATATCGAATATAAAAGGCAGACTCCATTAACTATTATCAGATTGCTGAAGTTACTAATATGGAAATATAGGGAAAACGTTATTTAGAGAGTAATGCCCATTTTAGACTAAAGAAGTTGTCAGAGATTAATAATTTTTCTACGCTAAGAATAATGACAATAAAGCATGAAGGGAAATTGCTCAAGAAAACCGAGGATATTTTGGATTATTTTCAAGCAAATGATTGAATCGAAGAGGAGGTGCCTTTCCAAAAGGGTAATTAATCTCTAGTAATCCTGGGATTATAATATTTATTGAAACGAAAAAAAAAATCATACAAAAAAATGAGACATTTTCAATTAATGCATTTTATAAAATCGTGTCATTAAATATTATAATCCCAGGATTACTAGAGATTAACTACCCTTTTGGAAAGGCACCTCCTCTTCAATACAATCATTTGCTCGAAAATAATTCAAAATATCCTCTGTATCCCCCTCCCCCAAGAAAAAGCAACAGCACCATTTTGATACGAAAATATGAATTCTATTTTTGAGCAATTGAAACATTTCTCAACACTGTATGTATCTATTTTTCGCAAAAAAGTAGTTGTTTTTTAGCTTCATCTAACTATGTCATAATATATACAATCCATTGTAGATTGCTCTTCTATATCAAATTTAATGTATATTGTAACTTCAAATATAAAAAAGTTTTTGGATGGTGATGAAACGATTCATAAGCAATTGTGATTTTTTGAATTTATCAAAGGAACACCCTTGAAAGCCAAAGCCATTGACTTTACCCTATTAAACTTCAAAGCCCTTATAGAGTGCAAGCTGATTGCAAATGAACTCATTTGAACGGTCACAGTGAAAACTATAATTTTGGCTCCATTCACTTGACATGTACATACATTTCAAACAGAGTCTACAGTACCAGATCAGATGTCTTTCTAATTAAGAAAAAAAGTGAATATAAATTGCTGACTAAGTATTTTTTATTATTTTATATGATCCTTTCACTCTTTTGGTTTGGTTTTATTTTAGTGTTTTGACTTGATTTTAATAGTTTTATTATTATTTCTTGCTATAATGTTTATTAATGCAACAACAACGTTATTGCCCCATACTTTTTTTAATACTTATATTAATATCCATAAATGGTGAATAGAATAATTATAGTCGGTTAAGATTGTGAAATAAACGTTTTTGTGTTATTTATATAATAAATTACTTGAGAAAGGAATTTTACGCAAAAGTAAAATTTAAAAGTGATTTAAACAAGATTAATAAAACCTATTGGTCACTTATTTACAAAAGCTATCTTTCCTTTTCCTGAGATACGATTAATATTAAATATTATGTTAACAAATCTAATCAGACATCTATAAAATTTCATTTTAAAATCACAAGTCTGAAATAGACGATAGAAGCAAACAACACCTGGAAATTAGAGCACATCTTTGAATAGTTGATTATTCCCCGATAAAATGGTTTAGAGCCCCTTCTTTGACGGCACTAGTTACATTATATTCCTTCCTGAGATGAAGTCAGAAGCATGGATGTAAATTCCTGGACTTATTTTCCCTTTTCCCCTAATTGAGGGATGTTCTTTTTCTGTAGCTTCTCTTTTTATCTTATTTCAAGAGTGTTTGTACCTTTTCTTAGTTTCTTAGTTTAGACAATCGAAAATGGAATTAATAATATCATTTTGCATATGTTTGATGAAAGAAGTCAAATTTGAATAGATCTAATGCATTCGTTTAATATCCCATATTTCATCGCATAACAAAGAAAAGGACGTAATATATATACCCCTTTTGTTATTTATGTGAATATTTCTTTACATTTATAATCGAATAATTTTACAGAATGTGTTTTTTTTTAAACAATTGTCATCCAAGCGAGTTTTATCCGTGTCAATTTTTAATATAATATTTGAATGTATTTTTTCGACATTATGATTTGTTGAAGGAGAAGATGAAAAGACAGACCTGAAATCATATCTTAAAACTGTAGGAGACACTACGAGACTATATCAAATATACATAGAGATGTATTTAAGGTTTAAAATGCCTTTGTAGCCACCATTGGCATCGATATAATTAAAGTTGAGAGAAAATAACTCTCCGAATTAGTCACACTTCAAAGAGGTCCGTAAGATTAGGCTAGTAGCTATTAATAAACTGAATTTTGAGATCCTTTCATTAAGACTTCTTTCCTGTTTTGAAAAACAAGGCTGAGAAGAATTATTTTTAAGCACGTGTAAAATGGTTAAATCGACATAACCGTTTCATTCTACAGAATTTTCTTTTTTCTTAATATCACATAATTTTGATAATGATACAATAGAGTCTGATCACGTTTCAGACTCTATCATTTCTTATTTTATATAAGAGTAGATTCTTGAAATTAACGTCACGGGATGTTGAACTCATCTTTGGGAGAAACATATCATGTACTTTGATTTTCATTCGATAATAATTTTATAAAGACTCAAATATTTATGAACAATCTGTTTAATAGTCCTTGGTAATTATATAAGACATATATAAACACAAACAAATCAATACGACATCACTGTTTCATCTATTTTATTATTATTGGAACAACCATTTCCAATTATTAAATTAATGTTCTGTTTTGTTTGTTTGTTGTTTGTTCAAAAAAGTACAAATACATTTCATACGAATACATTACATAAAAATCATTTATCCAAAATGTAATCAATTGGTTTTTTTTTTTGGTTTTTTCAAGTACAACATTTTCTGTTATTGACATTTTTGTGTTTATAAATTTATAAACAATACTTTGAACCTTTGTGAGGATGAAATTTATTAATTCCTTTTAGTACCCAGACTTTTTAATAGCTCTGCAGGGGAGGTCTTAAATTCCAACTTATCCATTCTGGTCATTCTGATCTGAATAAATGTTGTTGTTGTTGTTTCCCCTAATTCTGTATATCAAAAAGTTTATTTTGTATTTATCTTCCCTTGATTTAAAACCTATTTTGGCTAAGATATTTTCCCTTTCTCTGTTTTTATTTATAGTAAAACATTTTCTATCATTTAGAGTCTCTCCCACAAACATGACGTTCCATCGAGGGACGATAGTTCTTCGTTTTCTTTAATTTGTTCCGGTCATCCCATTAGAGGTCTTTCTACATTCCTTATTGATCGTAGAGTTACTACTCTGTATAAGGCTCATTTCTTTTGAACGATTGATAGCTCAGCTTAAACTTTTATATTTAATTTCTTACATTGTCTTTCTGTATTTATCATTGAGGATTTCTTCAAAAAGAATTTCATCACTTCCATTAATCCTTACAACCAGTGGAAGTAAATACTAGCTTTTCAATTGTGCAACAAAGATATCAGTCCAAGCTTACCATATTTCCTCAGAAGAGGAATTAAAAACAAATATTACCAAAATTCCCTGCAAAGCTATTCAAACAGGGAGTTTTTCTTTCTCTGTAAGAGTATGACTTGGGGTTGCATATGAGGGTTCCGTGAACATCTTACTTCAGGATCCCTCATTCTCATTACTTTCGAAAATCTGAATGCTCCTTTGTTTATCATTTCTTCAATTGCTTTTTTATTCTACAACAATAGAAATGTTCCTAATATTTTGAAGACAGGGACTAAGTTCAATATCTGCTCTGTATAATCTTTACTACTGCTCGTTAGTATATTTGATTTTTGATTATTAGCTCTCAGGCATCTCTCATGCATATGCCTTGGACGAAGCCCATCTGAAATGGATTCAGTATCGATGGTAATAACCAGGTATGAAAAACTGCTGTATATTTATACGACGAACGTAACATTGAAAGTGGTCTTCCATTTTCAATCCGTCTCGAATATTTACCAGTTTTTGGAATTGAAATTAGTCTTCCATTTGAATTAAGCTTCCCTAACTACCGTTTATGATTGATAGGGTTAATCTACATACTTTCGTATTAATTTAGATTCAGTGCTTTGGAAAGAACACTTAATTGCTCTTCTTTTTTTATTACATATATTACAGTCCCTGCATTTTTGCAATTTCTTGACTCTAGTTAACTTATTTTATTTGAATTTTCTTCTATTCTTCCTTCAGAGTCGACAGTCTCTTATTTACCATTAGCTAAATTCCCAACATTTTCAGATTTTCTAGTAGTACACACTTGGAAAAGGACGTAGACCATTCTCAGCTAAGCAACCCTTATCAATAGTATTGATTGTATGGCTTCAGTTGTTGTTTTTTCATTTCAAAATTCATGTCATGGGTCATTTCCGTGATAGTTTGTTATAAAAAATTATGAAATGGTAAAGTGTCCTTATGTTAGGACCATATACAGCTAAAATGCAAATTATTTCCAACACCAGTTGATACTTGCTACGACAAAAGTGTCTAACATCATCAATTTTGGTTTTAAAGATTTTTGTCTCCCTATAATAATGGGCGGTTTGACTTACTACTAATTGTTGGAGAATGAAAGTTAAATTACTTAAGTGGAAACTCTTGTTTATGTTCCAAAAACCCTCTGACTTTTACTTGACATCACTTTTATAACGACACAAATATTATAAAGTAATCTCAATTTTTAATATGTAGCACTTTTAATACTACATATAAACACACTTAAATTAGTATGACGTCAGAGTTGTATCCATCTTCTTATTATTGGAAAATCCATTTTCATTTATTGAGTTGATCTTTGTTGATGTGCGTGTTTTTGTCACTAATTTAGGATCTATCTTGACTGTCATGGAAATCACTACCATACGTAATAATTTTCTTAAACATGTATAGATATAGAATGATTTTTTTTTTGGAGGGGGGAGGGGGAGTAATTACATGTTAGAATTAAGAAATTATTTTGATAATCTTCTATAATTTTTATCACAAGCAAACAGCAATAATGTTGTTCAATTTAAAAATTTAAGATAGAAAATGGCTGCTATGAGTAATATGTTTAAATTCTTTCCTTTAGCTTCTGTGTCGTTTACGCATGTCAATGATACTAATCCAAGAAACAAATAATAGTAATATTTTTTGATGATTGTGTGTTCAAATAAATCATCATGTGATCATTGAACGACTTGAAAAGGAGTCAAAATATATATATATATATGTACATATGTGTTCACTGTTTTGATACGCCGATAATCCTTTAACAGTTGGTTCTCGTAAATAATGTGACAAAAATGAAACCCATCATTGAAAGAAGGTGAGATAAATCTATGAAAAATGTCTATTGCTTTCTCTACATATGATATTTTGTAATGTATGCATTCATTTAGGCGAGTTTCCTTTCAGGGAACTTTAAAATGGGAGAAGTCGAGCACCTAAATATTTTCTCTCTAATTTGTAAGCTTTTGTGAAGGGAATAACTTCAAAAACTAATTGAGTTGGATAGTATTTGAGCACTTTGATTGACAATCCTCATGATGTATGAGCTTACCCTTCTCGCAACCTTTACTTACACAATTAATGGTTAAAAAAGCAACCTCAATATTGGCATGAATGTTATGCTAGGGAGAGTAAACTTTTAATTTATAAGTTATTTGTAACTGATAATAATTTTAATATGTTATTTTTAGGAGAAGGCTTTACGGGAAGGATCTTTTTGAGAACTCCCTTATAACTTCAAAAGCTTCAATGGAGGAACAAATATTAACACTAGTATTTTGCTGAATCAAACAGTTACATGTTAGGGTGTAATACATCTGCATGATGAATTATGCACGAATAAATGCAATTTTTTTTTATCCAGGACCTACCAAGAAAAGTTATTTGATACTAAAATCGACATCTTTAATAAATATATTAAAATCATATTTATCTGAAACAATCTATCTATCAAAGAAATTTAAACATCCTGCAGGCTATAATCAACTGGTTGAACACCACTGGCGTAATATATCCTTTGCTTCAAAAATTTGATTTTAACGAATCCCTATTGTGTAACTTTGGATGTTAACTAAGAATGATTGTAAATTTCCAAATGACCACGAGGATTAAGTTCCTTATTTTTTTAAACATATCCAAGATTCGGGATATGTTTAAGTCCCTTAAATTACAGGGAATTTAATATTGCATGTATTGATAAAAAGCAGGGATTAAAATAGCAATATTTTAGCACACAAATAACAAATTAGAAAGCAAATATATTTAGAACGTACCACTAGTATAGTGAGTAATTTTTGGGATACGATTAAAATAGATTTCATGCATACAAATAATTGCATATCTTTTGGGCAAACCTCATTAATTGTTTGAATAAACATTTGGCTTAAAACAAACAAAAACTCAACATGTAATCAAGCTTAACCAGCAGAATATCTAATGCATCAAGCCCCATAAATGTAGTTTATTCAAATCAAAAGTATAATATTACAAATTTAAATAACTGGTATTTTGAATAACAAAAAAATATTATTTTTTTTTTAAATTTTGCATTCACTGAAAGGACTGAGGAAATATAATATTTACTGTTTTTTTTCCTCTGAAATCAGAAGAAAGAGATACCCTAAGATTACTCATTTTATTACTAAATGCAAAGATTATTGCTTGAAAATCATGAAATGGTTGCTTATATTTATAAATGATAATTCTAGCCAATTGGATGTTACTATTGTAACATAAGGAAAAAATAGTATATGTATCTATATAGAAAAAAGAAATAGGATTAGTCACTCAAGAGATGTGAAAAAACAAACAAGATCCAACTGTGGTTATTTTGTAGTTGTCCTTGAAAACTTTATTAGTCTCTAAAGACTACTAATTTTAGACGGACAAACTAATATTTTGTTTTAGAAACGTATTATAAAGATATAATTGATTATTCAGAAAGTAGAACACTAATTAATAAAAAAACGTATTATTATTCTTTTTTTGAAAAAGTTTTAATATACACACTAAGTAGAATACAATATAGCTAATATATGATGCATTGAAATTCAAGAAATGAAGGCATAATGCAGTAATATTCAACTTCAAATAAATAAATAAGTATATTAACTAATATATCTGTATCTAAAATGACATTTCAACTTCAAACAAATGTATGTTGTACCAAGATTAGTCCCATGAATATATAATGATCCTACATTTTACATGTTTTCATTTAGTTATATGCTAAAAGAAACAAATGTTACAAATCTACCCATTTATTAACTCAGCACTCAAATTTTGAAATTTATTCGACGTGAGATGTTTAACTCTGCATACTCCGTCACGTTCTCAGTGTTATAACGTCTTAAGTAGTATAGGGTTTTGCAACTATCGAGCTCTCAAGTTTTTATATGCACAACCTGAGCTCTCAAATGAGCCAAATTCACATATCGATGGTCATAAAAGCAGGACTTTCAAGTTTAGAAGTTGTTCCACATAATATTTTCAAGACCTTTATTCAAATTCAATATTTAATCAATTTAAAAATCTCATAAGTGCCCCTGGTCTGTTTCTGTCTTAATGCAGGTATAAAACCTAATCATAGCATATTCTTAATTTTTTAGGCCTTTTAAAGAACTACTGTCTCAATAATTTTGACTATATTATAATTCATTTTTATTTTCATAAAGATTTTCACATAAACACTGATTTGTATAGTTCTTGGTACTATAGGACAGTGATTATCAGCATTTGTTCTCTAGTACAATTCGTGATCATTTGAAGTGTGCCACGATATATTGTCATGCAGTAGAAAAAATATTAATAGTTTATTACATCAGAGCAAATAGCACTTAACATAACTTTAATGTTGTTCTGTGACTATAATATAAACAAGTTTTTTTCAGACGTACTATCCTATTATTTAGCAAGAAATCATAAAAAATTAAATATAACTAATGTTAGGGAAATCTATTTATGTTTTGTTACTGTAATTTTGTTTTTTAAATATATATTATATATATATATAGATAGATATATTGGATTTTTAAATCCCCAAATCTTCGTTTTATTACTGGCCTTAAAAATACTATATTGTTCTGTCTTTAATATTTATGTTTAATACTTATTAAATCTTACGACTATAATGATATAATATAATTATTCATCAATTTAAAATTATTTTACAATCAGTATCTTCAAAAGTCAAATAATCTCTTTGTAGGAAGAATTAGAAAGCTCAAAAGAAAACCCAATCTCCTATTTAAGTTTTAAAATATATTATTTATTTATTTTTTATTTTTCTGTATGTATTACTCTCGCCGTCAATGAATAATCTAATATTTCTAATAAAATTAGTTATAAATTAATTTTATCTAAAGGAAATTATTCATGCATTTTGATTCATACTTCTGGATTTGAATAAAAAAACACATAGTATTCAATAATTTTCTTATAATATGATTTATAGTCCCATAAAATTAAAATTGAGGCATCTTTACGGATTCATTTAAAGCATCATTATATTTTATTTCAATATTTAAAAGCATAATATCTGATTGCATACATGGGAGAGTAATGACATGGCATTAAAATGTAAATAAAAAGAATTTCTAATTTTCTTGTTTATCAATGTACACTTCTAACATGTCATTTTCATTCAGGGATCAATTTTAAATTATGTAACAGATTATGTAACAAACCAAAAATGACGCTATATTGGGGTCATATAGTTAATATATTTATTAAATAAAATGAACTAATTCCCGAAAAATCTACAAGGAAACTTTAAATAATGGCTTTAAAAAACAAAAAAAGATATTGAATATTTGCAACTTAATGCCAAAAAGCAGTTCAGTGATATTTGAAGTAAATCAAATTAGTAGTTAGGTCTTAACATCTGTATGAAAGGGCAAGGTTTTTAGAATTAAATTTGTTCGTAATTTATTTGGAACCATAAAAGTAGGACAACTGAAGAAAGATCCTTCTTAAAGTAATGGTTGGTAAATTGACTTTATTATGTATTTATACTGACGTAATGATATATTTTTACATTATACATAAATATAAATATATTTTATAACTTATCGTTGAATAAAGTTATGAAGGAAATGTATTTTTAGACCAAAGGCATGAAGATGAATACTTTAAGAACTGCTATTATGAGAATATCATTAACTTTAAAACAAGGTTTAAAACCACTCCTAAGAAACAACAAAGAAATATGGTAATCTTGAGAGGTAGTATTAATGATTTTTGAGTGCCCAACGCTCGACGCTTAGGCATTCATAGCCTTTTATGTTCAATTTCAGCTCTCTAGAAACAGCCAGTTTCGAATTTAGTCGAGAGAGTGTGCCGAACGCATTAAAGAACTAATACCACATATATTGAGAAAATTAGAGTCTGAGATATAGTAAAGAGGTATAGATTTTGGATAGGCGGTAATGGTTTAAGTCCTTTCATTTGTTGGTCCTATGTGGTATCCAAATGCACCGCAGCAATTCAATCTTTTACTAAATCTTAAAGAAACAAGGGTTTTGAACTAATAAAATTTGGTTATTTATGACGTCAACAATGATGACGTCAGGAGAAAATGTTTTATTGCTTTGAATTTTTGGTGATATTTAAAGCTCCAGAATGAGAAAATAAGCTCCATTCAATTCAAAATACATTAAATATTTCCATTAAATTTCTTCTTAGAATAAACAGTTCTCAATTATCTACAGCACTCACTATCACGTTGAATTTAAGGGGTTATTAATAAAACTAATTAAGTAATATTAAATGTTGTTAAACTCAATGATGAAGACTCAAAACTACTAGACCATTATTTCCCAATAGAAAAAAAGAAAAAAAACTAACAATCACGCCAATTCAGTACTTTTTTACTCCCTTCTAATTTCCATTGTAATCTTTTTCACTTTAAGTTGAAAATTGAAAAGAAATGGACGCCAAAATAACTAATAAAAATATTTTTTCAAATTGAATATCACTATCAAAGAATATACATAGGGGCAAGCAAAGAGGGATAAATTTCTGCAAAAAGATATTTGAAAAAATAAAAAATATATTTATATTGTTCAAATTATGAAATTAAATATTTGAATAAACTTTTTTTATATAATCAAATAATATATAAATAAAGTAAAGAAAAATTGATGGTAACAACTTTTTTTTTTTTTTGTTGAGTAAATACTAGCAATGCATCGAAGTAACATACATAGGTAAGGTACTTTATATAAAGGTGCAATTATAAATAAATTGCATTTTGAAACATCAAAGTTTGATACACTCCCTAATTTTTAAAATCAACGACAATTAAACGTAATAAAATATAATGATTTAAATTTTTAATGGAGATGGGGAAACTCCATAGGTAAAGTTAGCACATCACATCACAATTCTGTTTTATTTGAAATTTGACAATATTTTTTTTTAATTACTAACAAATATAAAACACAAACAATTTGAAAATAATTAACTGAAAGAGTAAAAGTATATGAAAGGTTTTTTAAATTTTGGAATTTAGATGAGTATTAAAACTCTAGTTTCAACATAGATAAATAATTTTAAAAAAATAAAAGAAAGAAGAAGATAAAATGCAATTAGGAACAAATTATAACTTTTTAATGTATTTAGATAAAAAATAAACTGAACGAAAGAAGAAACTCTGCTAAAAAAGACGAAGTTGAATTTGAAATAATAGAACTAATAAGGAAAAAAAATGATAATTAATAAATAGTATTTTTAAGAGTTAAAAAAACATACACATGGCTTTACTGCTCCGAATGAAATTCCACATGGATCTTAGGGAAATCCATACTGAAAATAACATCCGAAACTCTCAACAGCACAATTGAATGAAACCCCTTATACAATAATTAATATATTAAAATATATGCCGTGCCTCCATAAGTCAAGGGAAAAGATTAAAGCTATGACTAATGATGAATCAAACCCTTCAATTAGATTATTTTAAGTCCCTTCCACTAACTACATCGAGTGTCTTTTAAATCAAAACTTTCATAAACTCTACAATTAAACCTTTACAAACAATTAAATGAAATGAAAGATGGATTCATATGTTATAAAAAAAAGTTTATCTTCAAAATGGATAATTTATTTTAACTCTTGTTTTTAATATTTTAAGTCAACAGTTCATTATGATTATCCTATAGAAGTAAAAATAGCTAGAAATATGTATGAACACCAATTTTTCCCTTTCGAATTTTTTTCATGTTTTAGTGCCTCAATATATACCTGAAATAAAATTTCAATACATTTAACAACATTCAACAGTTCCTATCTGGTATCAAACCTTACTTCCTATTTATATTAATATATACACGATAACAATGGTCTGACTTTGTTCGTTTATTAACCGTAGGGCTGTCCCATTATTCAAATATCAATGCCTCGGTCAATCATTTATTTTGTCTTTATAAATATATTCTTAAACGGATCCTTAATACTTGCCTTCAAAGATGTATTAAAACCAGTTAATTCATCATATTTAACTGGATAGAATTGAAAACATTGTATTCATATAATTTTTCAAAGAAGTTTTGAATCAAAAATATCACTATAATAGAAATAAATATCTTTGCTAAAGCCTACTGATAATGGGTGATGAATTAATTAATTTACCAACCTCTACTAGAGCCTCAAGTGTCTTTTTAGGACTTTTTCCTCATTTGTTTCCTATATTAAACTATGCCTTTGAATTATATTATTAACTTATGATCGCCATAATTGGGTTAGGACTCTTCTGACGTACAAACATACATAGCATACTTTTCACCAACAAACAAACAAATCGGGTCTTACTTAAAATTAGACTATCACATTTTTATGTATCATACGTATAATATTTTCAAAGACTGCAATCCAGTTAGTTTCATATATATATGTATGTAGGTAAATTCAGTCCTGAAATTTCATTATGTATATTTTTATCCTTGTAAAAAATCCGTTGAACGCTACTCTATTTAGAGTAAAATGCGTATAAAATGTTATTCAAATAAAATAGTTCAACCAGTATTTATGACGTTTTTGTTTATTTATTTTTACATCAGGGAAATTAGAATTGAGTGCTGAGTACACTTAATTACATAATCCATTTGACGAAGGGTTGAAATATTCCAAAGATGTTCCGAGTCAACTGTTGTAAATCTTCGAAATCATTGTGAAAAAGGGCTTTACAAAAATTCCCTCCAACATACCCAGATTTGTATTGGAGGATACTTTAAAAGTCCTGGGGGATCTGCCATTAAATGATGCATTCGTTGTTTTTTGTTTTTTTAAAATGACATTGTATTAAAGCTCTCTTTATTATTAGCTCCTCTTCATACAAATAAATTATTATTATCATTATACTAATTAGTTTGTTAATATGAACATAAAACATGAAATTCTTAGGAAAATATCAGCATATCACGTTGGCTGGCACGCTGTAAGTCATAATCATCATAGTGTAAGTGGGGGTTTATCTTCTTATTCTTATTTCCTAATAAGTATATGATCATATTATATACTCTTTAATTGGATACATATCATTTATTAGGGTGAGCAATGCTATGCACAACAAAAAGCAGTTATTCACGATTTCTGAGAGATTGAAAAACGTTTTCAGCCTCTCCAACATAGGTCTCAAATATTCTAAATATTTCAACATTCATTGAAGAGTATTCAGATATATGCCAATTAATTGATATCTTGCTTAAAACTACTTCAAAAGAAAGTAGGATAATTTGTAAATTTAAGTCAATGTAAGTTTATAAAAATTAGGAATCAATAGAAATTTTTTGATTTCATTTTTAATAATTTGGGTAACTGAAAAACTATATGCCTCTTTATTTCATTTAATAATTAATTAATAATAAATTAATATGTAAATTTAAAATAAATTTTTGGTAAAGTATTTTGGTGGTTTCTGTTGTTTTACCTTGAGAAAAAATAAACATCTTATTCACAAATTTGGAAAGCACAGGCATATTTGGGTGATCTACACCAAAAGCCTTTTTGTAAATATTATAATTTTGTAAATTGTTTGAAAAAGTAAAACTCGGATATTTAACTAAGGGTAGAAATTCTATTTTAATTTGGGTCTCAAGTTGGTTCATATTTTACCATAAAAACGCTATTAGTAAAATAGCACCATTTTTCTAAGATACTGGGACTTTAAAAATGAAAAAAATATGCATTTTGAGGTCAAATTTGTTATTTTGTATCGTTTCAATTTTGTAACTACTTTGTATTATTGCTGTTATATTATTTTATAGCTTTTAAATTACAAAAAAAAAACCCATAGCGTAATTTTTCTATGACAATGTAAGGTCCTGTGATGGGTTCAACGCAAACAGTTTCCCTCTTTCATTGATTAAAGTTAAAAATCTACTAATTTAATGAAAATGAAAAAGGGGGAAAGCGACTTTTTATAGTTGTCCAATATTTTTTGGGTAGGTAAATACTTATACTACGATAAGATTACAGCATTTGGCTTCATATCTTAAAATTGGGATGGCACAACATGTCTGAAAGTAGTCAATTTTGACCCATAAATGCCTTCTTTTTCTTTCAAAAATCGAATGAAGTCCGTGAATTTTTGCAGATGGCGTTTTTCTGACGCCTTCTAGCCAAAAAGATCATCATACAATAAGAAATAAATTTTATCCCAAAGAATGGACACTCATTAGTTTCACTTTTTAAATTGTTATTTTTTTACAAATACCAAACACGTATAAAAAATTTCATTTCATCATATTGATATTTAATGGGTTCAACCAAGCCACCAATGTTTTGGGTTTTTCCTCAATCTGTAGAATATGAAGGTACTGTGTTACGACATTGTATCTAAATAATACAAAATACACAAAGTTATAACTTTTAAATATATATTTTTGTTAGAAAATGTCCTCCAGATATATAAATTAAAGATTAAACATCTGATATATGAATTAGTAACAATTTTTCCATTTTCCCTAAAATATAGTTTCTTCTACCTGTTTAAATCAGTGATTTGCGTCACATTCTGGTAAAAATCCTCTTTTGCAGACTTTATACAAGTACTTAGTTTTACATCACACTCAACACAGATATTCAAGGAATCTAAGTGGACTTTTACATGCCCCTTTTGAAGACTGCATACGTAGAAAGTCAGTATTTACTAAAAAAAAATTGCAAAAATATAATAAATCAGATTCAACTAAGTATTGAAATAGGTTTACAAAAATTCTATCTATAAATTGATTATCTCCTTACTTTAGCATAGTTTATGACGAACTATAGTAACAGAATTTACTCAGCAATATAAAGTCGTTCTCCTACAAACTATGAAATACTGAATATTAACTTTCCCTTAAAAAAAGTTAGTTACATTTAGTCAACTTTAAATCTATTCATACTTTTTTCCCATTGCGAACAGTTGCAGGATTCATTCATTTAATGAATCCATTAAATGGCTAAAAAAAAAATTACTGAGTAAGCTCTAGTACCTCATGATAGGAGTAAAACTTCAAAAATGTGGTGGGCCAAAATTTAGCACAAATTCTTATTTTTATCATTGTCATTCTTTAGAATTGAGTGCTATTCGTAATTTGATGGGCCACCCTAATGTAAATTTATAAAATGTTGTCCTTTTTTAAGTCACTATATTTAATTTTATTTTAAATGTTGTATTTGTGTTACACTCTAATTTATAATTTACATATTTTATAAATGTAACACATATTACAACATATGGAAATGACTTTTATCATAAATTCATCGTACAATTGACCAAAAAAAAACCTTTTGAATACCTAGTAAACCTAATATTATAAGCATTAAAAGACCTTTTCTCGATTTGTAATTTTTTGGAGTTAATTCAAAATATTATAGATTTTGGTGGGTTTTTTTATTTTAATCTTTTCAAATAATTTTTGTGAGTTTAATGCAATTTGTAAAAAGAATATTTTAAAATATGGACATAAATTACATACATGCATCCCTATATGTGGGTGGGATGGACTTATCAAAATAAAATACAATATTTAAGGTACAATTTATATTATTTATTTTTTTTCATCAATGTATTCATGTGGGAATTTTTATTTTAACTTTTTAAAGGCAAAAAGGATTATTTGAAGTTAAAATAAGTATGTAATCTTTTATATTGAAAAGAGTAAACTTGTCAAGAGATACGAATATAAAAGAATGGGTTATTATTGATTTGATTACAATTTTTGAGGTATTCATTTAGTTACTATATGGTTTTAATAAACATATTTATAATTCCATATTATATTTATTTATTACTGAAAATGTCTTTTTAGTATATACAACTACGAGCAAAAAATATCAGTATTATAAAAATGTTGTTTTAATTATCCAAATTCATCCTCATGTGCCAAGGTTTTTTCAAATTTTCAAAACTGTTATAAAAATTTTATTTAGTCAATAATTACAGTACAATAAGTGTTGAGTTTAGATATGCTATTAAATTTAAAAATTGAATGGTCGGTTCTTGAGTAATAAGTTATGTATCTCGAGATATAAAGCACAAATTCTCAAAATGTCAAAAGAATACATTTAAACTTTTTTGGTTTCAACAGAGCGTATCTCCAACACAAATGAATATTTTGACGTGTAATTTGGCACAAATGTCAGTGACAGTAGTGCCAACTTAAAAAAATGTATCTCTATTGGAATTGCAAGGAAATAAAATTCAAAAAAAAAAAGTCTTGAAATATCTTCTTCATACTATGGTTCTGCTACCATCATGCCTCACAAGATCGTTTCTTTTCAATCCAAGGAGAGTGATGAGTATTCAAAGTATGACAAGCTAACATCAGCTTCTTTAATGGGGAGATATATTATAGTATTAATAATCACTTGTGTATTTTCATATATGAATATATTATATATATTTATTTCTTGGTAAAATGTACTGTACAAAGAATTTATTCATCATCTATTTTCCTCAAAACATACAATTACTTATGGTTAAGTGAAGAAATAACAATGGTTCTACTGTAAGATTTTGAGGAAAAGTTGGCATTTAACGAGATCTAAGGTTTAATTTCCTCAGAAAATGCCTCAGTTACAAAAAAATAAAAGTATCTTGTGTGTTAGGCTAATAAAATTGGGAGAAACCATTGCACGTCTTTATTTAATTGGGTAACATCAAACTACCAATGATTAATTGGTGGAATAGAAAGGGTATTCTGCGTGAAGATGTAACATTAGATATACCTAATAAGGCCGTGACACAGTGCAAAATCCCCAATGCGGTACAAATCACAATTTGGGACCATTTGTTTAAATGCAATGTTATTCTGGCGTAAAAAGTTATTTAATTATGGCACATATACATGTAATTCAAAAAATGGAATCTATGCCTACTGATGCTTTCAAAAAATATATTTATTCTCTAGACATTTAATCTCTATATTAATATAAATCATGGTATATCGTAGCGTTGTCTGGAGTAAATGGGTAAACAAGGGAACTAATCTGCCGTAAATTTGGCTACTGAATATCTAATGGCGTGCCTCTACATACATCTGGTTTATTTACCAATATTTACAATTAAACCTTAATATAGCCATTTCCTTATGATTATGAACAAAACAAAAAAGACGTCCAGCAACTCTCATTGTTATTATTTTTCTCATAATTTTTTTGTTCATAATAATTTTTAATGCTGTGGGGTTTTTTTTTGTCAATTACTTATAAAAAAATTACTGATAAAAATATAATACAATATGAAATAGTAATTTATTTTTGTTAAATATATTATTATTTTTATTACTTAAAAAATTCGAAGAAGTTCTTGTACCCATGCTAGTAAATAAAACATAAACTTTAAAATATAACTTACTATAAATTTATGTGCATTATACATAGTTACTAATTTTAAACATGGATTTGGTTAACGATATGTATGATACGATAAGCTTATCTACGTCCAATTTCTGATAAAAAATAAAATATGCTACTTGTCTTTATAACATCTACTGCTTAGGAGAAAATCCTTTCACTTTAAAAAGAATGTACCTGGAACTACGAAGTAGCCTCATGCCAATATAGAAAGATATGGATATTACTGCTTTTTTTTACACCTAAAAAAGAGAATTTTTATGTGCAGAAATGCATTTTGTAAGCTTGTAAGCCCTGATTTCCTATATTGTTGGTAAATGTAATAATGTACATATATTAGGGCTAAAGTCTTATAAATAAAGAACAATTTGTTTTTTAATGAAATCCTTTATCTTTAAATACTTTAAATATATAAAACTTGTGCTGAATCTAACGTATCAGACCGTTTCACGGTTCGTTAGTCTGCTTTCCTGACCCTAATATATATGTACAATAAATACTCTATGTGTTTTTTGTAACCCTTTTTCTAAGGAAAAACACACATTTTCATTGAAGAAAGAAGCACCGGAAAATGAAATTTTTCTCAGAAGTAAGTTTCTGAGACTTGTTTTGCTTTTTTTTTTTTAATATTTTTGACCATTTTCCTTTCTCGCCTTTTTATGGCTTACCAGACAGCCTCACATGGTATAATAATAATCCAAGGAGCATCAGCTGAAAAACATTTCTCTATATTTCAGATCTAACAATAAACTTTTGAAAACATATACCAAAATGTATTTTCTCGTTCCGGTAGTGGACAATTCGCCTAAAGAGATTTTGTTGAAAAAATATCATAAATAGATATAAATATATTTTAATGCGACTTATAAATGGTATTGTGACAAATAAATATAAAAACATCGAAGTCTTTATTTATTTATTATAGAGCAATACCTACATATTTTCATATATGAGTAGGTAAATTAATTAATGTTATTTTAAGGAGTAATCTTTTAATTGTATTCATATAAACGTAGTAATGATATGTACATATTTCAAATCCTACTAGAGTATCTTTGTGAGTAGGTGAGACAAAACAAAATAAAAGTATGACCGGAGGATTATAAGCCTTCATTCTCGTATTTTCTACTTAGACTATAGTATTAAATATTTATAAAAAATGAATGGCCTTTATTTTATAAGTGAGGTATTACTCCTTAAGCTGCTCTATAACAACTAAATTTAGCTATTTCCACTTGTGTAAGTCATAAAAGCACTGATTAATAGGAACTAATATTATCTGTGTTCTTTTTATATATCCCAAAAAACACTAATCTCAAATTATATTGATTAAAGACACATATGCTCACTGTGCTAACAGCATCCAAAACCTTCTGAGTGGTAAATTATAATTAATTAATTTTCTTACATACATAAGCTACTAATATAATCATTTAAAAAGTTGTATAATCTTTTTACATTATAGGTTGAAAAAGCTGGAATAACAAGAAATCAAATCTCAGTGTTCTCTCGAGTATAATAGAATATCCCTGATGATAATGCATTAAAGTACATCTATGTTTAATCCATTTCAAGTGGCAAAATTACATAATATAGACTCTATTAAAAAGGTTTCTACTTAGCTGAGCATCTATAAATATCTTCTCTCATATTAGTGGCATATATTTTATTTTTTTGTCTGAAGAAATATAGAAACTTTTTGTAAAGTAATTTGAATACTGGTTGTTCAATTGATTAACTTGAATTACAGAAGTAAACAAGTTAAAAATATTTTAAGTTTCATATGTATGGTATTCTCCCATTTATTACTACAAAAATTGAATGGAAAAAAAACATTCATGCTGAACTAGACCATTTAGAAAGTACACTTAAAAACAATGAAGAGCTAACGTGACGTTACTTATCACCAAATCTTAAAAAATAAGATTATATCACCTATGACATTGCATTGTCACAGGAATTGATAATTCCATATAAGATTTATACCAATATTTAAAATTAACAATACAATGTATCTCTAGGATAATATTGTTTTTTTTTGACAGTTAACAATTGAGTAAAAGGTATAAAAATATTAAAAAATTCAAATCAAAAATTTCCAAAAATAAGGAATACACTGAATGAAGTAACTACAGGCTCGAAATATCATTTATTATTTTTAAGTAGGTTAACTTGAAAAAAAAAAGCCTTCCTCTTGAATGGACCAAATAGTTAAACTATAAAAAATTATTATACATAGGACAAGACATTAATCTCAAAATGAAGCTATCTTATCTTAAATCCACTTACTTTGAAAAATAACTATTTGGTAGATAATATTTAACTGAATCCAGGCAATATTACATGTTACCTTCAAGTATCTCTTTTTAAATATTTGTGTCTTAAGATTATATAACAGGTAGATGAAGAAATAATATGATTTTTTATTGTAGGTATGTTTATATAGTATTATTTTGAACGCAATTATTCATGGCTTTTCATCTATTTTTCATATCCTATATTATTTCATATTTATTTACTCCCCTCACAATTTGAAAAAATGTCCCTACATTAATTTGATTTAAGCTGAAAGTACAGACTACATAACATATTTTTAAAGTATGTAATCATCATTTGTCTCTATAATTTACAATTTTTTATAATTTAATTTTTGCTACAGGTCCGGTTTTTTACTGTTTTTTTTTGAGAAAATCTATTGAGTACTTTAAATAAAAACTTTATACGCTTATTTGGCTGTAACTTTTTTTGAAGTCACATAAAATAGTTACTAATTGACTGAACCTAGCATTGTACTCAAATATTATTGTTTAACTTGTTTTTATTCAAAAAGTTGTGAAGTGCAAAAATCCATTTATTTAAGTATATTTTCTTAAGTGTTGTAGTAAAGACACTTACTAAATTGTGAAGTCTTTGTATGACTTTAAATTTTTGTTAACTCGTATAATTCGATAAATATATTTAATGTAGAGGAAATCGTGAAAGGTTGTCTCACTTTGTATAATATTTATGCCTTTCATTCAACCTAAAATGTAGCTCAATGTAATATTTACAAATTGTAAAATAATTATGTTACTCCTTTGGATAAGTGAGAGCTAAATTTAAGTTCACTTTTTTTTGAGACACAACTGATTCAGGCAGAGATATTAGTGCAACTTACTCCTGTATTATTATTTAATACTTTTAATTAGTTAATTATCCTGCTGATCTGAGGATATCTATAGATCTATTCATAATTAATTAAAAGTCATTTGTCTATTCATTCACTCACTCCAACTTAGGATTAAAATATTCTCTATTTAATTCTTAAGTGTACATATATTATATATAATTTTAAAGTTAAGTTCAGAACACCAATGGCCCTACATGAATATTTAAAAAAATTATATTTTCACCCAGTAGAGAAATTGAATATTGATTTAATTATTATTATTATTTTTTTGTACCACGGTACAACTATTTATTCACATATCAGAGAGCATTATAAAAAAACTATTATACAATTTTCTTATCATACATTTTTTCTACATACGTTTCAAAATTTGTTGGGAGGGGAATTTGTGCTGATCTAAATTTATATATAATGCACTGAACCTTAGTGGTAAAATAATTTATTTCAAATTGATGTGGGCCAATATAAAAATATGAAAATACTTTGGGGATTAGGATTAAACTAAACTTTGAATAAAATAAATTTGACAACACGCTATATATTTGTAAAATGTTGGGACACTCAAAGAGGAAATGATTTATTGTTTCTAGGTCTTTCTGGCAAAAATAGCATTACCTATCCTGAGGAGTTTCTCCTAATCTATTATTATGTGTTAATGTATTAGTAACTATGCGGTACTTTAACCAATACATAGAAAAATTAAAACCACCATTATTTAGAGAATGCAGAATATATGCAGTCGGCACTTTAATTCCAAAAAAATCTTTTCTCCTGGTGATTTGATTTAAAAAATGTTTTCTAAGATTTTTTTCGATTAAGAGGTTTCTTATTTTGGAATTGCATGTTGAGTGTGCAAAATTATAAAAACAATCTCTCGGACCGAAATCTCTATTTTTAAAATTAACTTTATATAAAATTAACTGCTTTTCTAAAACCTCATTTTGTGTCCAACTTTGATACTTATTAAAAACTTCGCCTAAATAACATAACTTTTTTTTAATTGCCATCTCTGCAATGTAAGTTAATCGTTTTTTATCTTTGACGGGTTCTTGCCACTTCATTTCTTCAAGTACCTTATTGTTCAATTGAGAACAGACTTGAATAACTTCTTTCCAGAACGTGTTAATAGTTTGTGCAATTTGAAAAATTTCATCAGGGCCTTTTCCTCTTTTTTCTTCAATATTTCCACCAATATTGATTTAATTATTCATTTTAAAATTAGGACAAAACTGTTTATGCTTTAAGAAAATTCTTTCAGAAAGTACTTGATTTTGTATGTAATCCATCATCATCTTGAAGGTTGTTTCTTTTATTTTTACAAGATGAACTATATTAAAAATATTGCTGTTTTTTTAAATAAAAAAATATAATAATATTAGAGAAACAGTTCAATTTTAGTGTCAAAAATCAGGAATGTAAAGAAGATGACTTAAAATCTATTGGATCTGTGGAGAGTAACCTCAAATACAATTTTCTATACTTTTTGATTTTATATATATATTCTCGTTTAAGCAATATATTCAGGATATGTAATTTTACAAGCTTTCTTACATCCAACTGTAATTCTTTTTGTGATTTAATGGATTGTGTGGATCTAAATTAAGCATACCTACATAGTTTTGACCTCTACGAAATAATCATATATTTATCTCTGACTTAATATGAACTTTAACTATTTAGGAAAAAATGCAATCAAAATTTTTTAACATTTATTTGTTTCAAAAATACATTTAAACATTCTACGACCATCAAATAATTTTTTTATACAAAAGTACAGTAGAGAATTTAAAACATTTTTGATTTTGATTATATTACATTGAAAATGTACACAAATGGTTTATTCCATAAAAAGCGTAAAAGACTCAATGATTCAATACTTTTATCTTGGTGACAAATTATTTTGCAAGTTTTGCAAGAAAAGAATGAATAAAAAAATACGATTGCTTCAGAATCATTTTAACAGTTTAGATTATTTATTTTTTCTTTCTCCTCGTTTTTAAGGATTCAACAACAAACTTTATTTAGGTTAAATAGCCAACATATTTGTATACCTAAGGTTCTTTGGTAGTTTATTTATTTTTTCCAGTTTATGAACTATATATATATAAATACATATATATATTAGTTAAAGAAGATATATTTTGATATGCTTTGATTTTTAGAAATTGGGTTTCTTATGGTCCCCTTTGATAATTTTAATGAGCATATGTATTGTTAAAATGCTACATTAAATATCTGTAATTTCAATTGTATTCGAGTGATAGGTTACGAAGCTGATCCTCTTGGTTCTTGATTTCCAGGAATATTTCCTTAATCTATAGGAACTATTAGATTTTACGCATAAAAGGGTTTTGAAGCTCTTCCTTGATCTTCGATTACCTTGGCCAATGTGAACCATTTCAAGAATGGTTTCCTCTTCCTCAGGATTTTCTTCACTTTTAGGATTACTCGATCTAGTTTCGCCACATCTGTTCGTATCGATACTCTCAAATTGATCATTATTATTGCCATGTTTTTTCATATTACAAAGTTTAGAAAGGAAATGAATAAGAGTGTCTGGACGAATAGCCTTGCGAAATCGTGTTCCAAAGGCGCAATAGACGAGAAAGTTAACTGACGAATTGACAATAAGCATGAAGTGACTTATGGCTGTTATTGCATAGAGCCATTCGGGTTGTTTTGCATTCAATCCTTGTTCTACTAAGCAGGTTATGGTTCTTTCAGTGACAGAGACGCGATAGAATGCGAGGAAAAAGCGAAATGCATGGCATGAAATGAATACGAATACAATACCGATCAAGACCATGGAGAGAGCAAACTCCTGTTTCAACCTGTTATTAGAGGAGGAGGAACAGTTTTGCATGCTTCTGCTTCTTCGAACAGTAAATACAATGCTCCCATTAAAGAAAAGGAGTACTGTCAATGGAATGATCGTGGTGAGGATAAGATCAGACCAAACCTTGTAATAGTGAGTATATGCAATGTTTCTTGATAGCCAAGTGTTCTATAATAAACAGTATAAAAATAAATGTTAAAAGGTATTAAATAATCAAAAGTTAAGAGAATAAATTACTTGTGAACCTCCTAAGGTGGTTTCAAAAATCTTGGGTATGTTGAATCCTATTGAAAAAAGGAGAACTGGAAGTAGATATTTGATTAATTTTCGCTTTGGCTCTGTCCTTGAGCGTAATGGAGAAGTAATTCCACGATATCTCTCAAATGAAATAGACAGCGTGGTATAAATAGATCCATAGAGGGAAATATTTCCAGAAGGGTAGAATATAATGAAGAGGTAATGAACAATGTCTGAATCGATGAGATATAATCGATGGGCTCGAAAGGCATAGACAAACAGTGCACAAACTAAGGAAATGGAAGGAAAATATGTTAGTTACATGGTATATTTAAACATGTATGCATATAATTAAGAACCCTTACTCAGAAATAAAGAATCAAAGGCGCAGAGACAAATGAGAAGTTTATGAAACGTTTCTTTGAACTCATCTTTTTTTAGTATGAAAATTGCAGTAATGTTCCCCAAGAGCCCAAAAACTCCAACCACGACAGATAAAATCCCTTCGAGGACCTCAGACCAGGCGTGTGAGGGGGCTTTAGAAAAATGAGTGCAGATGATTTTGTTATCCGTCTCAGTTTTATTATAGATCAGCTTCTCCATAGAAATATCACTTAAGCTATTGATATAGGATTCATTGAATTTGTCGATCAGATCGCTTGTTACTTCACCGTTTAGTGAATAGTTAAATAAAATAACACTCTGTAGAAGGGTTGCTGGAGTCATTTTACTGACGCTGAAATCAAGGGATTTCTTTAGTAACTCAGTGGTACACATATATAAGTTACGTTTAATAAATTATCAGCCAAGGAAAAAAACTTGGTTTTCATAAAGGGTCTTATTTAATTACTAAAAAAAATGAATCATCTTTAAGAAAAAAATATCATTTTTAAACGGCTTTCTTATATAAGTTTATCATTGAATAGGGGGTGTAGCATATTTAACTTGATTATTAAGAGATAGTATAACTTTTATAAAAAAGTTGATTATGAAAAGAAGGCAAAAAATCACCATGACAAAAAAAAGTTCTAAGTTTTCTTACCTTTTTAAAAAGGTATATCGTTGATACTAATAAAAGACTGAATGATATACAAAACACTTTCTTCTATTTTTCTGTTAGATTTGTAATGGTTTCATATTTATGAGCTACTGAGTTCTCGAACATAGTTTTTTCATCATATAG
This sequence comes from Lepeophtheirus nordmannii, assembly GCA_963680855.1. Taxonomy (NCBI): domain Eukaryota; kingdom Metazoa; phylum Arthropoda; class Copepoda; order Siphonostomatoida; family Caligidae; genus Lepeophtheirus; species Lepeophtheirus nordmannii. Next base: position 22,696,757 of record OY804522.1, on the reverse strand, counting down.
AGAGTTAGTTAATTCAAAACCGTCTTCTACTCTTTCTCTCTATCTTTCTTCTCCCATTCAAATTAATGGTTGACGCTGCTTACTTTCAAGCCGATATTGCTTGTTGATATACGCAGGCATAAAAATACATATCATTCCCTCATAAAAATAAAATAAAATAAGAAGTCATGATGAGACTCAAAGACACATTTAGGCCTAAGTGTCTCAGGAGCTAAAAAATGTATCTTTTCTGTAAGTTATTGGATATTGGTTATATTTAATTATATGCAAAAGGTGGAATAAAATCAATTTATCTATTGGTTTATTGATAGCAAAAAATTTTACATCCGCGTTCGTTTGTTCATTTGATATCTCTTCCTTGTTTTGTATAAATGGTCTTTAGAAAAGCTACGGTGTTTGAAAATTCAGTTTCCAAATTAAAAAAGTTACTTTTCTACATACATTTTTGACTTTCATTTATTCGAGTTGATGAGACTATCATTGATTTATCTCCTTTATTAATGTGTATAATCCCTCTTAACATAAAAAGTTCTACTTAACTTACATTTAACTACACTCATACATGCATATACATAATTATGATGACTACTTATGGAACAAATCTATTAACGATATAAACAAAATAAAACATACCAATGCAAGGATTTGTCATAAAGGGATTAGATATAATAATAAAATGTCCTTTAACTATGCAATTTTAATAGATATTGATGACTTCTGACTAAAACCCTGATATTGTAGACATTTTCCAGGCTATAATTAGCTCCAAGGAAAGGATTGAAAAGAAAAAATTGAAATTTCCTACTATTTATAATCTTAATAAATACAAAACAGTAAAAAGAACCTTATTCTATATGTAAATTAATTATTTACAGCATTTTATAGCTTATTTTTGGTTTGTTATTTAGTTGGGATGTCGAAATTATTTTATTTTTGGTCACAATCAAATTTGTATATGTAGCGTCATTTTCCAATTAGACATTAAATGATATAATTATTTACAAAATGAGAGAAATTACAATTACATGTAATTATAATTAAATATAATTTATTTATCATTAATTGTAGAAAGATCATTAGTAAATAACATGGAAAAACATTTTTGAACCCGGTGTAAATTTGATGATTGCTTTATTTTTGCTTATATTTTGAATAACATGAATATGGAAATAATTTTTTTTTCTCTTGTGATCTACAGATTCGCTTACAAGTGAGTAAAAATGAGAAAAAAAGTAACTTTTTACTTTTGGGACTTACATGTAACCTTCTCATTTAGATCATGATAATTAGAATTTCATTATGGATTATAGAAAAAATATACAACTTCAATTTTGTGTCAAAAAGAGCACCACCAAAAAATGCCTTACTTATCAAGATATCAATGATTCAATTCTTGAAAATAAATATTTTCTTCATTGTTTAAAACTGTTTTGTAGACCAATCAAAAGTCTCAGGATATATTTTATGTAGTAAAATACTGAATAAAGTTTATAAATATTGGAAATTAATTATGCAAAATAAATACGAACAAATAATTTTAAAACGTATTGGTTGATCGTTATATAAACATATTCCATCAAGCCAGTCTCTTTTATCCTCGGACAATTTATTTAAATATTGTCAGTCTACATATCTTCAACATTCTCCATAATATAAAATGTATATTTTTTTAAAACTAATAATTTAATTTGAACTTGCTCTTCTTGAAAGTCGTCAGGGTGTATGTTTTTTCTTTACTCCAGATTCAGATTTGGATCATTATCGTGAAAAATAAGGAAATTAAAGTTATTCCTCTTTCTGCTTTTACACACCTGTAAGGGATTTTGTAACAAGTTGTGAATCTTTCAATGCTTATACGTTCCCTTGATCATAGAATGCTGGTATCGAACCGAGAATCAAATTGAATTGATATTGGCATGACTGTTATAGATACACTATGAACCATCTCAATTTAATAAAGATCGACTAAACCTAAATGCATTTTTAGCAAATATAAATCATATATTCCTTTTTTCTTTAATATTATAGATTCATTGGCACTTGAATGCATTTTTGTTTTATTACCTAAGCATATCATATTTAATAAGTAAAACATAAAGAAAGGAATATGTACCAAAACATTAACTATAAAGTATTAACTTTTTAACAATTGAGGGGTCGTTGCAGTCATGCTCTACCATTAAACTTTTTAGAACTAAAATGTAAATTTGGCTCAAGAAGTATCCTGAGACCTTTTTGGAAAAATATGTTTTGAAAATAGAAGAAATGAATGGTGGGTGTTTTTTTTTATTAACTAATCAATTGAAATATCCATACACTAAACATTCATTTTTTCTATTTTTAAAACCTGCTTAAGCCTAAGGAAATACATGTTATTTGACTTTTATTGGATGTTGAAGAATGTTTCAATTGCATGTTTCCCATAAAATTATTTTGGGTCTACTTCAAGTCTTTTATTTTATTTAGAGTCCTAAAGAAGTCTCAGGATTTTCCTTGAGTACAATTTATATTTATAAAGTATATATTGATTAATATGATTTTTATAAGGCTAATATGGATTTTTTTTACATCTGTTTAGGTCGATACGCGATACAAACAGCCTATATTTTGGAAAATCAATATATGTTATGTTAAAATTTAGATTATATATGTATAAACAAAATGTTAGTTAAGTTTCCAATTTTAACTGTTTTACATCATTTTCTACTCTATAAAAGGTCTTATACTCATGTCTTTATAATTTGAATACATTCCTATTTAGTATGTTGTAATTGTGATGTGATTTAAGCTTAACGGGTGTTACATAGATAAATACCTGCATACATCAAAAGGCAGATATTATATATATGTGCCGATTGGCAGATATATTTGCTCCTTAATAAATTTTCATATATATAAAGAATCAATATTATCTTGAGTATATTACCCAAATATTGCAGTTCTTAATACTACAATTAGTAATTATCAGTAGTTCTAGTTTAAGAGTCGAAAGTTGGAATAATCAAAACTCAAACATAAAATCTCTCTGTATAATTTTATGCTAAATTTGATCACTTTATATCTTATCTAACTATTTGTATCGTTTTGGCTCTGACTGAAAGAATAATGAGGGAACAGGAATCAAATATTTTTAGTGAGTAGCAGCGGCGTGAATCCCTGATTTGATGACTATGATCACTATCTGATGAAGTATTAGAGACAGCGTCTACTTTCAAGTGGGTCAAGAAAGCTGCCATAAACAAACCTGGATCAAGGATAAGACCTCTGTCATATGTTAGAAAGGTTGCTACGGTGGCTGAAAGTGTCATGATACCATCTTCTTGCTCTCTAGGCTTAACTCATATGGACTATTACCTATATATTTAAAGCTATGTTCAGTTATACACAAATAGAATTATTGAACCGTAATGATCTCCATCAAAGATGACTACATGACCAAACTTCCAAAGGAGATAGCCATAAAAATCTATGCACCGTTTTGAACACACGTTTGCAAATGACAGATTACATTAAATAAGTTTTAATATGAGTATATTGATAATGTTTTTTTTTCAACTAACAACTTAATGAAAGAAAAATTAACGTAATTGTGCTTGTGTTGTTCAAATTTTAAGTTGTGCAGATTTTATGTTCAAATCCTGTTAAAATTTTTAAAAAAACTATATGTTGCTGATATACGGGCAGCCTATTCCGATAGATCCGTTCTGTACACATCCTTTGATGAATAAATAGCATAAACTTTATCTTTTTTGCTATTGACTACGTTTTTTCAATATTTTAGAGTCCATTTAGGGCCTCTGTAACTATTTACTCAGACAAAACCAAATTTATAAGTTTAAATAGTTTAGCATTACCATTGACATCAGATAAATTGAGAAACTCAAATTACATTGTCTAGAAAATATTTCAAATGATGCTTTCTTCAACAAAGGATCATAGTAATTGTTACTAAAGCTTTTCCCTTTAAAAAACAGTATATACCAGGAAAATATATATATATATATATATGATAGTGCAATATGGTTTAGATCAGGGGTCTCAAACTCATATCAGCATGTGGGCCGCAGTGGAAAATAACAGCCAGTCAGAGGGCTGCAGATTGTTTTTTCGTTAAATTTTATGAACACCAGTCTCACTATGTTAATTCTAAAATAAATTTAGTTTTATAAGTATTAAAAAGGTTTAGTTTGTTTACAAACGTAGACAGTTTATTTAAAAAACACCTTAGTTTACTAAAATAAGTCAACATTGTCATTTAATTACATAAAAAACATCAGAAACTGTGGTTCTCATCAAAATCAAATACGAAGCCTACTGCATATGACTCTCAATCATGTTTCTGTCCACTCTGCTGAGAGCGTTTTGCAGAGACCAAACTATCGACATTAGGCCTGAACTCGTGTGTGGTGGCAAGCCGCAAGGTTGCTCTCAGATGTTCATCAGTCAGTCTTGAACGCAACGCTGTTTTGTTGATATTCATTCTTGAGAAAAACTGTTCGCAAACGTATGTACTCCCGAACATCGCTAGAATTCTAGAAGCTGCGCAGAATAAGTTTGGAAACCTGTCTCTAGGAAGAAACTGATAGAAATCTGGAATGCCAACATCAGTGTATTTTTGCTTCAAAACAGTATCACACTGCAGGTCCAGTAGTTCCATCTGGACTTCCTCTGGAACGTGTTTTGCGTCAACTGCAAACGGAGTAGCAAAAAGGATAAACTGTGGTTCGAGAGCAGTGAATTGTTGAAAGCGGCGGCTAAAACTTTCCAATAGCTTGGAAAGGATGTCTGCATAGTCTTGCAGGCGCTCTGGTTTCACTGTGACCCTTTGTAGAAAACAGAAATGAGCAAGGTTACCATCTGCCAGCTGGTTGGCCCACAAAGAGAGCTTGCATCTGAATGCCTTGATGCGGTCAAACATAACGTTCACCAGCTGCTTTGCGCCCTGCATTTGTATATTGAGTGCATTGAGATGTTGCGTAATGTCAGTTAGAAAAGCCAGATCCGATAGAAACATTGGGTCATTGAGCTGAGGTACATCTCTGTCTTTCATTGCCATGAACAATGCTATTTCTTGCCTCAATTCAAAAAACCTCTGTAGCACTTTTCCGCGACTTAACCATCTAATTTCCGTATGATACAGCAACTCTCCGTATTCCGTTTCCAAATCCGCTACAAATGACACAAACTGCCTGTGGTTGAGACCGCGTGCACGTATGAAGTTCACCGTCTTCACGACAACATCCATCACGTCCTTCATTTGTAGGCTTTTGCCACAGAGTGCTTCTTGATGTAGAATGCAGTGTATGGCTGAAAAAGGTGCTGTCAAACTGAGCTGATTTCGTTTCTCTACTATTAATCCAACAACACCAACCTTCTCTGAACACATTGCTGGTGCACCGTCTGTAGCCACTGAAACTAGTTTGTCCCAAGCTAGCCCACATCTGTCAATACAAGCTTCCAGTTCTTCAAACACATCGCGTCCAGTCGTCGTTCCTTTCATGGGTAGTAAGTCCAATAGCTCTTCGATAATATTCAAGTTTTCATCGACTCCGCGAATGAATACGGCACAGTATGCGGTGTCTGTTATGCCAGTAGACTCATCCAGTGCAATGGAAAACGCTACAAAATCCTTTGCACGGGCAATTAGTTGTTGTTGAACATTTGTCGCAGACTCGGTGATCCTGCTGGCAACTGTGTTCGCAGACAAACTGATGCCTTCAAAGAGCCTTTTTTTCTGTGGGCAGATAATCTCACACGCCTTTATCATACACTCTTTTACAAACTGGCCCTCGGTAAATGGTCGTGATGCCTTTGCTATCATCTCGCTAACAACAAAACTTGCCTTCACAGAATCTTCGCTTGCTGTGCAGATGCGTGTGAAAACGTTTCTCTGTTTGGTGAAAGATACTTTTAAATGATTAACTTTTTCCTGGCGGAGTTTGCCGGACAGTTCAGCATATTGGTTCAGATGTAATGTTTCGTAATGTCTACGCACATTGTATTCCTTGTTTACAGAGATGCGTTGCAAACAAATCAAACAGCACAGTTTCTCGTCTACTTGTGTAACAAAATATAAATTTTCCCACTTATCCTGGAATAGCCTTTTTTCATCAGCAATCTTTCGCTTTTTGGATGACGATGACATTTTTAGGCCCACTACAGTAAATTTTTTAATCAATGAGCTCTCTCTGCACCTGACAAACGTAATGACAAAGCAGAAACAAAAGTACTATTCTAGCTGACATGTACTGCAGCCATCATACGATATTCGTTACAACTTACACTACGTAAATCGTGAGATACGGTTTTGAACGTCATTGCTACGTAGTAAGATAATGTTTTGAATGATTTGTAAACATCACATCGAAACAATATTGGACGTGGTGATCAATTTAGTTATTTTTTAACAGATAAATATGTGATGGGTACAGAATTGTGCAGTCGGCCACGGGCCGCACAAAAAAGTTTGGCGGGCCGCATGCGGCCCGCGGGCCACGTGTTTGAGGCCCCTGGTTTAGATGATATTGTTATTTTGAGACACGATCAAGCTATACTAAAAATCAAACTTGCAATTAATCGATCAATCTCTCTCTGTATGTGGACATAATTTAATGATACTATGACTAAGATGATATATCAACAGTCAAACTATGAACATGGATTAAAGTAAAAAATACTGTTGCAGTTTCAATATTTCACTTAGGATGAATATTAATGCTGAATAAAGGGCCGATTTAAAAAAAAATGATGTTATTTCTATGCCCCTATAAACACATTTTTGCACAAACATATTTTAATATCTAAAGTACTTTTTGATGCTGGGATTAGTCTTGGGAGATTAGTAAAGTTACTCAGTAGTCATTATTTTCTAGCCCCTAGAAAAATTATTGATATCTTTGTATTGATCTCTCTAGTAGAGAGTTTTAGTGATATAGTTTAAGTAAAATCTCAAAGAATGTCGTATCTAAGTCAATTATGAGTCCTCAACTCCGGAGATTAGAATAAAAAAAGTATTATTCAAATAAATATCTAGATATTTACATGTGTATGACATGAGAACAATGAATATCGGAGGAAATATAATTTCACTTTTTTTAAAATAAAAAACAACACCTTGAATAATGTATTATACTTATGAAATGTTATTTAAAAATAGATACAAGATATAAAACCTTTTGTTCTTGAATTCATCAAAAAAAGTTATACAACAGCTTTATAATTTATGAGTTGAACAATACAACATGGTTACCATCATCAGAAAGTGAATGAATGTTTCTATATTCAACTTAATTATTTATTCACTTCATGTACATACATGAAGTTATTTTCTATAGAGTCTAGACATTGTTTACACACTGCGAAACAGTCGAGTCATACTTATCAAAAAAAAAAAAAATATTGAATGTGCATATTTACGTTCAACTACTGTTCTCAACTACCCTACTAAGTCAGGTTTCATAGCTTAGGCTTTACTTTTTATATTTCTCCATAAAAAATGAAACTGAATGGTATTTAACATGATTACTTCAGCTTCAGTTTTACAAAAAAAGCATCTGAAACAGACAAAAAATGTTGAAAAATACCATCTTTATGTTTACTCCTTAGTCTAACTTTTTAAACTTATTCTAAAATTATTTTATGATATTAGTCAAACGAGTTCAAATTTTACTCTTAGTCTTATTTTGTCACATTCTAAATATTTTTATTCATACACTATGAAAAAACATCAAATTAGGAGTTTATTTAATCTTTAAGGTCCATGAGGCAGAATTTTCGAAAACTTTAAACTCCCAATAATGATTTTTTGAAAAGATTTACTCATACCATCAAAAATAATTGAACAATTAATCTTCTTGATTGTAATTTCGTATGCATTTATTTATGTAAAAATATGGTTTATAAGCAGTATCATTAATGGCCTCATCAAATCAGTACATAATGCTTGTCTATAAGTAATTTTAACTTTGAAAAGTATCCTATTTAAAACTAATTAAACTTTGTGTACTCATATTTCCCTAGTTTTTTCTACTCTCATTTAAACTTTTCTTTATATTTAAAATAATTATTATTTTAATGCCAAGTGAATAAATTCACTTTATTTGACACAGGCTTTTATTTTCATATATGTGGGTAGATGGTAAAATTATATTAACTAATTGCATATATGTACTTTACCAAACACTTTTTTTCAATGACTAAAAATACAAAATGTAATATGATCCCTGCATTTAGTATTTTTATAAAACTTGATGTATGTGTTGAATGATGCTGAGCTACACGTATCGACCAACTGAGTACAAACTCATTGAGTAAAAGTGATGTAGTTATTACCTCCATAAACCTTATACCCCAAGCACTGTCTTCAAAAAAATCAAACCTACAATTTTCATGATTTCTTAATGAGTTGTTCAGAGGCTTTGAGGGTAAGCAGAGTGGTTATGTGATCAGAGTCTAATGAAAAGAGGGTCCTGTATTTGATCATGTTTGGGATTACCTGATTGATATGATATACAGAGTAGTAATCAAGTCTGGGACCCCTGACTACTCCAGACATACTCTTGAGAGAGAAAGTATGTTCTGGATCTTATTAACTATCCCTACCACATCAACCAAGCCTCATTTTCCATGTACTTATTTTGTATTCTTTGCCGTTCTCTCATTACTATCACATATTTAGCTTCTAGTATCCCTTTTCCTATTCATGACTACATTTATATCTTCAAATATGATGGTTCTCTCGTCTCCCAAAACTCATTCAACAGAAATTTCGTGTCAAGAGATTCATAAAACCGCAGGTTGTCGGGTCCATAAATGTATATAATTTTTACTCTAATCTATATCTATTACAGCTTAATTATTTTCTTCATCCATTGATGTTAGTTTTGACTCATGTATTTCTTATAAGGCTATCATAATACTCCTGGTGTTAATTTTTTTATAGTAGAAACTTGAAAAACCATGCACTCCTAGAGAAATTGGCAATTAAATTTTTTTTTATTTTTTTTTATTTTTTTTTCTCTTTATTTACAAAACATACACACCATGTACATGAATATATGAATATATAAATAAATTCCGGAGCAGTTGCGTAAATATTACATCAATAAACGTTATAGTTTATAATTAATGCCCCGGATCTTAGAATTCCAACACGATAAACAATCACAACAAGTTATAAAACTTGAAAAAAAATGACATATAAAATCATGAAAAGTTTCATCTAGATGATAGTAGTTAAAAGACAACCAATAAAGGGTTGGTAATAGAAACAGTAAAAATCAAAAATTAATAAAAAGAACAATAACAAAAAAAAACAAAATAAAAGTAATCCATTAAAAGAAACACCAAAGATTAAAAACATAAATTTAAATTTAAAGAAACTTATGCATTTTTTTTACTATTCTCTCAACAATCTTCTTCTGACTGATTGACGTAGACGGAATATATTTAATCATATCTGCAGCATAGAACCAGCCTGCACTATCATCCGATGGAATTTTTAATGAGGGGGCGACATAGCGAGCAGAAGCTGCCAAAAAAATTCGCCTAATTTCCTCTTTTTTGATTGGTTGATGCAGGGTAATCCTTTTTGCTATTAGGGCCTTTGTGTTGAGAATAGCAAAGTCCATTGCTTTGGTTTCATCTGTCGAACTTTTATTCCTCGATAACCCATACAAGATAAGAGCTTTGACGATATTATCCCCTGCAGCAATTATTCATTTCACATTTAAGGAAATGAATTCTTTAAGGAAAGACAAAGCAGGGCAATCCACAAAGGCGTGAATTACGTCGTTGAAAAGCCTTCCGCAGTCCTTGCAGGGCCTCGAGAATTTTATACGGTCTGTAACGATTAATAATTGAGCAGTAAATTTTTTACTGTCATTAATACCTCTGAGGGAAGAAACAATTTTCTTCTTCCAACTTTCAGGGAGATGTAATCTTTTTCTATGAAGGTCCCACAATTTATCCACCTCCACTCCAAATCTTTGAGGAGACATCTTTAAATGCCAGGGGCAAGGTAATACATGATATTTGGAAGATCTTAAGAGTGAGAATTTGAATCTCCCGTCGTTTAAGATAGTTCTGTTGTTGAGATCATGGATAGTTAGGAAATTGCCATCCAACACCTCTTTTTCTAAAGTTGAGGGATCTGCCAAGTTTCTAAAAAAATATCTTTTACCCAAGTTCTGGTGAATTACATCAATGACAGAGTCATTATTATAACTTGGTGTCTTGGACCAGATGATTCTTTGAGCGGCAGCCCATATCGACGATTGTGATGCGGTAATGTCATTTGTTAGATTGGTTCCCATCATAAGTCGTACATATATAACATTTTCTGTTATTGTTCTTCTCCACTCTCTAGACGGATTTTTGGAAAGGTCAGATAATATTTTGGAGTAAATGTCCGGAATAATTTTGTATAAAAGTGCTAAGCCACCACCAAGATGAGCTTTAGGCCTTTTCATGATGGGAATATAACTATGGTGAAACAAATTGTTGAGCCATTTTCTTTCCTCATGAATTGCTTTTTCTGCAATTATTGGGCTTGCCGTGGCCTTATAAAGAACCATAGGAATCACCTGAGAATTGTAAAAATCGACTCTCTTTTGAAGGTTTAGATTTCTTGAAGCGGTAGTTCTACGAAAAACAGCTGACTGAATTTCAGTCCAATTATCCTCATGAACGCCATCACGCTCCCAATAGATTCCTAAAATTTCAATTTTCCTTTTAATTGGGCAATCAGCGATTTTTTGTCCAAAAGTCCATAAATGTATATAATTTTTACTCTAATCTATATCTATTACAGCTTAATTATTTTCTTCATCCATTGATGTTAGTTTTGACTCATGTATTTCTTATAAGGCTATCATAATACTCCTGGTGTTAATTTTTTTATAGTAGAAACTTGAAAAACCATGCACTCCTAGAGAAATTGGCAATTAAATTTTTTATGTTCAGCATTTATATCACAAATGGATATGAGATCAGGTTGTAAATTAAGAATATTAAAGTTTTTTATTACCCGAAATCGAATCACAATGATTTCATAAATTTTTTAATTGCAAAAGATAAAACACAAGAAAAGAAAAGAAATATACTTTTTTGAAATTTGGAGCCTTTTTAAAATAAACAAAACTTTTAAAAAAATAAACAATGTAACAGTGAAATGATACAACCAATGTATTAGGGTACAATTTAAGCCTACCGCTGGAGTATTGTATTGTATACAAAAGATAATTACTATATTGCTTTCCAATCATTATTTGCTGGAAGGCTTAGCTGGAAGGGTTCCACATTTTTTTCTGTTTCTTTTCTTGCTGTAACTAGCCTTCTTCAAGCCTCCAATTTCTCTAAGATAACCAGAGTTAAAAATAAATAAATCATAGAGCGTGTCTCTTCTTTCAGTATAAGTTTTAAATTTGGGTTTAGCTGCCTTTTCATTCCATCGCTACATAGCCTTTTTTTCTCAAAGTCTTCTAAGTTTGAGTTTCCCCCTTTTAATTCTTCATCCTTTTCCTGATGCATATTTTGTTTGGTAGCAAGCCTTTTCTCTATACACCCAATTCTTATATGTATATGTTTCCCATATCAGATTCATTCTAACTTTGACGTTTTTTGAGTTTCAAATTGTAACATGTTTCTTATAATACGACAGTTACATAAATATGTTAATATATTTATTATTTATCCATGTGAGTCATTTTCTTTATATTGAAAAAAAATTGATGTCACAACAAACATAATTATTTAGCAAAATTCCAAGAATGGAGTAATAAAAAGACTGAGTATGTGGTTCTTTATAACTTGGGGTATCAACAAATATCACTTTTAGGTCCTCTTAAAGACGCCTTAACTGAGACATCAAAAAAAGTTAGATAGAAACTGCCTATTTTCCAAATAGAAAAAAAGAAACAAGTACTTCTAAAGTCTTCTTCTTATTATTTTTCTTCAAACATCATCATTTTAGAGGTGAATTACCTTTAATCAAGAAACAAAGTAGTAACTGTGAGATAAGCAAATTTAAATAAAATAGGGATTTTGACTGAAGGTCTATTTTGTTTTTGTGAGTTTTTTAAATAGCTCAAAATTTATAAAATTAAAGTCTTGGAAAATTTGCTGGAAATCCATAATTATAATTCGTATATAGCTTTTCATAACATTATACACTAATAGTGTCCTTCATGTTTGTTAAATATGATTAAAAACTAAAATCCCGAGAGATAATTTTCATTCCTTGAATGTAAGGTTATAAACGAGACTTTTTAAAGAAAATAAGAAATCTGCAGTCCACAGTGCATGGTAGGCTCTTTTTCACAAATCATTAATAATCAAATTTCTGAGATTCCATCATATATATATATATATATATTGACGTGTACTGAACCAAATTTGTGTGTATGTATTACTATAATTCCTCAAGAGTTATGTTAAATCAAGAAGATAATCGATTTAGTAAATCTAAATTTTCAAATTCAACTAATCAAGAGATCACATTTGTATCCATTCTTCGAAATTCTTTCCACGTGACTCTTTTAAAAATCAAAGTTTAAATATGTGTTATTAAAAAACAAAATGACGCATTATTTTTCATTCCCAAAAGAATATTTTGAAGAAAAAAAGTCTGGATAAATTTTACCATAAGTATTAAACTTTCTTTGGATAGGTTCATCCCAAGCATATATATATATATATATAATTTAAAGGTATATATATAAATTATAACCATATTTAATATCCTTTTTACAAAATTGCATTACACCTGCAAAAATTAATAGCTATAATATTTTGAATTAACTCCAAAAAATTGCAAATCGTAAAAAGGTCTTTTAATGCATATATTATTAGATCTATTTGGCATTCAGAAGGTTTTTTTTTGGTCAATTGGGCGATGAACTTATAATAAAAGTCATTTTCGTATGTTGCAATATGTGTTATATTTATAAAATATATAAATTATAAATTAGAGTGTAACACAAATACAACATTTAGAATAAAATAAATTTTTATAACATGTGAATTTCATTGGGGGGGGGGGGGGGTACTACTTTGAGGGGGATGAAATGAATTTTGATGATTAAATAAAGCTTTTTATATTACAGATACTTTTTGCCTATATTTGTATATAATAAAACAACATTTTTAGTAATAAATAAATATAATATGGAAATATAAAAATTGTAATCAAATCAATAATAACCCATTCTTTTAAACTCGTATCTCTTCACAAGTTTACTCTTTTGAATACTAAAGATTACATACCTATTTTAACTTTAAATAATCTTTTTTGCCTTTAAAAAGTTAAAATAAAAAATTCCCACATGAATACATTGATGAAAAAATAATAATAATATAAATTGTACCTTAAATATTGTATTTTATTTTGATAGGTCTATCTCACGCACATATAGGGATGCATGTATGTAATTTATGTCCATATTTAAAATGAAGAAAAAAAACCCACAAATTTATAATAATTTAAATAAACTCCTAATAATTCCAATTAATGTTCGTTAAAGTTTTTCTAGGTAATTAAAGGTATTAGTATTTTTAATATACATACATATTTGTTTATATTTTATTTGTATAATATGTATAGAATAAATTAGAGTCTTCTTGAATGAAAATTAAATTAAGTGACGTAAAAAAAGGACAATATATAATATATGAATGCACATTAGGGTGCATCATCAAATTACGAATGACACTCAATCCTAAAGAATGACAATAATAAAAATAAGAATTTGTGCTAAATTTTAGCCCCAGGGAGTAATATCTAATTGGCTCACCACATTTTTGAAGTTTTAGTCCTATCATGAGGTGCCAGAACTTACTCAATATTTTTTTTTAGCCATTAAATGGATTCATTAAATGAATGAATCCTGCAACTGTTCGGAATGGGAAAAAAGTATGAATAGATTTAAAGTTGACTAAATGTAACTAACTTTTTTTTAAGGGAAAGTTAATATTCAGTATTTCATAGTTTGTAGGAGAACGACTTTATATTGCTGAGTAAATTCTGTTACTATAGTTCGTCATAAACTATGCTAAAGTAAGGAGATAATCAATTTATAGATAGAATTTTTGTAAACCTATTTCAATACTTAGTTGAATCTGATTTATTATATTTTTGCAATTTTTTTTAGTAAATACTGACTTTCTACGTATGCAGTCTTCAAAAAGGGCATGTAAAAGTCCACTTAAATTCCTTGAATATCTGTGTTGAGTGTGATGTAAAACTAAATACTTGTATAAAGTCTGCAAAAGAGGATTTTTACCAGAATGTGACGCAAATCACTGATTTAAACAGGTAGAAGAAACTACATTTTAGGGAAAAATGGAAAAATTGTTACTAATTCATATATCAGATGTTTATTCTTTAATTTATATATCTGGAGGACATTTTCTAACAAAAATATATATTTAAAAGTTATAACTTTGTGTATTTTGTATTATTTAGATACAATGTCGTAACACAGTACCTACATATTCTACAGATTGATGAAAAACAAAGTAAAGAAAAAACTTTGGAGGCTTACTTTGACCAAAGTTATACAACAAACAGGCAAAACGTGCTTGTTAGTTTAAGCAGATTTCCTAGATTGCCAAGCAACAACTTTTTTTTCCGCAAGATGTTTCTTTTGAAGTAGATATATGTTTAAAATTCGTCTTAATTTCGCAGAATTCCCCGTGTTTTAATTGAAGTAACAAAGAAAATTCAAGGAGGTTGCGTAGTTAGTTATATGTAGAATAGTTCATGGTACCCTCAATAGATAAAAATGTCATCTCTTGTTCAAATCACTTTGAACAAAATTAGTCACGGCACATTAAACTTCCATATACATAATTAAATAAAGTTTTGTCTGTACGATTCCTTAAAGGTTATTTGTGAATAAATTATATTGGTTAATTTTGAAAACAAAAAGTGGGATAAATAATTGACCCTAGTGTGTATATTTTGAAATTGACATGTTTGACCCTATTGAGATGTTTGGTCATGGATACTTATTAAATAAAAGCTTTTTCGTAAGACAGAGTTTGTATATGTACACAAATGCGAATAAGCCATGGACATAAGAATAAGTGAGTCCACCAAAAAAGAGCATACATTCATCTGGCAATTATAAAGCAACATATTCTGGACATTCAAAATCATGAGAATCACGTTGCCTTCAGCAGACTGCGTGGATTATAACCTTTTTCTAATTCTCAGAGCAATAATAATAACCTTGAAAATTTACAAATTAGCTTACATATGATGTACTATTCATACTTTGAGTTCTAGACGATGAAGTTTTACACAAACCAACCTCGAGTCCCTGATTTAAGACATATTGATTTTTTCAGACGTTATTTTATCATTAGGCTATTTTATCTTCAGAAATGTACAGGATAAGTTGAGCACGAACATATTGTTTTGTTTTTGTTTTTTTGTTTTTATAAAGAAAAGCCTCTTATCATTGTATATTTCTTACAATGAAATTAAATATGTTTTTGTGAATTTGTAAAATGAAGGAGGGAGTTTGAGTTTATATTTAAGTTAGTATAGGTCAACATACTAAGGTTTTAAGGCTCTTTAAGGGATAAATCTAAGGCAAGGGGATTTTCTAGTATAAATACCTAGGTACAAGTCATTTTGAGTAAAATAAACCCTGTAAACAAAAGCAGAATGATCATGTAGCAACATAGTTTTATTTTATGGTATAATTAACAGAATGACAAGGGGATTGTAGTATATTAACCCAATATTTGACCTTTTAAGGTCAATAGATTTAATTTTTTTTTTGAGGAAAATAATTATTACAATGCATCAGGGATGTGAATATAATTTTCAAACTTGGAGGAACAATTCAAAGGTGTCTTGGAGAGGAGAGGAACATCTCTCCTCCGACCCCTTTGCAAACTTCATCCATGTGTTGTATATATTGTTGAATAATATTATTGCACCGGGATATCACGATTTCAATGTTGGTTGTTTCAGTTGACAAGCTGTATCATGTATTTTTTTTAGGCTATCCTTTTTTTGGTTTCGTAGAAGACACATCTATTAAATATATAATTTTTGATATTACAAATGAGTTAAAAGTGCCTAAATCATACCTTTTGTAATGAAAATATGGCACAAATATATACATATATATTTTATGGGAAATGACTTTTCTTTCCATTTTCGAAGCAATGTGTTCAAATTGATTAAATGAAAGGTGCTCTCGTATATATGGTGTTCATATAAGGTGTGGATTTGATGCTCTCTAGGAATGACTCTTTTTTTTTTTTTCATCTCTACCTATGACTATGTTATATTTTTGTAACATGAGTAGATTTATTAAAAGGTATTGAATATTTCCTTCGGTATATGGAGTATTTGTTGACAAAAATCTCATAGTTGATATCATAAAAAGAGTAAAGTAAATAAAGATCTCTAGTTACAGGGCAAAGATATACACAATTTTGAAGTCTAGTTCAGATAAGGTGTTTATTATATTGACAGAGAACTTTTTCATTTAATTTATTGTATTGTGTCACCTTCATAGACTACTTACATATTGATACCTTCCACGAAAAATGTTATACGTGCTAATATTGTTAATAAGAAAGGCTCAAGTACATATTTTTCGTGAATATAAATACAAGCCAAATTACCTTGAACAAACACATAATTACATAATGTGCTTATGGTATAATTCATAAAAAGTACTATCAGAATAGCAAAGTCTAACTAATCTATTGGATAGTAAATTCAAAGTAGGTGGCAAAACTACTTTGGAATCATTTTTTTAGAATCACTAAGAGCTCCATCTTGCAAAAGTTCCCCTTATCCCATTATACATTTAGCTAAAAAATACTCGTAATAGAATATTCAAATGATATTCCATTAGCCAAAATAAATAAAAAGGTAATTACATAAAAAACCATTAAAAGGTAAACATGTACATAAATAATATATAAATAAATATGTTTTAAATAAACACTTTTTCTGCCCATATTTCTTACTAAAGACTTATAAAAAACACCGTTCCTTAAATATCGTCATTTTGCAGAGAAAATTGCTCTAATATGTCACTATAGAAAATGAATTTAAATATTATGTATTACAGTTAAATTAATAAGCATAACTAATTTTATACTTTTAGGAAATGAGTCTGAGGAACTTCATTATCGCTACCAACTCAACGTGGTTCATGGAAAAAGTGAATACACTTATAAAGGACCCGTCATTTCTATGATGAAAGCTGCACATGAAATTAGAAATGAAGGAAGATGTCTCGTTATTAGAGAAAGGGTCTGGGATTACATGAGCTATAAATTGAAAATCACAAGGCATTGAAATCCTTTGTAAAGAGATGATGAAGAAAAAAGTCTTTTGAACATCCATTACTTTTTTTCCAAATATTTATTAATAGAATTTTGAGATTCAAATGAACATATTAATACCATTTATCTGCATTAATATATCTGCAACCTGCATATACATATAAAATTACATCTACCTTTGATTAAATGAATTGTTTAATAACCCTATTCCAATGTTGATACTACGTAGGTATAATAAATAAAAAGTTTTAATATATATATTTATATACAGGAAAATAATTAATTAATTATTTCTACATCAAATAAATTCCACATTCTCAAAATATTCAGCCCTCAACACGGAGATTGTTATCCGGTATATGAACAGGGGGCTATATCATAAATGAAGGGAAGTATTTGAACTAATCTTTTAACACGTTTTATTGTATACCTAGAAATAAAGTATTTAGTTATTGGATGATATTATCAATAAATTACACTCCCTCCTGTTTTAAAATGAGATGAGAAATTGAATCAATATAGCAACAGAATAGGACCATGGAACTTTGAATAAAGATCCTGATAGCTTATTTGTTGATCCTTCTTCTACCAAATTCTTCTTGGTTATTTCACAATTTTCTGTTCTTCTTATGTATAAGAGTATATATCCTAATTTAGAGCTACGGATCCCATAGACCCACGACCTGTAAATAGATTTAAAATAATATTTACAAAAATACCCATTTTGATTTTTTCATGATAGACAAACAATAATAACAGTATTTATCAAATATTAATTATAATTATTTATTACCCTTTTAATTTGTTGTTTATATTATTATAAATATAATAAGATTATGTGTTTTCTTTAAAAATGTAATTTTTCTTCAAAGAATCCTTAAAATATGAATATTTGCTATGAGCATCAATACCAATATGTATTGGTATTGGTAGCAATACCTTATAATGTCAATATTTCTTGACAGCCCGTACTATTATAATTTGTCATTATAATATCAATATTTCATAGGAAATTACTTATAAGAAATTATGGGTAAATAAAGCATAATTAATTCAGACTGAAATTCAAAACTATAAATTTGTCCATCTTCCAGAAAGAAAAAAATATATATCCTTTATCAGGCTTTGCATGAACAACATGATTTATTACATTAAAAAATGCAGAAATATACAATTTCTCTGAAAAATACAAAATATGATTTGAATTTTTTTTTGAATTAAATGCATTTTTTATAGCTTTTTGCAAAAACAAAAAATACATATATGGTTATATAGCGTTGGATTGTAGTATTAAAAATGTATCAATGAATTTCCGCCTAATTTAATAAAAGTTATAATATTCACTCTATACTAATATAATTTTTGAACTGAGATGTTTTAGACCTCAAACTTTATTCATCTGTTTCTTATTCCATTCAAATTATACTTTACCGCCTCCGCTTTTAGGCATGTTCCTAAAAGTCAAAATAAATTCAATTCTTTTAATGGAGTGATGATGTATTTGTAATGAATTCTTCTTATAATTTACAATTTTTTATCGAGGTATAATTTATTTGTTTCCTTTCAAGTCATTCTTTCCTTTTGTTCCTACCTCTCGAATTCTTCTTCTTCTTTTTTCAATATGAGTCGTACTTGTTGCTACAAATGTAATAGATACTCTTATTTACAACCTCATCAAAAGTGACGAACACTTATTTTGTACTCGAAATTGGTTTTAAGTGATTAATATTTCATAGTTGTTTGTATAAATGTCTTAATTATTCTAATAACAAATTATAGTTAATTGAGACTCCAAACTAATTTTCTTAAAATTAATTTGAAAAAAGAATTTAGTTTTTTTCTCCATGCCTTGAATACATAAATTGCTATTTTTAGCATTTTAATTGATATTTACGAACGTTAAATGAATGAAATACTTTTAAAAAATGTTACAAAATTTAAATAGTGTAATTATAATTAGTATTTTTCATCTTAAATTGGTTTTATTTTTGTTCAATAACCACGTTAAAAAATTACATTAGTATACCTTTTTTAAAAGTAAATTACTAAGTATTTAGGAAAGCGTTTCTCAGAGTGAGGTCCATCAAAAAATTCCCTCTTCTAAAATTTAATTTTTTTTAAATCGTCTTTGGGGAATGTTCCAATATTTTAAAAAATTGTAATTTGGCTTAGAAATATAGAAAATTAGACAAAAAAAATATTTTTTGAGGAATACATTTTCTTTTAATTATTGTTTTAAATCAAAATAAAAAAAGCGGTGACTTGAGATTTTATACACATTTAAAATCAGTTCTGATTAAAAAAAAATTGAGAACCACTGTATTAGAGGATAACAGGAATTTGTTTTTGTTTTTTAGAATTCATGGATTTAGCATCTCCAAAGTTGCATTTTGGAAATATAAAAACTATTATACAAATAGATTTTCTGGGATCATCCGTTATAAAAACTTTTTTTATGTTCTTAAGTAAAAAAAAAGTTTATAAATATTAAATTTAAATCCTTACAAAATATTAAAATCTATAAATTCTAGGAACTGCCTTTTCTCTTCTAAAATTTGATAACCGATTGATTACTAAAAAGATATAGAAAATAGTTTTAGCCTATAAATAGTCAGCTTTGTATGTGCTAGAAAAAAGAAGGTGGCCATATAACTTTTTTTAAACAAAATTTTAATATTTCTTAAAGATCTAAATTTAATATTAGTAAAAAAATCACATAAGGAGAGAAGTTTTAATTCATGAGGAAATCGTTTCGCCCAAAACCGGTAGTCAGCGGAGAATTCTGTACAAATTTAATGAGGTCACTATGCTTTATTAAAAAGTTAATAAACTTATCTTTCAAGTATCAATTACACTTTTTTAAACAGGAATTTACACGAAAATAAAGTAAGATGAAGGGTTCCAGTTACTTTATAGACTTCTAGTTTTTCCAACCTAAGTACCAAGGCATCTTTATAGCCAAGATTTTTCTGCAAAAGAAATTTTTACAGAAACTGCAAAAATTAACATTAAGTTGTTCAAAACTGATTTTTTTAAAAACGACCATAGGACGCCTTGACAATTTGGGTGATAAAATATAGTGTATTTATTTAAAAAGTGTAATTTATTCTCTAACAACAGGCGAACGAGGCCGTCAGGTTCAGCTTGTATAAACTACTTTTAAAGAAATCATTAACTTATTCCTAAATATATATGTAATGATGTTAAAATATATTTAAATGATGCATTTATTTATTCATATGAATTTTTATAAACATTTCACTTGCAAAGCCCTGTCCTTCATCAGAACAGAGATAATTTGATGCAGAAACTTTTTTTCAGGATTTTTTCACTTTAATCCATTTTAATTTTTCTATTATGATAAGCCTCTTATATCAGTTTCGGTGTTTGCTTTTTCATTGAGAAATTAGCTTCTTAATAATTTTTTATTCTCTTGAACAGAAAGTAATTTGAAGCCTCATTAATTTTCTGATGAGTACTTTAGAAAGTAGAATGTTTAATTTTCTTTTCCCTTAGCCAATTCAGTAAATTATTTTAATTACATTGATTGGACTTTGTTATGATATATTAAAATAATTGAAGGGGCGGAATGTAACTTATTACTTTGGTGTTTTTCTTAACAGATTATAGTGGCATTAAAAATTTAGAATAGAACCCTAAATTTGTTGCAACTAATGCCATAGTAATTTTTGAATGGACTCGGACTTGACTCGAAAATTAATTATTATTTAATCAATACAAATAGAGTATAAACCTCAATTTGTCTGTCAGAATTGCATCTCAAAATTACTACATTTTTACACTTAAGTGAATCCTATAATTCATATTACATATAATTAATTAAATGATTTTATTTAACCATGTAGTGGCTACTTTTTTTTATTCAACAATTTAGCTATCATTTAAAACTATTATAATAACTTCAAACTGACAAAAGTAACACATTTTATAATTACATAAATTTTTTCATAAGAAAATAAAATAGGATGAAATTTCATAATGATTATCTCAAAAATATATATATAGTTATATCAGAAAAACTGAACATTGATTCGGAAGGAAAATGTAATTCCAATTTAAGTTTTCATAATTGCTAGGCAATTAATTACATTGAAATCGATACAGTGACTACTATAACAAGTCACTGAATATGTTCTCAAAAAATAGAAACATCAAAAAGAAAGAAATATTACATAAAAATGGAATAATCAAGTTCATGAAGATCAATATATGTACACGAGATGAGCTAAACTTTGATTATGACATTGGAGAACGTATATCCCCTCATCATACAAAAGCCCCTCTCAGAATCACATTGACGATCTGGGCATTTTAGTACAGTAAAAAATTATTCAAGTCAATGCTTAACACGGCAACAATCTTCTTCAACTGGATGTATCAGGCATTCTTTATACTATCAACTTTTGAATGGTTCAAGTGGAATATCTTTTCGACTATTGTCACACTAATAGGTAGAGGCATTCTTTCTACTAAGGCTTGTATTCTTCTTCTCTTGCACCTTTAAAATAGTAGAACTACATAACATAAAAACTGTTTTTATTACGTATAAGGTATCCATCCAAAAGTTAAGAGAATGAATAAGGCAAAAACGTCCAAAGATATGCCCATCTAGAGGACCAATCATAGATTGATCCTTGAAGTCCTTAGTCTCGTCCATTGTCATAAATCTATAGTTTTCGTCAATTTCCCGTTTTATTTTGAAAATTCTGACTCGACTTAAGAGCTTCAATGATTGGGTTACGGGAAAACAAGAAGAGACGAATTTCTCCATAAATTGTATGAAATTTTGATGTCCCCCGACTGAAAGTGGGATATTACATCATTAAGTCAGGCTTGAAATCAGCTGTACCTGAATCATTACTGATGCCATGTTTATTGAATGGATCCGGATTTCTCTTGTGACATCAGCGATTTGAAAGTCTCATGATCGGAAATTTCTTCATTATAGAAGTCGAGAAATGGCATGGCCGGAATGCCATCACACTCGTATCCTTGACAAATTTTCAAACGTTGCTACCTCCATTGTCGGCGACCCAAGTTCCTTAATCAAATCCTCAGGCATTTTTTAACTTAATTTAAAAATGCCCC
Organism: Lepeophtheirus nordmannii; assembly: GCA_963680855.1. Classification (NCBI taxonomy): domain Eukaryota; kingdom Metazoa; phylum Arthropoda; class Copepoda; order Siphonostomatoida; family Caligidae; genus Lepeophtheirus; species Lepeophtheirus nordmannii. Next base: position 22,674,332 of record OY804522.1, on the reverse strand, counting down.
TTGTTGTTTTTGAATGGAATAGAAATGAATATGAAAAGAAGAAGAAGAAAGAAGAAGAAGTTTGAAAACACCAATGTTGCCAACAACTAGGAATGTAAATTTCTAGCAAATCGGGCTTGGAAGAATCTAAGGAAGAGAAAACCAACCTGGTAACCTTGAAAATTTAATGAATGTGGAGAGGGAAGAAGCTTGAGCTGTCATGACGTTTTACCGAGGTACAAGCTGCTATTCTCCTTTATAAATACAAATCAAAACATCAATAATGAATTATAACATTATGTAATTTATGTATATCATAGATGAGAGGTAGAAAATTAACTCAAATTAATGTCAGAAAATTATATATTTTTAGCTTACAAGTCGTAAACTCATAAAATTATTAGGGGGAATTGGACTTGAGCCCCTTTTTGTTAACATTGTATTTCCTATATTAATCCAAGAATTTGTATTCCTTTCAACTGCAAGCTTAGAAAATGGGGAGTATATGCAAGAAGTGCAATCCAAGTAACTTCTTGAGCTCTCTTCCTCCGGTGAAGTAGCTAAATTAGACTCTAAAATTATCCCAGTATGCATAAGCACATTAAATCAATATATATATTTTATTCAGTACTAGATTGAAACAATAAAATAGAATATGTTTAAGACTTATAATGAATTCGACACTAAATATATGCTTAAATTATACATAAATATATAACATAGAAACTCAAATTAGAACAAAATATTTTCAACTCAAAATAAGATTAAGCTTCAAATGTAAATTTTGTGACTTATGTCGAGCCATGTACGTAATAATTTAATTAGTGAAGGAAAAATTATGTATATAAATATATATATTGAAAACGTTTAATGGCAATTACAAAATTAATAAACGTTTAACAATTAAATAAATTCATCCATAAAGTAAAAGTAAATAAATTATCTAATCGAGTTAGCATAAAGTCCTTGATCGTTGATAATGGAGAATATAACGAAGATCCTAGGTTAGTGAAATGACATCTAAATGAATTTGGGACAGAAGTCTTGAGAAAACTTAACATTATACAATACGCTAAAAGTCGTAATCATGAAATAAATATAGAGATTTATTCAAGGAACGTAATTGAAGACAAGTATGATATTTTTAATTTCATCACTAACAAGACCAAGACGCTTGTTTCCTTGAATGTCCAACTCAACACGTTTTAGTCAATTTCACGTTCTATACTGAAAAATCCAATCCTTCATACTACGCCATTTGAATGAAAAGAAGTGTTGTCCAAAATTAAGAAATAAGTTTAGGGAAAGAATATCTCCACCATCATGTCATGTTATTACACTTGAATCACTCAAAAGTAAATGTCTGCATGTGATTGAGAGGAACAAGGGATACATATAACTGAAGAAAATGTCAACAGAATCCATAATTCACGATAGCAAGTTCTTTAAATACGATGATCGGACTTCAACAAAATTGAAGATATACAATGACCATAATGAAATTATCTCAGTAGTGGAGGAATCCAGGGAAACACCCCAAAAATCTTAAATCCTACAGTTAATATAATTAATATTTACTATGAAATTATAGTTTTAATTTCTAACATTTAATACTTATTATGGTTTAAGTTGACCATTACAGCATTTGTCAACTCTGCGTAGGACAATAGATTTGAAGAAGTCCTTAGAGCCAATGACAACTCTAATGGACGGAGGTTTCGTTCTTAGAACGATTGCCTACTTTTAGTAGTAAACAAGGGAATTGGAGTAGTCCATAAAGGCAGTGTCGAACACATTGATGTGCAGAGAATTGAAATTCCTGTCATAAATCCAAACATGTTCACATCGATATTCGACGATTCATTCCAATAGGAATTTTATTGAAATAATCGATTGTTTTTCAACAGAATATTACATGTGTTACACAAATCATGCGAGATCTTTACTATCAGGTATACGTTCTCCCCTCGGTAATAAAGGAAAAATGATAAAAGCACTGGAAAACAAAAAGTACTGTTCAATGTACCAGCCCCAAGAAATCTCGCGTGCGAGATTTTGCTTGAAATTTACATTTCTACCAACAACCGTCCTTGGTGTGCATGTCAGCTGGGCCCTTTACATCCTGAACTATCAAGCAGATGTTCTTCCCTCACACGTCCAGCTTTTTTGTCCATTCACAACCTCGTCGAGCTTTTTTGTTCACTCGCAACCTCGACTCACAAAAGGGAAAGGAAAAATTTGGAAAAACATATGGTAGCTACTTTTCTGTATTTTCCTTGTTGCCAACTTGTTAATATTTGGCAGAATTTGTTATTTAGATATACTATATATTTATAAATTTTACCAATCACAAACCAATCGTTACTACTTGTAATATATTCAAAATTCAAAAAATGGCGCGCAATCCTTGATTTAAAATATTTTTTATGCATCAAAATCATACATAATAATAAAACCCTTTTTGAGTTCACAATCAGCTACTTTAAGTCAAAAGAGTCAAATGATGAAAGTCAGCTGAAGGGAGAATACATAGTGTTTTTGTTTATCCCAAAAAGCTCGTCGTGCTTCGGAAAACAAAAAGTACTGTTAAAAGTGCCAACTCCACAAAATCTCGCACGCAGCATTTTGCATATTTTTTACATTCCTAAGTATAATATCGAAAATATAATTCCTTATAATTCATCTCTAATTGCTTATAACAAAATTGATATAATATAGGCTTATAATTTTTCTGTCACGTCCAACTTTTTCATTGGTGAGTTAGTTCATTATTACAGCTATTTTCATTTATTAACTCATTGAATTGGCTTTTTTACCTCTTAGATTGATAGTAGTGATAGGGAGTGATGATTTTTACGTTATTTATTTTTGTGTTCTCTTGAAACAGTCCATGCTGCTTAGACTGACTCAGTTTCTTACGAGCAAGAAATGTCACATATAAATGCTTCACATGACCATCACTAATTGATTGCTTGAATTTCTATATTTTTTATTTTGAAATCGATATTTATGCGGAATGTTTTAAAAGAATTCTAGATAATTATTCAAAACTAATGACACTTTGGAATTTCTGTCTCAAGAACAATAAAATGGGCACAGACGTAAAATATCGAATCATTGGAGTAGTGTCCCAAATGCAAAAATTCGATTACTTTTTTTGCATTGAATATCAACTTTACTCTTATACTGACAATTTATCTAAAACCCTCCAGGCTTGTACTAGCAGAAGGACTGCCGAATTAGTGGTGTCTGTTCTTCAAGGGTTGAGAAATGATGATTCCTTCATATGTTCATTCTAGATAATCACTGACAATGCTAAGACATTTGATTTCATTGAACAGGCCGGGCTGCTAAGAAAAAGGAAAGCTCTAAATTATTTAATATTGCACTACGTCGATGGCTATCAAAGCACCACCAAGATGACCAACCAACAACAGCTGAAGATCGATACTGTGAAATTTATTTTGAAACTGTAGATCATATGATTTCTGCAATTCGTGAACGATTTGATCAGCCGAGTTTTGAGGCCTATGAAAATATGGAATCATCTCTAATTGTCAAAAACGTCGCACTCGATGATATATCCAAAGAAACTTATTACCTCAACTCAAACTATGGCTCGAAGATCAATATTGAATAATTTTTACAAATAGAGTCCGACATACTTCGAACTTTATTCAGAAATTCTAAGCCGGACTGTTTCCGCGGTATAACTTATGGGCTAGAACCTTTACCTCAAGCACAACTTGGGCTTTTAGCCAATACTGTTAAAATTCTGGAATTGATACTCGTAAATACCTCTACTACTGCAATACTGGAAAGATCATCCTCGCTGGCAAGGCAAATCAAAGCATGGCTTCGGTCTACATCAATGACTTCTAAATTCAATTCCTTGTCCATTCTTTATGCACATTACAGATTCAATTGATTTGGTTTAGGTTGTAAACGAATTCTTATCAAAATCCGAACCCAGAAAATGTACTTTTGGAAACTTTTAATAAGATCTCAAGATTTAATGTTTCCAAAAAATTTATTCTATAATCTTTGATTTTTCAATATAGTTTTATTATATAATTATAACCTTGATAACTTTTTGGGATGATTAATGCCAAAAAATAAAAAATATTAATGTAACAATATAATAGATTATTTAGAGAAATATTTGAAGAATATTACATCTTTTGGGTGAAAAATGATTTATCATGATTTATAATTAATATATTAATAATATCAAAATGCAGCCTGAAATACAACAAATTTGTAACCTTATCATATAAATTATTATGGCAGAATGCCACTGCTTATAATAAGTAACCATTGACAACTAGCAGGAGCTGGCTCACAAAGTATTTGTCTGAAAATGACTGCCTGTTGGGACCCAGTTAGACTTTGAAGGAGAGCCTCTTATTTGAAGAACTTGTTGCCAGGATGGTAATCATCTTAGATAAGACCTTTTCGATTCGCCTCTACAAGTTCGAAGCCAAGAGCAATAAGAAAAGTCGAGAAACGAAACAAAAAAAGAACGAAAGTACTTATGAACGACTAAAGGAATGCATTTCAATATTTTCCATTCATGCGCTCAAAAATAAACGACATATATGAATGGCGTTCATTTTCCACTCAATCTCCAAGTATGACAATTATTTATTAATGTTGCATACATACATATACATATATGTATACCCATATATAACGTTTTTTACGGCCCTCGAATTAGTTTAAGTCAACTTTGTCCTAATTTTCAATTACTTAGGACACAGCCTTTGTAGTTTACATTTTGATATTCTAATTTGGAATATGTAGCATGATAATTCTCACAAAATTCTTTAAAAGACATCCGGAGAATGATTAGGTATTTGAACTTGTTATTAAATCTGTGTTTTAATAAGAAAAACAAACAAAAAATAGAGATGAGAAAATAAAAGACTTTTCATATTGAATAGTTTATACATGTTTCATCAGATTTTCAGCTTCACTTCATTATGTGACCTATGAAAGAAACAATATCCTTTAACTACAAAATAATCACTAAAAATAACTCAAACAATGAATTAAAGTGAAGAAAGCCTTTAATTTAAATAGAATCTGTTAAAAAAATGAAACATGATTCATCCATGTCTATAAGTGATGAAATATAAGTGACAGGTTTTGAATTTCTCTCACTCCCATATCAATCATTAATCAATATTGGAGTGACCATGCTATTATTTCCAAAAAGAGGACACTTGACCCCATGAGTTTGTTAGAGGAGGAGGGGGTGTTAATATTTTGAAATAAATACGTTTTAAAATAAAATATTACTAAATTTTGACTCTTGAGAAAAGATAAATAAATCTTTATTTTTGTCGATCCACAATTTTTTTTGTTCAGTTCTTAAGTAGACCGATCCTATAGCCTTTTTAATTATTGTAATCAAAATCAGGACCGGTGCCATAAGGGAGGCTACGTCATTCACATACCTGCTTGTCCCTTCAGCCAAGATTTATGTTCAATATAACAAATTATCCCCTTTGGATATTTATTCGTCCCCTTTGTCAAAACTGAATAAAATTTAACTCTTTGGTAAATATAATTTACAAGCAAATCAAATCTCTTATCGCAGAGTAATTAACAATATTTTAAGTCATCACATCCATCCTAATTAATGGCACATAACGTCAGTTCTATTTCTTTCACACTATCTCAAAGCTACATAAATAAATAAATAATGCTACGAAAAGACGAGAAGCAATTTTTTGCCTCCATTAAAAAAAAGAAACAAAATACGATTGTATATCTAGTAATTAGTTATAATTGAAATTTAGTCAAATGTAATGGTGTGTTTTTACTTTGATAAAAGTTCAAGCAAAATCACAATTAATTATCCATCAAGTATCGACTTTTCTTATTCTTGGTACTGAACCCGCTATCATCGAACTGTAATTATAAATTAAGACGGATCCAACAATATTTTAAACAATTGAGTATTTACATAATATATAAATTTAATTAATTGAATAGATTTACGAGGTATTTCGATCAGTAGACCTGCAAATTAAAAAATGAAAACATTTTAAAATATGAGTAGTTGAAAAATGGGTTTATAAATTATTATAATAAATCCTTTATACACCATCTTATGTTGCAAAATTGGCACAAAGAAAAAACTGGTTTTCGCAATAGAACTTATGCTTATTATAACATTCCTTATTGGTACTTAAATACATGCATAATATGTCATTGACCCCGATCACTCCAGTCAATGAAATGATTACAAACATAATAATATAGTATTTATATATATATATATATTTCTTTATTTCAATATAATTATATAATAATTACTTAATGAAAATAAATCAAAGATTTTAATCAATCAGTTATAACATATGTATAATAGTTCTTTGAATGATTCAAATCCAAAGCAATGATGACTATAATATATATTAAAGGCCACTAGTCATCCTTGTTTCCCTCTGTAAACCAATCATTATTGTATCTTGGACAATAAGAACGACAAAGGAAAGCAATCACATATTATTTAGGTTTGCATATTTCTTTTTTTTAAATCTCTTATATATAATTTTTATTATTTTTTAACCAAAAGGTAACTGCAAGCATATCATTACTTTAATTATAAAGCTCTTCCTCATTCCCTTTGGATTTCTTTCAAATGTGTTCTGAAAGAAATCCAATGAATTAAGTAGCACCACCGCATTGTTTGAGCTGATGAACAAATGAATTAAAAATACATAGAATTGTAAAAGATGGGAGGGAAATATGAAGACAATTTAGATAGATAAATAAATAGAAGAGATGAGAATCATTCATCATATAACTTAACAATCATAGTGCGCACGAATATCATATATAGATATATGCATAATTTTTTTTAAAGACCAAAACATAACTGGACTTTTATTTTGACATAAAAATGCAATATGTAATTCAAAATTAATCTCTTCACAACAAAAACGACAACAATTTTATTGCTTGATTTGATTTATATATATATATATTTATGTAGGTTTGTGTGTAGTGTAGTCTGTCCGTGTTTTTTTTTTCTTTTTTTTCCAAGTATATTATCTGTAAATCAATTGTCTTATATAAAAAGTCCTTCTTCTTTTTTTGAGCGCTACAAATGAGATGTTGACTAGAGACCGAAAACGACTAACTTCAACTATTATTGTTAATGATTTCAATATTGTCCGGTGGACTACCTCTAAGACTAATATACAATGAGTCACTTGGCACTGGTTTCCAACTCAACTTTGTAGAAGGTTCATTGAGTGGTGGTGTGTTTGACATGGGTAAACACTTGGTAGAGGATGAAGGCTCCTTCACCTCATAGAGAGGAGATAAATTGAATTTTATATCATCTATGAGTGTATTTGCGGGGGGCTCTGAAAGTTCTCTCTCCACTGATGAACGTCCACTCGGAGGAAGTCTTTTCCCCATGCTTTTAGCAGATATACTTCCAAATGAGGATCTTCTGGAAGAGCATGCAGATGGGGCTCTAAAGAGTTCTGCCTCCATATCCAGCTCCAGTCCAGAACAGAAACTACTAGAAACAAAGTCGTCATCGTGAACAGAGAGTGTATCGCATATCTCAACATCCCATTCCAATTCTTGATCAGATTCTGGTGGTATGGACATTTTATACTTTGACTCCCTTATATCATGCCATCCCTGCGTAGGAGACTCCCATTCCAACGAATTGACGCCTGAGGAAGAAGTTGGATCAAAATCAAGACTAGATAATGCTATCATGGAGTAGAAATTCTTATTCAGGCTTTGATTAATTCGAAGACAAGGTGGAACTTGATCCTCTTCTGTTCTTCCATCTTTCTCATCTTCTTGCTGTTTACACTGGTTTACACGAATGGATGGAACAACACGAGACTCGGACTGAAAACTCAGATCTGAGGTCAAAGAATCAAATGAAGCCTCTCGAATAAGTTTACGTACTTCTCGAGCTCCTTTAATCAATTCTACCATGGAACCTGTTGCACTAATAATGGAGTCAACAGATTCCTCTCGTTCATATCGACCATAGTTAATACACTCATGACAGTCACATGCTTCCCCACTGCTCAAAGATGAAGGACCATAAGAAGCGGTGCTGCCACATAAATGATCCTGACCATCCCCTGGAGACCGTTTAGTAGCTGTATATAATTTTGCAGTGGGATAATATATTTTGGATCCATTGAGTGAGGGATCCGACATGCCTTCACCCTCAGACCTATTGGCAATAAAAGAGCCATTATTGCTCAACCAACTCCCACTGCGTCTCCGCCTATGATAATTAAAGTTGGAATTTAATTGCAAGTAAATGAAATCCTCAGAGTCAGAGTTTTCATCATCTGCGGAGTCAGGAGTTGAAGTGGGAGGGAGATTTCGAAGTTCACTCCCTCTTTTTAAAATAGGAGAACTACAATAAGACGACACATTACTATTATGAACCCCAATTTGTTGATTCATGGATTGGTGCTTTCGAAGACGACAAGTCCCTCGCTGACAATTGGGACATGGAGCAATGGTTGCTTGTTTCTTTCGGAGAAGAGATGACGGGGAAAGACATAATTTATTTGGCTCCTCTCTTAATAGAAAAAAATCTTTTTCTCCTTCAGAGAAGAGCCAGCGAAGCCAAGACACATTTTTACCGGGAAGATTCGAATTATCATCGGGCCTTTTATAAGAGCTCGGCTTCTCCTCTTTTTTTCGTAATAGAATCCATAAGGAAATCCCTCCAGAGCCCAATAAGAGAAGAAGAGCTCGTGGTTTGGTTAGAGTGGAGCAAATATAGCCCTCGACATCTGAGCAAAGTTTATAGATTTGAAATGATGCAGCTCCAGCAATAGATATTAAGTCCGTTTCAGACGCACCGTGATACAGACATGTTTGTGACCAAGTGAATCGAGGTAAACAGAGAGATGATGCCCGGTCCATCTTGTGTGATTAGTATCTGAAAAAGTCCTTCTCACATATGGCAGTGCATTGCCTGAAAAACAAAAAAAAAACAATAGAGTGTGGTGAGTAAAAGTCAACAATAATAATAATACCTTGCAACTAAAGTATCAAATAGTAACTAGTGATAATAATAATAATAAAATGATAATTGTAATATTAAAAAGAAAAAAAAAACCCTGCCCAACTTCGTAACTTCGAAGCAAAGGAAAGTTTGGCCAAGAAAAACTACTATGTAGGTACTTAGTATTTCCTTTAGGCCTGCCTTAGCTGAAAATTGTATTTCATATAAGCATATATACATATATTTACACACTATGATTTTTTTGTTCAATAAAGTTCATACGTCAATGAATTTGCTCCTGGTTCTAGTTATTACACTTAGTGCTATTCCCTGATTGTCAACAAAGTAAGTAAGCTCGCTCAAGTAGGTACACATACATATATTCAGACCTCCTGAAGCAATTAATTAGAGAATGAATGGATGGATATCACAATTCATCTACATACAAACAGTTTCCAATCCACAAATACATATAAAAACGCAAAATAGTTAGTTTTGATCTAGGGGACTGTCTCTCTATATATACAAATATAATGGAGAAAAATTTATTACAAGGCTCATGTTTCTGATAGCTCTGTACGTATGACATTTTTTATTTATTTTTTTACATACATTCATCAATTGTATATTTTTTTCTCACTCTCAATTCCATTTCTATGATAATAATAGAAACTACAAATGCATCATATTTGGCAAATATCTTGAGGAAAAAGAAACAGAGAAATAAGTTTTTACACTTTTCTCACATGACTGAAGTATCTATGTTATCCTACGTAACTAACAAACATACTATTACAGCATGAGGAATAATGTAATTCATAATATAAAAGTTCAATTAATTTACATTTGTACTAGCACTATTATTCAATAGGAAGATAGAAAGTTGTCATCCATATTTTATTCATTCTTAAATAAATGGCCCTTACTTATGTACATTCTGCTTTTTTTTTCTCTCTCTCGCTCTTTTTTGTGCAATCCTTGTATTAAAAAAAAGTTATTGTGCATCATTTAAATCTTTCTCATACATACATAGATTTATTTCTTCATTTTTAAATCTCTTAAAGAAAGAAATTGTATGTAAAAATAAAATATGAATCAGGACTGAAAGGCCGCATATGAGTAATTATAAATTACTCTTATCATATGTCAATGACGAAGTTTAATAGGGAGAGTGTATAATATGTATTACATATAATCAGTGGAAGTCTATTGGGTTTGACATCACTCCATTTTTTGTCAATAATATATATATATATATATATATATATAAATATTAGTAAAAAAATATCCAGACATTTCCCTTTGTGGAGGAGAGCTGATGCACTTATTCAATAGTAATAATAATAATAATAATAGTTGAGATTCATGTCTCAACGTTAAATGAATTGATTTATATATGAATAGTCCGATTAGTCTGGATTTCGACAATGTAGGAGTTGCTTTGTTTTTCATTTCCAAATCCTTTCAATACTATGATGTACATATATGAAAAATAAAGAATAGAAATATTTAGATAATTTCTTAGACTCCAAATGTCCGGTAATGCCGGAGAACCCAAACTGTGAATAAACATGAACTGTATGAAATCATTTTCAATTGTGTAGACTCAAAGGCTGGGTAGGAAATTATTTAATTTACTGACAGGAAAATCAATTAATTATGACTATTGGACCTTTTCCAAATGTCTGGACATCCTTATCAAATAGTGTTGTAGTTTTGACTATAACATTTATTATTCTAAGCATTTGCAAAAAAAATTGCTAAATCTAACATGAATATACCGTACTTTGTGCTAGTGCAAATAAACACGACTCCAATGGGAAGAAGGTACTCGTACATTATCAATTCATATATGTGTATACAATATAAGCCTTAAATTGAACACATTGACTCAATTTGTAGGTACGTCACGAACAAATAGGACATAATAATACATGGATAAGTAGGAAGAAGACTTATTAGTAGATAAGAGTAGTAAAAACAACAGCAAAAAACAAACCTAGACCATGCCCGTACAATATAAATGAATACACATACACAATCAAAGTTAAGAAAGGATTTGCTTCACACTTGTCAAAGGAGTAACAATCTGCTCACGTCATTCCGCCATTGTAAATCACTACATAAGTACGCTCACTGATTGCATCATACAATCTAATTTTAAAAGGTCTCATAATTCACGAGCATTTATTTCATCTCATAACTCCATGAAACGTTAATGTATATTTCCACCATTTCGAATAAAAATACAACAACAAATAAATATGAGAAAAAGACTTTAAAAATCCGTGTTTCGCTTTAAAGCTCCGTCGAACAAGAGTTATAATTCATTCTACACACATAGGTATATGTACCTACAGGATCAGGAAACGATTACATACTTACTAGAGGATATTTATTCACGCAAGGCCAAATCCTTTATGAAAGTCGTGAAAATATGCCCAGTTCATTAATAGGTATTACCCAATGCAGGCAGTATTATACTTACTAAATATGCAATGGAAACAAGGATAAATATATATAGTTATAAACATTCAGCAGCATACTTTTTTGCTTCATTTATCAACTTTTCAAGATCGTCTTTTGACCCGTAACTTTAATGAACAATGCATAATATATTTATTATTATGAACATTATTATCACTCTCCTCAAAAGTTGAAATGACTCGATCTATCCCTATTCTATCCCTCTTTGTACATTATATGCACTTACAATGAATCATTTCGCATAGAAAGTGAATCATGATTTCTTCCCCTCTTTCATTCCCACAAACATGAGTTTACAACTCATTGAATTCATTAAAAACACAAGATAATTGCCCTTGTTAGTTAATAAAGTCTTTCTATATAATATTGAATCACTTACATATATGTACATATTGATCACTTAATCATGAGAAGGAGGAAAAAAATAAGTTACTAAGATAATCATTGCAACGTTAATTATTTTCCAGTTAATAATAATAATTACAATAATTAATTTATCTATGAAAAAATGTTTTTACAAATACCATAGATAAAAAATAATGAAAAGATCAATTAATTTAATATATTGTAACATGAGACTCCATGTTGTGAAATAAGCTGTTATACAAAACATACATATCCTCTTTTTACACCTCAGGAATTGCCCATAGAAAGCAGAGTTCAATGATGTAGAAGTATACATACATACATACGTATAATGTCTCTTACTATGAGTCTGATGAAAGAAAGCTGCTCATTATATGATGTAATCAAAGGGTATGTAATTGCACGGTCAATTTCCTTGAATCAATAAATCAACTATATATATATACGAAAAACATCACTGCCTTGAAGAAATGGTAGTAGTAGTAGTATCATGTCGAATACAAGGCATGGATAGAATGATTATACTTTTATTTATTTTTATGTCACGATAGCCTTAGCATGATTTAATCCCATGTGATCGACTATGTTGATTTTTATTTTGTTTTTTTACAAGTAGGTAAGTACTTCTTCCTTTTCATGTCATTGTCATTTGATGATGAGGTTGAACAAAAGGGAGACAATTGACAATTAATTATAATTCTCTCTCTCTCTCTCTCTCTCTTTAGAATGATAAATAAAATTCCTTCTTTCTTTGTAAGCAGTCATGCAGAATATTTAATTACATATGATATTCATATTTTAAAGTTAGTTTTTAATATGATAAGATAAAGAAAATACATATTTGATAACGTTTTATATGTATGTACACATCAAAAATATTCGAAATATTTCATATCAAACATTGTCTATTCTTATGCTGTTCCTCACCTCTGATTTCACGGAAAATAAAAAGAAACTATTCACTCAACTGAATATTGTAGTAGCAGATGCATATTTCATGGTATTTAAAACAAAAAGGATTCAACACAACACCTTTAATCCATTTGTGTTTAAATGTACATAAATAGCCTGGTTATAGCCAGAGAAATCAAATAGTTAAATTCCTTCTCAGTTCTAATACAAATGTTGCTGTCCTTGGCCTTATCTGAAGTGTATCTAAAACACGATTTATAAAAAAAACTACGTATTGTGCACTTAGATTAAAATCATCATAATTATGATTACATTTCTTAGTTTATAAACAAATTTCAAAATCAGTCATTTCTCTTTGATTCCATTAATAAACTTTTGATGAAAAATTAATATTCAACCCTGTCTCACGTAACGGATGTTTATGGATTTGCTATATGTTTCTTTATGGGAATGAAGTAGGGACGAGTACAATTGTCAGGTACGGAAATGCTCTCAAAATTATTATTTTTTTGCATTTGATGGATAACTTTCTATATAAATATTTGTAGGGGGAATTAATGAACGGCTACATTAACAGTTGCCCTAATCTAAGAGTGTTTATATAAATGTTGCTTTTATATCATCGTTTGTATAGTATATATATATATATATATATGCATATATAATATATTCTCTGAAGAGACTTTTGCAAAATGAACAAGTAAAATGATATATTTCTGTGACCTAAATTTCTAGACATCATATATACACATTTAAAAGCATAGCACACTAGTAGTAAAATAAAATAAAATAAAATATGCCTTCATTCAGTTCAAAGAATTACAAGAAATTTCCTTTTTTATGACCAATACGTACGTCATCTTCAACCGCATGAAATTATCATAATAATTACAAAATATACTATTGACAATGACTTTTTAAATCCCTACTACCTCCAGTCAAATATTCTTCGTGATATGTAAAGAAAAGGAAGTCAAGGCACAGGGGGTGGCCCGTCCTATTTTGAATAATAATACTTTTAAAATAAAATTCACTCCACTCTTATTCTGATGAAGGTTAGTACAAATATATATATATATATATGTAGATATACATGCATAAATCATAGTGAAGCAGAAATGCTAAGACAAGAAGAAAGAAGTCTAGGAGGGAATGAACGTGTCATGAAATGGAACATCAATCATTATGGATATGATATAATACAAAATTTTATGAATATGGGAGAAACTCTCTCTTCTTGTTCAAAGTAGGAGGAGGAGGAGGAGGAAACGAGACAACAAGGATGACGCATCAATCCATGACCATCTGTCCTTCAATTTTTAATCAACAAAAAATAAAAGAGATAATATTAAAAAAAGCAACGTTTTAAAGATCAAATCATATCCCATACGAGTATCAAAGCATGGTGGGAATGAGATAGGATCTGGATATCCTCAATCCGAATCCATTATTTATAGTAGAAGTAGTGAAAAGAAGTGTAAATACATAGAATCACGTGCTTCGCCGAATCCTTACCTCAAATGACTCCTTTATGCTTTTCTTTCCTATTCCCCACTTGCTCTTTCTCACTTTTTCTCACTCCCTCATACTCTCAATCACGGAGACTCAAGGAGCATTATGGAATTAAGTTACGAATTCAGAACTCAAAAAAACGTCAAAATCTGATGTGCACCAGGACGAGGAGGAGGGATGAAAAATTTTAGAGGAGAGATGGAACGCGAAGTCCTCTTCACTCTACACTCACACACATACACTGAGCTGAGAACAAGAACTCTCCAATGAAATAATATATTGAAATAATAATATATACACAAATATCTATATATATGTATATATAAATAATAAACAATCAACTCCTCGGATTAGAAACAAAGAGTTGAATATTCACAAGCTTAACAATAATAATAATAAATAAATATAGTAAATCCATCTTCTTTTCCCTCTCTATCTAGCTAGCTGCTCCCTCCATATATATATCCCCAGCAAATTACACACCCTTAAACCGCTCACGCTTTTTTTTCTACTGAACTCTCTCTTTCTCACCATCTACGGCCCCAGTTTGAAGAACACAGCTCAATTAAAAGGCGTGCCTTTTATATATAATAAATATAGTGGTCATATCCAGAAATGCATCACGTGTTTCTTTTTGTACAAATATAACCAGCTGGGGCCCGCGGCCCCGGACATTCAGCTGATGTTTATTACTATTATATATATAATGTACAACCATTGCAAAAAGAATAAAATTAAGTAACCATAAAAGAAAGTCCCTCATTTGGAATGAAAAGGAGTTGCATGAATTTTTACGGTATTTAAAGTATCCTTCTTCTGTGGGGAAAAGAGGAGTCATGGGATGTTATATATTATGAATAAGTTGCACAATTTCGAATATTTATGAAATGACGTCATTGCTTACTATTTATAAAGTGGCTCAACCTATGAAAATATAATAGGCCTGGTCTATATACATATACCTAGTTACTTAGTTTAGACTATAGCACATAGTAATAATAATAAAAGGGTCATCTAACTACGTCGTAGACTCGGAGTAGACGTGTATTGTCCCTGATGAATTGTTGTGGATCGGAGGCTCTGGCTGAGAAAAGTTTAAGCACTATTTTAAATGCTGTGTTCTATGAATTGAAACGCGTTCCTTTAACGTAAAAAAGGTCTCCATATTCCATTTTCGAGTCATCGAATCTTTTATTATATTCATAGTATAACAATAACGTGTCTATTTTTTGGGATGGTTGGACTTGTCTGTACTCTCCGTCGGAATAGTTCATCTTGGATTAAGCGTCAGTCGAAGGATGTCTACGTCAAGAAGGCACAAAGGGAAATGAAATGATCCTTTAAAATTTAAATAATACATAAATCATGGAATAGAAGAGCTATTATTTAGTCTAAAGCCCACAGACATTTTCTTCATTCATTCAATTATTGAAATGTCTCGGCCATTGAGTACTAAGAGACCCTTTATCCATGATTTATGAATGATATTTACTATTTTAGTGAGGGACTCAGAGCCAGAAGTGCCTATAAACTCATACAAATGAATGACAAATTCAAATTTCTCCATTCAAAAATGAAGGTGATGGAATGCGGAGGTGCTCCCGGGGCATGGACACAAGTTCTAACGGAGAAAGTGAATTCTGGTCTCATTATTTCTTGTGATCTATTAGACTATGAGCCCATTGAAGGCGCGATTATTTTACCTAAATCAGACTTTACACATACCAAAACAAGAGAAGTTATATTAAGTCACTTGAAGGGTGAAAAATTAGATTTGGTTATCTCCGACATGGCTCCGAATGCCTCTGGTCAGTCAGAAATAAATCATCAGAGAATTTTGGACTTGAGCTATGAAGTAACAAAGTTTGCTTTGAGCCATTCCACTCTTGGTGCTGCCATGCTAACTAAATTATGGGACGGATATGGAACGACACGTTTCATTGAGGATTTAAAACGATTTTATGTGGATGTACGTGTCGTAAAGCCAAAGTCATCTAGAAAGGAATCGTCAGAGATTTATGTCTATGCTTCAGGATTCAAAGGATTAGCTTAAATAATTGTCCGACTTCTAAATAAAGAACAATTAAAATCTTAATGTTGTCTGTTCATTTGAAAAATTTGCATCATTTTTCAGAATGTCAATATTTCGACCTGGACTCTTTAGTGGAAAAGTGGCACTTGTCACCGGTGGAGGAACAGGTATTGGAAAGTCCGTTACAAGGGAGTTGCTTTCTTTAGGTACAAGTATTTATTGCCTTGATTCGTTTTTACTTACAAGATATCTCTTAATATTATTGGAAGGTTGTAATGTTGCTATAGCATCCAGAAATATAGATAAATTAGATAGAACCTGTCAAGAATTATCAAATAAGTTCCCTGGCAAAATACAAGCATATGTCTGTAATATTCGCAAGGAAAACGACGCCAAGTATGTTATTATAAATATGTTTCACACTTTAATTGTAGAATAATTATAATTAATGACTCTTCTTTCAGAAAGGTCATTGATAAGGTTGCATCAGAATTTGGAACCTTGGACTTCCTTGTTAACAATGGTGGGGGTCAATTCCCTTCTCTTGCTGCTGATATGTCCCTCAAAGGATGGAATGCTGTCATAGACACGAATCTGAATGGAACATATCTCATGTCACGAGAAGGTGCTTTCCTATCCAATATTTGAATCAAGCTAATGTTTTCAATCCATTATTATTAAAGCATACAATCAAGTATTTAAAAAATCTGGAGGATCAATCGTAAATATTATTGCTCAAACCTCTCGTGGCTTTCCAATGATGGCCCATACAGGTGCTGCAAGGGCTGGAGTTGAAAATTTAACAAAGTAAGAATGATTGTCGATATCCAATCAATTTCCTACTTATTTCATTCTATCATTAGAACCCTCGCATTGGAGTGGTGTGAAAATGGAGTTAGGGTCAACTCTGTGGCTCCGGGTCCTGTTTTTTCTAAGACTGCAAACGACAATTACTCGTATGATTTATTCTCAGCATTAACACCTAATTTACCTACGAAAAGATGTGGTACTCCTGATGAGGTAAACAAAAACACTGTCCATCTTGTTCAATGAGTAGAGTATAATATGTAATTAGATGATGACGTTTTTCTTTTCTTGTTAGGTCTCGAGTTCCGTTTGCTTCCTTTTATCTCCTGGTGCATCATTTATCAATGGAGCTACTCTGGTAGTTGATGGTGGATGTGTACTATACTCTCCCCCGATGTACTCAATACCTGAACATAACAAACAACCTCCTTACTCCTGGGAAAGCAAAGATGAGTAGATGGGTTGATTCGTTATATTGGCGAATATTCGTGAAATATGCTGAGTAATTTCACGTTTCAAATGTAGACTTTCTTAGGTTACATTGATATAGCCAATGTAGGTTATTCCTTAAATATAAATAAAAAGTAAACCGATACTACTCAGATAAAGTTTAGTCCATAGTTTATAACTTGATATTTTATATAAATTACTCATTAATTAATGATCCATAAATATATGAAATATATTATATGACGTCTCTCAAATTAGATGTATTTTTTCCTATCTGATTCATCATTCAAAATGTAGTCCATATTCACATCCAATGCCGTCTTGAAAAATCATATTGCACATATAATTAAATACGTATCTACTTCATTTAAAAGCTAGCATATCAATAAAAGATTAGAATGAATTTTCTTTTATTATAATTAGTACCTTTATATTTAGATTCCAAAAGATAGCCGTTAGCCAAATTTACTAAAAACATGGGATCATATTTTTATAAGTGATATTATGAGTATATTTTGCCTTGTCTTGAGAACTAAGTTCTAACTCATGACTGACTAAAAATAACCTTCAATGCAAATTAAGGTAATCTTTATAGTTCGGGCAAAATGGAATGCCCAAATGACAATTAATTATACCTTGGAAGCAAAGTCTGTGATTCTCAATTTGTTTGTGATTAATTCTTACAATTTAAGGTTGAAAGTAAGGCGCGGCATGGGTACCTTACGATTTACTCGTGTCATGTATGTATGTATACTGTTTCTCAAGAACATTTTCAAGTTTTCTTTTATACATATAAATAAAAGTAATAACTTAAGTGAGGCTATGACCCAACCACTTTTTTAGACCTTACAAGAAATTTTAAACATAGCTAAAATATTTATATCCATGGACCAATCCTAGATGTTCTTTTTTTATTTGCTTATCCCCCACTTTCATTAACGGTGTGCGGAGCTTGAAGTTACTTTCACCCCTAGATTACATCATGATTACTATTTTCGATAAAATCGTGAATTTTATTTTAAAAAGAGAGTTAAATCAAGGATTTTGCTTCAAAATTTTGGAGTAGTTATTCTATGAATTACATTTTAATGAAGGTGTGGAGTGAAGTCGTTCATTGAATGACTTGAAACTTGATATGAACTTTGACATCAATATTTTAAAACTTTATTTCAGTCATTTACCTTGATAAAACTTGGGATAAAAATGCTTTAAGTTAATAAATATCTATTTTTAATAATAATGGGGAACAATTTTTGCATTGAATTCTTTAATTTTTTACGGGTTGCGATTTTGTTAATTTAACTAGACATACGTCATGAGTAGCTCATCATAACAGGTCACACTTGAGATTTTTTCTTCGTTTTCCTTTATTTTTAAACTAAAAGTCATTAACTTTTTTATCTATTATCCATCTACTGTAGTGGTTCTCAAACGATTTCTTCATAATAGTTCATGGATCCTTTTATATTAACCACAGTTAACATATAAGCTATCAAAACAAAATAAATAAATCCAATAATGATGATTTTTATCCTCATGGTTCCTTAAGGGACCGCGGATACCAGTTTGAGAACTGATGATATAGTGTAATGCCAATATCTTGAAGGTACTATTCTCTTAAGCAACTTCTCATAAAAGAAAATTTTCAGAAACAAATAACCAATACTTCTTCAGCTTGCATCTTGAGTCGGAGGATTGAAGTCGCCCATCTTGGAAAAGGTGTAAACCACCCAACTTTATTAGAATAAATAACCCTTGCTCTTTTATAAGTGCTTAGTTTTTTCTTCATTTTTAAAAAGTATTAGGTGATGTTTTTTGTGTCTATTTTGTGCATATTTTGTTCATTTTATTAAATAGCTATCTATATAAACAACATGGTTGCCATATCCAGATTATTATGCTATCTTAGACGTCAGTGCAAACGTACTACTTACATTATCTATGTAGTAAAATGCCCATTTGGTTAACGGAAACATCTATACTTTTATTTCGAGGTTACGATATTTATGTAACTTACTTTTGGTTAGATTGTATGCATTACAAATATAGTAATGTAACATTACTAATGTTATATGAAAGAGAAAACTTATGCACATAATGACGTCAAGCTTCATGGTGAACATACATACTTACATTATGAAGGATTTCTCAACTCAATTAGCTTTTTTAAATTATATAATTACATGAATTCTCTCATACAAACTTACAACATTTCAACACACATTTTTGTGTGTAAATAATTATTTTTGTTATAACGTATAATACATGGATTGCTCTCTCAATGTTTTAACCATGTTCATAATTTTTACAGAAAGAAAAAAAAGAAGTAATTTAGTAGTCCTATGCAACAAAAAATGACGCAGTCATATATAAAGCTTAAGATATGATTGATTTTTCATCACCCTATTTAATTACACTTTATCGTTTTATTAATGTGCTAATTTCTTTTTATTCCTACATAAAACTACTGAAATTTCAAAATATAATATCTAACCTATGTCTCAAAGGAACACAAATAGATGGGATGAAGGTGTGAAACATAGGCTCATAAAAACTGTAGAAGTGCTAAAGTGTAAAGATGAATCGAATACATTGAGCATTTGTTAAGTTACAAAGCAAAAAGGAGGTCAATTGTCAGCGAAGCATGGGACTCGTGAATGTCTTTAAAATATATGTACCTATCTTTATTTATTGAGTTGATGATTAATGTTATTACTACACATGTTCTCAAAATCCCAAGTTACATGAAAAGAACTTGGACTTTTATTCATTAAATTAAAATTGATTGTCGTAGAAGGATACAATTTATTTGATATAATATTTAAAAATTCGAGATCCATATGAATCAAATTCCAATGAAGTGACAATTCATGCCTTTAAACATGAATTTCTGTACATACATAAATTGATGACTTTAATTCTTCAATATAAATAGTATAATAATATGTACACATCTCACCTTGGATTAAAAAATAAGTTAGAAGTATTAAGTGCTGAGATTATAACATGGAAAAGTCAACATAATATATTTATCAATATTTGATATTTTTAGATTTAAATAATGAATCCGTTATTGGTACAGTGTATGTACTTATTTAAAGTACATAAAAAATATGACCTTATCACACTGTACTTGCTTTCATATTTGACACATTAGAAACAGTTTAGACTATTGTGTCGATTATTACATTTATTACATCATCATGTATTTGATTTATAACATTAGTTGACAAACTATCAAGTCTCAGGTCAAGTCTCAGCATTTTCTCCAAATAGAAAAAGGGCTCAAAAGAACCTGGTGCGTAGTCAATTGTAACATACTTCCATATTGTTGGGCTATTCTTCATTAGTAGTTGGAATATTCACAGCTTAGATAGAAATAATTTTAGTTATAGAAGTCAGCGTTGAGAATATTAATGAGTACAATTAGCCTCGCATACTAATTTACCATATACTTTGTTGAGTGTTGTCGATTTATCTACTTCTTTTTCCTTGCCATTACGTACTTTAACCGTTGATTGGTTTAACTCAAATTAGCTGTTGTACAGCTGTGTGTAAATTCTTACTATAACATGCACAACAACGTCGAGTTTTTTTGTCCACTCGCAACCTCGACTGACAAAAGCGAAAGGAAAAATTTGGAAAAACATATGGTAGCTACCCTTCTGTATTTTCCTTGTTGCCAACTTGTTAATATTATGCAGACTTTTATTATTTAGATATACTGTACATTTATAAATTCTACCAATCACAAACCAATCGTTACTACTTGTAATATATTCAAAATTCGAAAAAAGGGCGCGCAATCCTTGATTTAATATATTTTTTATGCATCAAATTCAGAAATAATAATAATACCCTTTTTGAGTTCCTAATACGTAGGGTCAGCTGCTTTTAATCAAACGAGTCAAATGATGAAAGTCAGCTGAAGGGAGAATACATAGTGTTTTTGTTTATCCCAAAAAGCTCGTTGTTAACGAGGTCAACAAAAGCACTATGTAGCTACCAGATGTCTTTTCAAACTTTTCCTTTCCCTTTTGTGAGTCGAGGTTGCGAGTGAACAAAAAAGCTCGACATGATAGGAGTAAATAAATCAACAGATGACATAAAAATATAATGAAGTTGTCGATTTTTTGGAATACCATTGTAAAGCCTGTATGTAGTAACACTTTCAATTTTCAATTCGGTCCAATCCGAGATAAATTCGAAGGAAATGGTTGGTACTTTATTCGATAAAAGTAGCTGTTCATTTCTGGCAATCTACATAAATGCAATTGCACATTTTTATATTGGATTTATATCATAATATCTATTTCTAATGTAAAATATCTTAATTCATTGTTGCATGCTTCTTTTTGATCGATTTTTTTATCTACATAATTTTAGCAGTAATATGTAAACAGAGCTACATGCATAATATCAAAGTACTAACATATGTTTTTATGTCATTCCTTAGAAACAGATAATTTAATATAGGTACATATTTACATCGAAGAACTAAAATAATAAAAAAATTAACTACGTGATTTTCGTAGAATTAATCCTTAGACTTTACAATAGTTAACTCATTAATTCCAAATTGTCCTTCAAACGACACAATTTACACTAAAGAGAAAAACATTTCCGTTAGTTTTTAATCAAATCAGACTACAGCAACAATAAGGAGACCCTATTTTAATTTTTCCAAATTTAATTTATAGAAATTGATGTTTTGGATCTTGCATGAAAAATTGAACATTTCATGTATAAAAAAAAGTCCCCTTCATGTTATAAATGGACATGGCCCGTGAAAAGAAAACGATTGGTCACCCTAGCAATCAGCCCTTTAGTTCGAATCCAATCAGTCTGAGTTTCTCCATGGTATGAACCAGACAGACAGATATGATTATTAAGATATAGGCTCAGGGGTTCAATGACTTTACCAAATACATGTTGTAAAGAATAGGGGAGGGGACATATTAGGGTTATAGAAAATCTGGTACTTACATGCCCTCCCCTCTTCCCGCAACTGCATCCACGATTGGTTTTTTCATATGACCCTTCTAATAAAATTTATCATTTGCAAAAGTTAGTTTATCGCATTGAGACTCGTCAAACAGTCTGGTATATCTGCAAAAACAAATACCCGAACTGTGGACTATTGTTGAGCTATTTTTACATACTTAGTTTGACTTAAAAACAATCTAATTGTTAAAACGAACATGCAAGATATGTGTAACATTTGAGGCAAGGGACATTACTCCTGATAATTTTAATGTTTTACAAATACATATTTGTATTTACTATCAATTATTATCCTACTAATTGAAAATTCAAAGAAGAAAATTGGATCATTCATAGCATTAATAATAGACTTTTCAGAAGTAGGAAAGTGATACTATTTTATAATTTATGATCATTTAATGAACGAATTTCCAGGAACATTCATTATTAATATTTAAGATTATACCAGGAAATGATTGAATGAGCTAATAAAATAATAAAAGAGGGTGACCTACATCTCTTATTCAATATTGTCTTCATAATAGAGTATGGGCTCTTAAAAATGTTTGAAATTGATTTCAAGGGTGGTTCGTAATCTAGGGATCAACTCGTTATAGTGAATGATTAAAATTCAATTATCCTTTAGCTTAAAAAAAAGAGTACAAAATAGTTTCCGAGTTGAGTTAAGTATTTTTATTGGAGCTTTAAGGTATGTAGATCCAATTCGGTTACAGCCCATTCCAGTTAATATCATTTTGGCAAGTTGATTATAATAATTAAAAAAAAAAATCAACAACTTTTTTGTACATAGAACCAGATCAAAAGATTTTAAAGTAATCATATAAATTTTGAAATTCCAGTCGTGACCGATATTTCCGATTTTAAGACATTCGACATCATTTTTAATGTTACATAGCGTCCATATGTGAGGCAGCAGGACTCTGCTCCATGCCACACCTCCAGAATTACCCAAAAATGGCTTAATGATAATTTTTATGATTTTGTGCCACCAAACATCTGGTCCCCTAACTCCCCAGACTTGAACCCCATGGACTAATTTGTGTGGGGCTAAGTTGAGCGACACACTAACAAGTCTCCATGTAACACAAAGGAAGAGCTGATCAAAAGGA
Source organism: Lepeophtheirus nordmannii (assembly GCA_963680855.1). NCBI lineage: Eukaryota > Metazoa > Arthropoda > Copepoda > Siphonostomatoida > Caligidae > Lepeophtheirus > Lepeophtheirus nordmannii. The sequence continues at coordinate 22,650,661 of OY804522.1, read as the reverse complement.
TCACAAAGGAGTTCATGGCCTTGAAGAAGGACGTCGTCATCAAAACATGCTTGAGATTCCGGACCAGGATCCAAGCTGTCATTGCCATTAGCGGCAATTTTACTGAATAAAAAATAAGGTATATTGATCTAGCTTTTGTCAATGATCGCACTCACCCTGTATAAATTTTCATAACTTCTTGAAAATACAATGAAAAAACATTTCTGTGGCCGGATTTTGATGGTCATTTTATCGATTGCTTTTATGCCAATTAATTCAAAAATATAAATTAAAGATTAAAAATTTAGTTTTTTATTATTATCACCTTAAACAACAAAATTCTACGCCCCCTTCCACAAAAAAAAAAAAAAAAAAAATTCTCCTTTGTAAGCTGATTTCTCAAATTCAGAACAATATACAGAAATTCACAATACATTTTTTAAAATTAAATACCTTTGTCTACATTTTTACTAATTTTTTTTCCATTTATTATTATACTTCATGTTGAAAAATGAGATCTTAATGCGCACTAAAAAAAAGTAACTGTTTGTGATTATTTTTACTATTGAAAAACAAAACAAAAAACAGGCAATTAATTTAATTTCGTTATCACCAAATAATCAATAGTGGCCCACTACGTCAATATATGTCGAGTATGAATATTTTTAATAGAAAGAAGATATGTTTTTCCACGGGTAAATCATGATTATTGAGATATTTTAGGGTCATAAAGTCACAGATAAAGACAATGATTCATTGCGCATTTCTGAAGAGTTCAAAAAACTAATTAATTATTATGGCATATTTTAAGCACATAGGTGTATCATTCTATGTATAAATCGTCTAAGTGACAACCCAAAATCAAGGGTAATCAGAATAATAACTTTTTAATGAGAATGAAATTGAATGGCTCTTTTGTGGGTCAATAATGAAAGTTAGATAGAACATAATGCGTAAAAAATAAAGCAACAATAACGGTAGACATATCATCTTTATCTAAGAGTGGGGGACTGTTTTCTACCCCTTGTTTAAAAGGGCTTTGTTCAAAGTTATTATTTACTCAGGGAAAAAATGAATTTCTCTTTTGATTACTTGCTCAGGTCTTTATAAAAAGGAATCAAGCAACAGAATACACAGACTGACCAATAAATGTGATTGAACGCATACACATAGTACATATATGTAAAGTGTACAAAGTAATTGATAAGATAAAAACAACAGGCTATATTTAGCTTCAACTCTCTGTATTTGAAATTAGTTATAATAAATACGGTCTTGATTTCACATCTCTTGAATAGACTTTCGCAAACCAAAGGAAGGAAGGAATCAAACGAATAATCTATGATGAGACTCCTCATTTTCTCAAGTGTATCATCTCTTCTACTACTCCTTTTCGGATCCAATCTGTAAGAATTTAAAATATAAGATTGAACTAACCTTGAAGTGGACCCTAAATCATTTTTTCCCACCATTTTTTTTTCAGAGTCGAGTCAAAGGGGGATAAAGTAATCCTTTGCTACTTCTCAAGTTGGGCCACTTATCGTTGGAACAATGGTAAATTTAACGTGGAAAACATTGATCCCTTCATTTGTACCCATATTGCTTATGGGTTTGCTGGCCTGGATCCCAATAATTTTAAAATTCGACTCCTTGATCCTTACAATGACTTGGAAGAAAACTGGGGAAAAGGTGCTATGAAGAGATTAAATGATTTGAAAAAAAAGAATCCAAAGCTTGTCACTCTCCTCTCAGTCGGAGGATGGAATGAGGGTAAGCACAGAGAGTAAGCAGTAAATTCAAATCTTGGTTTTTTGATATTCATAGGAGCAACCAGTTATTCTAAAATGGTATCTACTCGATCTCGTCGTAAGATTTTTATCGAGAGCACCATGGAACTCCTTAAGAAACATGGATTTGATGGATTAGACTTTGATTGGGAGTATCCTGGTGGTCGTGCAGACTCACCTGGATCTCCTGAAGATCGTAAAAACTATATTAAATTGCTTCAGGAATTAAGAGAAGCTTTGGATGCTGCTGGAGGACTCAAGCTAACAGCAGCAGTATCTGCAGGAGAAAATACCATCAATAAAGCCTATAACATTCCTGCTATGGGCAAGTACATGGACTTGATCAATGTTATGACCTACGACTATCACGGATGGTAAATTTGTTCTATTGATGAAAATTACATAAATATACTTACATACCTATACAGGTGGCCTGGACACACCTTCACTGGACACAACTCTCCTCTTTACAGTCTTCCAGAAGAAGAAAACAATGTTACACACCCAGGATATAATTTCAATTCAAATTATTCCATGAACTTCTACGTCCAAAATGGTGCTCCAAAAGAAAAATTACTTATGGGCATTGGTGCTTACGGGAGAGGATTTCAACTCGCCAATCCAAAGGAAAATGGATTTTATGCTAAGGCAACCAATGGGATCAGTGCAGGGAAATATACTGGTATGCATTTTTGACTCATGTACATACATATAAACTATTTCAATATTTTTTAAAAAACTATAAATTTAGCCACTATTGGTTACTGGGGATTCAACGAATACTGTGAGCTAATGCAAACAGAGAAGTCTCTATGGACTATGGTCAGAGTAAGTGGACTTTATTTTCTTCTTTTATATGGTCACAGGAAATTTTTTTTTCATCAATAGGATCCACGAGTGGTTGCTCCTTACATTTACAAAGGAAACCAATGGTTCTCATTTGATGACGTTCAAAGTACTAAAATAAAGTCAGAGTATATATTGGAACAGGGATTCCGAGGAGGATTTGTTTGGAGCATTGACTCTGATGACTTCTTGGGCCTCTGTGGAGAAGGAAAATATCCATTGCTCACAACCATGAACAATGTTTTAAATGGAGGCATCCCAACTCCTGGACCTACACCAGAGCCCACAACCATGGATCCATGTAAGTCACCTATGAACATCTTTCAAACTTAGACATAAACATATCATTTTTTATATGTATGTATAGCCATGACCACATCAACTACCACTACAAAAGTTCCACCACCAGTCACCTCGGAGGAACCAACTACTAATAAACCTGATCCTATTGAACCAGGGGTTTGCACATCTGCCGGTCTTACATACGATCCTAATGACTGCAACAAGTACTTTATGTGTATACCAAATGTGGATGGTGGCTTTGATACCTTGCCGCAGAGGTGTGATCCAAATCTTGTCTTTAATCCAAATACTCTTTACTGTGACTGGTTGGAAAATGTTCCACATTGTAGCTAGGGTTGCGCTACATACATTATATTATATATTTACAGTTATAAAAAGACAATATTTGACTTTATTATTATATTTCAATTAAATGCTTTATTGGTATGATTATTCAAATTTAGTTTTGAGCGATTGACTTTTCAATAAACATTAATTAGACACAGTTTGGGCATTTCATTTTATTAATATCTTATAAAAATTTAGGATTCTGTGTTCTAAAAGGATATGAGGTGTAAGGATTCAAAGTTTTACAAAAAAAATTCTTCTGGGCTTGTTCATTGTTTAAATGATGATGATGAAATATTTAGCCTAAATGTCCATTTGTTATATACAATTGCTTATTTACAATTCATAAGTAAATGGCGTGTTAAAGTAATACAAGTTACACATTAATACGTAGTTAGCCATTGTAAAGATGAATGGGTTGAGTTTTAAATCCTGATATTATTTCGGCTATTAACATAATTAAGAGACAGATTAAATTTCGTGTAGAACAAAATTATTATACAAATTTCAATTTGTAAATTAGAAAAGATATATGCGTCAAGTCAACAAGAAACCAAGTTTATATGAAATATTTCAAAAATGAGTTAGAACTGCCCTCATATTCTTGAAGACATTCTTTTTCATTTGTGTAAATAGTCTATTTCGATTAATTAAATAGTGACTCCAATAGTTGCAACTTATTCATAGGAAAAAAATACTGGCCACATTCAAGAATAAAAAACATCTGGTATTTCTGACCATGTATTACCATGATTCATAGTTAGAAATGTAAACTTCAAGCAAAATCTCGCGAGATTTCATGGGGTTGGTACATTGAGCAGTACTTTTTGTTTTCCAGAGCTTTTATCATTTTTCCTTTATTACTGAGGGGTGAACAACTAAAGATCTCACATGATTTGTGTAACACGTGTAATATTCTGTTGAAAAACAATCTATTATTTCAATAAAATGCCTATTGGAATGAATCGTCGAATATCGATGTGAACATGTTTGGATTTACTACAGAGATTTCAATTCTCCGTACATTAATTTGTTCGACGTTGCCTTTATGGACTACTCCAAATTCCTTGTTTCTTACTATCGCAAGGAATGTAAATAATATGCAAATGTCGCGTGCGAGGTTTTGTAGAGTTAGCTCTTCGAACAGTCCTTTTTGTTTTCCAAAGCTGTTATCATTTTTCCTTTATTACTGAGGGAAGAACATCTACCTGATATTCAAGATCTCGCATGAAGGAATACATGCATTAAGGTTAATATAAAGCAAATAAAATGTAATCAAAAAAGGGCTCAAGTCCTCGAATAATTAATTATTAGTTAAAAATATATAATTTCCTGACATTAATATTAGTTAATTTTTTGCCTCTCATCTATGGTATACATAATGTTATTATTTATTATTGATGTCTTCATTTGTATATATAATGGAGAATAGCAGCTTGCAGCTCAGTAAAACGTCATGACAGCTCAAGCTGCTTCCCTCTCAACATTCATCAAATTTTCAAAGTTACCAGGTTGGTTTTCTCTTTCTTTGATTCTTACAAGCCCGATTTGCTTGAAATTTACATTCTTATTCATGGTGAGCATGATAGTGGACTTAGTTGATTCTTAATAGTTCTACAACAGATGAACTGGTTTTAGTCAACTGCAACTAAATAAATCTCTGGGACTATGAAAAAGATGGATGTTCTTTCAGGGACCATATCGGCTTCATGTGCGGTCGTAACATTTATCCGATTGCTCTAATGGATAGACAACAATCCTTGCTGTCTTGATTAAAAGTGATATTTTAGCGAAAACTGTGCACAATAGTTCTTAAAATGACTCCTAAATATTTGACCGTTATATTTATGAAGTAAAAAAACTTAAAAGAGGATTTTCTCCTTTTCAATATTTGAAAACAAACTTGCTTTCTTGTTGACTTGACACATATTTAAATTTTACTAAGTTTATGTTTCCTTTGCTCAGGGGTGGTTTAAAGGTGAAACTTTCAAGTTCTTTCAAAAATATATATAGGATAAAACTGCACTTATGTCTTCATCCCCTCAGTTCCTATCAGGGAGTATACTAAAACCTACTTGTTCATTCCTCACCGCAAATTACGTAGAATATAATATGGTGTCCATCTATTTATTACGACATCTTCACAAAAGAATATTAATTGATTTTGAGAAACAAATTACCGATCGTTTAAGACCGTTGACAGTACTGTGAGCCACAGCTCATTCCTTGTCTCCCAATGACAAATTTAAAGCTTATTTACCCAAATGAAATTAAATATTTGTATGGATTTGGATATAAATATTTATTTTCTCTGTTCATTCCCTTTTATTTTACTAAAAAATTTGCTTTGCAGATAAGATACTTTTCGATGTTTGATGTTTGCATTTATCAAATGGAATAACAGAAACTTCAAAGACCTAATTGCTCTTATCACACCAACTATACATAGTTACTTACTTTTGCTACTTATTAGTAATTACTGTGTCAGACTAAATACACTTGTCAACAGCCAAAAATCCTAAGGGGTATAAGTATAGCAAAAGTTATTCATTTTTGCACACTGATTTCAAATCTGTAATTCTTTTTTTCGAGAGTCCGACGGTTTTTGAGAAATCGGACCCTACTTTTTTAAATAACTTGGCCCATTTTCCATCTTCAACTTCAAGTAAAGCCTAGAAGGATACACATTTTGTGCATTAAAAAATGATGATTCGCTAGTGTATTTAATGCAAATTCCATTTCCAGTCTTTGTTTAGGAGGATCCTAGGGACGTAGGAGTTGTAGTTGGTCCAAAAGTCGGTGAAATCCTTTGTACTTAAATACCTCCTTGAATATTACATGAAATTGATTAATAAGGAATGCATTAAATAGCTTAGACCCACACTTTCAAACGAGATATCAAGCGTCCGATAAAAACCTTTAACTTTGAAGAAATTGTCCATCAAAGTGTGTAAATTTTCATCCAATTTTGAGCAAAAATTCGCTAGAAATCTAAGACTCACGGTAGAGCTAATAAAAAACAAGTGCTATAGACTGTAGTAGTAGTACGCAGAAGAAGACTCTGACATCAGCTGAAGATAACCAAATTCAAAAACATGGATCTCTTATTTAATTACAAGGCAACTCCGAGGAAGAGTGGGATTGCAGGGCCATGGATATCCAATGAAAGGAATAGTTTCCTTAGGTATCATCCCGGTCCCTCTACAACTGACTGTTACGTCTTTTCATTCTTACATCCATTAGATAAAGTTCCATTATGATTATTTATTTGTATATTAATAACCATGGCGTCACTTTTGCTTGATATTATTCTTACTGGAGTTCTCAAGCACTTCTCCTAAAAAAAAAAAAAAAAAAATAAATCCAAAACTATATATAGTAATTATTCGATTACGTTACTCACCACAACTTTTGGACTATTATTTATTATTGTTGCAATTCGGAAAAAAAAACATGGACTACTCCATAACCCCGTGAAAAAATCCATATGGATTGATCCTCCAGAAAAATTCTGTCTTGATTGGTCTCATTCAAAAAATTTATTTTTGATCAATTGACTTTTTATGAACTGTTGATGGCGTCAAGTGTGCTTTCAAATGAGTCATCATCACTTTGATCAAATCATAGAAGATGTTTTATATTATCATAAAATGGTGCTCAATAAATAATCTCTTTCCCCCTTCCTCTTTTGTTGTTACTTTTACAAGTTTCAGTCTGTCCACAGCCTAAAACTAATGAAATATCGGTCTAAATCGATCAAGAGAAAATCAATTCAGACCATGTTGAAAAAAATCGGACGTGACAAAGTCTAAACACTACCCATTCACATACACAGCTCAATAATATTTAATTTGATTTCAACAAATCAACCCTCAGAGCACGAATAAAGGATTAGAGTCCAGACAAAATAAAAATAAATTGTCTTGTAAATGTGATAACGCCATGTTAGGTTTATTATGCAATCTCTACGTCATAGGAACACGGTCTATTATCATATTAATAGTAGGGATATGCTCAAGATTTAGTTCGAATTCAATAAATCAACGTTAAGAACACAAATAAGGGACAGGAATCGACAGCTCACGAAAAATTCACTGTACATTTTCATTTTAGTGGAAGAACGCCGTGTTAAAACAAAGGATTTACAATACTTGTAATAAGGAGAATACAATGAGTGAAATTGATTTTTGATGTATGTATTTTGCTATGGAATCCTCTTTGACTGGCGCATTAGAAAAGCTGGTCAACATGAAATTTAAGCAATTACTGATAGTTGGTAGCTAAAATGACTGGTGTCATAATTAAATAAGACGCTAAGAGACAATCCAATTACTACACATTATGCAAAATCCCAACACGTTTACAGCCTATATTATGTACAGTGAAAAAATGGAAATTTTTGTGATACAATTTGTTTAAAATGGTGACAAGTTACATCAAGTTTCGAGTCCAACTTAAGTCTTCAAAATACATAATCGAGTCCCAATCTCTGATCTAATTTATTTTTAAAAGAATCAATGTCTGAGAGAACTGTAATTTATTCTTTCTAACTTATAATTGATGTGTGCTGTGATGTACCGAGCTCCATATGTACATAGACATGTGTCCCTTATTTGATTAGTTGAACATAAGTAATTGATTCAATAAACAATTTATACATTTACATATCAATTACTCTCTCTCTCTCTCTCTCTCTCCCTGCATTAGAGCAAATACAATTATTTGAAAGCCTTCCAGTTCATTAATGTTATAAATATAGTTCAAAATGTAATTAGACAAATATAATTTGATACATTTCATCCGCTTATCTATATTCCTTCTAATCCATTACTATTATGATGGCAACAGGATAATAGTGATTTAAAATAAATAATTTGAACAATGACATAATGCATCAATAATTAACTTTTAAATCATATTTTAAACCATTTTGAGCAGTTATTTATAACATCACACATATACATATTTTTTGAACTCTCCCTTTTCCAAATACTAATGAAACGAGTAAGCTATAAAGAGTTTTGTGAACAAGGAACGGTCCAAAATGTCATATAAAACTTATATTAACTTAGAAAAAATATATGCAAGTTTACCTAAATTTGAAATTACTGAATAAGTTTAATACTTTCAATTCGAATTGTGTGTTGAATTTTGAATTAAAAAAGTGCAAGTCGTCGATTCAATATTATTTGAGTAAGTTCTGTTGTTAGTTATTCAATTTCTTCAAAGAATAATAATGAGACATTATAAATCAATTATAAATAATTAAGATCATACCTAATCTCTTTTGTTATAATGTTAAATATTTAATTTTCAATCTTTTGCTGATTAAAAAATAATTATTTTTGATGTCTTTATTTATTATGTCCAAAATGATAATATGCGTTTTGCAAATAATACAGTCTAAAGAGTAAGTTTGTTCACTTGTGGGCCAAATTATGTTTTCCAAGACTGACTGCGGGCCAAGAGCCCTAATTATATATTTGCGAAATACATACCATATATATATACAGTTATTAAACATTCGATTTTATCATTTATGATTTTTTTATACTGATGGGTAACTTTTAATAGAAAGATTCGGGATTCTTTTTTAAAATTATATGATAATTATAGATTTCAAAGGTCTCTGCGGGCCGGATGAAAAGCTTCCAAGGGCCGTAGGTTGCCCATGAATGGTCTAAGGCAAGGGTGTTGAACATACGGCCCGTAGGCCAAAACCAGCCCACAAGGAGGTTCAATCAGGCCCGTAGGATAATTAGAAAGTAGATAAAATACATAAAAGACATGGATTGAATTTTTTAATTAAATGTAATTCATGAATTATCTGCTAGGAGCGTATGTTAGTCTTTCTTTATAAGTCTCACGTAGCCTCATGTAAGGGTCATTATTATAATTTTCGATACCAGTTACTGTAAGTTTGAGCAATTGTGTGAAATGTGTTTTCAATAAATTTTTAGTTAAATTTAACAATGTGCTTGTTCTTCTTTAAATCAAAACAAAGGGAGGACATGATATTTTGGTTATTTATAGCTAAATATACTATAATTTTAATAGTCCGGCTCACGACGTCAACTCAGGGATCGTATGTGGCCCACGATGTGAAATGAGTTTGACACCCCTGGTCTAAGGAAACCCAGGTATATGAATTTCATTTTATAGATCATATCATCTCCTAAAGTATGGATCTAAAATCTTGACAACGAACATGTGTAGCTAGTAAATATATATATATATATATATATATACCAGGTCTATACTTATGAAATGATACTTAATTTTTCTATTTCTAACGTTTATTGTGAAAAAATGGTGACAAATTTAATCTTCAAAATAATAGCCTTAGCTAGCAGAACATTTCCCCCGTCTCTCAGGCAATTTTTGGCTGCCAAGCCCAAAAAATCGGCCAATAATTATCGTTGATAGCGAGCACCATCTACTGTTTCACCGGGGTTTAACAACTTTTACCAAATCATACCACACTGATCCTATGAAATATACAGCACTGCCTTGCAGCCGAAGTGACCTGGTTTGGCCGATGTTTTTGGGTTATGTCTTGGCGGAACACACTGTGCTCTGCTTAGAGCATGTTCACAGTAAGCTTCTACATGCATTTGATGTGCTTCAGAAGGGTTTTTCTTAAAATAATAACAGAAAATCAACGAAGTCCACAAGTCGTAGTTTGAAGGCACGAATTTCAATATTTTTTAGAACGAACAAAACTGTGTTGTTGTATGAAGCTTCACAAACCATAAACTGAATATTGTTGCCAGATGACAGACAAAAACAAACAAACAAGACATTTGGGATGTTTTAAAAATACTCCTAGCAACATCTGTTGCTTAATAGCTCAAAGTCTCATTTCATATATATGAATAGACCTAATATATATGTATATTATATAATCTTTTTTCTAATTCATCGACTCGACTCAAGTCGGCACAACAATAATATACATATATCCACTATATAAATTTTTAAATAAATGCATCAAATTTTTTTATTTATAGGTATGTTACATATTGCTAAGGGATACTAAATCAGATCAACTACTACGATGTAGGACCGGACTCATTACTTTAAAATAAGCAAAGGCTATTCATGGTATGCTATATAATATTTGCTTTTAGTTCCATATCTAGATTCTAAATACTTCACATTCAATATTATATTTATGTATTGACATTGTACATATTTGGTTTGTTATATCATCTTTGATTGATTTACAATATAACTAACTTTAGGTAAACATTAAAGTGTGTCAGGAGACGTTTTTATTTGCAACGGAACGATACATCTAAATTACGCGCACACACTGAGGAAAAACAAATTGTGAAGTACAGATTAGTTGATGCTAATTCGATCACTAATTAGACATTGCGCCTTTTCTTTTGATTCTATCTTCAACATCATCCTTTTATTGTTAACTTTTGTTCAAAAACACAAACAAAATCAATTAGACTTAATTATTATGGAGATGATGGTGAAAATGCAAAGGGTATCATATCTCATTGACACCGGAATCGAACTAAAGGAGGCTTAACACACCATTGAATTTTCCAACAGCCTCATTTTCAAGGTGGATGGCTGAAAAACGTGGCCAAAGCCACCAAAGATCTCCTAGGAGCAGTTGTTACAAAAGGGCCCTCTGACGTAGCCAGTAGGTTTGGTTTGAGAAGATTTTATTTTGGCTGGATAAAGATGTACTGAAATGAGATGGATCTATCCTTGAGAAATCTTGATGGACTTGTTCACGCCGATTTCATACCACGCTTTGCTTCTGCAATGTGTATACAGGGTACATATGTAATGTGTTGTGTCGGTCATATATTATAAGTACAGGTCTCAAACTTAAAATCGGCACGACTGAAAGATTTAAATAAAAAGAAGCATAGTTCAGTCAATTTTCAACTAATTGACACTGAAATTGGCATAAAGAATTATTAATAGAAATATATATTATTTAATATTACATTCGTCAGATGCACGATATACCTATCTTTCTTTGTGATATTATAACCAATAAGTTCATTAATTTATAAGAATAATAAACCAGACAATTTTAGACTCACATTAGCTAGAACAAAATATTTAGTTAAAAAAACTACTTCAAAAATTTGGATGATGATTCATAATGAAGACTTTGTCAATGAGTTTCAGAGATCCTTAAAACCGAATGAATCTTAGGCCATTGGTCCATAAGATTGACCACCGTATCAAATCTATTACCATTGATATTGAAGATTTTGATGTTAAACTTTGCGGAGTCGAAATTGTAAATTAAATTTCCTTCCATCTTCGAACCTTTTCGTCAAATTCATTAAACCATATGAAAACCATTTTTCTGGAAATTCCAATTGTGCTATAATTTTTTGCATGCCATATCCGCCTCAGCACATGGAATGCCCATTTATATGATCAGTGACCAAGAAATGAAAGTTTCCTCTTTCTATGTCTTATAAGATCCTCCATGTTTAAATTAAATAAACAAAAAACAAACACTTCCTTCCGAAATTGATATGTTATCAGTGATATCAATAATCGAACTTGAGTCATATTTGTGAATTTTTCAACAGAATCATATGTACAACACCAACCAACGGTTTGAGTTATTCAATATGAGGGTTTATTAGGTTAGTTCCTAAGGAAGCCCACTTAAGTTATTGATTGGAATAAATATACGTTCGCCAAGATTTACCTATATTGGATATCAATTGTATAAATATTTTTTTTGTAAATTTTGATATTATAATCGACAATATATTCAGATCCCCTTCTCGTTGTCTTTTGGATATTGTCCATGTGTGACCTATAGAAAACTTGCACCACTTATTTTCTTCACTCATTGTATTGTCTCCAATCTAAGGAAAAGACATTTCTTCATCAAGCATCAACGGAGTAACTCTTCTGGTACACAGGTACTCGTCTTTGTTAATTTAACTTACGCCACGCAACAAATTGTCTTGAAATTAAACCATTAAGATCATTTCATAACCTACGTGATTCTCTCCCACTTGATGCCAAGTACCTCAAGTTCATTCTTGATTATACATGAATATTATACGCTATATCACCACCATCCCTTGGAGCCCATTCACCAATAAGGAGTATTTTGAACTTCTTTTTGTGTATCTCCAATCCTGAAGCATTTTTAAATTTAGAGTTTCATTTTACAACTCTACGAGAAGCTTCCAGATTATAGGGGAAAATATATAAGGGTTTTTTTTTTACATTATTCATATTCAAGAGTATATTATAAGCCTTTATGCTAACATTTGAAATAGAAACGATACATTGATCCTTATTTCAACACTAGGATAACTGAGGCGTTATTTTGGACTTTACATAGCAAATTCTATTTAATAAGCTCCATAAAAAAGTTTTGATATTAACTATAGTTTTACAATTTAAAGCCAAGCTTTTGTACATTGGAAAATATACAAAATATACATATATTTGATTTTTCGTAATCCGCTCAATACTTTAATTTGATAATTACACTCATAATTTAGTCATTACTAAATGATATGATGTAACGTTAATATTGAGTTTTGTATCTTGTTTCTACATTTACAAAAATGCATATCAACTCAGCATCAACCCATTTAAAACAATTAATCGACAAAAGGAACTATAGAAATTTCAATGACAGCAAAACCTTTGCTATGAAAAAAAAGCATATATTATCAAGTCATTAGTAGCAATAACTTCATTTGATGCTATCAAATTCATTATGGCATGCATTAGATTTGAGAACACACGCTAACAAAATACAGATAGGCAAAGAAAATATCGCTATATTTTTTATTTTTTTTGTATAAGAGTAATAAGGAATGCATTTAATCGTTAATAGATATTTTAATTAGATATATTTTGATGTATCTTTAAAATCCTTTCACTTCCTCTTGTATACATATTAACATGCTTTATACATGTAATGCTGGGATTAAACAAAAACTATTAGCCATTATATGTTCATAATTTTAACTGAAGAAATGAGATCTGATCTTATAACAAGGGATTTTTATTGGGTTAGAAAATAGTATACAATATATATATATTGATAGGATTTTGAAGAAAATTATTATGAAGTTAAACTTTTAATGTGTCAATGTGTTTTATAATTTTGTTGAAGTATAGTGATTATAAATTGAATTAACTTCAATAAAATATTAAGTGACCTCGACTTAAAAAAGAAAAAAATTGACTCATATACCTTGGGTCGAGTCAAAAAAATTAACAACTCAACTAAAGTGGAATTGACTTGATTAAATTATTGTTTTCAGTCGATACAACACTTCATGAGAGTGTTGTTGTTGTTTATTTATAGAAAACTCGTTCAAGGTTCTCAAAATTCTATTTTACATCATTTGGAACTAAATAAATCATATTTAATTTGTATAAATTTTGTTTTTGTACATCTCTGTTTTTGTGAAATACAAAGTTCCTTTCTCTTTCCAACAACAAAAAAAAAGGCATATACAAAAAATATCTTTCAAAAGTTTGTTTCATAAATGTATTTATTACATGTACAGATTTTGATTGATCGTGCATGAGTGCATACTCATGAGATTCATTTTGGATTTTACTTAAGTCATAATTATACATATCTTTGAATGAAAAATTTAAACCTCCCATGAATTTCCTTGTCAACTGTCAGTATTCTACTTCTCTTGTTCCTTATTGGTGTTCTGAACGTTGATTCGCTGCATACAAACTATTTTTTACCTTCCTGTGAGCAATTTCTCATTAATTACACTGGCTAAAAGTCAAATATTCTAAGGGGTATAAGTATAATAAAAGTTATTTAGTTTTGCACGCTGATTTCAAATCTGTAAAAAAAATTTTCTAGAGTCCGACGGTTTTCGAGAAAACGGACTCTACTTTTTGAGCTAATTTGGCCCATTTTCCAACTTCAACTTCAATTTAAACCTAAAAGAATACTCATTTTGTACATTAAAAATGATGATTCGCTAGTGTATTTAACGCAAATTCTAAATTCCGGTCTTTCTTTTGACCTAAGGGGGATCCTGAGCCCAAAAGTCGGCCAAATCCTTTGTACTTAAATAACTCCTTGAATATTGCATGAAAAGGATTAATAAGGAATATATTCAAAAGCTGAGACCCACAGCTTTCAAACAGGATGCCAAGCGCCCTATAAGAATCCTTAATTAAGAAATAGCTAATACGGTAATAGCTTAGGTGATGAGACACGTGATTATTGAGTGTTTTACATACGGTTTGAGTTTTGGGTTGTTCGAAAGTTTCTTTACTTTGGTCACTTAAAAAAGTAATTCAAGCACCCTGTACCTGGATATTAATGTGAGAAACACTTAGTTTCATTCTATTTAAGTTTTAATTCAGGAACACTTCACTTGTACGGATGATACTCGTAGTCCAAGGGTTGACTACAGCTTACCAAAGTAATTTTGTAATTTTTTTATTGATATTTTGTTAAAAGTTGTATGAACAGTTGTTGTATTTATCAGGGAAAAAAAAAGATAATTGGAGTAAAGGTAGATATATTTTGTATCTTTAATATTTAATTGATGTAGATTCATACCACAAAAATTTGTGGTTATGCATACTGTTGTCTGTGACAAAATGACAGACAGTAGTACTTTGAATTACGAGTTTAATCCATTCAAGAAGATTGTTTGTAATATAAATCAATATTTTCCTTAAGAAAAATGAATAATAGGTCAATTTCTTCCAGATCCACACTTTTTGGAATATTTCTCCTTTGATAGAGTTTTTACATTCAAAATCATTTGGCTATGTTAAAGAATTTGTGGAAAGTGTGATATTCTGATGTCGTTAAAGCAATTTATAAATTGCACAAACACTATCTTAGCGAACTGATATTTTTCGAAAAAACTTCACTCCCCTGTTTTGCTATCCTCTCCAGACTCTACTACTGAAATGAACCCCAGTTCAGCATCTTTTCCGAAACATAGTACTCCAATCAGCCTTGCTTTGAATATTTGTGTATAAGCCAAGATGTACACATAATGCAAAATATTTGGAAGAAAGCTACACAATTTTTACTCGTTCTGCAAGTTAACACTCGTTAACTAAGATATAAAATACATAAAGTCCTTGCTCGTCTAGCTAAAACATACGCATCTATAGTAAGACATTTATAAACCAAGGTTCTACTCTATAACTATTCCATATCTTCATCAAACACGATATTACAAAAATACTTACGATCCACCATTTTTGATAACTGTAGTTAAGAACTTTAATCATATACAGGGATTGAATAATAAAGCATTTTCACTGACGTCAGAGATTATATCATAAGTCAAAGTGACACCAGGTTCGGAGCATAGAATTGATATATTTATTCAATAAAATGAACAAATTTCCCCCTCAAAAAAATAGTTGGCTTTGTTTATCCATTTTCATCAAAGTTTTTCATCAGATGAATTTGAATATTTCCAATATATACATATATCAATGTTTCATTCTTTTAAATAAGGGATCAAACCTTGATAATTTGTACGTATTGATTATTTTAATTTATTATCTCTTAGCATTGAAAAATTTGACCCTATTTATTTCTTAAAATTACAAAGAATAGAAGACTAATTGTGTATCATATTACACAATTGAACTTTTCGTTAGATTAGTTAACGCAACGATTATTTCACATAATCATAGTATATTCCTAGTTTGTACTAGGCCTTATGATAGAATTCTATTTTAAGATATTTTGTCGTAATGTCTACCTCATTAAACACACCCTTTTTTTGACTTACTAAAATTTACTCTCATCAAAATGAATTGTAGATAGATTAGTAACTATACTAAGTACTCCTAACTCTTCTTGACCAGTGTTATGTCCCTTCTCCATAATATGTTGTATTCCTATTCAGTCTACATACTTTTAAATCTCTTTATTCAAGCTAAATAACCTTTTGACAAGAATGTAATATAATTTTGTTCTAAGAGAGTGAACTAGTTATGGATTTGAGTTTGCGCTTTCCAAAAAGGAAAAACCTTTGAGTTGATTAATGGAAACCATTCAAGGTCATCCATTAAGATTGTGTGTGTGTGTGTGTATTTAATATAGATAGAAATATGCATTCAAAGTATTATTATATACCTATAACAAGGTCGACCCTTGTCTTATCTTTCTTTCTATGTAGATACCGATGTTGCCTAAGAGTGACATTAATATTATATATAACTTCTTCTTCTTCTTGAAGATTACTCATCCATGATCCTAATCTTTGTTTATATATAAATAAATATATTTATTATCTTCTTATCGTTAGAATACTTTGAAAAGGCCTTGAAATGAGTTTTTGTCCTGAGTTTTCAATGATGCAGATCTTCTTCAAGTTAGTTGAACAGCAATTGTAAGGACCGAAAGTAAAGAACAAATGATGAACTCAAATATCTATTTTTTTTTTAGTAAATATAAATAAGTTTATATTTTTATTCTGAGTATTATATTAAAAAGAGAGTTTTGTTATATTTTTGATACGAGGTATTTACAAATATTTTCTATAGTAAAATATTTGACTGCCACGATACCTACATTTGTACGTAGGTGCATGGATCTAATACAAATACTGTATTGAATTTTTTTTTCATTATTTTTCCTGAAATTGAAAGACCTTGGTGTTTTCAAAATAGCTTCTTGTAACTTTAGTAGTGTTAATATGTTTAATTGGACAGTCTCTTTAAATATTTTAGCACTTCTAAAGTTACTCAATGTTTTTTTTTTGTGATTGTATAGTTATACGTCATGAAGGATATTTACACAGTACAGCAATGTTTCTCAAACTTTTTGTTTAATCAGAGTACCTTGTAAAGTGTGTATAAAATCTCCGGTCACCCCTCTCTAAAATATAATTAAAAGCCAATATAAAAATTGATTTCTTAAAAAGTATACTTTAGTCTAATTTTCTTAATTTCTAAGCCCATTTCTATCTCTTTAAAATGTTATAACCATCCACAGAACTAAACTGATCAGAACTGATAACTTTCTAGTCATACCCCCAATTTCTAATCCACTGTGAGAAATGATGCACAAGAGTGCATGATTCCGAGATATTTATATGATAAATAACCCAAGGAGGTTAGAATGATCCTTAAAGTTTTAGAATTAAATCAGTGCTGATATTGTCTGTATTATTTATGTTCTCTCTTATAATTATTTATGCTGAGTTAATATACATATAAATAGTCATATAATCACAGAACTTGTACACTATGGTACTTTAAATCACAACAACACATAATTATCAAGGGCTGATCCCTTATTTAAAAGAATGGAACATCAATATACATTGGAAATATTCAAATTCATCCGATGAAAAACTTTGTTGAACATAAAGTTGAGTAAATCTTTTGATAAGATGTCTTTACAATCAAGATAATCTTGATTGTTTTATATTCATACATAATACGAATCTAAGATACAATAATATCTTAAATTTGATCATATTTATAAGTATCAAATCTTGTAACCATAATAAAAATAATTATCATTTATCAATTCAATAACAATTGTTAATAAGTAAAACTTTAAAATGGAGTCAATTAAAATCTGGGAAAAAGAAATTATTTTTGACCTTTATATTATTTTTTCTTTGGATTAAGTCGTCACACATTTCAATGGTATGTATCTATAAACTACACTATTAAACTGATATCAATTATTTTCATCCATATAGCACATCAATCATTTGCTCAGATTTTTGAGAAAATAAAGTACAAAATACAATTTTTTTTCTTATAATTTTGAATTCATTTGTATATTGCTGATGTACCTATGAGGCAACACATAAAATTTTATACTAGTTTTTTATTTTTTTGATACAAATGACAGTTTAAAATGATGTCACATATCTACAATTTTATTGATTCATAATAATTAAAATTAAAGTCAAAAATATTAATGAAGGCTATAAGAACACTCAGAAATGGTCATATATTAGTCATATATGGATTTTCAATGGTTAAGTAAATATTTTTTTTATTTTTTTTGGAGAAAAAAAAAAAATGTGGGTTGCGATTTTTATTTACAAGAATGGGATTTTTAAATAAATCAATTATAGGTTATAATTAGAAATTAGGTCAATTACTGATAAATCTAAAATTACCTAGAATAGACAAATTTTATCGACTCACCGGTATATTGATCGCGTCTTAATATTAATAAACTTAAAAATTAAAAATTAACTTTAAAGAGAATATATTTTCATATAGACTTCTGATTTTTTTCTTATTCAAAATCGTCTGAAACCTATAAAAAGTTTAAAAACACTTAAATAAACAACTTAAAATAAAAAATACTCAAAAATATTCTTTTTTTGTTGACTTGTGTAGTCAATACAATGATCAAGTAGTAATGGCAATCGAAAAAACTTAAAGCTTTTCAAGCCAAAAATGATACTATGTAAATAATATAGGAACAAATCTTTCAACAACATATTGCGAGTGAAAAATGAATTTAATCAACATTTTGAATAATCATGATATACATATTTTTTTCTTTTTTTGTACGTAAATGCATAGTTAAAAATTAAAATTGAGTGGTTTTGGTATAAACATATTTGTTTCATAGTCTTAACCACACATCTATTTACTTCCAAGATCTATCTACGCAATAAATTTTTGTTTGGTTGGAGATGTGTTTGTTAACATCCTGAAATGTTTTTTGTTTTTTTTTGAGGATTATCGTCATTTGCAAAAATGTAATAATCCTTTTTGTTCATTTGGTGGGTTTGGAATACTTCAAAAATAGAAATACAGTCACATATAAGAGCAAAATAACACATGGGATATCTGTTTGAGTCTGATGTAAATTTAAACATGTTTCAAAACCAGTCCTTGTCTGTTAAAAGCAGAGTTTCTATACAATTAAATGAGATAATTTATATACTAATACATAATCCCTGTCAAAGAATTGCTTGTTGCTCGAAATGTCCCTTCATTAAGTGTCTATTCGTTAAAAGAAGCTGAATGGTTATTGAATCAGTATCGTAGTCTAAGGTGAGGGTGATTGTTCTTTTAGTTCCAAATCAAAGTAACTACCTATCAATCGATGTAGGACCTTATGGGGATGAAAAATGGGCTCTATTAATCTATTAATCAAAATTCCCGATGTACTACAGTAGCTAAACTATCCATAGGCAGGGGTCACACAAGAGGGGAGGCCATTATCCTTCACTTCTATTAGAATATACAAGAAATTTGTTAATTAGTTAATCATACAAATAATATGTTTCATTATTTCAATGGGCTACCCTCAATGATTATTTCCGGTTACCGATTTCCCTATTTTCAAAAACGGTGCATTACTTATCTATATATGATAGATTAGGATTTGTTCATATTTGAAGAAAAAAAACCAAATTCAGTTCATGACGAAACTCCCGCGAATCAAGTTCAGGATTATTTTAATTAAATTATGAATTTCCTACCTGAATAATAGACCTCTACAAAAAAACAACAACCTTTTAATAAATGATTTTCTTCACAGAATTTGATCATTTATTGAACGAATAATATTTATATTTAAGTACATAATTACTCATTGACCTTACTTATCTAATAAATGTAATTAAAGAGTCAAATTCATTCCTTGAATAAACGATCAAATCCTTTACATTTTGTTTATGTGCCTTACTGTTTTCTTCTTCTTCGATTGGGATCATGACATACGTACAATTACATGCATACGTAGATACTTGAGCAAACGCCCTATTGAGAATCATTTTTTTTTAAAAAAAAACACGCATGTCTAACCAATTCAATAATACAAACCGTCTCGAGTGTGTGCGTTTGTGAGTGTCAGTAGCAGGATGGTTTAATATTTAGTGGTGCTCTAGTACGCAATACCCGATAACGGAGGCAACTTCTACTTTAAAAAAACAAAAACATTAACAAACTTAAATAACTACGAAACGAGTAGATGATTTCCAATTCCAGTAGTGAGAGTACGATCCATAGTTTTTCCTAATTTATACATATACATATAAATAAAACCCGTGATTGATTTGTGACAGTCCTCAACAACAACAACAACAACAACAAAATATACAACAGCATGAAGATCCCTGATAAACTCTCCTATAGCATATTAATAGTACTCGCCTTTTCCTTGACATCCATTCCAACGGGGACGAATTCCATGAAGTTTATGTGCGATCTATGTGAATCCAATTGGCTTCATTGTCTCGTCAATTGTCACATGGAAGAGTATATGACGCGTCATCAGTATAATGAGTAAATTCATAGTTAATTATATTTATCATTTAAACCTATTTGTCCTATAGAGTCAGAGGATTAGAGGGTAAAAGTTATATTTGGGGAGTCCCCGTTACTTACTCCCAGTACACCGTTACAATTTATTATCTCTTTCATAATATGTCTATACATAAAAAATATTTAGGTATAAGAAATCAAAAGGAATATGTATAATATTTAATAAATATTAAGAACAGAAACAGTAACTGTTGTTAATTTGAAAGGACCCAAAATAATAATAAATAAGGAGATTTACCTGAAGTATGTACAGGACCAATGCACACTTGTTTTTTTCTCCTTCAACCTTTTGTAAATAGATATACATACATACCCTTCTCATTTCCCCCCCTCCCATGACTCTTAAACCTCATATTTTTTAAATCATCTATATAGTTCAAAACAACAGCTAAATAATATTGAATTTTATTATGTTTATGAACAGTTTCTCTATTTATTTGTTTTGCTTTTTTTGGTTCGTTGAACGAGTATGACCTTCAAGTATATATGTATTTTTATATTAATACTATTCAAAAAATGATGTTACAGCTGTATTAACAGCATGGTGAATATTTGTACACATGTCTGGAAATAAGTTAATTAAACTGTTACATACATTAATTTACATCCTTCTTTGCAAAAAAAAAAAAAAAACACAAAAAAAACCCCTGCATTTTCCCAGACACTAAATTATTCAAGGCGAGTCAGCTACGTACCTATGTGTGAGTTATATGCAAATTATATCAATATAATTTGTTGCTAATATTGAGTAATTGTTGTGATCATGAAGTCAGTTGGTACATTTTCAATTATCATTTAAATTGATTCGTTCTAACCAATGAGGAACAAATAAAATGTACTTCTAGAATTGATTTCCTTATGTGATCAGGGAATTGTTGTTGTCCCCCCCCCCCCAATCACATGAAAACACCCAACTTGAAGCCCATCATTTAACCATGGTTCTACATACTATACATACATATGGATATTATATGAATAGCATTCAAATGACAACTCCCTTTGTCTGTGATTATATTATGTAGTAATCAAAATATCATACTTTTGTACATAATATATGTATAATAAAATACCTCGTACTAATTGATTAAAAGCTATAAGAGATCCTTTTCACATTGTTACATTTGTTGTATCCCGCAACCTTTCCCCTCGAAAAAAAAAATCATAAAAAGACCCAATTGGTAGAAGATAATTAGACAACTCTTCCCAATTTTTAGGGGTCTACTCTTCACTTAATTGTTTATAGCTTCCCAAGGGATGGTGTGAGTTAAACCAATTCATGTCTAAAAGAATGATATTGGAGCTGACGAAACAATACAGTGTATTTTTTTTATGTTTGAGGGATAAAGTCTTGTTATGTATCATGTCGATAGAAGGACTCTTTTTATAAATCATAACTAAGCTAGAAGCATTCACCCAGTATATTTGGAATCAAGCAAGAGCAACAAAATGACCACACTCATGAAAAAACCTTCATTGTTTGAATCGTTATTATATATTATCATATTTATAGTCATTGAGCTGGTCAATAAAATTGTAATTTAATTCCTTTTACTTTGTTTCATTAGCCAATACGGAAATATTCTGAGTCCATGTACCTAATTCATATCCCTTTGTAAAAAATAATCAATTCTTTTAGAATCGAGTGGGAGTAGTGACAATATATGAGCATCACAGTGATAGTTGTCAATCTATAAATGGATAGTCCATTTGTTTGAGTTTTTTTTCATATTTTATCTATGAACCAGTAATGCAAACAAGAATGAAAACAAACATACATAAGACTTACTACCATACCTAATTAAGTATGTGCTTCCTGTTTTTATTGATGCCTCTTCTATTTAAAAATGAAATAATTAATGGCACTTTTATTTCTGAGTGAGTCTTTATTCAACTTATTTATGTACATATATAAAAAAAGTTTAATAATGATCCTATAAGATCTGAATAATTAGAATTATTAATGTGTATAGCTTTTAGTTTGTATATAACACGGCCTTATCCTCACTAACTTAAAGATATACAGTTTTGTCAACTGTCATGTTTCTATTACTCGTATCTTTTAATAAGTAGTGTTATAAATGTTGATTCGTTGAAATTGAATTATATAGTTCTACATAAGATATGAACAATTCCCAACTATTTTATATTACTCAAGAGTAGTCCTGGAATTAGGAAGAATGGGCTAACTACCCATTCATTTCTGACCTTTAGAGGTTAAGTTAAATGGGGTAAGGATAGCACTCTAATATCTTTTGATGCGATTTTAATTTCTTTTTTCCTTTAAAATTTGGTAAAAATATGATTTAAATATTGTCAAAAAGAAAATTTGAATGACTTCATAGTAGCCCCTTTAAGTAAATCTCTCTTCAAAAGTTCTTGATCTTTCTTGCACTCTTTATGCACCATTCAACAAAAAAAAGGTCCTGACTTTAAATTAGGACATGTGCATATTCCTACTTTTTTGAATAGAAAAAAAGAAAAGCAACATGAGATAATTTTAATTTCCGCAAAATAACGATGTTACAAGGTACCTACATACATTATAATCACTCAATCTCTTTCATCTTATTTTTGAACATAGTAATTTTAATTTCAAAGTGATTATCTTTGTAGGTATGTATATAGGAATATCATTTATTTCTGACAGAGATTCATGGACCTACATATTTTGTATTCATATCACATAAATAACCTTTTCCTGAAGGATAAATCTTTAATTTTAAAAGAACTTCATTTCTTATAGCGATGTATGTAGGTATTCCAATGACCCATTGTTAGGAAACTATATTTATTTATCGATCAATTAATCATTTGTATGTATCTTCAAGAAAACAAGTTTTTTTCTTCTTCTATCATTATAAACCCTTGATTTGACTAGTCCTATAGCTATAAAGTTATATCCTCTCTTAAAAGCCAAATATAATTAATTCATTTTTGACGTAAAATGTGGAAGTAATAAAGCTTCACGTATAAAATTACATCCATCCTAGTTTTGTATTTATATTGTGATTAAAAAAGCCAAAATAAGGATTAATAGGCAATTAGCTCTAAAGATATATCAGACTCTTGTAGGCTCTCAATGTTAAGAGACTCACATTGTATTCTTATTTCACATCTGAATTTTAGATACCACTGAACGGGTCTTGAAATGAAAACCCGTATGTATTCATATATAACAAACTCTGGATTTTAATCCTTAATCGTATGCATACACAATTCCTCCTTATAGCATCCAAGAGATATATTTAAGTTATAAGTAAGGATGTTGAATGTTATGACATGAAATACCCCCCAAGAGATCATAAGATTTAGTACTTCAATGTTTTTGTTTGTTTGATGGCTAATGCTCGAGTTATTTTATGATCTTTCATATCAACCTTATTAGAATATTTATTTATATTCAAAGTGTCTACCGCTTATAAGTATATATATATATATACGTAAGGCCCAAAGGGACTAACTGTCCACACTCCTGATTATAAATTAATTATACAGAGGGAACAAAGATGATAAATAGGATCCCATTTCTAACCAAACATATTTGTTTCAGCCCTTAGGCTCATACCCTATTGTTCATAACATATTTTATTGTTATACATATGTAATATTGACGTACATATATCATTTGTAAAGGATTGTAAAATCCAATAACCAATTTTTGTCCTCGTTTCTTTATTAGCTCATAATTTTCAAGGCTAAGAGCACTCTTAGTAGTTTTGTACATTTGTACAAAACTCCATCAGACAACTCCTTACCTTTAGCAGACAAACCCACGAGTATTATACATACATTTGTCTACTTCCTTATAGGCAGTAGTATTTAAATATACATATACGCAAAAACATTACTCACATCTCTACTTCCATGTACCTAAATCTGTTATTTTAATAACAATTTGTATTTTCTATTTCCAGCAACAATGTCTATGTTGGACCACCAAATTTCAAGCCTAAAAAAACTTCGTTGGACAAGATGTTTGAGCATTTCATGCATCAAACTGGACACATGGGTGTCTAGACATAAACTTTTTAAGCTATTTTTATTTATAAATATTATTTATTTTCTAATACACTCTTCACAAATAAATTGATTTTTCTTTTCATTGTTAATAAAATGTACCGTTTTACTTAAAGAGTTCTAGTTATTTGTCATTCTGATTTAAAAAATCTACAATCTCAGACGTCCCTCGTAATCTATACAAGGTATAACTGTGATTTCTAACCCAGAATATAAAAGTTCAAGTCTGGCGTTTGAAGAATGTGAAAGGGGAATATACATAATAAAGGCCTTACTTTTTAAGTGGATAAGTTTTTAAGATATTTCCCTACAAGAAAAAAAAATCAAATCACAAATAATCTTTAAAAATTATTACCAATGTCCAACTTGTTTTATTTGTGACATGAACGAGTAAGAAATGAACTATGTGGTCGACCTACAAAAATTTGGAGATAAGAGTATAAAACTTTTAGCCTTGTTTAATGAAGATGAGAGTGGAGGTGGTTAGGATATTTAAAGACATTCAAGAAATTGAACTGGAATTATAATTTCATTATGATTAGGGATGCGAAAATTTCTGGAGTCCCGGCAGGCGTAAATTTTTTATATATGATGCTAGTTGACAACATGGTTTTTTTTATTTATAGTAAGTATTCCTTCCTATTTTGAAGATTCAAATGTCCTTGATAGACTCGGTAGATATGATGTCTCTCAGTGTTATCTTACTTTTTTATGGCATCATCTTAGGCGTGGTTTTAAGGCTCATTGGGATTTCATAAATTTTCAATTCTTTTCAATACTGCAATTGAGAACCATGAGGGACTACCAGAGTGCAAGGAAACCACTTTCTTCACTTGAAATATTTGCCTCGTTTTTTTTCACCTTATTTTTGTTATTGAATTATGTGTTTGAATTGTAGGTATGTACTATTTAATTTTTCGCTGTGTATATTGACATGGTCATAATAGTAATGACGTAAGGTGAGAGAGGAATGTTGGACAACAAGATTGTTCCTTCCTTCATCGAGCCGAAATGAAATAAAACATGGACATCCCTTTTTTTAATGTACTCAATTTTCTCTTCCCATCCCACTATTTCTGTGTTTACGACCACCGTGGATGCAAGCGAACTTCACCTTGTAGTAATGAAGAATATTTTCTTTTTCTTCCGATATCGACTTGGACATACAGCTGTTCGCAATAGCACTATATCCAGTAAATTTAATTCCCACATTTGCAAGTAAGTTATAAGTATCAGCGAACATAACTTTCCGCGAAAATTATCTCCACGTAGATTAATAAAAACAGAAGGTAGAACCCATGGGGAGTTCATATAATGGATGATTAGGACTGTTGTAATCTCTCAACCCACCAGCAACCACGGTATTACGAGTCTGTGAACGAGGGAGGATGATATGTTATCTGGTTACACATTTCCGTTTTTATTGATTGATTACTATTGTGACCGTGTCAATAACCTAGTGAAAATACGAGGCCCAGTTAGCCAGATCAATATATACAGTCTTAATTTTTTCTTACTATTTATTGCATTCAAGTGAAACATATTGATTCTATGTACATTGAAATTAAAATATAAATTGTTTAAACTACATATGATTGAAAATTTATCCAAAGTAATAAAGATTTATAATAATAAAAAGATAATCAATAAAATTAATCCAACATAACATTTATTTACAAATGGTAAACAACGAAAGTAGCTCTGAGTCAGTTTTTGTCAATAAACACTTTTTCTACAAAGATGTTGTTCGTTATCCTAGTTAATACTATTTATAAATGATAGGATATGGAATAAGAGTACTTCTTTGTTTTGTAGGATAATGTACGGAGGGGTAAATTAATAATTTTAATTATTACTTATGAGTACAAGTGGTACACTAGTACATACACCGACCATCCTTGTCAAGTATGGAAGATATCGTTTTTTCGCAACTATGGAGATTGAAAAGATTTTTTTTTTTTTTGGTTTGGGAATGGTGGGAGAAAAATATTTTTTCAGTTTTTTGAATAAAGGAGCAGTTTAAAGCAAAAAAGTTATAATAACACAATAATATATAATAACTTCTTATTATATCCCGAGATAATGAATGATAACAAGGTACAGGAACATATATAAATATGGTGACTTACTACATAATTTGTATTCAACTCAACCTTTCTACCGTCGATAGGATAGAAAAAGAGTGAGTTTTGGATTTTTATCTTGAATTTCATCTATCAACATCATTTATTCCATGCTTTCGTGCCCTAAGGAATCCATACCTTTGTTCATAATGTAAGTATGTCTAGTCCATGTTCTTCAAAAACTTGCCAATACAATCAATGCTCCCCCAGTTCACTAATTGGAGCCCCTCTCCTTTGAGAGGTCCTCTGGCTATGCGTCCTTCAATTTCTTCATCTTACTAAAAAGAAGGATACATTCAAAACCCTTAAGGTTCTTTGATGTCATAGTAAAGCTCATTAAGCTAAGTCAAAGTCACTAATGAGGATCTCTCTCACATAATGTGAGTGGCGAGGAACGAAGGGTAATTATGTCTGATAGGTATAAGTGATAATAATTATGGAATGTATATTTTATATGTCCGAGCAATGTATTAAAAAAGGTAATAAATAAACAATGGAATTTTTATATACCAATCATAATTAATTATTATATCAACCTCGAGGGATTTTTTGGCCTCAATAAAATCGATAACAAATCAATATTATAACTGAACTAAACCGGATAGGAACAAATACGTAATCGTAAATGAAAGATTGTTTAATTATTCACACTTCAATTGAATTTATTTTACTCAAAAACATATAAGAAACTGCGGTGTTATTCTTTTCTAAACATACCTTTTTTTTAAAAAAAACAGGAAATTTTTTCTAATATTTTCACATAACTGGACTCTTCAAACATATAAAGAGTGTGAAATACTCAAAAAATGATTAAAAACCAGATTCTATACAAACGAAATAATAACCAAACTATAACTCTCGTGTCAAACACAATTAAAAATAAATATGGAATTTAAAATATTTTCAAAAGAACAAAACTTTGTCAACATGTGATATAATTATATTATCAAATGAGTGAAGCCATTATTTTTTTACAATTAGTATAAGTAATGGTCGTGATTATTATATGCCAATTAATAATATTATCAAAGCAACGTATATATGTATTATAAACACCATTGGAGGTTAGAAGAAAGATCATTCACGGTCATGTAATTTATCATTTGTTAGACCACCCATCTTTGAGATCCAACGAGCCCACTTTGCCCATTTAGGAATGCCCATTATTTTTTTAAAGCTCTCTTTAATCATTTGTAAATTAAATGCATATCAATATATGCATAATTTGAAGATTTGCTAATCCATCCATTAAAAACCCTATGTAAAATTTCTATTTCTTCGAATCACTCAACCTCATATTATAATCATTTGACTGAATTATTGTACATATAATGTTATTTCTGGTAGTAAAAAATTGTGAATTATTGAACATGTAGTTTTTGAAACCCTATTAGAAGACTAATATCCATACATATATTTATCTGTTTCTCCCATAAAATAATAAGAATATATAGATTTGCTTTGAATCCAGTTATTTAAAAAAAATAAAATTTATCGTATAACTCACAATGCATAATCATTAAATAATTTTATATGGTTATAAATAGTCTTTCATTCCAGTTTCTCGATAAAATTTTATTCCTCTAATTCCTTCAAAACACTTTGCTTCGTTATTAACTATCTCAATTTAGTTATCAATATATGTATATGTATATCCTATTATAGGAGAGTAACATCCCATGGTTTAATTCAATCATGTTTTTCATTTCTTTAATATGGTTCATCTGATTCAATTCTAAGGGTTTGAATATATTGGACAAGTTTTATAATAGCTAAGAGTTGATGATTTTCATATCATATTTAAACGAAATCGGTTGGTTTTATATTATGACAAATTAAACTAAATATTACGATGAATTAACTAATATCAAATAATACCATTATTTATAAGCTGCTAAGTATGTAAATACTTTTGAACATTTGGAAAGGATCATTTTGCTGTATAACATTCAAATTGTACTGGTATAAAGTTATTTAAGTACTAAAACTAAAAAAACGGAACATATTACCAATAAATTTAACCACAAAACCTCATAATATTTAAATAAAACTTGATTCGTTTTTAGTTTCATTAAATATAGTAACTAATAATTCATATTAGTAGACTCATTAGTAATTACTTTTTTAGATGACATGCTCGTCTATCATTTCCCTTCTTATTTTAGTTTCATGACAAGTTGTTTAGAGTTTTTTCCATATGATGTCTGTCTCTTAGTCAGACATTTTCAAAAATGCATCGTTACTGAGTAGAATAGTAATATTATAAATAATAATTACAGCCCACATGATTCATCCCTTGAATCCTTCGGCAAAAAAACAACTTCTTTCCTTAGATAGAGTACAATAAATTATTATAATTATTTTGACGTCTTTATATTTAATATATTATGTATTTGCTTCCAAGATTTATTTCTCATGTTGAGTTATATGTATGTAGTTCATAAGTATTCACTCTAACATGGAATTGTATCTATATACATTTAAATAAATGTGTAATTAATATTCTTCATAACTTAATTTATGTAGTGCAATTGAGATACTTTGGTAGTTTGAATTCATTTTTAATCATCGCACTGTATGTTATTAATGATGTTGCTTATAACTCTTATATGTATGTATCGAAGTTTTAATTTTCTTTTTATTTCTGTCTATTTATTCTCATCCATCTTCAAGAACTCATCGGAAATAATTTCTTTTTGATTATCTCATAATTTGGTATATAATTGAGCTGCAATAAATGAATATTTTGTTCTATTTACCTATACAAAGAACTGATTAGTAATTATCCTTTGAAAAGACACGCCCAAATCCTTTACTTGCTTTACAAGAACCCAAATAATAATAATAATAATAAAAATTATATATTAAACTTGATGAAAGACATACCCGCTCATGTATAATTAATTGCAATGCAGTTATCTATACAATCTTTGTCCAAGTATATGTAAGTTTCAATCCATGTACAAATTTCCATTCATGCTACAATTTGTAAGGAACAGAGTTTCTTCTTACCTTTTCTTTAACAAAATGGAACATAAAAAGTTTTACATTTCCAATAGGAAGTGAGCAACAAACGTACAAAAAGTTCATTGTCGCAGAATGGCGCAGAAGTCCTGAGTAAACAAACAACTTATTCAACAATAATGTGAAAATATATTTTTATCTGGAATAAATTTGTATACAAATATGTATATTATAATTTTCTTATT
This sequence comes from Lepeophtheirus nordmannii, assembly GCA_963680855.1. NCBI lineage: Eukaryota > Metazoa > Arthropoda > Copepoda > Siphonostomatoida > Caligidae > Lepeophtheirus > Lepeophtheirus nordmannii. The sequence continues at coordinate 22,620,784 of OY804522.1, read as the reverse complement.
TTAGACTGACTTTTTAGATTAATCATGCTAATATTATGTGGTCGTATACAAAGTGCATAGAGTTTTATTTCAATGGCTTCAAAATTATAAGAGTAATAAGTAATAACTGTTATCAGTAAAAGTTCATTCCATCGTGTAGAAATTTATAACACATTTCCTTAATAATATATGTATAAGACCCTTAGTACAAAAGATTATTCATCTTTTAGCCTCTTCTTTTTGTTCCATACCTTCAAAACAGAGTTTTTGTTGACATACAACGAATATCAGCTTTTGTCACGATGTATATTCCTTCTCACATGAAAATAGACTAAACGTTTTTGTCAGATGTTGACCGAATACTCTTGTTCCTTATTGATCCTGAGCGTTGATTTGTTTTAACTCGAATTAAACCTTGTCAAGAGGTGAGCATGTACCTTCATTTAAATAAAAAATGCTCCATTATTTGGGAAGAATATTGACCTACATTGACCTTTTATCTAGTGACTTTAGGCTTGTTTTTTGTTTTTGTTGTTGTTGTTTTGGAAGAGGAAAGATTGAGAGGTACTTTGAGAACATAATTGGGATATATGGTTTATGGTCACGTCGAGCTTTTTTGTCCACTCGCAACCTCGACTGACAAAAGGTAAAGGAAAAATTTGGAAAAACATATGGTAGCTACCCTTCTGTATTTTCCTTGTTGCCAACTTGCTAATATTTTGCAGAATTTATTATTTAGATATAATATACATTTATAAATTCTACCAATCACAAACCAATCGTCACCTCTTGTAATATATTCAAAATTCAAAAAAAGGGCGCGCAATCCTTGATTTAATATATTTTTTGTATGTATCAAAATCATAAATAATAATAATAACCTTTTTGAGGTCATAATACGTAGAGTCAGCTGTTTTAAATCAAAAGAGTCAAATGATGAAAATCAGCTGAAAGGAGAACACAATGTGTTTTTGTTATTTCCAAAAAGCTCGTCGTGGGTATCAATCATAGTTATTAATGTTGTGCCAACTTAAAGAGATGGGAAAGAGTCAAAGTAAATAAATAATAATTGACCACACTTGCTCACAGTCAATTTAATAGTTTGAAAAAAATATATGTTCATATTTAGTGTGTACTTTGATACCAAAAGTAAAATAATGTTGGTGCTATTTATTTATAATAATAATTAATTAAGTGATGTTTTAAAATGTTGAGGAGTTGAACAAAGTCCTTAAATTATTGTCAGATCTAGTGTTTAGGTGCTATGATCTATAAAATAAAGCATGCTTGAACCCTCTTGGGTTATTACTCCATTGACATACATACTCTTGAGATCATTATGCGACCATATTCCTAATATGTATTATCATTTATCACATAAATCATTTGATAAATGATTAAAAGGTGACAAAAATAAAAGCCAAAAAATTAACAAAGAAATAATTTCAATTTGAACAAAAAAGTTCATGAAAAGAAATGGAAAAGGTTGATGCATACAGATTGGGCCCACAAGACTGACATATAGCAAAACCTCTTCAAATAGAGTTTTCAAATTAAATAGTCCATTCTATACAGCTAGAATTAAGGGTTGTTGCCTCCCCATGGGACTAGACCAACTATTGGTTAAAACAAAAACTGGATTATAATATTTGTACTTTATTTTCACTTATTGAATCCAGAGGCGATACATTAGTTTATAAAATCGGGCAGAGTACTTACAGTACAGTTTGATCACTTTTTAATCTTTGCTCCTGTGTATCTCATTATTGCAGGATTATTTATGTCTATTGGCTCACTACAAAAAACACCCATCAGTGATATAATATGATATATTAATGTTATATTCAAAAAAATATTTTAATTAGAAATTTTTTACTATATGAGTCATTGATATTATATTTTGAGGTTGACTAATTAAAAGTGGTATCATGTCAAAAAATTAGAGAATTAGACTCGAGATTGGGATTTAATTTGAATTGAGACAAATTGTTAAGGACTCAAGCCGAGTCAAGTTAGAATTAAAAGTTTAAAAATCTAAGTTTGACCAAACTAATCCTAATTGATTCTTTTTAATATATTAATATAATATTTTATATATATATGATAGATTTAGCAGGAGTGTTAATTTCGTCAGCCAGGACTACACGAAATGTAATTGTGAGCATATGTTTTTTCACGACGTTTAAGGAAATTTTTTTTGAATGAATGTTTCGTGTGACTAAAACAAGAACTCTTCTTTTCTTGACGCAATATAGACAAGGCTATGCTCTGCTACAATATGTAGTAACGGAACCATAAAGGCCTTTAGTGTTCTTACTTTTTGAAAAAAAATGAGGTTTCGTGTTCTAGTTGTTCCATAGTGGTTTTGGTAATGAATAAACTCAAGACGCCCTAATAATCAAATTTGCTACCCCTAATTACAAATCAATTACAGTTCCACTGACTGTACAAATTTGCTTCCTTTAAAGTTCCTCTCTTACTTCTTCGATGGATTGATGGATATATATATTCTGAATTTCAGTAGAAATGAACCTTAACCTTCGACTCTAGATAACTCGGCACAAAATAGTCGATGGGGTTCACAACTGGACTTGAAGGAGTTCATAATGATTTGTCCCATAATGGAGTTCTTACTTTCAACCATTCTTTAGATTTTCGATCAATATGAATTGAACACAGAAATTTTTTGTTCCTCCCTATTAATATCTTTTGACCGGATGAAACTGGGATTGAGTTTAAGTCAATAAAATCACAAATTGATGGATAAAGTGCAGCAAAACTTAGCACCAATTATACATCCTTAGAAATTTATGAATAGCCCTGTAAGTGTGCCATAATTTTACACATGAATTTTTGTAAGTGTAAAAAGATCATGCCTTGAAACGTGCTATGACTTCTTAAAATAACTGTACACTTACACTCATAGTATAAACTTAAATATTTAATTATATTAGCATATACCTAATACACGCATAATTTAACTCGGAATTTCTTACTTTTTTTTTGTAAATTTAAAGAAAAATAACATGAATTATGTATATACTTTTTAGGAATAATATTATAACGTTAGTTTTAAATACATTTTTATAAAAAATATCGAATGTCTATGAGTGAAATTTTATAAAATAAAGTATAAATAAACGTAAATTACATAACAAAATGTTTGAATAATTCATTGTTATTATATTTTATTTTTTTTTGCAAAATATTAACAATAATAATAAAGTGAAAAAAAAATAAATAATATTTTTATTATGTAAGCTGAGATTTTCATTTTGAATTAGAAATGATATCATGACGTCATTTTATCTAAAAAAAAATGAAATTTTTTTTGTTGTTAAGCACATGAATTTTAAAATTTTTATAAATGAAACGTTTGTTTAAATTGATCTATAATATTTTACCTCAAATTCAGGTAAATCAGGTAAATAAGATGAATACTTTCAACAACTTGGAGCAAATTTGTTTGGCAAGGGTTTGCACATAAACACCGACCAGATTAAGATTATAAAAAGAAATTGTGTGCATTAAATAACAAAAGTTATTATTTTAATTACATATTTACGACTTGTATTTCCAAAAATGTAGAGATAAAAAATGTACGACAACCAACTTTGAAACTCTAACAAAAACCGTAGCTTAAATTTATTTTTAGATTTTGAAGGGTGTTGTTTTTTTATCCCAAGTTAACAGAGGCTTCTTTAATTAAATTAACCCTTCTCCTTACGGATTGAACGAAGCAAAGTTTAGAATAAGGTTTATTTCTATCAAAGTTAAATGGATTTAAAATAATTACCGATAGATGTGAACTTGACGAATGTAAAGAATCACTCAAATAGGAAACGAGAAATTAGAATTAAAAGCAAGTTCATCTTGTGATTAACTATCAAACTAGAGGCAGCAAAAGGTATACACGAGTTTACTCTAGGCTATTGAAAGTATTCATTGGGAGAAAAAAGTCGATGAATTTTTCCATCGATGAATTTACAAATCGATTAATTGATGATCGATGAATTTACTCTCGATAAATTTATATCGATTAATTGATGTCGATGAATTTTTCTATACCCATTACAAATACATTCTACATGTTATCACAAATAAAGACAATTTCCACATAATGTTACACATTGGTTGAATGTTATGTATGTACACATAGAAATTGCCTCATATAGAAGTTTGGAGACGTGAGCAGTGAGCTCAAAAAAAGTTATATTTCCACAAAATGTGACATGTTTAGATTTTGTTTCCGAAAAACCATACAAAATGCTTCCTATTTTTATACATGTAGTTGACAGTTGTATCCTTCATAATGTGATTTGACTTTCAACGTTTCTTTCTGTACATGACATTTGTGAGCCAATATGAATATCCATACAATTCAAGCCTTATTCGATCACATAAATATTAAAAAGTTTTTTTATTTTGCTGTGACTATGAGTCAATATTTGAATTTAAATATCTTTATAGCGTGTTCTATTCGTGCCTCACGATGTTAAACTCATTCAATAAAGATGTCAATCTAAAACTTTAATTCCAGCAAACGGAATTAATCATGTGTCAATAAATAAAAAATGCACCCCTCTTTCAAATTAGAAAGTAAAAAACTAACAAAATATTGACCATAACTGCTCTCTATCAATTTTTTATAGCCAAAATTATATACATTCTCAGCTTAGTAGAATCGTATCAGTTTTTAATATGGAATCTTAAACAGAGTTTTTGCTATCTTGTCCTTCAAAAACATCCCAAATTTTAAAGTTCCTTCGGCAAAACAACATTTGTGTTAATATTTTTAAAGTACTTCAATAAAGGTACTAAATTCGTCTATTAAAACTTTAAGTATATTTTATGTGCGATAATAGTTTTTTTTATTACTTTTAATTAATTCATCATTAAAGTATTTACTATTCTCATAAATGTTTATATGTTTATACTTCCACAGGGTGTTATCCCACAAACAAGTATTGACATTGCATTTTTTTTATCAGCCATCAATTTATTTACTCTTCTTCCATTTGCCAGTGATAAATGGAACTTAAATTAACTCTTGTTCATCATTATCAAGAATTGGCTAATTTACAATAGATTTTGGGCCCTTTTTTCTGTCTTTTTTTTGGAGAAAAGGCTGCAAACTATGTTAGAGATATTGTCATGTCCAAAATAGCTGAGAAATATATAGATGATAATATCACATCATTTAGCTATAAATTGTCCATTGGATAGTTTTGACGTCTTTATGCTTTAAAAAAAGATGTCAAAAAATTGGAATGGATACATTTCAAAAGTTTAGTAACAATGGCGGAAAATAAAAAACAGCTGACGAGGGAATGCATCCAGAGTGATCTTTCCTGTTACTTTGATTATAAAATATTACCATATAAAAAACTTTTTGGTGGGTATCTTGGGTTTTAATTAGTTGTTTGAACGTTTTGAGTATTTGAAAGTATTTGTATTTTTCTAACTAAGATACTAAATCAGTAAATGGTAATCCAACGGTTTGAATAAATCAAAACATATTTATATCATTTTTAATAAGTAAGTGATATAAAGTGGCTTTTCAAATAATTACCTCAAATATTTGTAATTATCGTTCATTTTGGGAATCAACTGTCAATCCTTAATCAATTCTGTCAAGTCTTGAAATTAGATTGAAGTGAAGTTTTTAAGCTTACTACGAAATATCATTAAACTTATGACGTCATTTAGCGGAGTTCGCAGGTTTTTTTAGTAAAATATTATGACAAATGAGTAAAAATGCAAGCAAAAAAAAATATTTATTGAATTTATAGAAAACATTAAGCGACATGTGAGCGTTAATTATATGTACTTTTGGGGCGTCTGCAGTAATTAGCCCCCTCCTACATACGCCCCTACTCCATGACAGAGCTCAATGGCAATATTTTGAAATGAATACGAAATAAAATATGTGATATTCGGTGGAAATACGTGAGCATCACGCCAATTGCGTGAGACTTAAAGCCTTGTATGCAAATGTTTGATCTCTTGAAGGGTTTTTCTAAGGTATTGCAATTCAACAACTAAATAATTACGGATTTTTTTCTTCTAAAGTCATTTCAAGATTATTTTTTTTGTAGTGTTTAATTATATAATATTACCAATCTAAATAGTGTGAGAGGGAGAAATTTTTTTTGCTCTAACATATTTATTATCTTAAATTGCTATATATAAAAATGATTTTTCCATAGAAATGAGTAGAAAATGGACATTTCGAGTTGGTTAGTTAAAGATAATGGCTATTGTTATGAACCTATGCCATAATTATAGTGCCCTTCACCTGCTTAGAGTACTATATATATATATACCTTTATGCACAAGAGGGAATTGCAGTTTCCAAAAGGTATATGTTTATATATTTATACATACATATTTTATCATAGACTTGAAGTAGAAATAATAAACTGAAAATAGACACCCACGCAATATTTTTTTTCTTCGTTTTTTGAAGGAACATACTTTCCCTAATAACTCATAATTACTTGATTTTCAAGTTTACCATCGAAAGGGTTCGTGTGTCCTTAAATGTATAAAAATAGAGAGATATTTTAGTACGTATATGTATAATATAAATAGATTTATACTTTTGCTTAAACAATCAAGGATAAGGTTTCTATGCCCATAGATAGAGATCACAAACTCCCCCTTTGACAAATCCTTGCCCATCCCTAAAATAACATGTTTTCCAAATCTTGCTGGTCAACATTTTCTATTACTTAATGCATCATCATAGGGTATCCTTAATTGAGTCATCATGTATGTGGAATTGACGAGTCATTGAAAGGGACTCTGATGTGCTCATGTGGGTTTTTCTAATTTTCTAGTGAAATATAATACTTAAAACATTGCAACATATCAACAAAATATTTTAGATCGATTACGGTTGTTTTACTGAACATTAATGTAACACAATACGTCATGAATAAACAAACAAGTTTATGAATTGATAAACTAGTTCATGACGTATATAACTTCAAATTTTTGATACTATAAATCAGTTCACAAATAGATAATAATTTTATTAATAACCTTCATTCTGGCCATGAGGTTAATAAGGGTCTCAGCCTGTCCTCCTTGGATATTTGTACGTTTTAACCTATTTTGGAAAAAAGGTTACTTGATAGTTAGCCAATGTTCTCATTCTCCTCATCTGTTGAACTATTTCAAATAGTAGAGATATTCAAAGCAAAGCAAAATTGAAGTCGAGTTCAATTAAATTAACACTCAAACCCATTCATTAGCTGACAAATAACAAATCAAATGACAAATGACCATTGAGTATAATATAATTTTTTTTAATTGGTAGATTTTAATACGTTTTTACACCTGACGTCATTCATAAATAAATAATGACTTATTTGAAAGAATGACCTAATGTTTGATATTAAAATTAGCAAACAATGCCTAGTAAATCGAAAATATTTTCACTTGACAAAAGTTTGACAAAGTTTCTCAAAGTTGATTTGAAAACACTAAAAATTCATTTTCTTTGTAACAACCAAAACAATGATCCCTTTGTATTGAACTAATATTTTAATAACATTTATATCCATTATTCAAAATTTAATATTAAAACTGAAATTATTAATTTATAATTTGGAAAAGGATCTTCATTTGATATTCATAGTACGGGGGGATACAAATGACCTAATTAATAAAACAGAAACTAACCTTGTAAAATTAATATTTTTATAAAAAGTATTCTTTCTTAATTTGTAGGTCATTGCATTTAAATTTGTATGTCTGGTTGCAGTTTTAATATTTAAGAAAATATTTTTTGTTCCATTACTTTTGAGTCATGAGTCATAATTGAAAACAATTAGACGAGTTAATTTTATATCCTTTGGCTTTTGCAATTCATGTAAAAAGGTTAAAATGAGTACATTGTTTTTTCATTTAAAAAAAGTAAAAACCCAAGGACTTGAATTGCAAACTAATTTTTGAAACAAAACTTGTAGTAATTACAGGGTAAAATTAATTTACAAAAAACTCACTCATGTATTATATGGGCTCTGTAAACATTAAAGTAAGGAACGATGATTAAAAAAAAAGGTACAAGTCTGGATTAGATACAATTGTATTTTCAACCATGAAATTATGTTCCATCATCTAAAATTAATAAACTATTTTGATTAATCCTTGATCATTTAAGTGAAAATTACACTACACTATAATAAAATTCCGGGTTATAATTAGAAGTAAATAATATCTATTATGAATTCTTTTTGAAGGGTCATATAGGAGACAAATAAAGTCCCATAAATCAAATACAAGCTCATAATTATAGTTGCCATTTCTAAATACCACAGTTGAGCCAAACTTGTTGATCAAATATTAGGTTGTTTAACTTTATAAAGTAAAAAAATAAATTTGAAATTTCTTGATTTTTGATTCCAGTTAGAGAAAATATACATTATTTTAATAGAAAACACACAACCTCGACTCTAATCATGGATTGTTTAAAAATCTATATGCTCTGGACCTATTTCTAATAACTTGTACTATCTATTCTCTCCAAAGCGTGAAGGAGCATGAGTCATCAGTTGCCTAATAACATTTGCACCATGTGTTTTTTTTTCTTTTGACAATTTATTCAAAGGTTTTTTTCATTTATGTAGTTTATATTTTAAAAGTTTTGTATCAAGTGTATCATTGAGCTATTTTTAGCTCTTTATTCATTTGTTGTAAATAAATATTTAGACTCTTCATTTAATTTTTTTAAGTGTTATTTTTTAAGTCAACCATTTTAGTCCAATATTCGACTAAATATTTATACACTTTAGTAACCATGAATAAATAAATAACTATTCAAGTCTTATAAGACTAAAGAAAATGAGCCTTCAAACATATGTACATAAATAAATTGATTCTTAATTAAAGACATATTTTGTGACGTAGACAATGCATTTAATTTACCTACAAATATTTACTTGTTTTAAATAGAAATAATTAGTCCATGACTTGTGTCTTTTTCTCAACTACAGACGATTTTTCTGTCTAACGAGAGAGCAAAAGAAATTCATCTTTACACCGTTAGAAAACGCATCTTGTAAGAAGCGATGCTATTATTTTGCACATAAAGTGTTGACTCCTTAGTATAAGGAATAAGTAAATTAGCAGTAACACCATTACTTTTTTCAGTAACGAGATTACTTATATGATTACTTTCTCTTCAAATATATAACACTGTTATGCAAAGTTACTATAAGAAACATTAATTTTGTATAATTCCATGTGCTTCATTTCTGATTGCCTTTTCCATGTGATTAATTCATTACCATGCTTCACTCTGGGGGAATAATAAAACTTTTAATATTGCATATGCTAAATTATAATCAGATGGGTCCAAATTTAAATTCATTTTTTTGTTTGATTTTTTTTTAGTAAAAAATAAAATTACATAATAATTAAAGTAACGAATTTATTATTTTTATAAGTAGCTAAATACTTTTTCTCCAGAGTAGCTGTGTTATTAACGGTATTTTTTTTTTGCTAAGTAATGAGTAATTTAATACTTTTTCTAAATATAGTGAGCAAAATATTTTCTGAGAAATTCTATTAAAAAAAAAATGCTTGTCAAAAGAAAATAAGAAAAAGCAGACATCCAGAATACATTTATTGATCTTGACCCGATCTATTTTTTATTTTTCTTATTTGATTCCTTTCTACCTTAAAAACTCTTGTACGAATTTTTAAATTATCGTATATTGCCCACTAGAAGCTTTTTCTCATTACTCATCATCATGCCATATTCTTCAACACCCTCACTGGAAACGGAATTTTTAAAATAAAAAAATAACATGATATAAAAGCACAAGGGACTTTTAACACTGCTCGTTAGAGGGAAAATTTTGTTAGGAGAGATCTCGTTCAAAAGAGAATCTGGAGTGAACTTTATGTTCTTTACAAATTGACCAAATGACAAAACAACATTTAATATAAATAAATAACTACAAAGCTAGAGCAAACACGAACCCTTCATTGTAACCTGTTCAAAAATAGCACCTTGTAGTCATTGATCAGAAGTCTTTTTGGCTACACACAAACATCTAAAATGGAAAACAAAGTAGTCTCATCACACATAATTGCAATTATTTCTCGATATCTGCACTTATTTTGTACATATGTATGTACATATATTGATAAATTCTTCAAGACATTGGAATGTATACGCCTCCAATTCTATCTCAAATTACATAATCGTGTTGATTGATGCACATGTAAGATACATTGGGAGTGAACAATTGATTAAAATCAAATCAAACCACTTTTTTAAAATGCACTTTTTCAACTTGTGATAGAATGAAATTCCTAGTACACATGATTATCTACGTATTGTTAATTGATATAAAAATAGCACGACTTGCTCAATTTTGATGACTCACCCTTTTGCGTCTCAGTTGGGGAATAATATGAAATGGTTTAGTAATTGGTGTAGTGTTGTCGTCAAGACAACCTCATCATAGACCAACAGGGGTCAAGACTGAGACATGATGAAGACATAATACTCTTTTCATGAAAATAATTCTGAGGCGTTATTTTTCTTCCAAACTCAACCTTTTTCTAATAGAGAGTTTCTATTATTTAAAGTATAAAGTATGAAAAGTTGTTTAGTGGTTGTAAATCTGATTGAAACTCATTTATTACATATGTACATTGGACATTTCATGGAAACTCTCAAACTTTCATTTTTAAAAGGAGAAAAAAAGGCATCATTTTAGCATATGTTAGTTAGAAAATTAAGTCTTTCTCCACAACTCTTGAGCCATTCTATATTCAATGGCAGGTGACCTGACTCAACTTTCACAGTGTAAAATTTAAGGGATGAATTTTGATCTTGTTTTTTGTTATAAAATAGAAGCTAAATTTTCGTTGTGCTTTTTCCAAAATGTATTATACATAAATTTCTCAATTTGCTACCTCCATAAATATTCCTTGGAGGGAATGGGAGGACTCCTGTTTAGTAGAAGTATACATCTTAGCATGGTATCAGTTTAATCAATAGGAGGGGGGTGAGTTGGGACTACAGAAAATATGGGAGCACATGTACCCCTTGCCAACTGTGCCCAAGTGCTGGAACAGGGAGAAATAGAAATATACATGAGTCATAGGGATTTTAATTGGTAGTTCAGCATATTTGGGCAAAGTCAAAGTCTGTGCCATAAATTCAGCTTATTAAGATCCACGATACCTAACTTTACATACATGCTACTAATTCATGTTGTTATTGTTAGGAGTGTGGGAGGGATTTTCAGTATCTGGACCATGGGTGCAGCTAGCACTGGCTACACTCTAGAGTTTTAGTAACCTCAGTTGTTTCCTCCCCCCCCCCCCCACCCTTCCCTCAGAAACTATATGAATATGCATTTCAAAATGTCAGCCCCCATTCAGTTTAAATACCCTATTTGTTTCCTTGACCTGGACCCTTGCTCAATGTAAAATACTCATAAACTCTTATTTTAAAATTTAAAGATAATTCATTATAGTCTTTAACTTAGTGACTCTCCAAAAATGTAAAAGAAAATGATAGCAACATTCATTTTACGTAAATTATGAATGGAAAAGTCAAAATATCAACATGTGATAGCAAAACTTGTTTATACACAGACAATTTCAAATGTATATTAATAGAACTTCCACGTGATTTGAGTTAACGTGAATGTATCTCACATGAATACATTTCAGTCGTCATAACTCACTATTTTTATTAGAAAAAAAAGAAGCACAAAATATGTTTTTCCCATATCTTGATTACCTTTAAGAAGGTATATGTGTCACATAAACACGAATTGTGGAATAATAATCATATTAGTTCCTTTAGAAATTTATTTGATTATACAAACTCAGAATTAAAGTAGGCCAAATATACCAAAATTACAATACACAATCCCCATAAGTAATGTTTGATATGGGGATTGGTGAGTCAAATCACATTACAGCGGTAGGAAGGGATGTGACTTTTGGGCGAGTACAATGAAAAGGAGAAGCAGTACATATGGGACTCTTGTAAATATCAGCTGCCTGTATTTATGATTTTAGACGAAGAGTGAGTATTATTGCATGAATGAGGAGAAACCTGACATTTAAAAAATTTTATTGAAGGAAAATTATTATCTCAACTATATTTTTATAATAAATTAATTATCATATATTTTAAATACAATCTACAACTATTGATGGTGAGAACCTTTTAGTTCTTCCTAAAGAGGTCGATACTTATTTTTCAACGGTCTAATGAAGAATGGAAATGTTTTTTAAAATTGTTATTTTTTTCTAATCACACAACTGTACTTTTTTTAAAAAAAGTCTTATACAGAAATACAAAATACAGATGTCTCGTCTTTATAATAAAATAAGAGTATACTATGCAATTGAACGTCAAAGATATTTTAATAAAAAGCTTTTTCTAATTCAAAATTTATAATGATATGTTTATCAAGGACGAATGAATGGTTTTGACGTTCATTCCAATTTAAATCCATTTTGTATACTACATAAGATTCAATTACGAGGAACATCCAAGTCTGAGAAATCCTCAAGAATACACCTGAACCAAATTACACCGCAAACTTGCTCCTTAAGCATTAATTTACGACTATTTGATGAGAAGAGTCCACTTTTATAAGCTAAAAATATAAAAAACTTATAATTGTGGAGTCTGTAGTATTCAAGAGTGGTTCAATTTTTTTGTGTATATTAACATATACAGACGCAAATCTTTCAATGACGAGCAAACTCACCATGCTTCAATTTGATAAAGGTCATCTATTTTGCTTGTATTCAATATCTGTACAAAATGAGGGAATCAGTAAAGGAATTTAAATTCAAAATAATTCATATTATGAATTAAAGCATCAGTGAACGATTGGGACACAAACTTTCTCAGTTGAAAAAATCAGTGACAAATAAATATGATGAACTCAGTTGTAGTAAAAGAAAAAGCAATCTGCTGATACAAATGGTAAGCTAGATATCAATCATTGAAAAAGCTTTCTTCAAAATATCCCCATTTCACTAAAAATTGCATTGAATAATCCCTTGATACAGTGGATGTTTCCTTTTGAATTGCTTTTAATATAAATAACAATTCAAAAAAGTAAATCAGTAATTTTGCTCTTATATATGAAATCTGGTTACTTCTAAAAAAAATAGGGCCTACCTAAAAGTGTTTTTTTTAGAAATGGCCTGAATTCCCAGAGACTTAGGTAATTCAGGAAATGTATAAAGCCTAATTACGATCGACCAACTCACCATGCTTCAATTTGTGAAAGATCAACCATTTTGCTTGTAATGAACATATGTTCAAGATGAGGAAAATATTAATGAAGTAGCTAAATTTGACTCTAAAATTACCTTCCGTATGTATAAGCGCATTAAATCAATATATCTTTTTTATTCAGTACTAGATTGAAACAATAAAATAGAATGTGATTAAGACTTTTAATGAATTTGATACGAAATATATATTTAAACTAAACATATTCATAGAATTAAACTATTCTGCTTCCATTCCTCATTTATATATATATATATATATAAATCATCATTTTTAATTATAAAATTAATAAAATAATTTAAAGAAATCAATATTAATCAACAAATTATATTCTAATTATTAAGGTTCCAGCTAAAAAGTAGGTAAATCATTTTTTTTTTGTAACTAAAAGTCTTCATGAATTGTATTTAGATGAGAAGAACAAACTGTATGCTTGTCAGAGGGCGTTTTGGAGATTCTCTTCAATGGAGAGGTTGAGAAAGTTTGTTGTATTACCTTCAACTCTTGTATTATTCTTCATTTTTAAGATAATAGTCATATTTACAGCATAATAGAACATACTTTGAGTTCAACAAATCAACATGAATAATGAGTATGTATGTTTAAACACATCAAGAGCTGATAAAAAAAACACACATAGGAATTCTTGATATTTTGAGGATAGCAATAGGGTTTATGGAATGATTTAATTATGGAAGCTACATACCAATTATACTTAAGATGGACAATTTGTCTGGAACGATTACAAGTTATACCATTGCCATATGACCCTCCTCTTTAAATACATATCTATATTTAAGAGCAAGCAAAAAGGGACGTTTATTTTAAACTATAAGTGAGTACACATTACAAACTGACATTTTTCTTTTCTTCGTCAAGCTTAACTCATTCTCCATAGTTTTCCCATCTCATCCAATCACTCAATACATCCTTCATTATCATCTATATACATACATTGAAAATGGGCACTCGGTGTCCAGAATAACTTTTTAACAAATTTACTCATTTATTTTTGAATAATTGGATATCTTGGGTTATTCAATAAATATTATTTAAGTACGTTGGTCTTAATCAAAAGGATTAGTCGGCTTCTTTGAAAAGATCCGAAATTGTTTTTGGGTGACTAATAATACTCGTATAATTACGTCAATATTAATCTACATACATATACCGATAACATATAAAAATCAATAAATGAATGGCATGTATAGAAAAATCTATACAAAACATAAATATGGGCATAGAAAATAAGAGTAAAGATACTGCTTTTCATAATTAACATTTTATACTTTGTGTTATACATAAAATAAATTATGAAATTTCAGTAAATTTAAATGGATTTTAAAGTGTGAAGTTTGATTTTAAAGATTCATTCTTTATAGAGTAATTATTTTCTTAAAACATCTTCATAAACTTTTACCAATTACATATTTAGTTCTAACTAAATTTACCACAATTCAGAAGCTTTTTTGTTATCCATCCTAACATTCGATGAAAACATTACTAAGGTGATATGATTATTTAAAATAGAAAAATTTATAACCAGTGTCTTAAAAACACATTGTTCGTTCGTATAATGGACTTTATTTTGGGAATGTGAATACATCCATAAATTTATTCACATCTCTAGTAATCATCAATATCAAAGGGAAAATGTAAAAAAAAAAAAAAAATCCAAGACTTGGCAAATATGTATTTGGCCAATGATTAATTGAATATTGTTGCAATTCCATATCAAATTTACTTATTTCCTAAATGTTCATTATTTAGTGTCTTCATTCTTCATCCATTGAAATTTATGGATATTTTGTTGAGAGTATAATTATATTAACATTTCTTGATGTTATTAAAATTTATATGGATTCAATCATTGAATGTGCATTTATGTGGGTACACAAATTGTTAATTATTGAAGAAAAAAAAGTTTTAACTTATTCATAATAATGACATTATAATATATGAGTGTGCACAAATGTTTTAGATATAAACATAACCGGATACATAAATATATGAATATTTATCAGCTCTTGCATTGATCTGTGGATTATATTTTATATATTTACGAAATGTTAAAAATCCAAATTTAAAGATAAAAAAATTGGTTCCAAGTGCTTGAAAGTGCAATTAATAACTATTAATATAAATATTTTAACTATTCAACCGTTCATAGATATAAACAAATTGCAAAATCTTTTCCATTTTACTATGATCTTTTTAATATTTTTTTTAATTGTCTATATCCTTATCAAAAATTAATTTTTAAAAATGACTTTTTGGACATTCATTATAATTATAAGAATAGAGGGATGAATACTAATTGAATAAATTGGGTAGACTTGACCATATTTAATCTTTTATCCAGTTCATCTATTTAATTTATATGCCAATATGTGCAAAATTTTATATTTGGATTTTTTTCCACCATTCTTTTTTTTTTAAATTAATTACTACATCGTTCGGAATAAGGAAATGTAATAAAAAGTTTTGAAAACCAGCCTCAAACATAAAACTAAGGATCACAAGTAGAGTTCAATGGATATGAATTTGTTTTGAAGAGTCTGGTATCAATCAAATATCAATGGGTAGATAAAGCAGATTCATCGGTTAATTAAAAAAAAGAGTGACAATTAAAAACCTAAATAAAGTTATTGCACAAACGGCCATGAGTGTCCACTTTGACCACTCTGTAATTTTACTCATCACATAATTTGCAAAGATGTAGAGAAATTATTTCCAATTTATTTTTTCAATGGTGGATTCATTGTTACAATGGGCAGATTACTATCAATCAATTTGTGATGTATTCAAGAACCAATTTTTTTATTTTTTAGAATAAACATGTGCTTTGTGTTCCTTGTTTTTAGAGGGGAGGAATTGTCGGTACTCGTCAAACAACTTTCGGCGAATACCGATTATATATCATTATTGTGCAAAGTATGAATAATGCAGAGAATTCAATTAAAAAAGTTACGGTCTAAGACCAAAATTACCCCAAACTGATGCACTACGCCTTATATATACAATCTAAAAAGAACAATTGGACCATCTGAATATAGGTACATCAATTCATATTTTAATGAACAACGGGTGTATAAAATACCTAAGACATTGAGCTTTTTTGTACGGTCAGTCTTGAGGAGGAGTACTTTGCAATCCCTTGAACAAATTACTTCCTCATAATTATATATTTTAGAGTAAAGATTGTTTTTTGATCTTGTGGGAGAGAGAGAGAGAGAGAGAGAGAATGGACTAAAAGGAGTATTTTGTACATTAAAAATGCTGTTTATATAACACACTTTAGCAAATAGGTCTTCTGTATAACTTGAGATAACATTGAAATAGCAGATGTTAGTTCAATTGTTTTTTTGTTTTGTTTTTGTATTTATGGCTAACAGGTTACCTATTGATTTGTGGAGTTTTATTACTATATATATGTAATCTTTCTTCTTTCTGATGAGCCAGGCTCAATTCAGAAAATGTTTTATGTACATCTGAATATAACAGCATCAAGTAATTTTAAGTATCCTCACCAAAATATCCATACATTTTTATATATTAAAAAAAGAGCATTTAATATGCTGAAAAAATAACATTTAAAGCTTCTTCATTTATGTTTTGTTTACTCCCACAGCCCATAGAAAAATAATAACAACTAGAAAAAAGTGATTCTTAAAGAATGATCATTGTGATGAATGAATTAAGCTACTGATTATTTTTGTTTTTGTTCTAATGCTCGTTTCTAATTACAATTAATGCACAATAAAAACCAGTTTTTTCCTTCTACATAATATGCATATATTATGTTTTTCCCTTTGGTCAATTGAATCTAAAACCTGACACATAGTTAGGTAATTACTATGAAAGAACATGCTTTTTACAGATGCAAGAGTCACTTTTTTGAGATTTTTTGTATAAATTTACATGGTAGATAGTGGGGGCCAATGCTATGGTTTGTACTAATCTAGGAAATTTTGACTAAAGTAATGCTTTATAAAATAAATTAAACTTCATAGTCATGTCTTTCCAGTTTTAATTAATACTATTTTGACTAAATGAGTTTCAGATTTGACTTATTTACTAAAACAATAATTAACTATATTTTAATATTGATTTGTGATTATCATCTCAATGAATGTGAATGCAAAAATATTAATTTTCAATTAAATAAATATGAATTACAAAGAAGAGAAGAAAAAAAAAACACTTTTTACAAATACAAACTGCAATAATAGTGAGAATAGATACTAACTAGAGATGTGAAAACAAGGCCCTTCCTAACCGGCCTTTTTCACTCAAAAATCGTTCCTTCTGACAATATATATTAATGACATGGGCAAAATATAGAAATAGTCTTGAGTTTAAGGAAGAAAAGACAACTATTAGTTGGTTCCACTACAATTCTGAGAATTCAAATTCCATTCAATCCTCTCTGTTTCTATCAGTTATTGAGTATTTCTTAATATTTTATCTAACAAAATCAACCGATTAAATGAAACAAAGTTACCAAATAGTGTTTGTGGGCACACTCTTTCACCTCAACAAAAGTCCCATCCCCATGTATTATGTATATGGATGCGATTTTTGTAGAAAAAAAAGCTATTTTATTATAAGAAAATGAAAAACGATTGGTACTATTGTTATTTTTTAAAATTATGTTCATTCTTTATTGGATCGTTGAGAAGGAGCCACTTTCCTCAAATAAAAGAAAAGTTAAACATTTAAAAATGTTAAAAATGCATAATAAAACTATAGCGTATCTATGATTGAAATATTTTGCTGTTTATATATAGTATATCAAGTCCTTTTAGGGGCCATAATACTAATAAATAATAATACAAGTGCTGTTATATTCTATGTTAATTCTCATATAGAGTAAATTTATTAAATATATAAGTCTTGAAATTACAAATGAGCTAAAAAGACATAAATTGAACCCTTTACAATGAAAAGATGCCCGAAAATGCACATTTTTGGGGATATATGGAACATAAATGTAAATTAATAAAAGATTTCTTATTCTCTACTTTGTTAATTATTATTTGACATGATTTTTGCTGACTTTAATGCTATCATATGTTGTATGGTATCATCATAATAGGCATGGTTTTTATGCTCCCTGGGAAGTGTTCTTTTCCAGATTTATAGTGATAACCCCACAATATATGACAAGTTTAAAAATAAATAAAATAAGATCTAATTTCTTGCTCTTACACTAAAAAAACAAACAAAACAAGAACAAATCCTTAAGGACATTCATCTAAATAATTGATTACACATCTTTTAAATCCATCGAACTGTAGAATCATTTCCTTTACTTTAAAATACATTGCATAGAAAGATCGAAAAGCTCTTTAAAGACTCTCCTTAAAGTCTTTAATATTCCTCCTTCCTAATCAAGGTTAGATAAATTATTGTAATTTTTTTTACATTCCCAAAGCCCTGTAGTTATGTATTTTTCTTATTAAAAAAACAAAAAAAAAACCATTTTTTCCTTGTTTTTGTGATTGCAATATTTTTTTTTTGAATACTGATGAAGAAGTCCAAAACTTCTGTTCATTAGTTAGTGACCCTTGACCCTTAGTGATACCATTAGATACCCCCAAAATCAAAAAATCTTATATAAGTGCATATATATGCGTATATTTATTGTCAGCCATAGATTTCTCTAACCTAGTCTCTTGTTTTTGTTCTTAATAGATTGTATAACTCGTATTACTTCTAATTAATTCAATGAGTATTCCTAGACTTACTTATTAAAGTGAATTGTTTGGAAGAGTGACGTAATTGGCGAGCTACCGATTCATATTTTGGGGGATTTACTTCTCTTTTTTTTTTTGAAGAAAAGGCTCAGAAACACAATGAGATTTGCAGCATTTTGTATATAATGTATATACATACATATGTACGTAAGAGAAGTAATTTATATATGAATAGATATGACTTCATGACTACTCTATAGCCATCTATTTTGATAATGGCTTATTACTATAAATATGTGATTTATATATATTACACATATGCAAAATAAATACATTTACGTATGTTTTTTCATTAATGTTCTACGCCCAACATTAAATCTGTTTCGTTTTTTTTTTTTTTTTTTTCAAATCTCAATAGGATGTCCCAAATTGAATGCAAGGCCTCATGAAGTCATATACGTACGAGTAATTGAATTACTTGAAAGGCCAAACGAGTTTATCCATAACACCTTCATCCATTTATTTTATTAAAGACTTAAACTTCCTACATTTAGCAAAGATTATATGGTACATAGGTTAGTACTTTATAGATAGTCCATATAGGCAGTTAGATATGTATAGGCTTATGTAAGCCCAGAAAAACTCTCTCCTCTCTGTAGGCTATAGTATTACAAATCTACATTTGAAACACTCTTTGTATATATTTTTGTGAGTGTGTCTTGAACCCTCCTTTTATTTGAAGAAGTTATGCCTTATTTGACTACATACATAGAGCGTTGGCAAACTATCCTTTAGGAGATTGTGTATACACTTATAAAATGAGTGGGACCCAAAAGGAGGATTAATGCTTTTAAAACAAACAAACAAATAATATGTTAACTATCTTTGTTTTTAGGATTGCATCAACGGATACCTTTGTACCCACGAATTAATTTATGTGATATCGATGTATGTACATTGCATCTTTTCTCTAAAAAAATAAATAGGATGAAAGAAAAGCCCCGAAATTAATTCAAAGTTAGCCATTGACGTCATTTTCTCAAACTACTAATGGACTCTTCTTTATACTAAATTCTTAATAGAAACTAATGATAGAGTTCTATAGTCAAACCATAGATACAAATATAAATAAAAAGACTGGATCAACAGCCTACAAAGAAATAACAAAGAACTGTTCATGTGCCCATTGTGATGGCAGAATTTTCATTCAAAACCATATTATGATTATGGTTAGCCAATTAAGTCATTCTCTCTAATTGTTGAATATTTACTAAAGCTAAACCAGAAACGTTCAGGATGTTAAATAGGAGACAACAGTGGACGACAAGTCGACTCCTCACAAATGCTGCATGATAGAAGTTGTTGATACTGTTTAGGGGATGTCATTGTGAGTCCTTATTTGATTTGTTGTTTTATACAGGATAACTTAGTATAAAATAAACTTTGTCAATGTATTATATATGTATATTTTACATGTATGTATGTAACATAGCTGAATGGGATCCACATCAGCAATTCCATTGTGTTATTTTATTTCTGTAATTTGTACATAATATATGAATTATACATTCACATTGTCATATGTAGTTTTATACGCATTTCTCCTAATTTTTTTAGTATCTATCTATGTAAAGAGCTCGCTGTTATCATACTTACATATCTAAAATATGTATATGTGTACACTCTATTTTATTTTGTCCGCTGTGGATTATTCAACTAACTCATTTCATATATGTATTAGTGTTATAAACCTTAATGGCTTGAATTTCGAACCATTTCTTGTTAAATTGTGAACAATTCCCTTCTATCATATGCACAACAAGCTTTTTTCTCCACTCCCAACCTCGACTCACTAAAGGGAAAGGAAAAATTGGAAAAAACAACAACTGGTAGCATCCCTTCTGTATTTTCCTTGTTGCCAATTTATTGCCAATTGGGTAGAGTTATTGTTTAGATATACTATAACACAGCGATAAATTCTACCTATATACAAGTCAATCGTTACTACTTCTTTAGTATACAATAATTCAAAAAAAGGTCATGCAATCCTTGATTTAATATATTTTTTATACATCAAAATCATAAATAATATTAAAACCACTTTTTAATTTCAAAGCACATAATGTCAGCTGCTTTAAATTAAAAGAGTCAACTGATAAGAAACAGCTGAAGGGAGAATACATAGTGTGTTTTTGTTTGTCCCAAAAAGCACGTTGTGATGAAGAATAATTTCCAACGGATTTTGGGCTTTTTTCTTTTCTTTTTTGGAAGAAAAAAGGTTAAGAGATCAAATATCCTTTTTACCATCTTCCAAGGAGTATTTTTAATGGATACGGGACGAATGTTAGTCCTTTAGCTGCGTATAAATATCAATCTCAACAAATAAAGAAACATAATTTGATATTAATATGTATCTACCCGTTGTATATTCAGACATCTACCAATTGAATCAGCTCATACGTAACAAATAAACTCTATGTATATAGGTACAGCCTTTACACCAAATGTTCACATAATTTGATTTATTTACTACGTACATACATATTAAAAATACTTCTTTTTTTTCAATTAGTTTTTTTATTACTCTACATATTAAGTATATGTATAGTACATACATGATTATTAAACTGACACGCCTTTAGTCATAAATGCAAAACTCCTTAATAAAATAAAAGCATATATTTCAACAGACTTTGGGCTCTACCTATCTGTGTTCTAATATATATAGTTCATAAAGCCATGACCATATAAATCCCTTGTTCTTTTAATAGACTAGCGATGACTAAAGAGTTCATGTAATGTATTTTTTATTTTTTTTCTCTTTCTGAGTTGAGAACAAGTTTCTTGTTAATTAATTCAATCTTAAAGTGATATCCATCAAATTTATTACTTAAAAATGAAACACTTACAAAGACATATGTATAAATGCCTTTGCAAGAGCTTCGAAACTTTAGAAGGATGTACATAATATGTAGAGTATCAAGGAATAAATGAATAAAAAGAAAGAAGAAGAAGAATAATTATTAGTATTGAATGTCTGCCAATAAGTTGCATGCAACTACATTAGGAACCCGTTGGTTGGTAACACGGAGTAGTTATTACCCACAACTTTGTCTTTAGTAATGGATGACTAATGTCCTCCTTACTTATACTCTTGTATTCTTATAGTTGAAGCTAGTGGACTAGAGCTAAATGGCTATTCTTTCTACGATTTAAATTAATAGAGTAAATCCTTTAAGATGTTAGTATACCAATGAATCAATAAATCTTACATATTTGTGTCTTCTTCATTTTGAGAGTACTAAAAATTACCATAATTACATCATAATCAAAAACTTCACAGCTAAAAGATTTATGAGATCAATAGCCAACCATGTTTACTTATATTCATTACATTTCGAAATTCGAAAATTTATAGAAAAATAAAGTCTTTCTTCGCATTTATAGCAGTTATTTTTTATCTCTGGATCAGGTAAGCATGACTGAATTGGAACACAAAATATGTTTGCCACTTAGAGGTTCTTCATAGATATGATCAAATTTTACTTTTCTATTGAATCCATTGACATTTAATCATTTCAACATAGGAGTAATATAAAGAACTCGGAATACATTTGGTAAATGAGTAAAATCGATTTAAAACAAGGGGAAAGGTCAGTAAATATTTCAATCAGTATTTGTTCTAGAAATGCATTAAAAACAATTTTTGAAGATCTTGATCTTGATTAATCAAAATCTTGATTTTATAAGGGTCTCAGCCTTTCAAAGTCTTATTATCGATCAGAAAATAATGAAATCAATTCATATGTGTGGATAATTTTACATTTTGGTGATACTATAATAATGCAACTTTTCTTCAAAAAATGGAAACCAATGAACTTTAAAATCTCTCTTCTCAGTTTCAGTGTCATTAAACTGCCCTTCAAAGTACAAAAAGAGGGCTACTCACCTATTATGTACAAAGGTCACGTTAAATAAGTTCTAAATGTTTATTACATGAAATTATGAAAATAGAACAAATATTTTGTGAACTCATTGTAAACTCCCTACGATTTTTAATAATTTCATAGTTACTATTTATTTGTTTTATTTACCACAAATTTACAAGACTTGGAACTCAGAAGGTCTGGATTCGGACCGCAGGCTGCCATTAGAGTAACCTTGTTCTATGATATCATAGGAGGAAACAAATATTAAATTTAATTTAATATCATGATCTTGACTCACCAAAGTCCTTGGTCACGAGTATGATAATTTTGAGGTACAACACTAATTTGTTCTATTTAATATTTATGATCTCACCACTATTTTTCACCACTGGTTTGATAATTCATGCATAGTTTGGTTGATCCATGGATATAAATATTCAGGAGTACGTACAAAAGTAACCAAGTAGCCAAAACATCTTTGGAAATTTCAATAGTACTGATCTGCTCTACCAATCCTTGTAAATTGTATTCCTACTTAAATGTACGTATATGTATCCAAAATTAGGGCAAAAGCGTAACCAAATCGTTGTAAACATGCATTTTCCATTATGAGAATGCTCATTGTGATAAAAATTGAATTGATTTCCGTCAGCAAATGAAAAAGTTGCATCGTAATAAAAAAAGCTATAAAAATCTCATCTTGAACATTTTTTAATATAAATGTAGACAAACATGTTTTTGGTTGTTTTTTACAAATCATCATATGATCTTCAACTTCCTTCTTACTAGGTAAGAATATTGTCCATAATACACGTTTGGAGTATGAAACTAATGACTCCATTTGTTATTAAATTACCTTTACTGCAAGCAATCGTGCCATATGTTAAAGCATGCATGATGCACATATTATTATCATTATGTACAAGATATTCAAAGTATACATCATCCATACAAACTATATGTATTAGTAATATTACACATTCAGTTCTACTCCTGAATCGCATTTTGAGATCCACCTTATAACCTTTAAATCAATGATCATATTTTACAATATTTTTACATAAACGTGAATACTTTGTGTTAAGTATTCAACATATTATAAAAAGTTCCACTTTGTTATTGAATGGTAAGATTAATATGTAGACATGTATCTTTGTGCATTTCATAGAAGGAATCTTCAAATGAAATATTTCTCTAAAACGATAAATCATTTTTTTTTGCTCTTTGTCATTAGATTCAATCTTCCTAAACACAAGAGCAAAACTGCGAACACAGAAATAAGGATTTTCCTTATTTTCTTACCACTCACCGATGGATCGATGGAACTCTAATTTAGAAGCAATTATAATATTCCATTAAATACATCAATAATTTCAATACATTTTTTCTACTGTGAATATCTCTCCTCTTGACTCATATTGATCCTTCAAATCTATATCTCCTGTACTCGAATTAAATATTTATAGATAGTCAATATATCCTTTCTATTAAACAAAGAATAATGTAACATTTGGAAAATGTGACGTCATTGGCTAAACCACCAACAATTTGTGAGTCATTTTTTATCTTCCTTTTAGATAAAATGTGATGAAAATTCCAGTGTGTTTTAATCATCTATTAAAATGGCAAGATATCAATTATTCATATACGTTAATTCATAAAATACAAATCTCTCTGATTGTTGATTGATCGACTTCAATTAGCTCTATTTAAACTGTAAACGATTTTCTATTATTACATAAATGATGAATAATTACACAGCTATGGGAGGAATGGACTAATGTCTACAAACTGATTTTGGGACTTTTCTTCACTTTATTTTTGTAAGAAAGGTTGCAATATAGAATGAAAATAATGTTGTGATATCAGCAACTAAAACCATGGCAAGTACAAAATAAGCTATAAAAATAGCCATATCTCATGTGAGGGTTAAAATACATAGCCCAATGAAATGTCGTGGTAGCTCATCAAATTTCATTTACAACAAACAAAAGTGCCATGTTTTTCTAGAAAATATGCTTAAATATTATACTAGAATGCCAATGAGTGTACAGTGCATGATACAGTACTCTAGATACAGTTGATTTATAGCTTCTATGAAGACAATGTATAGAAATTTACTCTAGAAGGTATTAACAATATTCTCTAGAAATTACAAATAAATTCAAAACATTTAATATGACTTAAGTTGCAACTCTAAATAAATCATCTGTAAGCAAAGTTTTTTTCGTACAAATTAAATGGTCAAATCATTTGATAGGCTAAGAAACTATCACAACTATCAGAGAAATAAGATTCATAATAAATAACCAAAGTTTAAGATGAAGCATGCATTGACGTAAGATCATTGAATAAAAGATGACAAACCAGTTCATTTGGATGTTTACTTGTATGTATACCATATACATATAATATATGGTATCTATATAGGAAAAAAAACCACGTAGGAGGGTGAATTTCTCCTTTTTAGTCTTAATGGTTGCATTTTTTTTTCTTTTATGGATCTCGATGAGTGTAGGACTCACAATCCCGACATAAATATACTGTCTCCCAAAACATTTCTTCAATAAAACTTATCAGTGCAATAAGCTATCTCCTTGACCTATTTTTTTAATCATCTAAGGTAAATACATATGAAGAAGACCTATTAAAGAACATTCATATTTTTTTTCTCTAATAGGGATATTGCATCAAATCTTAGTACCCTTGACATGGTTGCAACCTGGTTAATATTTAACAATAGTAATAATGACATTGGAATATCTTTTATATCGATGAATAGTTTTATATTTTGTAAAATGACGATTAAAGAAGTTCATGGATTCATTTCTACTTTATTATCAAAAAGTGATTTGTAATATATTTTTTATTTATTTTTGCCTTCATTACTTTAATCATAATAGAAACGTGACATATTTCACTCCCAGGAAATTAGCTATGCATTAGTTGAGTCAAATATTCAATTGTGTTTCGAGAGACCTTTGTTTTAGTTTTAGTTTTTTTTTACATAGTTGGTAAATGATTTGTAAGCACACAAATCGAAAACAATGGGTGCCCCATCTTTCAACAACACCATCCTTAGACTTGCAGCGGAAGGACGAAGAAAAAAAAAGGTCTGTTTCAGGATAAACAGGGCACTTAAAAAAAAAAGTAGGGTCATATCCTGTTTATTAAAAAAATTTTATTTCAAGACTACCCTCAGAACTACCGTTTTTTCTCCACTTGAAACCTCGACTTTAAAAAAAAATAGGAAAAAAAAAGGAAATATTTATAACCATTGTTTTGGCACGCTAATATCATTTTACTAGGAAAATTGCCCAAGGCTGAGTATTTCCCTAAGAAAAATTGTCTAATTTTTAGTTAGCATTGAACATACAAAGTCACTCATAACTAAATCTATGAAACTAATTCAAGATTGAACAATATTGTTTATAGGCATGTAAATTGTGGGAATGAGCTATTGTACATACAGTTACTGGAATATATGTAATATTCAATATTTGTAGTTTGTATTTTAAATCATTTATATGTTTAAGGAAATTCTAGAATAAGTTATAAATTGGAACATCATTGTAATATTTTTTTTATGGGAAATGATTTTGAAATTTGGAAAAATAATCTTTTGTTTAATTAATAAATTAAAAGATCAATATGGTTAAAGATAAATAAGAAGTCTAACCCTGTAACTACCAGATTATAAATGTATATATATATATATAGTTAGGACTGTTATATTGTAGATGTAGTCCTGAAGTTAAAAGGAAACTGATATAAGTTTTCTAAAAACTAAGATATCCTAAAGATTACCAGGTGTGAGGATAAAATTTATACATTCAGAATAAGCTTTCCGGAGATATTTAGGGTTGTTTCTTTTGAAGAGTACTTTTATTATAGTTTTGAATTTTTATCCAATTAGCAGATGTTTTCCTCTAAGTTGTTTTGTATTGATCAAATATTTCGTCAGACAGATATAAACGGCTACAGTAGTAGAACTTGCTTCGCATGGATCACATACAAGCTGTCACAACAAACCCAATGAATTGTACCATATCTTCAGTAGGAAAATTGACGAGTCAATCCAAACCCACACCAATTAACGAAATTACATAGTCACCCGACTGTCTTCGAATTGAATAAATGATTTTTGGTACATAAGCACATACTATGAAGAAAATTATGTCAAATTTTGGCTTGTATATATAGAAATTACCTTGTTTTATTTAATTTTAAGACTGTTGGATTTTGGCAATTTTTTTAGTAGCTGATCTATTTAAGTATTATTTTTTCTAAGCCGTTATTTAACCATAAAAAGTATATTTTTTAAACTTTTTGACTTTATTTTTGGATTATCTACCATTTAAAATGTCTAGGTATACATTTTCGAGATTTCATCTCCCAATGTTTAAGAATTATAGCGAAAATGATAACAACTATCAGTGGGAGTACATTGCAACGCTAATAAACTTGAACCAGAGGAGGGCTTGAACCATGTGTCTATATCTCCTGAAGGGCTGATATTTAAGGGCTAAAATTTAGCACACGTTAATTTCTTAACATGAGGTGTCTGTGTAGCAAAAATTATTCAGTTCTGAAATGGATTAATCAAATCCATTTGTCGATTTGACATGGAATGACACATATGTGGCTACAGATTATATCACATTCATATGGTAATTCCTCAAACTTGTGTACACTCTAAGAAAACAAAGACTTTTCACAAAAGACATTATAGTTAAATTTGAGTCTTATTTTTTTTTTAAAATAATGATTTCTTGATGAAGACATCTTTAATATATCAAACCGGATATTTTAAGCCGTTGTGCTATAAACTTTAGGATATTTCTAGATTTTACCGCTTAAAATATTCAACTATGATTTAAAAAGCTTTTTTGTTTTCAAAATGTGTTATTGTTGGAAAAATATTTAATAATGTCATGAGAGACATTTTTAAATATGCATAAAAGGTATCTTCCATTCAAGAGTACCAGACACTTATCAAAATCACTACGAATACACCATTGATTACAATTGTAATTCAATTCTCCTTTTTAACTTTTTGAGTATTACAATCTTTAAAAAAGAAACATTTCTCACAAGGTGTATTTGTGATGTTTCAACAAGACATCACTCACAAATGAAAAACTTTTCAAAAATGAGCTTCAAAGATAATTATATTCTTTCACTAATCAACTACAAACGCTATTTATGACTTATTTCATAAGTTTAACTGTGATTGCAGGATTTATAATTAAACTTTATTGCCAATTAAAAATTTATAAGTGTATATGCAAAATATTTGGAATTTGAAATGTATATAATTGAGTAGTTACAAGGGTTTATTTTTTTTTCCATCATTAGCATAGCTAGTGATATGTAGTATGTAAGTGTCTCAGTATATGTAAGTTTGTGTCATTATTTCATCTATTCCACAACTTCATCTATGTAGGGCCATCCTCATCAGTGGTTCTAAACCACTCAATCATATTGCTGCGACCTATGTTTATTGACCTTAAAGTGATGTACATATATATTTCATTAAGAGCAATCTACTGACTTTTAAGTCGCCCTGATATTAGTATCACCAGATAAAAAAATGTATTTATTGTTTTTTTAATACGGAATCAAGTTTATAATACAATTTCCAACTGCATCTCTTCTAATTCATCATTTTGAGTAAATATTTTTTTATTTAAAATTAGATTCTGGACTCAAGTATGGATTGATTTTTTTGTTTTGTTTTTGTTTTGTAAGAAATAAGCCCTAATCATAGATTAAAAGTTGTTATATGCTGTGATTACATGTGCTTATTCATGAAACTAATTCTTCTACGTCATATCGGAGCTATAGGAAAAAAGCTTCAATTTTCTTTATGCATGTAGTGAAAACAAGGAACAAAAAATAGTTTTACTTCCTTTGTTTTACATTTTAGAGTAGCTTCATATTTAGAGAGCATTCACTTCAAGAAAAAAAGAGGTTGAGTGAATATATATCATCTTTGTTAATTATTATTGAAAATAAATTCATTCCAAAGTTTTACTTTGATTAGGGAGAATTAAAAATATGTATCTATGAAAAAATACAACATTTTTAAATGATGACTTTTTTGACATGAGTTGGGGAAAACCCCTATTGTTCGAAAAAAAATATATAATTACATAACATCCTTCGTAACTCTATATATTATTTTCAAACGTCATAATCGAATTCAATAAAGCTAAAAAATAAGATACAAATATATTAAGAAAACACATTTTTTAAACGACGCACTTCCTTTTTACGACAAGTAAATTGTCAAGTAAAATACATTAATTAAAATAATTAATTCATTAAATTTGAAAATCATAATATATACTTTTATACAGTCTACAAAGCTAGTTACTTTAAAAACACAGAAATATACAGAGAAAAACATTTATTTTTTAAATAATTTATATTGCTACGGAACTTTAATCATTATATACAGACTTGCGCAACCTCTTTGGTGCAATTTTTTTTAGAGGGACATTTATATTCAAGAAAATAAATAGTAATTGTATGATTAAAAAAAAAAATCTGCCAAATACTTTGTTACTGAAACAAAAAATTAATATATCTTCTGACAAGATAATTAACATAATAAGAAGTTCTATGTCTTATAAAATTTTATGCATGTACTTTTTTCTTTTTAAAAAAAAGTCAAATAGGAAAAAAATGTAGATATATTTAAAGAAAAGTGCAATTTTTTTTTCGTGAAGTTTGCATTAGAGTTAAAACATTGACATAACTAATAACTACGTTGTATTTACTCATTTCTTTAATAATATTTTTTTTTTTTAAAAGAAGACTCTTCCTCAAGTTGACAAAACAAGGATACTTTCCATACTGTTCCTTTGAAGACTGTTGGTCTATTAGCATTTAGGGTAGTCCTCGACTGAACTCTGCATTTTCAAGGAAAGCAACTTTCTTCAAACTTCGATGTCCCTTGTCAGCTCCAGGTTTTTTAAGGACTCCTGGAGGAATAACTGCAGGAGGAATAATTGGAGGAACGGTGTAAGATTCTGGTTCTGGAGGAGGCGGTACACTCTTGGATGAAGAGGACTTTGCTCCGTAATTGTTCAGAAATTTGGAAATGTTGTTGAGTGTTCTCTGATGATCTCCGGCGTGGGTCTTTTTAGAGGATACAGCTGAGGAGAGATGGAGATTTGATCCAGGAGTAGAAGAGGAGGATGACGATGAAGGCTTATTCCGAAAGCTTGATCTTTCTCCCGTCGAGGATTTCCGGACAAGAGAGCTGTGGCTACCTCCGTTGCTGTAGCTTAGAGAGCTGTCTAGTGGGGGTGAGATTTTCCTAGGTTTAACGATGGATGAAGTTGAAGTGCTGGATGGAAGAGGAGGAATGTCCTTGGCGCTGCTGATGTCTTTATTCTGCGAAATCCCGATGGGAAGATGTGCAGAAGAAGAGTCATATGAGGATGGGGGAGAGTAGCGATTAGGAGCGGGTCGGATAGGAAGGGACTGAGTGCGAGTGGGTAAGAGGGATGAAACACGATCCGGAAGGATGGCTGGAGTTGAGTTTCGTCTAAAGCTCCTATTTGCAAAGGTGGATCTCCTTTGCTCAATGATGGATTTAACATCTGCAACAGTTTGTGGCACCGAGTCATCGTCAGAGGATGAAGATCCTCCAGAAGAGGAATTCAGTGATGAGAGTGGAGAAATCCGTCTTCCGAGGGATGAGGCAAGTACGTCCTCTGAATCAGATACTGAGGATCTCCTCACTGAAGAAAGAGTCGGAGAGTTATCTAATCGTCCGCGCAAAGGGCCCACCAATTTGATTTCCACACTTCGAACAATCGGAATGGTTGTGGGACCTCTGATTAAATTTGTATTACCGGAGTTGTTTCTAAGTTCATTGGCACGTCTGGGATAGACAATTGCATCAGTGGATGATGCTCCTGTTGGATTACCCACAAATTTCCATATGGGATCCATGCCCCAGGATTTGGTCCGTACATGATGGGCAAAATGATCGTGATGATGGTGGGATTTACCCTCAGATATCATCTCTTTGACTAATGAGAACAAATGGGTTGTATGTGATTGTGGATGAAGGGATGGGATGAGGTACTCACAACCTATGTGTTAGTTGTGTCTCAACTGAGATAGAAGTATGATGCTCTTTCCTGCTCAACGCAACCAAGAGTATGATACCAAGTTAGTTTAAGTAATTGCTTTTATGAGTCTATCTCCTTTTTCTCTTCTCTAAACTATTGCACGTCTCAATGAGTGAGCTTAGATTACTACTCACAGAGTGAACTGAGAAGACGTAGAAAAACAAAAAAAATCTGAAATGTCCCACACTCAAAAAGATCCGACGCGCTTCTCCGTAAAAAAGCAGGACGGTTCGCGTTCTTTTGAATCAAGGATGTCGGGCCTCTTATTAATATAATATTAATAATATTATATCTGTACAAACATGCATATGTACATACATACTTACATATTAGATGATGTACACATAATTTAGTAGCAAAGGCATCAATTGAAAGAGTGATTACTTATGTACACAGAAGCATCCCTTCATGTAGTAGGAAATCATTTGTATCTATCTAAATTATTGCAAAAATACATAAGAGCCATTATTAAAGTAAAGAGTAAATAGTACAATTGAAATTTCTTTATATTTGTTACTGTATGTACATATGTAGTAGTAGTTTGTAGAAGAAACAATCAAATGTGATTTGAGAGAGAGAGAGTGTGAGTAAGGAAAGAGTAAAGAGTGAGAGAGAAGTTGCAACGTATTGAGTAGGTGTTCATTTCTTGTGAAATAATATACACAGTAAAAATCAACTTTATAAATGCGCAGATATGTTTTGTTCAAATAATAATAGAGAAAATTATGCCATATTATTGATGTAAAAAAACTATTAAAAACACACAAAAATATACCACGTTACAATAAATAATAACTAACTAAATATATAGGTATGTACCTATAATTATTTGTTTATCTTTAGGTAATTTACAGGTACTCATTTAACTGTCACACGTGGAGAGAAAATCCGAGCTTTTCTAAACATTGCATTCATATTTTGATGTTTCATTACAAGTATGTAGAGTCTCTACATGACTCAATATAATCTACCTACCTCATTCATATCCTTTGTGTTGTGGCATTCCAAAGGATGGAAAATTGATGGATCAGTACATAAATGACGTCACATTAAAAAGACATGAGCAATATTATCAACTTGTCCTTTTATTACTTTTCAAAAAGATGGGGCTTGTTCCGACCCTTCATAATTGCAAGAAATGTAATTCAAATGATGAACATACTCTCTACAATAGGGATGTATCAGTCCCAATATATCGACCTTTCGTTTGATCCTAAGCCTTTTCATGGATCAAATTTTGCTCCTTGACATCAACATAGATATCATCTAATGACATCATCATTAAATTATATATACGTAAACAACCAATAGTTGGAAGAAGAATACTTTAATTAAACCCCAATTAAAAATAATGACAAACTACTATCCTGCCTTAAATATACTTTTAAGTTATACAATGGGTGAATCAAAATACTTTACTATAAGTTTTGTGATATTTATGCTTTTTAAATGAAGTTTTAAAATTTGGAACTTTTAGTTTATTGATCATAAGAACTGATTTTAAATCATATATAATATTAAGGACTGATGAAATAAGGAAAATAACTATTTTTGGCATTACAACTTTTGAGAAATTGCAACTTTATAAACTACTTCAGAAGTTGTTTATGAAAGTAAATCCAGTTTTCTTATTTACTATACGTGTAAATACTTGATTTCTTCAACAAAGTATATTTTTATTTAAAATAATTTATTTACTTTGAATGTTAAGGCAATATTTTCCTCAATCGGTCAAAACAATCCAAGTCTGTTAAAAATAAAAATGTTTTAATTATAGATTGTCATTGTCATCTGGGTTAACCTTGTATGTTCAATGTAATTTTGATGGGTCACATTACTCAAAAAAAAATATTTTTAACCTAATTTAACTTGTCTTGAAACTTGACTTAGACTTGGAGTTAAATATTTTATCCTTACACAAGATTTGAAAATGAGTGACCTTATCATACCTTCATAGACAATAATGCCTATAAGGGAATTCTCTCTATGTACATATATATATATATTTAGTCTAGACAACTGTCTAGGGCTTTCATTTCCTTATGCTGAATCATTCACTTCTTTCTCAGAGATCCAATAGCTCCAAATGAGCCTCAAGCCGGTCAGCTGTATAGGGTGGTTTTGCACTTAAAGGTGTAAAAATAGGATGTTTTACTCTAGGTAAAATTATGTAGGTGATTCTTAGAATAATATTGAAATAAATAAGGACCTCCTCAATACAGAACGCTCCTAATAGCATCATAAATTTCAAAAAGCTAGAAATTATGAGTTATCTGTTCAATAGAATGATGAAGTCACAATGTTAAAAGAAGTGACTTTGCGTATGTAATATTGGCTTTAAAAGTATACATCTTTGGAACTTAAAAAAAATTGATCCACTCAATTTCTTTCAAATAGTTTATGCTTAAAACTCAAGAGCTTATAAAAAGATCTACATACATAATTAATATTCAGGTATTGAACCGTATGTCGAAATTATTGAAAATAATTTAATGAGTCAACAATGACTAATGGATAAACTAGGCTCATGATACTACTTGTCAGAAAAAAATAATTTCAAAGCAACATGATAAGTTTCCTTTTTTTCATGTAGATACAAAATATACAAACAAAAATGCAAAGTTAAATTTATAATTTATTTGCAATTGAATAAATTAATAGTGGACTATTTATAAACATAATTACTTCTTATCTATTTCGTCAGCCAACATTTGCTATAAGAGGATATATTGCAGATCTCATGACGTGGACCATAAAAAAAGAAAATTGAAAACAATTTCTTCAGTATTGAATAGCTTACTATCATTATTTCATTATATAATCTATAAATTACTTCTTTGATACTAATCACAAATAATGTTGAAATCCAATAGATCTGGAAAAAAAATCATATATTTAAAAAAAAACAAAAAAAACTTTGATTACTGCAGCCACTTTTTGTGATAAATAAAGATACATTGGACATATTCTATCTTCAGCTGTTTTTATCAACTGACTCTAAAGATTTTATTAGGGTACTAATACTTCTTTGCTAATTGTACATGGGTACCAAAAGTTAACAAAACTATATATAGATACTAGAGCTGAGAAGGTACGTAAAATCCTTAGTACGGTTCAAACTGTTTGAAGTTTTTTTTTCTTTTTAGTAAGAACTTTGGATGACGCATATTTTTTTTTTTTTTTTTTTTACAAAAAACAACTATTTATCAACATAAATACAAAACCAAACCAATCTAGTTCTAATATAATTAATAGTTACAATATGTTTTTGTCAAATGTTTTCTTGTCTTTTTGAAAGTTGAGGTTGCAAAATTGGACAAAAAAAAGGTAATCGTGAGCTTGCCTAAGGCCTATTATCTTACTATATTGGTGCATGTATATGTATATTTATAATATTGAAACTGTTTTCAATTGTTTTCCTACATGATACAACTATTTTCTTGTAGGAACCAGTTTTTTGGTCATTTTTTTACTGCATATTGGTACTTATAAAAGTTGTACATGGTGAAGTAGTATTGCTCTTTGATATGTGTCTTTGACACCTCCCAGAGGAGTATTTTTACCCGCTACTTCCTCTCATTACTGTAAGCATCACCTATTTGCTTATAAGTTTTATTAAGTCAATTATTATTACAGTACAAAAATTGCTGAGTTTAGATATGCTATTAAATTTAAAATCGGATGGTCAGTTTTTTTAAGTGATAGGTTATGTATTTTAAGAAATAGACCATTGGTTCTCAAAATTTTAAAAGAATACAGTCTGGAATATTAATTCAAACTTTTTGGTTACGACAACATTTCTCCAAATTGTCATCTTCTTTCAGACATTTAAAAAAACGAAAAATTCAATTTTAGTTGTTCATAAAAAGGAGATGTATCTCAACAAACACTAATGAATTTTTTGACATGTAATTTAGCAAAAATGTCAGTGATAGTAATGACAACCTAAAAAAAAACATTTATTCCTATCGAAACTCCTAAAAAATCAAATTCCAACTTCCTAGTAGTATATCAAATCTAAAGATTTTGTCAAAATATTTATATTTAAATAAATGGGAATAGACTTTAATCCATTGCACAAGTAGGTATATCCACCACTCAATTTCACAACTGTTGCATAACCTATTTCTATTACTATTATTATTATTATTATTTTTGTAAATAAGCATGAGGAAAGTGTGTTTTAATACATACATACATACATACATGAACGTATATAATTATAATATCATGCAAATGTTGATGACAGCAATTAAGTCCATGGATTCACTATTAATCTCAATTTAGATATGTAAAATATACATATTATATGTTTTATACTAAAGTTCTAGAAATTATTCAATTTGTTTCCATATATGTGTCAAGTGAGCTTTATTTGTAGCTGAGTTAGTAGAATTCAATGAGTAAACTAAATTGACTCATTTTTTTTTTTTTTTGAAGATGACTCATCAAATTTTGTCTGTTTTGACATCAA
Source organism: Lepeophtheirus nordmannii (assembly GCA_963680855.1). NCBI lineage: Eukaryota > Metazoa > Arthropoda > Copepoda > Siphonostomatoida > Caligidae > Lepeophtheirus > Lepeophtheirus nordmannii. Next base: position 22,585,259 of record OY804522.1, on the reverse strand, counting down.
AAGCCCCTCTATTCTTCTGGTATCTACGTTTATGGATTTTGTACAACTTATAATTTTTAAGGTACCATTATTTATTATTTAATTATATTGCCAGTTTTTTTAATTATCCATAGCCGTTGGAACCCAGGGGTGTATAGGTCAAACAGTTTCATATATATATATATATATACATATATTTTAAATCATATAATTTTTTTCACAACTGTTATAACAATATTAATTAATGTTTAATCATTTCATTTTGAGTGATTAATAACAAGTATTTAAATTGCATTTAGGAGTGATGAAACTCTTGACACTTGAATTTTATTATGTTTCTTATAAAACTCATTAATTTGTAATTTTCTTCAGAAAAGTCAAACATATGTTACTTGTATTATATAGAGAAATATTATGCGGGCACATTTTGATTTTCAAAAAAAAAAAAAAGTAAAGAAACTTGCCCCAATAAATTTTAAGGGTTTTATCAGTTTTGATTCTTTTCGTTTTTAGGGAAAACATTAATTGAATCTTTATTTTTATTTAAAAAACTTGGACATGAATTTATTCAAAAATACCTCCTTAAGGAACCAGAGTTTTGTTATACCTTCTGAAAAATGTCTGATTCTTTAAAAATGACGTCATTTGTATACGTTTCGTTCTATATGGCACATACAAAGATGACCCATAATGTTTTTCGAGACCATTTATCAAATATCAAATTAATCTATAAAGGAACATTATTTTGGATATTTAAATAAGTCATGACTTTGAGCCAAGTGGGCAGCCATTATTATATAATCATCAAATTGATTTATGATCACACACCTTAAACACAACAGAGAAAATCTGATAACAAATAGATAATAATCAAAATTGGTAGATGGTAGATCTGAGTTTCATATCCAATTGGCCCATAATTTTAATATTAATAATTCGTACTTTGAGTAACTTTTACTGACCCCAAGATTTTGAGTCAACATCTTCTACATATTTTTTTTTTAAATGCAAGTAAATCTCAATAAAAGATCCAGACAAAAAGAGATTCTTTATCAAATGGACACAGACAATATAGTATAATATCACGGCTAAGCACATTACTATGCATTTTTATATAGTATATATTAAATGGCCCTATATGTGTGAACTCTACTGGGTACAGCTGTGAGTTGTTTCCTGTCTTTATATATGTATCAACCATGTACATACAACATAGTTCATTATATGTAAAAAATAAAATAAAAAATTGCACATGTTTAACTCCTACTATGAATATATGCAAGACTTTTATAGACTTTAATACATATTTATATTACATAAATATTTTATGTATGTATTTAGTAGTATTTTGCAACTCCCCAGAGTCCAATTTAAGTAAACGTAATGGTAGTTTCAATAATACATACATACACACATACATGTAGTAGTCTCTAAGAAATTGCATCATCATTTTTTATACATACATATATATGTATGTATATTTCACAGAGACTGAGCATGACAATCTGATAATATGCGCATATTAAAATAATAATTCTTTGTGACAATCATAGGTGCTTTATTAAGGGTTTTTGTTTTACTCGGCATATGAATGGTGTTACTAATTATTCATTTTAATTATATGATTAATATATTCAAAAAAGTCTAACCAACTAGGGGTTCAAACAATATCATTTATTAATTGTTGTTATGAATATGTAGATAAATATTTATGTAATATATTGAATTCTAGGTATAAGGAGTGAATATACATGGTACTAACTTAAAGTACGGTAAATATTATATAATGTTGACCAATGGTTCTCAAATACTTTAACTTGAACCCCCCTGCGTAACACTCCCTTTCTCTAACAAAGGACTTTTTTATTATTTTATAAAGATACGTGTTGAATACCTTTTTATATCCCATAGTTTGAGAAGCCCTAATGATGATGCCTATCCAGATGTACTCCATAAGGTGGATTTACAATACGACGGAATGAGTCGACAAAGCTTCATCAAGAGAATCGTCTCCACAGGTTGTCGTGTTTACAATTTATGTACGTTATGAAAGTTTCTTTGACCTTTTCTATTTCGAATTGCAGATCGAGTCCGAACACTCCTCCCTCACCTCACATCTAGATACTTCCTGATAACATCTTTTATCTAAAAGAAGATTGATAACCACTTTTCAATTGGTAGTCCTTCTAGAAAAGAGGTGAAAGTACAATCTTCTTCATATCAACTAGAAAATGAATAATTTATTAGAAAAATGAACGTAAATTTGTGGCATTTGTGCATATTTAGCATCATCGTTTGCACGAAAACATAATTTTTACCCACGCAAGTGAATTTAATTATGTCTGATGAAGCTTCTTACGTCCTATTGTACGCCCATCTTTCAAATGATGGCAAAAAATAATTCTCAAGAGAGGAACCTGAAGGCTTTCAAAATGGATGAATAAATCATTTTTCTAATTATGTATGTACATAATTCACTTTCAGGAGTCTTTTCACATTGAAAAGTGGTTTAGCTCCTTCAAAAAGAGAATAAAATAAGTAATGCATTCGTCTAAATTGAATGCATTTTTTCTACATTTCAATCAAAAGTTTGTACCCACTGCACAGGGAATATATTCGTCAATAAATTGATTCAATTTAAGAGTTAATTACTCTTGTTTATATTTAAACAATGGATCTTGAGTATTTATTTGTATGCATGTATACGTCAGAGATGAAGACCTACTTAAGTTTAACTAAAATACAACTTTAGGCTCGGCTTAGACTATTCATAAAAGTTCTTATAACTCGACTCAGCCTCAAAGTTAAAATAATCATTTTTTGATTAAAACGTGAGGCTTGAATCTGGAACTTATTTACAACTAGGATTAATCTTTGTACTTAAGTCAAATAATTAAGCTGAAACTTGAGACACGACTTGGACTCATAAAGATGACTACATAGACAATTCTGCTCTGAGGGTATCACAAATAACTTGATGAGGTGAACTAAAAGGTCACTAAATTGTTTCTACTGTTGTTTTTATCAGTCGACACTTTTCTGATTCAATAATGCAGCTGACTCCGGGTATTATGATTTGAAAAGGGTATCCATGCTTCTTCATTTTTTTGAAGGTCATGCCAATACTAAAACATAGCTAATTGTTTTAGTTAATTTCTTTCTTTTTTTTTCTCGAAAAGTCGACATTTCGAATATTTTTTAACAGACCAAAAAAATAATATATATATATAAAGTGGTAGTCGTGTAATGAAGATCCTTCATTTTTTTCAAAGGATATAATAATATCGCGTTACATTCAATTTATTAACATTTAAATTTAAAAGACGGACAGTCAAAAAATTACAATTCTGCTGTCAGGCCATTTAATTGTCTGTATAATATATAAACATTACAGTTTAAATCATATTCATGCATTAAATTCATATATATATATATATATTTATGAAATATATGTTAAGTGTATACAAGTGTAGGAAATAAAGTAATTAATTTTCACTCACTTGTTACTTCCGTTAAATAAATATATTTTTGTGAAGTATAAAGAATTTTATGCTTTACTTTTTTGGAGTGAAGAATAGAATCTAAATGACTCAAATAAAGATGATAGCATTGTAATGACGAGAGAAAGACAAGGTTAAGAATAAGAATAGTATATGCTGGGTTAATTATACCCTATAATCAGATCTTCTCTATTATTCTAAATGCATACATAAGTACGAATGATGATGATGATGCTAAGATCAATTTGCATATGACATATAATCAAGGATGAAGGACGATTTCCTTGAATGAAAACAAAATTAATTTAGTAATTAATTAATTAGTATAAAGATAGACATCAAAGCTTATATGTATAGAAATAAATATAATTTTTACAGAGAGAGCTTTTTCTTAGTGCATTCCAAATTAACATAACAGGTAAAGAGATGCTTGATTCATTCTTGATCCTTTATAAAATGGATTTTGGGATAGGGCATGATGAATTTTATTGGAATTTCTCCTACATATACATGTATTATGAATATTTACGTCGATATTTATGGATACACTCCATTCAAAGCTATAATTTCCATTTTGGATGTTCATGAGGCTTCTGACAGAAACTCTATGGACAATTAAGGGAGTCAGACTTATGGTACCGTTGAACTAACTGACTCCCTTGCTAATATCGATAGTTTGTAATATTATTATTATTACATATTATTATTTTTGGTGTGGGGGGGAGGAGGGAGAGAAAATGTACTGCTGATATAGGGAGAATAGCTTTCGACATTTAAAATGGCAATAGTATTGGAAAAATGTTACTAATAATTTAATTTCATGAGAAGTAAAAAAAATTAAGACAGAACTGGATAGAAGTTTGTTAATTCTCTTTTATAAGGAAGACGTTTTCACTACTATCAAGGAATAAACACAGTTTAAAGAAAGAACAGAATTACCATCTTATCATTTTTTCCTTTTCTAGGCATAAAACTATTGTCAACAAAATACCCATCCCTAATAATTAAATAACTTGTATGAAAATTTCTCAGTCAACCCAGTATTGATGCAAATAAAAAACAGCTATGCTAATTTAATTATAACTTTACGTATCAAAAAATTCAAATTATATAATCATTTTTCTCTATAAAATACCCATTCCTAATATGTAATATTCTTTCAAAACTTGTTGTCTAAACATCAGTAATATACTGAAATAGTGTTGAATTTAAGATATAAACACAATATACATATATACGTAGAAGGAACAAAACTTCAAATCATTTTTTCCCTTTTCTATGCATAAAACTTTTGTCATACTCCAAAAGTCCAAGTATCCTATGCATACATATGCAATGAAGTAAAATAAAATCCATGCATACTCTTGAATATTATATGTACTGACTCTAAAAATACATGCATATACATACATATATGCAGTTGAAAATAATTATCTTAAATAATGATTGTAAAAACTGGTCATGGACGACATATTTTGCATTCCATCTTGTTGGGAACAGTGTATTTACCTATATATATATATATATATATATATATATATATATAAAAGTTCAAGCTACAGACATGGATGAAAACAAGAAATGCATCAAGTTACATGTACTTTTGAATTTTTAATTAAACGGGTACAAAAAAAAACCCAGAAAAAAAGCAAATTACAAAACTGAATGGTAAAACGCATTAATAACTGCCAACTTGTTTCTTAAGTATACTTCTACGACCATTTTATGTATGACAATGGTCAGTTTGTCTCCATATAGTCAAATAAGAGAAATAAATATATATTTAATATTTTAATGTTTTTTTTGTTTTTTTCAGTGATTAAGAAAAGGAAACTTACTACATAACACTCAGAACTATTCGAGTTGCCATTCTATTGGAAAATGAACGCCCATAATCTAATCTTAAGAAAGTTGTCCATAATTTGAGGCATTACTATAGAAATTTAATAGTACACTTTATATTCTTTATTGATAAATATGACAATACAATGCTGGTAATAATTTGTTTCTTAAGCATAAATTTACAACCATTATCTTATATATTGACAACATATCTAGTCAAAAGAAGCTAAATAAATATACTTTTCTGTCGTTTGATGGGTGGGTGGATCAATCATTTGTGTATGATTGAAGAAAGGAAGTTTACTCACCCAGTTACTCAAAAAGTCACTCATTATAATTTCGAAAACACTCTCAAGAAAGGTTACTCGTAATTGTAACTAGAAGTATGACTGTATTTAAAATTTAACACTTTCTAGCAAGTCTTAAAATAAAGGACTTAGGTAGGCCTTGTGGTTTTTTTTTCCGAATCAGTATACAATACACATGATATATATCTATATTATTTTTTATTTGTCATATCTTAGTATGCCAAAGCTCACTCCTCACAACCTTCTGGCAATAGCCCTCATCGTGTACATATTATCAAAAATACTTGGACCTTTATCATTCAATGTTTTTTTTTTTTTACCAATGGCTAACATTACATTTCTAAACATAAACATATATTTTGTGTCCTTCGTTCCCCAAAGGCACTTTCCCCCATAAACTCATATTGATCAATGATCATAACACATGTTCTCCAAAAACATTTTCTCTAAACCTTGTATCATAATTTCAAAAAAAATGGGTCTATCAAACAACCAACGCACAAAATACATTGCAAAAATTACTTTCAATTAGCGACCATTTTGTTCCCTGTTGCCGTTTTTTTTTTGCTATTGGTATGGGCCAGTTGGCTCCTACCTATGAATAGAAAATTGAAATATTCTCCAAGACTTAATTAGCAAACCATTGCACACTACCACCTATGTACTTATGCATTTACATCCAAGTCATTGTATAGGTATTATAATTGCCATATGGTTCCTAATTGATCAATTAAGGAGTTTTGATTACTTCATGACCCTGAAATATAAAGGACATTGAACTCCTTTACTGTGTATTTGTGTGTACATTCAGTTAGGAATAAAGTTATTATGCTTGTTTTTATGGTCCTTGCTACTGCAACATTGACCTTTATCTAGGTATGTACAACGTACATACATAAATGGTATTTATAAATCCATAAAATTGCTAAATTATTATTTGGTTGTTGGACAAGGTTATAAAATAATGATCATGAGGTGAATAGCCTTATGCATGTAGATATATGTATCCTTTTATTTTCTAACATGTCGTCAATTGATTGATTTATAGAGTCTACTCCTTAACTCACTCACTCCACAATAACAACACACACAAAAAAAAACATTAAAAAAACACGTTCTTTTAAATATATATTTTTTATTTATGAGAAATGACGTTAAGTGCCAAGTTTGATATTGGATGAATAACTTTACCCAAGTGATAATGATGTATAACATATCCTGATTTATTTTTCCATAAATATATATATATTTTTTGGTTTTACGGTCTGAATCCACAGATGTCCTAGATCAAAAATAGGAATCTATCCTTAATTATACGCAGATCCCTACCTATAGACTTGTTTATATCTTTAATGATGAGACTTTAATCAGGAAATATTAGTTTTAAAAAATAAAAAAAATGACTCAATGCCTGTTTTTCAAGCCAATTATTACAAATTAAGTATGCATAGCCCAATGATCTAACTTCATTAATACATCCATATTTTTCTTCTTAATATGTGGTCAATATGATAACCCTATTACGTATTAATTTCATCTTTCAACAGTTACCAAACGTATATGTATGTGTATTAACTCATAGCCTACCATTTTATATTGATACATTTATATTGCTTATTTAAATTGAATTTAGGAGTCATGAAACTCTGGGCACTTGATTTTGATAATGTTTCATAGAATACCTACTAATTCGTACTTTTCATTCGAAAAGTTAAAACTGACATCATCAATAATTTTGTAGATCTTATGGAGTTTGAATGATTAAGCCATACTTATCGAGAGAACCATAAATTTTTGTTCCTATTTTTGGTTGTACCATCTGTTTGTAGTACAAGTTACTACCTGTGAATACAAATTCAAAATTGTGCTCAAGTGATGCGACTATAAAGATTGGTCTAGGTCTTGAGATCAATTTTGTTCTCATCTTGATCTCAATTCCTCAAGGTCTGAATCTTGATCCTTGAAAGTTTTGGCCTTGTTGTCGAGATGAAGACCAAAGTCACTTGGTTAAAGTTTCACTTTAAAACAATAAGAAGATTAATGCGTTTCTCATTATCACAAATCTGTATCGATCCCTTATGGTCTTCGTCCCGTCTTCACAAATCTATTTAGTTTTGTTTTGATCTCGAATAAGTCATGTTTAATTTTACCCAATGTTCGAATACTGTACAACCAAAAAAAATAAGGACAAAATTTACAGACACTTCATAAAGTCTGGTAATACACATTGGTTATGAATTCTGTTTAAGGAAGAAGATAATTGGGTCATGACTGAGTTTTGGTAAAAATAATTTTACAAGTTCAATAACCCAAGAGACCATCCTAGCTAAATTAATTGGAGCTGATTCATTGTATTTTCTTTACCACTGACATTTCTACCTGGTCTTTCAATCAAATCAATCAAGAACCAATAGTCATTAGATTCATTAAATCCTGTAAATGATTGATATATTTGTAAAACTAAATTATGATTCAGGATATGCAGAAGAATAAAACCTAGTAAATATATAACTCCAAATTTCAGAAAAAGGAAATAAAAAAGTTATTTATAACACAAGTATGAGGTATTCATATTAAGTTTCAATCGAAACTTAATCAATTATTTGACAATAAAAAAACCTATAATTGATAAATAAGCCGAGTTTTTTTTTCACTCACTCCACAATAACAATTATGGATTCGATTTGTTTTTATTGATGTCTAAAAATAGGATTGTCTGCTAGTGTGTGAATAATTTCATTTATTAGTGATCTCACAAACATTAAATTAAATTGGTTGGCAGGGTAAAAAATGCAATAGGACCCTTGAAATTGATGCTATTTGTTTTGAAAGGAATATATTAGTCAGATACAATGCAGTCAAGTTCTGAATCAACACTATCCAATAAAATAAAATAATGATAAGAATCAGCAACTCTGGACAATCACCGATGAATACAAATCTGCTTATAAGTGATCATTATTTAGTTGGCTCTTTGATATTATTGATTGAGCCCTAATTCGTATTTTGTTTTATAATATTTTTCAAGACACTTTGTAAAAAAATAAATACATATGCATACATTGAATAGTTATAACCTTGTGTAGGCACTTTTTTATTATTAATTCTCAGTAATTTAGCATTTTTATTGAGGAAGAACATAATATAATATAAAACTTTTGGCGGAATGGTGAACCCATTAAATACCAAAACAATCAAATGAAACTTTCCTATTGTATATAGTTTGCCATTTGCAAAAAAAAAAAAAAAAAAAATAAAGTTATCTTGGGAGCAAATCGATTTGTTACTTTTTTTTATATAAAAAAAGTGGGGCAAATGATGCATACTTAACTCTATGTAGGTAGTTAGGAATATGATAGATATCACATCACGTGTTATTAATTCATATTTATATTACAATGGTATATATATATAAATATATCATCCTTATATCTGACAGCCCTTGCAACAGTAGGGTCTTTATTTAAAGAGTACATAAATGAAGCTACGAATATTTGAGATTAACTGTGTTGTGTACAACTACAATCAACAAAAAGGATATCAATGTTTACGAACATAGATTAAGTAAATAATTGAACTTCTTTAGTTTGGTACACTTTAATTTGATTAATGTATTCGACTTCAATTATTAGGAGGCTAAACAAAATATGCTTAAATTAAAATTCACCATTTTAATATATATACATAATTAATGTACATATATATATTTGAGAAAATAACATGCCCTTGCCAAGAGATGGTATTTCCTCATAGGATTACTGGGTGTGTATGTGTCTACATAGATTTAGGAACTCAGTTATTATATCTAACATGTAAAGTGTTCCTCGGAGGTATTTGTAGAATTTTTTTTTTCTTTCTTTGTACATAGTTGCTTTGTTAATTATTTCCAAGGAAATTTTGGGATGTATAAGAATAAGTATAATGTGAGCAAGATTGACAAATTCATTTTGACCGAGGGCCACGTCATCAGTCTAAAGACTACCTTCAAAGGTCCAGTTGTGAGTGTAAAACAAAACAAAAAATATAATCAAATATAATGACATTCCCGGTTATGTTTTCTGGCCAGCAGGTCATAAATTTGACAACTCTGCTTCAGAGTGTTCTCATGTCACATCATCATTTTAAAAGTTGGCCCACCATCTTAGAAGAGGCATCATAAAAAACCCTGATTTTGAATTACTCCAATGCAACAGTTTTTTTGTAAATTAAGTTTCCATAAGATACTTATTTGAAATGTGCTTAATTTGTTTAATAGCTAAATATTATGTCAAATAACCAGAGACGTGAACAAATTTTGTATCAGCTGTCTAGAGACAGTAATATTCACACATGTACCCCTCCCCCTTCTCTCTATGATACTTGAGCCAGACTATCAACAACTACCCGTCCATTCGATACGGTGACACTATTGATATATTATGTGATTTGTGATGAAGTTGCTTTTTATAAATTATAAGTCATTGAGCATTTCGATTAAAATCTAAGAAAACTGAAAATAACAATTATTTGTTCTTTCTTGTTTATAAAAATCTTCATTTTGGCTAAATATAGATATTACTGTAATATGATTAATGAGGAAGATTATTTTCCTGAAAATTTTAATTAATTAATAATGTATTAATAGACTTTGTTTACTCTAAAAGTTATAATGAAGAAGAAAAAACATTCATTTAAAAATAACTTACATTTTAAATTAGGGTATGTAGATACTTAAATTCCGAACTGCATTTCATTATGAACACTTTATCTCAATATCAATTATTTCCACTATTCACTCAAGCAGCAGTAAAGTATTATACTCTATTCAATCAAACAAGGCTTAAAATTTTACTAATGTATCAATAAATAATGGTGATACTCGATTTTAAGGCTCGATATACGGAATTCAAGTCTTTACTCTATTTTCTAATATTATTTATATAACATTTATAAAGTAAATACTTAACAAATACATACGAATCAAAATGAGATATTATTTGTAACAATTGTTACAACTATTTGCTATCATAATTTTGTTTAATTCATTTTACTAACGAACAAAAATATGAGGGATCAATAGATAATCAGGCCTCAGATTTTTAATATTGGGATCTTGGACCCTTGTAGTTCTATGCCACCTATGATGGAGGTAAGGTGAAGACATGAAATCATCAAACATTTTTCAATGAGGTCAATATGATTCAAATAATAATAATAATAATTACTTAAATAGAGGTGGATAATTATTTGGTTTAAATTGAAGCATATACTTGGAGTGTTACGATACATCCTATATATTTTTCGATATCATAATTTGTGTATAGTTGTCATCAAATGATTAAGATTATATCTGAATAAGTGGTGTAGCATGGTCAAGGCCAACTCACCCAAGACCATGAGAAAAGAAATTGTTTTTTTTTTTAGAAAAATAAATTTATAGTTTAGTACCATTGTTCATGGAAGAGGTAGGTTGAGACTGGAATGTGACTAAGATCTACAACATTTGATCTCGAGACCCACACCACTATTTGAAAAAAAAAATAACTCAAGTACTTTAATTATAACAGACTATAGTTCCGTGGAGGCCAATTTGTACGATTGAATAATTCCATGGCTATTGGAGAATGAATTGCATTTCCAATAAATATAACTAAATACTATTTATCTATTGATTTTGGTATAAATATATCTTTGTACATTAATCCACAATTTAATTCCCTATTTATTTTTAATTCTTTCGATGGCAATAGCTACGTATCTATGTTGTGCATGATGATAAAGCCGATTCTTATATCTCTAAATATGTACATACTTTACTCCTTGGTTTTTTAAATGAAGGCTTTGTATCTATGTATGTACATTATTATGAATGTAGGTATCCATGTACTACCACTAATAAAATATGAAGCAATCTTTTTTATTTGTCGTTTGCATTCCTAGCTTCTAAAATATGAGACCAATGTTGATTGAAACGATCATGATTTGATTATATCTGACTTCTCCCCACTCCAAGTTTTTTTATTCTTTGCAAATAATAACACACATACATACATATATATATATATGTACAACATATGTATCTAGGTTAGTCAATGTAGTATTCACACAATATACTGTGATCATCATGTATCAACAATGACTTTGTGCTCAGTAAACATATATGCATATATCGAGTTAAGAGTATGTATTTGCACGAATGTACTAATTGATTACTTGAGCAAATAACAGAGTAATAAACAACTTAATTAGTTAAAATATAGGTTAATATGCACTTACTCCAAATTATTCATTAATATCATATTTTTCAATGGTATAAAAAGCTTATTACGAGTGAGACTTCTCCTTTTATGAAACACATACATACATTTGATAAAAAGTATTTTTTTAAAATATATATAATTAAAAAGGGTTTTTTTATTTAATGCATCTCAATTTCCTCATTATATAAACATTGTTCCAGAGAGGAAATGCAGTTTTATTTCATTATGAAAACTAAACATTAGAAAGCTTACTCAATTTAAATGAATGAATTGCTTTAATCAAATAGTTCTAACATATAACGTACAAATTTAGTTATTTATTTTAATAGAAATAAGGACGGTTTTTTTCATATCTACTAGTTTTTGCTTTACTTTTGTAGTCTTGAAGAAGCAAACAAACATTTGTCGATACAAATCTACAACACATCAATGTAATTAGTTTGAACTTACAATAAGGAGACAATATCTCATTCCTATATTTATTAAATTCAGAGCAAAGTTGTTCATAAGACTTATTTTAGGACTCGATGTTAAGTCTCAACTCTTTAAAAAATCAACGTTTCCTTGCTCGTGTTATGAGTAAGGTGATTTATTATGTTCGATTTAAATCTTATTAAAGCACATTTGGTGTACTCAATAAAGTCTAATTCAACAGTTGAGAAGCATGACAAAATTGTCTTGCTGCCATATTAATAATGGACTGTTTTCTTAAGAGATACAATGAAAATTGCTATGATGAGTCCGAACTTTGATTCCTTCATCATCAATATTAAAATCCAACTACCTGAAATAAAGAATCTTTGTGAGTCTAAAGTCTTGAGTCATATTTATACCTGAATCTTTTGACTTTGAGTCCGAGTAGAGTATAAAGTTGTAGCAGTTTAATGATCACATACAGTTTTCATTGTATTTTTTGAACATTTTCTTCAAAAAGGGAAATAAAAAGGTCCAAAATTAACATAGGATTAGTTATGTCAATTACCTCAATTATTCCAACTGTTGAACTATTTTCTATTCAAAAGTAAGAATACCTTGTAAAAAAATAATTACAGATCTACAATTCAACACTACACGACATTATCCTTATTGTAACCCTCTCTCAACCTTTATTTTAAAAAATAAAGAGAAATAAGTCTCAAAATCAGTTGATTGTTAGCTGATACTTCGCAACTGTTGAATTATTCCTTATTTAATAGTAGATATTGTTCACAGGTAAAAAAAAAAGAGTCAATTTGAGTTCAACCAATCAACAATCAGAACAATATTGAGGGGAATAGAAGCAGTAAAATCGATAGCTGATAACAAAAATAGTCCAAATTGTTTTGACTGATGAGCAGGATAAATATATATACAAATCAACAGTTAACAAAGTCATCCAAAGGAGTCCTTGTTCTCTTGGTAATAACATTGTATGCCACTTATTTTTTAAGTACGAGTCCTCATCTCTGAATGAATATAATGAACCAATAAAATCTATTTATCACAATACATACTATTTCAAATAATCTTTAAAATTATCATTGAGAACCAATTTATTATCAATTACCCTTGACAGGTAAATTAAGGACTTTATATTTTATTTTGGGTTCTGGAATACCAATTTTCGTTCCCTTCTTTAATTAAGGCCTCTGGAATATGTAATTAAAAATATTTTTTATATGTATGTAGATTGAGCCAATATTTATTAACATTCTTGGTGATTTTTTATTATTATTATCGTTATTTGTACATGGCTACGCACTTTGACTTACAAACTTCTCTCATTGCCAAAATTTTATAATAATATGTACAATTATTGCTAAATAAATATGAAACAAATAGATAAATTTATGAGCCTTTTAGTGCGGGTAAAAAAAAAAAGAAAAAAAATTCAACAAGAATAAGGAACGTGCTTAACCATTTATATACTCATTAAAAGAAATGCAAACCAAAAAAAAAAAAAATATTCAAATAAATAAAAGTCGAATCTAGACTTTTTTTCTTTTGGAAAATTAGATTCGAGTCACGTCTTTTTTATATCTTATATCAACATACTCAGGAGACTGTCAAAGCTTAATTAATAAATTCTGATAGAAAATATTTCTATCTATATGTTACACATCATTTATATGTCCAGCAATCGAGGAGTTATGGGTCTCTTTTAATGGATGGGACAGTTTTTTTTTGTTTTATTTTTTTAGTTTTGAGATTGTCATTCAGCTAAATACATACTTGAATGACTCATAGTATAAAACTCTCATCTTATCAAGTAATTACATTCTTTGAGCCATTCAATATAATATTTGTTTTTAAAAACTCAATCTTTGGATTTTTTTTTATGTGAAATAAATGTTTGTAGTCGTTAATTTTTGTCAATATGCTTTACATAAGTTAATCAAATTATCATCAAATAAGGTTCTACATGCCTTTAAGCAGAAGCGTATGGAATCTACTCTTCGTTTCAATGCGTTAAAAATAGAAAAAAATAATTTGATTTTTTTATATTGTAATAGAATTATATATTATTACGATTTTATTAATGTAAAATACATGGCTCTTAATGAAATTTTGACACATAGCAGTTCAAATTCCATCACGTGAAGTCTGACGTTCTCCATTCCTTAAGAAAACCTGTCATAGAGAGTGCTCAAAGTTAAGTCAGTTACGTTTATTTTCTACAAACAACATATATTTCAGCATTTATTTATATATATCAAAGGCTTGAAAACATTTGGGGGTGTGAGTTTTAGACTCCAAAGTCTCTTAAAAGTATATAAAATTTGCATTCATTGGATCTGAATAGATAATTATACCCCCCTCCCTCTCTCCCAAGGGTTTTAAAATCGGCATCGTCTATTAGTCACAATTGCCCTATCACAATGGTTTTTTTAGCAGCAGAAGCCTTGATCAGAACTCTAAACATTGATTAAAAAATGAATCATTTCAAATAAATAAATTCCAACTCAGGTTTAAAGTCTTTCCATGTCTTCACAAGAAAAGGTAATCACTTTTTTTAAACTTTGTTTTAAAACGAAGAGAAAATGGTACGAATTTTTGGTACTTTTCAGTCATTCAATTACCAGAGACAATATATACAAATCATACAAATTTATAATATGTATGTAAAAAAGGAAATAAATATAATTTGATAAGGTTTTAAGGTAGGACCATATGGACATGAATTGCGAGGATGACGTATGAGCATGCCAAAAAATAAAAGAGAGAAAAAGAGGGGAAAAAAAGAAGAAGGAAGACGTTATTTTTTATTGTTCCTTAGCTTTTTTTGACTCATCCATAAAAAGTGAGCATAACATAATATGTACAAACCTCATAGCATGGTTTTCCCATTTTTTTTCTTTTTAGTAAAAAATAACAAGTTATTACGTATCTATTCATTATTTTTTTTAAAGATCCTATGATGTTCTCGATCTATGTATATTTATATATTTGGAGGTTATCAACATAAAACGGATCTAGGATGTATATATTTTTAAGAGTGAGGATCTTTCATAAACAAGTGAAAGAAAATGTTCACATATACATTTAAGTAATAAAATATCAAAAAATTTAGGCAAAAATCAATCAAAAATGTGGATTTTAGTATTGAGTTTTATATCAAAAGGAAGTGATGCTATTCATATAAAGTACATAAATCGAAAGAAGCTATGACTTTAGAGCAGAAATTTGCAAAATTGAATCGACTAATGATTATAAAAATAAATAGCAATGAAGATTCAAATCAATTGCTATGAAATTGTCTCTCATATCTTATGTCAAAAATGTGCTATGATTAATAAAATATAAATTTTTTTTTTTTCCTTCCAACAGCCATTTTTACGTTGAGGCCTACCAATCACATGTTATTATTATTAGTGCTATTGCAAATTGAGCACTGGGAAGAGCAACAGTTAAAAAGCCTTGGAATGTAATAACTCCATTGATACTCATCTCACACAATAAGTAGTTGTTCAACTTTAAATATACGTACTTACAACTCATACTTTGATATGATAACAATTTATGGTAATCAAATAACTCACCCATGGATAGAAGAGTAGCAAAAAAACAAAAACAAAAAAAAACCTACTTTGTTTTTTAACTTATCTACTTTCCTTACATATTCCTGAGAGAGAAAGGATTTAAGACAATGCTTCTTCGTAAAGGGAATTTCATTATAAAATGTAAGGTTATAATTTGTAACTTCTTCAAGGGTGTTCTATATGTATATGTTATGTAGGTATGATTGTGTATCATGTATAAGGGTCATTAGGAGTACCCTTGGAATTTGTACATACATACGTACATTCTTAGAATTGAGGAGCATAAATCTGATATGCTAATATTATACAAAAAATGTATATATATATATGTACATTTGTAAAATAGTATCAACATGACTAACTTGAGCTTTTGAAAGCAAAAAAACAACAAAAAAAAACAAAAAAACAATATTATATGTAAATAGAGTGAACAGAAGAGAACTAAAGTCAGAAATAAGTAGATTTTTGAATGATAATATAAACTAAGCTGGATGAATGTGAAGTTTATATACTTTTATTAAAGGAAGCAAAAAAACCAAAAGAAACTTGCCTTCAGAAAATAATGCCTTCTAGGTACCACTAACTAGAACTTAACAAATAAAGATTTTTTGAAAGATATTATACTGAATAAGCCTTGGAGATGATACCAGATAGAATAACTACATATACAAAAAACCCAAATAAGTCTTGCAAAATAAATGAATGCTCTTGCAAAATTAAAATTTTATTGATGACCAAAAATGGGATTTTATCATAGTTTTTAGTATCAGAATATTAAATTGACAGTTAAAGTGATGTTACAAACCTAAAAATTATATTGAGATAAGGTAAAATAACTTTTAGAAAAGGTTGCACAGGCCACCTTTGGGTTATCAATGGTTATCTAATCTAGAACTTTTAATCGTATTTTTTTCGAAGAAAAAATGGTGATTTTTTTTTATTAAAAAAAGTTGGATCTTGTTTTTATTTTAGGAAAATGAAATATATGTAATAATCTTGTAATATCAGCAGCCTATTACTGATGAATACAGAAATGCTTAAAATATGTCAAACTAATCGCCTCATCAATATATCTGTCAATGCCTTCTTTAAACATGATTTTTACTTCTGCAAAACTCAATAAAAATACGATTAGATCAATATTATATCATCAATTATCATAATAATCATTTTTAAGTTTGTACTAATTTAGGATCACATTCGACGCTGGTCTCGATCCCATCTGGTTTATTAATATTGGAACCAAAATAAACAATTAATATTCTTGTTTTTCTCCTAATTTCAATCATAAATTATTCAACTCTAATGATACTTAGAAAAAAGTTAGTCTATTGAAATGATGAACCCGTTTTTTTTTAAACTGAATTGGACCAAAAAAATAAAAATTCCCCCTCAAAAGATGGGAAAAATATTTACTTTAAGTAATTAAAATTTTTAGGCCTAATTTAGTGTTTCTCAAACTGTTTGGGGTGAACCTCATATAGTGTGTGATATAGATATGAGGGGAATCTTAAAATCCGGATTACCCCGATAATTGTTGACTCATTGAAGAGCCCAAATCAAAACTCATCTGAATGGACTCAGGAGCACCCTTGTAGTATCATGTGTATTTTTACGTAATTTAATGTGCAATTTCTACCAACCTTCTCCTGAAATGATGTTGGAGTGTCTAAAAGTTAAGTTAAAAGAAAATTAAGGCTCCAATAACGAGGATAAAACAAATAATATATGCAAAGAGATTTACTAAGGATAACACGGAAAAGACAATTACATAATTCAGAAGCCTTTTTGATTTTTAATATAATCATTTATTGATTTCTATAGGGGCATGACTTTTTATTTTATTTTTCTTGGAATCATTATGTAATATTGTAATTGGTACATACTTCTTTATTATAAGCATAAATGTGCCTATGGTTTATATTTACATGATTCATGAACAAAATCAATAACTTAACTAGTATGGATCAATATATGAGCTCTTTACAATAACAATACAAAAGTCCAACAAAATCCACATATATTCTTAATTTAAAAACAGCCGGCAAAATTTCATTTTGTTAGAATAATGGAAAAGTCAAGAAGTTTGATAAGTACTTGCCTAATAAATCTCACTTCATATCCCTTTATATAACTAATTCTTGACTAATCTAGTTCAAGTTTCATGAATTTCTCTTGAAAAATAACCTTATTTCTATCAAAGTGTATTTCTGGTGTCGGACGGAGGATATTTACTGTATCTAAATTGGTGGCCAGGATTTATATCAGTAAGCCAATTTAATTCGCCTGTTCATAAAAGTTTGACAATAAATACTAATTAGCCAAAGTGAGCTTATAAATACAAATATTTTCTTTTCTTAAAAAAAAAAAAAAACGAGGTCAAGAGTTCTTTAAATATCTTAATCTATAAAAACCCAGATATAGACGGATTGATCCTTTTTAAAAGTTCTTCTCTTTTTTGAAAAAAGCTGATAACTGAGTAGTCAACCGATTTACTCAATACAAGGGTTTTTTTCTTAAACAATTTTCAGAATTTTAATGACATTTTTAAAAATAACAGACAAGTTAATAAATTAAGTTAATCTATGTTTAGTTAACTTTTCATTTTTCGAATATTTGTATCAGCAATTATTGGAATAGAATGCCAATAGTCGATTATTCTCAAAAATTCAATAATCAATCGAACGCTGGTTTAGACCCCACAAATTTATGGTCTTGCTGCCATAATTGAGAAGAAAGTAACTACAGTGATAAAAATTTTCATTTTCTAAAGTCCAAGTTTCGGGCAAGTTGGCCAGAGTGCTAAACTTAATTACCCATTAATTATAATTATTATAAGTTATCTGGATGAAATTTTACACTCTTCTACAAATAGACAAGATAAAATTATTATATAATAATAATTTTTTTACATAATACATACATACATACATACATAAATCTTTGTTTCATAATACGAGTATGAAAAAAAGAAACGCTTTTTACGGACCAACTAACACACAGCTCCATTCTCTTATAGGTTGGTACAAAATATATTATCAAATATAACATTTTCTCTCAATTCTTTTTTTTTGTATCCTCAGATACTGAAAAATAAAATGATTATACCCAATTTTCCGTTTTTCTGCATCGATTTTTACCCCTTTAAACAATCCCAAAATCAGATTTTTGAATTTTTCTTGAGTTTTTGAAAAACAGACATATAAGTTGAATAACTTAAGGTCAATGTATCTTTGTAGGATAAATCATATATATGTATAATACCTTTTATATGGTTCTACAAGCGGATTTAACTAAGATATGAACATATTTGCGTCTAAACTTTCAGAGCTAAAAAGTTCATACTCAAACTAACAAAGTCTCAAAGTTACTAAAAAAAATCCTTTACAAGTGAGAGGTTCTGCTCTAGGGTCTTTGGAACGAATTCATTAGTTATATAAAAATGACGTCACATATTAATGACAAGTTAATCCTGACACTTTTTAATCGTTAGTATTTTCAAAAAGTAGGAGTCAAGGGTACATTGGCTGCCCCTACAATGGCGTCCATGCTTAATCATGCGGCTGACTCTATAAAAATATTCATTCAAACAACTTCTTCTGAATGCCAATGGTTGATAATAATTTATAGCATATCGCCATTGTAATTTATGGGTTGTGTGAATGATGATCATGGATTTAAATGTATTTAATAATTCAATTTGTTTAATGGTTATTTTTTACTGAAATATTTTAATGTCCTCATATTCAAAAAGGTTAAATTTAGTTGCACTTTAGCCCATAATTCCAAAAATAGCCTTTTTTTATTTATTAGTCTCTAACTCTTCAAACAAAGAGCATACATTTCTTTGCATTTTTATATATTTGTAAGATTCTAGTCTTTTGTTGACACTGTGTTGTAGATAGAGATAAATGATAAACAAATGAATCAAAGACTAATGTTTCAAAACTCTAAAATTATTTTGATCATGTTTCTAATTCAAGTGATCTTTGCTTGTGTAAATAAAATTTAAAGCTTTTTCTTTAGAGGCTCATAGATTTAAAAAGAATAAATTAAGAAAGTACATATATAAAAATAAGTTTTTTTATAATCAATCATTTGAACTTAAATTAACCTAAGTAAAGACATTTTTCAAAAATGATCTCTATCGTCGTCCATTTAGTATAAGATCCTCGACATATTTTAAGGCTAAAGCTCCTTTTGAAAGGAATTTTATTAAGGTAACTCATAACTATAATAGGTGACTTGTATCCACATTTGATCTATGTACATAAGGTAAGACCATTGATCCACATGTTGAGTTTAAAAATAAAGCCCAATAGTAAACTTATCTTATAATTTCCCAGTTTCACTTATACTAACACATCCTTTTGTATCCTCTCATTAATTTTTTTTTAAATTATTATAGAACCAATAATTACAATGGTCAACTGTCAAAAGTTCTAAGGGATATAAGTTTAATAAAAGTTATTTAGTTTTGCACGCTGATTTCAAATATGTAGAAATTTTTTTTCGAGAGTCCGACGGTTTTCGAGAAATCGGTTTTGAGCTTTTTTGGTCCATTTTCCAACTGCAACTATAATTTAAGCCTAGAAGTATACTCATTTTGTTCATGAAAAAATGTAGATTTGTTAGTGCTTTTAATGCAAATTCCATTTCCAAGTCTTTGTTTGGACCTAAGGGGGTCCTAGGGGCGTAGAAAATAGGAGTAAGCCCAAAAGTCAGCCAAATTCTTTGTACTTAAATAACTCCCTGAATATTTCTTGAAAAGGGTTAATAAGGAATGCATTAAAGAGCTTAGACCCACCGCTTTCGAACGAGATGTCAAGCGCCCGATAAGAATCCTTATCTAAGAAGAAACCGTTCATCTAAATGTCTATATTTTCATTCGATTTCCATTAAAATATTCGCTTGAAATCAATGACTTAAGGTAGAGGTACTAAAAAAATAACTGCAGCTGTAGCACAAAGAAGAATTTCAGCTGATTTCGTAATCCTTCTGCGCGCTACTACTTTAGTAGCTCTACAGTGAGTATTTGATTTCTAGTGGATTTTTGACCGAAATTGAATGAAAATTTACTTATTTAGATGGACGATTTCATCTGAATTGAGGATTCATATAGGGAACTTGACATCTTGGGGTCTCAGCTTTTGAATGCATTCCTTATTATTGGTTAAGTTATAATTAAATGCAAAAGTTTGCAGGAATCAACTTTTTCGTCTCAAAAAAAGGAAAGAATGAATAAATACTTTTCAGAAAAGGAACAGATGAATGGGAAAAGTGTGAAGGGGTCCACGGATACTATTTTTTTTTCTAATCAAATAAATTGACCCTTTTATATTTGTTAACTATAAGTCCACTCTTAAAATACATTTACGTACATACCTAAAAAATATATAAGCATAAATTATAAATAAATGGAATGACAAGGGTTTAGGAATAAATAATAATATATGGCTCAACTTTTTACCAACATCCCAGTCTCACATACCTACTTCATAACTTTGTACTTATTTAGATGTAAAGTATATATGGGTACATGGTAAATACATGTCTATGACAAATGCATATACATAATCTGTACCTATATGTAAACGAATGGAACTTGACAAGTCATAAATGCATTTAAATAAATAAATTATAACCTTGCATAAAATCCAAATACCTTATTACTTTTTATATTTTAGATTCAAGAAACAAAAACAAACAATGTGTTGTTGTTGTTTCTGAAAAACTTACTTTCATGTTTTGATTATAAATATAATTTAAATACATTTTTCAGCTGATCAAAGTATGTAGAAAAGTTTATACTATCTTTCGTGTATGTTTAAAAATCCCCAAGAATAATATTCTATAACTGCGCATTTTAAGGAAAGTACAAATAAAAGAAGAATTTTTTTTTTTTCAGATGATGACTTTCAATCCATTTTGATGAGAATAATGGGTCGTAAAATTTAATAATTCCATCGTAAATCAAAAATATGTCTATATTTCCTGTCGAATAAAACGTAGTATATATGTATATATCAACCACTGAAGAATAGGATAAAAAAGTGTATTTATAGGAAATTTTCATATTTCTACAAAATTAGTTTGTTAAAATATATATATTTGCTTTTATTTTTATTACAAGAGTCAATTAGTCTTTCAATAATTTGATATAAGGAGTGTGTACATACAGTAATACTTTTAATTGCAAGTAGCTCGTATGTGAGGAAATCCCCCGGTAATCAAATCTAACTAAGAGCTTGCTTCCAATGTAAGCTGCAAGCATAATTTGACTACCTTTCCATCCATGGTAATCATCAACATTTCTAGTTAGTGTAGGCTGGATTATAGTTATCATATTAGGGTCATCTGAGATCAAGAGAAGGACTGGTCTTTTTGTTAGAGAGACTCACATAAGTAAGAAAAGTTGCTATATTTTGTTGATATTACAAGCAGGTCAGAATAGTCGCAATCTAAAATGTTACTCTTGAGAAAATGAAAAGGGACTATTTTTATATAACTTATTAAGAAATTTATTTGTAGATAGGGCAAAGGATTTATTAAAAACAAATCAAGTTCAACACTAGAACATTGAGACCGAATCATACTCATAAGATTAACTATTCCGGTCTGATTTAACACGAAATATTGACTAGAGTTGAATTGGTCCAAGAACTGAATTCCTCAAACATAAGTCTACTCCTCGCTTTTCTTTTTAACGAAAAAAAAAGACTAGATCGACTTTGGATACTTTCAGTTGTAGTTTTTATATTTGAAACAGAGTCTTATTCCCCCCCCCCCCTCTCTCTCTCTCTGGAAAGAGAAATGGCTAAACAAAGACAATAACAGATAAGAAATTCAGTACTTAGATCAATCCAAGGCTTAAATCCATAAGCTTAAATTTGGTAAAAATATTGTTTCAATAAGGTCAAAGAAAATAAAAGCTCCCTGCTTATCCCATTGATACTTAATAAATCCAACCCAAGGAGAATTGGGGGAAAAGATATTTGAATCGGTACTTGGACCATCTGAAATCGAGTTGTGAATCGAATTTCTACTTAATGCCATTTAACTTTGCTGGGTTGAACTCCTTATATCTCTTCAACTCTTGAAGTTGTAGAAGCCAAACGATTTATCAAGAGCCTAAAATGCATGAATGAGTCCAAGTAGTTACATACTTACATATATATATATATGTATACATGACCAAAATGTCAAATATGAAATAAAAAGGACACCAAATTTGGAAAGGAATTAATTTCACTTTTATTTATGTGTTTTGCATTGGAACTCAAGACTGCTTAAATTACTAACACTTCAAAAGACAGTAAATTGAAGACGACAATAGAGACTGACAATAAATTGAACAGTTACACAAGAAAAATATATTCATGTTTTAATTTTTTACATATGTACATATAAATATAAAAATACATTAGGTACGCAAGGAAAATATTTTGACCAATAGTGGACCTTATTTATATGCATTCATCATTTTTGAAGTTGACCATTTTGGAGGCCATAAATAACCAAATTTTGTAGAATTAATGACTCTTGCTCCTATACAAGTTTATTTTATGCTGTTTATAATTTTTTTCAATATTTATCATTACCCTAAAGGGATTTGCAAGATTTTAGATTATACGGGAGGAGGTGGTCATCTCAGAAAATCTTAGAAAAATCAACAACATATGTCTTATCATATAAAAAGTTGCAAAAATCAAATTGCATATTTAAAAGGAAAAGTACATTTTCACCTCTCACAATATCACAAAACGATGCTTCAAACATGGCGTAGCTTTTGGTTTATTTTACTCTCCGTGTGTTGTGTACATAGAATTATGCATAGATGTATCATGTGTATGAGTATCTTGTAGGTTACTTTCATATATTACTAACTCACTCAGTGATCTCACTAATCTGATACTCCTTTGTCGAGGAATTACCTATTCTCACTCATTAATATTTACACTTTATCATTAACTCAATTAGTCTACTACTATAAGCAAAAAAATAGCAGGAAATTTGAATTTTTGTTTTTAAGTTGGCACTGCTGTCACTGACATCTGTGTCAAATATCACGTCAAAATATTCACTAGTGTTTAAGATACACGTCCTTTTGTGAACAGATAAAATCGAACTTTTTGTTTTTCAAAATGTCTGAAAGATAATGGCTTAATTGCAAGATAGAGAAATGTTGTCGTAACCAAAAAAGTTTCCAGAATGTAAATATTCTTTTAAAATTTTGAGAATCTGTGGTTTATTTCTCGAGATACATAATCTATGTACTACTCAAGAAAACCAACGATTCCATTTTCAGTTTTAATAGCATATCTAAACTCTGAAGTTATTGTTCTGTAATTAATTATTATTGACAGAATAAAATTTTTGTAACTATTTTGAAAACTGGGAAAAAATGTTGGCACGTTGTGCATTGCATCGGAGACTCCTCTTAAGGGGGATGAAATGAATTTTAATGATTAAATAATCCTTTTTTGATTTTTTATACATTTTTTTTGCTCATAGTAGTATGTCCACTCGAAATATACCCCCTTGATATGCCCAACATCTAGTGATAATATTGGGCAATTAACTCCCACGTCTCACTGTGGCAAAGTCGCACTCCGAATGCCTGAAATTGAAGTTTGAACAAAGTGAGGAGGAATCAAGAGACAACTGATCGCCCTTCATAAGGTTCACTTACTTAAATGTGGCTGTGTCCCAAATACATTCAACTTTTCAACTACGCTTGATGAGACCTTGACTACTGTATCAGACCTTATTTTGCCCTAGTAACGTACTGACCAAACCCTTCGGACACAACCCTTTGATATTCATGTATATGCTCAATTATTTTTGAATAGGTATATGCATGCAGTCTTTGATTCCATGAGACATCTTCCATGTAATGAAATTAATAACGCACGTATGCATTTACATAAATGTATTTAGGGGAGACCAGGGCCGGTTGTAACACTTTTTTATTTTTGATTCAATTACTGGATAAGTTGATTTAGATTGATTAGATATCACTAATTGTTTTTTGTTTTTTCACAAATTTTATTTAAATAGGACACGCCAACTGTTTCAACTGTTCCCATCATAGCAACAAGTTGGAAATGAATATCAATTTGAATAAGAAATTAAGAAAATTAAAGACCAAAAATATATTTTTTTTTTCTTTAAAAAATAAAAAGGCTTTTCAATGAGTGAAATGATAACTTTGAATATCCAGCACATTAAGAAATACGATTACAATAGAATAAGATTTATATTTATTATTTATCGATTGATTAAATGTACTTTATTTATTTACATTCCCACAATAGCCCTACACTGGCCCCTATCTTTAACATATTGCATGTTAATCAGGCTTGTAGTGAGACAATCTATACTATCGAATAAAAATGCTGCTAACAAATCTTTACCATATAAAAAAAATCAACATAGATTCCGAAATGAATCAATATATGTATTCATTTTAAATATCAGCAGTTCCAAGAAGTGGTCATGAGTAATAGATATTTTGAATATCATTTTACATAACTTTATTTTATTTCAAATCTGGGATAACGACAGCGACAAGACTATCCGTTGAGTCTACAAACATGGAGGCACTAGGAAGAAAATAATAATTTGATGGCAATCTAACAATGATTGATGTTCAAAATGTACATATGTACATCGACCTAACTACCAGTTAGATTCATAACTGCTTCTTTAGTTCAACAATAAGAGCCATTATCTATATACCCTTTCTATCAGTGTATTAGGAATAGGTTTATGGAATTTGTATCAGCTTCTAAACTCTGTATCCAGAAAATAAAATTCGTTGGATACTGAACACTATGTTAATTTTGCAAAGTAACTGTACCGGTTGTAATCCTGTTGACTTAGTTATTTAGAATATCTCCAATAAAGCATAAACATTCAAGAGGAACACCCACATAATGAGAGCCTAATCATATTTCAAATTTATCATCAATGAAAGAATGTTCTGACTTTCTTGATGTTTGAGAAAAAGGGTGGGTTGTTGCAACTATTCCACGTCTTCCCTACATACATAAAATTAAATGCACTCAAATTCATAAGAAAATCTGAGTAAGATATTATTCCTATGCCCACGATATATATATATATATATCTAAGTACATTGATATTTAAATTTTTAATTAAAACTGTCAAGATAAATAAGTTAACCATGAGATAATTGAATTAATTTGTGGTCAAAGTAGGATGAAAGTTGTTTTAATTTCATAAATAAAATATTTGAGATATCCATTCTCACATCAACACCTTACGAATAAACCGGGACTCATACATATTTAATACAAATAGTATCTAGATACTTGATCCACCAACATGTCTATGAATATAACTACATTCTTAGGCATTGCATTTATTAAATAGCTTAGCTCTACGTTTCATAAAAGAAAAGTTAAATACTGTTTTTTTGGAAAGGGAAAACTTATTCCAGGGCTGACATTCAATGCCAAAATATTTATATATTGTTAATTGTTTGCATCACTCTAAGAAGTTTATGTAAGATTTTGTTATTATTTAAATACTTATTTATGTTGCTTTGATTCCTTTATTGACTTTGAAAATAAGTCAATGTAAAGTATGAATGAATTAAAGTCATCATAGGTAAAACATTATTAATATTAATATTTGTCAAATCATACTTTTGTTAACCAATCCGCTACTTTGTTCTTTTGTACATTGCATGTATAGTTCAAAATTAAAATAATTTCATAATGTCATTCATACACAATCTTCTCTAGAAATACTACAATCAACTAAAGTAATTATTGGATACTAAGAGACAGATTCTCTGCATTATCTTAATCTAAATAAATGTTTTGTGAGTTTGCTTATGTGCTATTGGAGTCGTCATATAACCAAGGTCTTTTAACTAAATCTTAATTGTTATATATCTTATGAAGAATAGCTCAAATATTGATTTGGTTGTCTACTAAAATAACAAGCAAGATGCAAATACATTAAAGATAAGTTGAAATTGATGGTTCCTAAAAAAATCCCGAGATAATTCAACATGAGACTCCTAAACTTGTAAGATGCAGTATAACTTTATTTGAATGGGATTTGGTTATATGTATGTAAATATTCTAACAACACATGTTTTGCTAAAAAACTTATTATTTATTGATTATACCATCTTTTAAACCACATGACTTGCTTATTATATGAACAAATGCATGAGAGAAGTAATGCAACACAGTTCCAAAATATGTAGATGCAATGATTATGACATTAAATGTATAGTTTAGGTTATATAAAAATAATTTAGGAAAAAAAACATGATATACAAACACTTTTCAAATATCATTATTCTCTAAACCTTTCATTTGAAAAGGGAAATACAAAAAGGTCTTCAATAGGTTTGTAGTGAGCTAGTTACGTCATCATATCAACTATTGGCTATTTTTCATTCAATAGAAGGAGTATTCATTGCTGAGCTTGAACGCTGTAAATCAAAGATCAGGACACTAATCGGGGATTAAAGTGTAATATGGATGGACAAAATTGTTTTGCATCAAGGGTATTAATGTAGGCTTTATACGATTATACGATCGATTAACGTAGTGCTTGTGAGGTTGAGGATAAATATACTTATTATTTTGTTTATTTTAGAGGACTTTTTTAATCCTTTGGGGGCCATTTTCACGAATTAAATATCCCGATTAAATATATGTGTATTCTATGATGACATTGCAATTAAGGCCATTTAAAGCAAACAAACAAACTAGCAGAAGCTAGAGCTTACCTTTAGGTAAGCAATTTATCTCATTCAAACAAAAAAAAATCAAATCAAATTAAGACATTGGATATAAATAAATAAATAAATAAAGAGATTATAGATATTTTTATACTCCAAAAAATGGATTTCTTTATGCAAAAAAAAAAAAAACGAAAGTATATCTATGATTTTTTTTTAAATGAGTCATTCAATTGTTTTCAATAACCAGGTATGTACTATGCATGAATAAAAAAAGCTATGCAAAAGAACGCATTTCAATATAAGCGTGCAGACATGGATGTCGTTTTCACAAAGAATAAATTAATTTCTCTACATACTGCTATAAATATACAAATTGCATATTTTTTATTTTTTTTTACTTTTGAGATGAGGGATTTTGGTTATGCCTCCAGCAATGAATAGATGGTTTATTTTCTCTACTATCTACTATTGACTATTGATTTACAAATCTCTTAGCAGATACCATTATTTGACTAAATAAATAAACAAGTAGAAATGTGTTTGATAATGTCATTATGTGATGATTGTTTATGAAATTTTATTTTAAAACAAAAACAAAAAAATCATATAACAGTTAAATTAATTATCATATTTATTTGCTCTATAATTATTCTAGTTCATTAAAATCAAGGGTACATAGTTTTATACTTCTACTTTGTATAATTTAATTGAACTAATTTCCACGATTGCAAAATATGTACATAGATATACACATAAATGAAAAAAAAAAAAAAAAGATTTGCAAAGATTAATGGTACAATTTTCTAAAAAAAATAAAAAGAAGAAAAAAAAACCCTAAAGAAAGATGCAAAATCATTCACAAAATACTCAAATTTTAATTGAGTCTCTATCTAATATGTTTTATGGTAGAATTCATTTACTCAAAGAGTATTTGAATAGTCGTGATTTGTTAGATACATAATCAAGGATCAGTTGAATAATCAAATACGTAATCAAACATTCTGGTGTCTAATACAAAAAGCTACGTTTGAATGTAACCAAATTTACTAAAAGATACACTTTTGTTTTTTTATTGTTTGCTCATATTGTACTTACTTTTATCAATATATATATATATATGTACACCTACTTACAATTACATAAGTTTTACAAACAAGGTACAGAGAGTCTTCTAAGATACAACTAAATATTATGTATCTTTGTAGATAAGCACACTTGTTCAATTACATAATTACATGGCCAGTAGAATTCAAATTTACTACAGTTATGATGAAACTATTTTATATGCATGCTTATATACATATTTCCGGCATGATAACCCCTTAAAGTTGATTCTAGGAGTGGGGGGGGGGCATGGGATCAAAAAAATTGTACCCAAAAAAAAAAAAAAAAAAAAAGAAATAGGCATGTTTTAAAACAAAAACACAACACTTTTTCTAAATAATTCTTTCTGTTAATTTATAAAAAAGTCCAAAAAAATTTAATGAAAAACAGTTTTTATTTTCTTTAATAAAGTTGAATATATTCTTGTAAAAATATTATTTCTCCCTACAGTTTTATGTCTGTGCCTCTAATTTTCTTTAGGGGATTTACGATGTAATTACTTTTCTAGTAACGATTGATTTTTTTTAAAACCACAATGGCGCTCAAATTCTAAGAAAAAGTAATATCTATAAATGTCAAAAATCTTCCTTTTAAATGGGTTTGTTAGGAGGAATAGTGCCTCAATTTTTTATTTGTTAAAGATGAAAATGGATTCATTTGAAGCAAGGTTTCTCAAACTCTAGAGCATAAAGGGACCCATGAGCAACTCCAAAGAA
This sequence comes from Lepeophtheirus nordmannii, assembly GCA_963680855.1. Classification (NCBI taxonomy): domain Eukaryota; kingdom Metazoa; phylum Arthropoda; class Copepoda; order Siphonostomatoida; family Caligidae; genus Lepeophtheirus; species Lepeophtheirus nordmannii. The sequence goes on along the minus strand of OY804522.1, from coordinate 22,555,821 downwards.
GGGAGAGAGAAGCACAATTTTTACCCATAGAAAATTTGTTTTATTAGAATGATCCCCAAAGTAGAATAATCAAATGCTTACATAATTGATGTTGTATTTTTAAAAAAAGAGTAGCTTCTAATGGGTCTAATTTCAGAAAAAAATACTAATTCTCTAGACTTAGTGCAAAAATATTTAGCAAAAATAAAAAAAAAATCTCTAATCAGATTTTTTTTACATGTCTTTAAATTTTTTATGACTCTTTTTAAACTATCGGATAGTTTTTCTAGTCAATGCTTTAGTGCTAAAATAGAATGCTAACATTTATTTACAAAACCTATGGATAAAATTTTTTTGAATTAGATTCATATAGGTATAGATAAATATATGAGATACCATTTTCTTTACCACTTTAACGAAAATGGTTTTTATCGTTTAATGATTATAGGGTATTGCCTATTGCGTTTGTTCTTTCTCATTTCTTTAAAATATTGGATCCATTTATGCCCATAAACAGTTTGTTTAGTATTTTTATGGTTTAATACTATTAAGTCATAGAAGGAAAAGTGATGTTAAAAATTACATCCCATTTTTTTTTTAAAATAAAAAAGTAGTTTATCAATATTGTTTTATCATTTATCTATGATTAGGTCTGATTTTAAATTTTGTGAGGTGCATTTATTTATTTATATATAATTTTTTTAAAAGATTCTTAATTGAATTATTTTATTAAATATATATTATGGATTCTTTATATTTTTAAATAGACTTTCTTCATAAATAGGTCAACTTTTTGTAGATCCGATAAATAACACTGGTCAACAATTTTGAACTTTCAAAAATCTTAAGAGTTATAAGTATAATAATAAAGATTATTTAGTTTTGCACGCAAATTTCAAATCTGTAATTTTGTTTTTCGAGAGTCCGACGGTTTTCGAGAAATCGGTTTTGAGCTTTTTTGGTCCATTTTCCAACTTCAATTTAAGCCTAGAAGGATACTCATTTTGTGAATTAAAAAATAATGATCCGCTTGTGTATTTAATGTAAATTCAATTTTCAGTCTTTGCTTTGATCTAAAGGGACTCCTGGGTGTGTAGGGGACTGGAGTAAGCCCAAAAGTTGGCTAAATCCTTTATATTTAAATAAATTCGTGAATATTACATGAAATGGATTAATAAGGAATGCATTCAAGAGCTGAAACCCACATCTTTCAAACGAGATGTCAAGCGCTCGATAAGAGTCCTTAACTTTGAAAAAATCGTCAATATAAGTGTGTAAATTTTCATCTAATTTCAAGCAAAAATCAATGACTCACGGTTGAGCTACTTAAGTAGTAGCGCGCAGGTGGTCTTCAGCTAATTTCTTAATCCTTTTACTTCATAAATGTAACGGTCAAATATTTCCGAATCATTTTATGACCTATTGCGGCCGGTTTTGCTAAAACGTCACTTTGAATCGAGAAATCAAAGGCTGTTGTCTATCCAATAAAGTAATCAGATAAATGATACAACTCCACATGGAGCCGATATGCTCCCAGAAAGAACGTCCATCTTTTTCGTAGCCCCAATGGTTTATTTAGTGGCAATTGGTTTTTTTATAATTAAGTTATTGGAGTCATTATTTAATTAATCGAAATATACTTTTAATACAAACTAAAGATAATGTCTTCAAGAATATGAGTGCAGTTCTATTTTTGAAATATTTCAGATAAACTTGGTTTCTTGTTGACTTGACATATATATGAAATATTGAGTATGATGTTTATAAATCGGTTAAAATTGGTTCAATATTTTGAGAAAGAAATTAGATGAAAATATGTCAAATTTTACGTGACCTTCTTAATCAATTTTAGGTTATGACTTTACAAAAGCGGATCACTTCCTGGAGAGTGCATTTTGTATGGATACATATAGTGAAGGTCGAATTTCTTTTTGATACTATTAGGAAAGATAATAGAAATGATTTGCAGTTTTTATTGATAAATTGCCTCTCTAAAGATCTCAATATGACAAAGTAAAGTCATGACTTTTTTAATGCAATTTCTTGATTTGAGGATCTAAATATTAAAAATAAATAAAAACTTCTTTTTTTTTGAAAACAGGTCAAAGTATCCCTAAGAGTATTGACAAAGTGATTAGTCATATCCAGATATACTAGAATATAGAAAATATCGTATGATACACTCTAGAATGTCTTCGAATTATTTTGTCTGTAGCCTTCAAGGACCATTCTTGTGACTTCTCTAGTCATTTGAAGTTTGAGAAATTACCTTTCTTGAACAAAAATTAACTGCTACTAAAGGGCTGGAGCACCCGAATTGGATAACAATCAGGCCCAAAAAATCTCAGAACCTCCTTTGAGAACCCATTTTTCAAATTAAATTTTTGGTACAACCTGGCAAATGATATCCTCATATAGTTTTGAGCATACAAGTTGGCCTATGAGGGATAAAAATTGGTGTTTACAGTTTTCATCTATCATTTATATTATCGTATAATCATTTTTTTATTTTTGTTACCTCTAAAATGTGTAAATTTCTATCAAAATTTGGATTGGTTGCATTTTTAATATGCAATTGTGTCGCAATTTCCTATTACTTATTTATATTAGAGCTTAGTATCGATACTTGATGAAAACAAATTTCTAGTTTATCAATGTATGTATTTTATTAAAGTATAGTATTAGTAATTATTTCAGCTAAAATTGCTCAGTGACGATATAGAGGGTAAAATAATAATTTACTTTTGTTATAAAAATTTGATTATATGTAAACTTTGAATCAAGGTAAATATTTTAAAGACTATTTATGATTGAGCAATGATTTTATGGTACATTTAAGAGTACAAATTATATAATTCATAAATTAATATATGTAAAATATTGCTTGTGTAATCAAATATATTTTTCATAGAATGGCACGTGTTCGTATCAGTTGTTTGCTTCATTTTATTACTGAGAGTTATCAAATGTAGTATAATTTATCAGTTTCCTCAATATACATTTATTGCAAATTTTATGCAAAAATATCCAATTTTCAGAGATAAACAGTATATTGAGATAAACCTACTTATTTCTATGTTCTCTCCCCATGATTGTAAAATTAATTATAAAAAAACCCTCAAATAGATTAATTCTGTTTTTATATGATCCATTCTTTGATTTGTACTATGTTTTACAATTCAATTCAACCTTCAACAATCTACAGTTTAGTACATTTAAAGCTATATACATACATAATTAAAAAAATATATTTTTTTTAAATTATATATTTTGGCTCTAAAAAAATATTTCTAATTTATATGTAAATTCTTAATTGTAAAGATGAGTAAGAGAAGCTTAGTAAGGCTTATTAAAGAAAATGACTTTGTTTCTACATAGAAATGAAATGAGTTTATTTAGAAGATTATGTGTATTATATTTAAACTTATAATGAATAAATACTCTGATCAACATTCACATACGTATATCAAATATCCTATTTTTAAATATATATATATCTTTATTATGTATAGCACTTTCATTTTTCTTGACCCTCCGAATATGATGACCATACAAAAAAAACCAAAGGAGAAAATAAAAGTGAAATGAACTTGTAGATTTCAAATGTGTTTGTGTGGGTGTCAACGTAACTAAAAGAGTATGTACAAGATAAATTAGGTAATCGCTTTTCTACAGGACATGAAGAGGCCTATTCTTTTTCTTTTATAAAGTTAGGCATATGTATGTACATATATGGCTTATCAATAATTCGTCTCCATGTAAAAGAACAAAACAACAAAAGGACTTTTTGACATCTTTTTCCTCAATTTAGAATTTCCCAATAGCTTGAGCTAATTATAAACTTTTGTTCTTCACGTTCTTTTCAAACTACATATAATCAGGTTCTCTGGTCATTACTACTACATATACAAAAGCACAAACGATTGTTATTTATTTTGGAACAATATATATAAGGAGGATTTATGAGGTAAGGATGAGAGCCAATTAATATTGTTGATGTTGTTCTTTTCAAATTAACCCTTAGAGAGCCCGTGAAAATTATAACACTTAATTCTATACGTGGCCTCTTTGGAGATTACATAATTTTCCCCATCGGAATTTAGAGGTAGCTCATTTGGCAAGATTTAGATATTAGAATAGTGTGCTTGGATGAAATGGAAAGGAATAGGCGTTCTCAGCTGATCTCATAATGAAACCCACAATTTTTTATGGCCATAATGACTTGACCCATTTTTTACACCTAGCAATTTTGTAGATTGACCAACTTTCGGAAGATCCTGGCATAGGGAACTTTTTTTTTTTTGCATCAATTGGTACATATCACACTCAATCATAGGCTTGGCTCTGTATAATGTGTCTCATCATCATACCTATGCAGCGCATCTGGCAAGATTTAGAGACATCCTGGGATTATTTACCCGTGAATTTTTCCATTCGTATTTGTAGAGTACAGAGATGCTTTATTTTATTAATGATCGATGTGACCTTGAATGGGATTTTATGCAAATTGTTCATTTTTTGAATAACATAAATATTTAAAAATTTTTATTCTGTATCATTAAAGTGAAAAAATTCGGTTATAAGTTTTTAACTTTTTATAAAAAAAAATATGAGTAATAATAAATAAACTTTGTCTGTTTAGCAATTATTATCCGTTTGTCAGTAATAATTAATTAACCATTATAGTCATTAGGCCCTGATTTATGGTATATGAAAGGATGTCCTTGAAACATGGTTTTTCTTCTTTAAAAATTTTTTTTTTTTTTAAATTTGACTAATTATTCTTAAAATGCTCATAATTGGAACATATGTGTCACATACTGGATGACAAGAATATCTTGAATGTACTACTTAATTTATAGTTTAAAAAACCTTCTTTTTTCCCTTATTTTTATGCTTGAAATTCTCATATGATTCATTTTTGCAATATACAAGGACCTATAATAATGTTTGATGCCGTTTGTGTTCCTTGTATCATTTATTAGATACATTCATTAACATATAACGTAGTATTCGTGATATTACTTCTTTGTATAATCAGTCAATCTAGAAAATAAAATTTCATATATATATATTAGGAAAAAAAATTTTTTTTTTTTTCAAAATAACAAAAATATATTTAACCCCACAAATATTTTTGCAACTTTTTTTACTCTCAAAGACAAATATTCACTTCAAAAACTATAATATTTTACAATTTATTGATAAGTATGTCTTGATTTTCTCCTTGACTATTCTAGTCTCTCTTGCAATTTTTTATTGTACATTTATATAAATTGATCTATCTGTCAAATAAATGTATCTATAAATAACAAAATTGCTGGGATATGAGGTGCCAAAGTGGTGATAATAGTATAATAAATTGATCATAAAATAGGACTTGAGTGGTCAAAAACCACTCAGATCCTGTTAAGTATGTTTATGTTAATCATTTGAAAAGTATATTTTGTTTTCTTTTGAAAATCTTATTTTTTTAGCTTATGTTTATTTAATGAATAAAGTTCTTTAATAGAAAAAAATTATTGTATAGACCTTAAAGCAATTCCTCTTCAAATCCTATAAATAAAATTTTCATTGAGTCAGACGAAGAAAAGCTTCTTATAAATGGCTTCAAACATTAAAAATCTCCTGTTCTTTTTCTTTTCATTTTCGTATCCTTAATCCACCCACGCAAAAAAATTTAAAAAAACAAACAAAAAAAAACAAGAAAATAAACGGTTTTCTTTAACTGCATCCAATATTTTTCCTTATACATATAGGTAAAAAGGATGAATCTTTGAGGATTTGAGCTCATAAATTACTCACATATAAACTCAATAGGATACAGTCTAAATTGGATGTAATGGAACTCTATGTTCACCTATAGTTGTGATAAATATAATGGAATAAAGGAGATGATTTTCAACTGATCTTGCACTGAGAACCCAATTTCCTCTGACCATTATGCCCTGACGATCCATTCATATTCAAGCCAAGCAAATAAATTTAATGTTACTCTTATAGAGATTAATCTACTTTTATCCTGATAAAACAATTTATTGAGTATGACTTTAAATATTGAATGTATGAAAGTTATAGATTAAATAACTCATGACTCATCTATAAGAGGTCTTGGACTCACATCTCACAAGTAGCTTGGCAATATCATTAAACTTCTGAATTGATTTATTTAATAGTAGAAATTATTGTAGTATTTACAATAATCTTATTCGAAGGCAACAAGACTTTAAAAAACTGAGACGCAGGCAGAAGCAAAACTTTTATGTATTAAAATTAAACTATGAATCATCAATACCTTAAGATATCACATAAAATAAATTTCTTTTTGATTTGTGAACCAACATTTTATACGGGACGAAATGAATTTATTTTCTAGAAAAAAGGGATTCTTAATCTACATAATTGATGAACCGCCTTGAAAACGAAACAAGATCTTCAAAATTCATCTCAAGAACTAGATCAATATTTGAGACATTCACAGTTTAGACTGATTTAATACGAGCTCAGTATATCCATATAAATATATATATATACATCTACGTTGAGAAAATCAAAAAGAGCCTAGAGAAGATCAACCAACAGCTGACAATAAATGATTGTGGTGGATATATGTATACCATTATTCAAGTAGTTTATCAATCGGTTCATTAGAATAAATGTATACATCAAAATGATATGGTAGTTTGATTTTATTTTAAGCTATAAAAATTATTGTAGTCATTTGATCGTTAAGATTTCCTTCCGGATGCTATTTTGACATACATATCCTTTACAAATTCATAAAACATATATAAAATAGACCTTTATATCTGTTTGACAAAATCTTTAATATCTAAAAAGTTTTCCAATAGCCATTTGTAAATAGCCAAAGGGATTCTAAACCATTTTCCTCATAGTTTCTACAACAATTGTCAAAATAAACTACAAAGGTCCTAAACTTAATATAAGAACCTTAGGGTTTTTTTTTTCTATGCTTGCTTGCTTGCAATATAAGTGCATAAATATTACATACTTAAACATATTGTAATATTTTTTTATTTTTTTGTCAATACCATACTTGGAATGTACCTGCATCTAAAAAAGAGATTGGCCTTCTTCTCTTAGATGTACAAATATATTTATATACATATATAAAATGAGTCATAGTTGGGGAAAAAAAATTAATATTATCCCTTAGGACATTTTTTATCTATTTATATATATCTATATATATAGTATGTAGGTACACAGACAGTTTTTGAGCCTCATCTTTGCATTTGCATGTATAGCTAAGAATGATAAAACAATTAAAGCAGTAACATGGTCGTTTTTTAACTTTCCTTTTTCTTTTTTTGATAAATGAAAATTTCTCTTCATTTATTAATTAATGTAAAAAAAAAAACAAAAAAAACCTGCCACAAATTATTGACAAATTATTCTTAGCTATTTATTATTATTAAAATCTTAATTTAGAACTTCTTACATAATATTATGTATGTTAACATATGCTTATACTAAGAGTTGATTTTTTTATAAGGGAGGACTTTGGATAATTATATACACACATATATATTTAGGTAGTTAGGGTCTGTTAGCATCCATGCTACGTGTCCTTGCTCGCATAATTATGGACAAAAAACGACCCATCAACGACCATGGAATAAAAACAACAACACACACAATGGTTTTGAATCCTTGTCATGTAAAAAACAAAACAAAACAAAAAAACTTGATAATTTAGATTGTATGTACTCAAATTATATATATATATATATATATTATATAGATGTTCTTTAAATGTCAGATAACTCGAATTTGGGATTTTAAAGTTTCTAAACAAAATTTTGTACTTAACCTTATTCAACAAAACATCAGTTAAATATATACTCACTTATCTCAATTTTTTCCTAATGTATAATTTGAATAGATTATTATTATTGTCGAATAATTGACACTATACTCCTTCATTTATTTAATTCACTACCAAGGAATGGAAAACATTTTTTGTATGTCTTCAACGTCACAATCACGAGCTCAAAATTTATTTTTGTTATTTATTCAACTTATGGGTTCATCAATTTAAAAAAAACAAAATAAACATTTTATAAATTGAAACGACTCATACAAACAGAAGAAAAATACAGTAATGTACGGATCAGAATGAATCTGAATCTGTATTGCACTATACAGGGGCTTCAACGCAGTTGAGACCAGAAGGACATGCTCAGACTTAATTATAATTAAAAAGAAGTTAGCAAATAAGTAATGGTTGATTAATTGTTTCCTTATCTCCATGGGCCACCCTAGAAGTCAATTTATAGATACTGATCACTGCACTATTAAACACGGTGTGCGGTATGGTAATTTTTTTTTTCATTTCAAGACCCTTTTAATGCATCATTTCTATTGGAAAACAATTAAATATATGTCTCAAACAGCCTGGTATATCCTCAGAGCCAAATAAGGTATGATCAAACTACCAAAACATTTATAGATACTATAAAACGAAGATAAACTAAGTCTTAGTAAATAATCAGCTAATTAAACAACACTTGTACCCTTTTAGCCAATGGCAAATGATTAAATTAAGAAAAATAAAAGTATTCATAGCCGCTAGATGGCACATATTGGCTAAGTTTTACTAAAAAAAACTCAACAAGTGTAAAGGAGGTTCACGCATGACCTATTATTCGGACTCGTGCATATATTGTCTTAATATTGGAATTAAAAGAATGAATAATGCCATGATCTAAGGAAGTTAAAATTTGCTAAATTTGTGTAAATGTATATAAATATCCCAATTTAAAATATTTATTAATTATATTCAAAGTTCTAAGAGCAAATATGAGGGAAAAATAAACCCATAAAGAAATTGAAAGTTTTATTACTCCTCATATTTGTAACAAAAGAGACTGGTTCCCTCAAGTTCGAGTTATCCGATCTCTTCTGCCTTTTTTTTTTCTTCGTATCTTTTCTTGAGGAATATTTTTATTATATGTACATATGTATACCTCCCAATATGTAGTGGAATTCATAGGAGAAAAGTAGTTTCTGCGTGGGTGTAAGAAAAAAGAAAGAAGGAACAAAAAATGAGGAAGAAAAAATAGGCGCCAGTTTTATTTGATGGTATGTAATTGTCCATGTATTCTTTGTACATAGATGGATGTAGCCATCAGAATTTGGCAATCATTATATTTCGTTTAGTATACATCAGCATAAAGACTTATGCATATATAGTTTCTATATAGATACAAAAGTTCGTACAAAATAACTTGATAATTTCTTTTCTGGCTTTGAGTGAAGACACAAAATGATAGACAGTCTACATATTATGTTTTATATTTTTAGACACATATCAAACAACGAAAGAAGTTATACAAAATACGTAATTTAATTATAAAATAACGACATAGCATATCTTTAAGGAACTTCCATTTGCGAAATATTTTTTGTAATTTTCCTATTTTGAAATTTTTTTTGTCTGTTTTTAAAAGACTTCTAGGACAGAAATAGCCATGGACAAGGAGCCCAGTACTCTACAGTGTATGTATGTACTTTACAAAAAATGGCAACATGATAATATTAAAGTAAGATGATAATAATTATTAATAAGTACAATGGAACAATATTCTTTATAAAAAATATGGTTTAAACTCCAAAGAGAGAGAGAGAGAGAGAGAGAGAAGTTGATGATTCATCCTCTCTGGGACACGAATGACGTAATTATGCATTATTTAAAAAATAATAATGATGTAATATCATTAGTAGTATTTTTGCATACATATTTTTAAGAATGTCTTCAACGCTTTGAGAAGAACACAAATAATATCTGTAAATACAATAGATAGAGATTGACATGGCTGATTAAATTGGTTTGTTATTACATAAATTATATGAATGGGTCAATTAAAAGAATTGATAAAAGAATATTTCTCTATCATTTCCCTTAAATGTAGTGGCGTAGCCAGTGGAGCAGTTCATTAGGCAAATCAGGAAAATAAAAAATTGATCATTGCCACAAAATATTAAAAGTTTTAAAAACATTAATTCAAATATAAAATCAGTAGTATGGTGGTCAAGACTACAACGTTTCTGGAGATCAAGATGATATCAAGATTATAAGGGGTCGAGACCAATATATAATATTTAAAAAAAGAAAATTTTTTATATAAAAAATTTATGTTGTTTTGGTCTTAACATGGAGGTGGGCAAAGCATCGAGAGACCAAGATGATGTTACAACTTTGAAGAGTCAAGACCTTTTAAATTGATCTTGAAAAAAAATTGATCTCGAAAACCACGTTACAACATAACGATAATCCCAGCTACACAATTTTCAGTCCTGAGCGTAGACTTATATACGAGGAGAGTAACTCAAAATCTAGGGGTACGGTTAAAGACACAATTAAAGAATAAATGATTATGAAGGACAATTATGTAGGAGGATAGTGTCCAAATTATAAAAAAATGGTTACAACTCTTCTGTTTAAAAGAATATATTTTAATTATTTCTACCTATATATTTATTTGAGTCGGGGGTACAAGCATCGTTTGTGGGAGCACTATCCCTGAACAGTTCAAAAACATTGTTGTATTTTTCACAAAAGAGCCTACCTCTTGTAGTAGCAGATTATACGATTTATTTTTAAAGAACCTACTTGTTGAAAAAAAGAATTTACAACTATACATTGTAAATTTATTTATAAAAAAAGTGAAAAGTAGGGAATAGACAGTTCCTGTTCAGTCTGTTTTATATGAATTTGATGCAGCCCCAGTGAAGGAACATGTCACGCTTATGACTGAGAGTTATAATTCATCTTAATCTTGAAAACTAAAAAAAAAGTGTCTTGAAAGTTTTTGCATGAGATTTATTATGATCTTTTTCTTCTTCTTCATTTCTTAACTTTATCCTTATAAATATAAATATCATAATTTAAAAAAACAACTTTAATGCACTTATTTATACGTGCGTTTTTTAAGTCTAAGAGATCATGGACATGGCTTCATCTCAGTAAAATAAATTAAGTATTTTTAAGGTCACAATTACAAAACGTCTACTCTTTCAATTTTAAAGTTGAATATATTTTTTTAAATGAAATATTTTACAAATGGAAAATAATATATAACCAAGTTTTGCACCATATATTGAATCTGTGGGATGTGTTCATATTTATCCCATACTTCATGACAGTTTGATATGGGGCTATAAACATATAAGCTGCCTTAATGTACGTCCATACCATATTGAAATAGGTAGAAAATGTTTAAATGACCAAGGACTTTGGCCACATATTCATGTACATTTATAACATTATTTAAGTTGGAAAAATCCTTGATTGATATGGCTATAGCCAAAAAGCACAGGTCCATATTATGTACCTCCAACAAGATTCTTGTTCTATATTTCATTAAAATAATAAATTCAATTTTGACAATTACTTTCTATTGTGGGGTCTCTCAATGGAAGGTTAAAATCCGGAAAGTATTAACAACCCTCATCCAAATCATTGATTAAAGTTGATTCATAACTAAATGAACAAATACTTTTTAACAATAGTTTTATATTTTACTTACTGAAATGATTTCTATTATTTGGGAAGAAAAAAAACTGATTAAAAAAACATATTTAGTTCTTGTAGACATGAACAAAATTTTCATATCTGCAAGATGGTGCAAAGTAAATATTCATAAATAAATAAACAAGGCTCATACTCTAATAACCAATAAGGCTTGAGCAAATTAACAAAAACATTCATAAATCAAGATGGCACAACGATATTTAGACTTAGTAACCAACGCACAAACTGTTGCTTCATAAACATTATGAATGGGTTATACCCATAGTGCCCATAGGTCCATAATCTCCCAATTGATATTTGGTAACTATATATTCATTATTTTTTCCCATAAAGTATAGAGCATTTATGATGACTTTTCCGAATAAAATAAAAAGATTTTATGACTTTATGACTAATAATATGTCTTGTATAACTTAGAAAATCAAAAGTAGTAAATTTTGAAAACATGAGTGCCCCTAGGTAGAGTTATTCATTATATTTTCAAACCTTTTCTTCCAAAAGGAAGAAAACAAAAAAGGCTTAAAATTTAGCCATTTGTCTAACTTGCTTCAACTGTTGAGCTAATATATATTTAACAGTATTCTTAGAGATAAAATATACGTATTTCAGAGCACAAGAACGGATATTTTTATAAGAAATAAGAGAACAATCAATAGTTGAGCATACAAATCATATTAATTTTTTTTTTCGGGTTAATAGGACACCATGAAGATATATTCTATATTAAATTATTTTCTATTTGTTTGTTTATAAGGGTCATCAAGCCACGACCCACAATACCTGATTATGATTTTCTTGTATTATATACACCTGATCTTAATCTACAATACGTAATATACTTATTAGATAGGGTTATCATGATACAATAAGATACTTAAGGAAAATATTTTTTGTTGTGGGCCGTGGTTTTTACAAAAAATTACTCCATTAATTAATCGAACATTTCATGAAATGTTGATCATTGCATGATCCTCGTCGCAAAACCTTAAAACTCTTAATTTTAAATGATCCATCTAATTTTTTCTTACAATTTAACTGCAACACATAAGATTGTTCTACACACCGAATATTGACTTGATACTAAATGAACGATTATTGCCAAATATTGGTATTATAAAATTTAGTGAAACGAAATACAGGAAAACCCCGGAATTTCACAAATTGTAGTTCATTGCAAAATGACGAGGAAAGTTTGCATCTGAGCTCAAATAAATTATTGGAATACCATCCGACTTATGTGACTTTTGTTAACAGAATACTTTATACATTATGTAAATTCAAACACAAGAATCATCTTGTGAAAAAAGTAAATGGTAGATATTCACATTTGTAATTCAAAAGACTCTCACGGAACCTTTACTATGATATAGTACTTGATATTTAATATTTTTCTTTTCTTTTTTGAAGTCATTAAAATGTACGAATAATGGCTACTAAACAAACATACAATGCATTATTTTTGGGTAAGATACACATACCATTTTCTATCAACCTCCTAAAATATCCACGTCAAACGAAGTGTAAGCTCACCTTTGCAGTATAAAGAAAACGTTTCTACTCAAATGAAAAGAGCCATTAAGGAATAAGAAAGAAAAGGACTCCATTTGTGAAATTTAGAGTCATATATCAGTGTATTTGACAAAATATACATCAAATATAGGTGTGGTATAAGTTTTCCTGAAATTAATTTTAAAAAAATAAAATATATTCGAATGAATGGATAGTATTTTAATCCATTAAGCAGGAGGGAATGACAATGGCTAAAAGGACCTTTAATTTAATTTGAAGCCAATATATGTACATAACTTCCTACTACGATCACACACCCAGTCAAACTACTAAAAAAAGTTAAACTAAATTTATTTTTTAATATCTTATATAGGTATTTTTCAAATTTGATTTTTGAGATGACCATATATTTTTACTTATGAGTACATGCTCCGTACACAACTAAAAATGAAGAAATCTTGAAAAAGTGCTCAATATTTTTTATTTTTTGTGTGTCAAATTTAAGTAAAAAATCATTTTATAATCATTATTTATATATATACAATAATGAACTCAAATAATATTAGTGCAATATCCTGAGGACATCATCCTCAACAAATAATAATAATAATAATAACAACTATAACACAAAATCTCAATTTAACTCCTACCTCTTTAAATATATACATATGTATACTTATTTGAAATTTGCAGTCCCTTATCAATTATGTATACAAACATATTTGATACATACAATACCTATATTGTACATACATATAATTATTTCTATTTTTTGTTTTTAGACTTCCTCCATTAAAATAAGGATATAAAGAACTATCTTGAATTACGAGCAAAATCTGCTCAAATCTCCTTTTCAACAAATTTTTTTTACAAACATTTTAGACATGTTGACCATTAAAATTGTCGGTTTGATATGTACTTCTCAAATAAAACATTCCATTCAGCCTTTTAACTTGACTCTCATGATCTGTACTCTCTATGTTGCATCCTTTTGGAAGAGTGACAAAAGTTAAGAAGTCACATATCTAATCTAATCCTTTAGATTAATAAAAAAACACTTTTTCATTTCAAGTCCCTCGCAAACAACAACTGTTTCGCAATCAGAGGTATAACCCCACATATTCAAGGCTGTATTGGATAAAAATACAATTTGCTTAAAATAAACTAAAAAAATATAGGACCTAAATATTTTCCATCAAAAATTCCATCTCCTGAGAACTTTTTTATATTATTTTGATTGTTCCAAAGGATGAGCGAGGTCAAATGAACATATATGTAAGGTGTTAATAAATTGTTATTCGGTTAGTGGAGTTTAATTGTTGATAGGGGGATAATTTGTGTACTGGGCAGTGTCAGTAGTGACGTAATTGAGGTATGGGAGAAGGGTAGAGGAAGGGGCAATTCTTCCACTTTTTAAAAAACTATAGCAGCAGTAAAGTTTTGTTATGCTGGTGTTACATTATTTCTATTACATTTGGCTCTTCTATTTCTTAAAGGATCCCTGATTATGACTTTATGAATGGTAATTATGAAAAATAAATCTTTTGAATTAACTGCGAATATTCAAATAAGTAATTTATATCCCTCAAATATCATCAGTAGATGATAATAAATTCATAGAGTTAGTTTTGGCCGTTCGTACACAGGAAAATCACGTGAATCACATGATCAACAGTCCTGTGGTCAAGACAATATCACCTGAGCCCAAGACTTTAACAAATTGACACAAAGAAAATAATTTGTGGAGTTGAGATGGAGACTCTTTAACCTTCAGAAACTGGTCTCAATACCAAGACACATTACATCTGAGTAGCCCTCTTTTTGTAATTCAGTGTGTCAACCACATGAAAAAAAGTTATGAGAATACACTTAAAACAGTTTTTCTTCACATCCTACACTCCATGAGAGTCAACCTCAATTACATCATCTCTGACGGATGTTGGAGATCCTGTACGAGTTTCTGCGTGATCAAAAATGTACATTCCTTAGACGGGCTGACTTAGAATTTGTGAATGTTCAAAAATATTAAATAATTATAATTACTCATAACTTTTTAAGCTAACAGATTTGAATGTATTTTTTTTTGTTCATGTGTTAGCAAGCAAATAAATGACATCACATTTTACTTTTCTCATATTTCCTTCCTCCACTTATGCTATTTCATTTAGCCATAATCTCTTACATTGAAGGGTTTGCATTATGAGGGTGTCAAAACATTGGCATATATAAATAAATGCAAGATGCTTATTTCTACGCATTTATGTAGGTACTTTTCTAACGCCCATATTCGACTTCCGAAGCAGATAATAAATACAAATATAATTCTAACTTATAGCCGTGCTTATTTCCTTGGGTGAGGCCTTGCTCAACTAAATAATATATATTGGTGATGTGCAGAGTACTACATACATTTGAATCACTGAATTATTTTATAGATCTACAAACTTCTAAATTTGAAATATTCTCTCATTCAAATATTTTAAAGTTTGATATTTGCATCCATATTTGGATCCAAGTTTGCTACATCACTAATCCGTATCCATACCTTGCACTCGTCTCAAATATCTTTTACATGTAAAAAATATTTATTTGAGTAAATATATTTGTAAATTATATATTATATATAATTGACTTGAGGCTTCTAACCCTAAAAAATGACGTCAAAATATGTAACAAAATTACAAACTTATTTATGTATTTGTTTTGAACTTCGCACTCATTTTTCAAATGATTGCATGACTCATTTAAAATGTGTGTGTAGATATTATTTATCATAGTGATACTTAAACACTCTCAATAAATCAAAAAAACTCGTAAAAAATGAGTTGTTATGAAATTTTGTTTATTTTCCCCAAAATATGTATTTACAAGACAGGAACAGAAATACTATGAAGAATAAATTGATGAAATGAAATATTTTTCTTTTTGTAAAAAGTGTAGAATGTACCGAATGTTTTAGAATGTAAAGTATATCAAAATTAACTCACATAATAGAATTGATTTTGCAAAAAAAATAACTTAACAAGAAACTTTGAATAACTTTTATGTTTATTTATAGTAACATTTTTTTCTCACTGTTAAGCAGGGCCCATTAGCTCAGTTGGTTAGAGCGTCGTGCTAATAACGCGAAAGTCGCGGGTTCGATCCCCCCATGGGCCATCTTGATTTTTTCTTCTAAAAATAGAATATTTTTTAAAATAATGGAACCATTTTGAATATACACCAGTGACGTCATCATCAGTACATTGCAGCTATCTTAGTTGAGGCAATAAGTTCTATTACATCTGGATGGGTATCTCGAGATGTAATAGTTACGCAATCCATTCTGGTGAAAAACATCATTTTTGATACAAATGTCTTGTTGGCAATTTAATATGACGTTTGTAAAACTGTACATCAATAATTTTTTGTCGTTGTTGTTTGTTAATAACAATACGACGTGAGTATTTTAAACAACTCTTCCTTTTTTAGGTCGTATTTAATACCTTCAAAAAAAAATTCTAAGCTAATAAAAATATTCTCATTGCATATTTTCAACTTAAAAACCCAATTTAACTTTCCTTGAAGAATTTTATAATAATAATGATCGTTCAATATAACATTAGTTGATAGTTTCATTGATCCACGTTAGTTAAATTAGAAAACGGTATAATAAATTTTCATATCTCAGATTACTGATGGGACATTTTGAATCATCCATCTTCTTTTGGCGATAAAATTTGTTTTCTACATTGCCAATATTAAAAAACTTTCTTAAAATTCAACAAGAGTTTTCTTCTTTTTTTTTCGATTAAAGTTTTAATGTATTTATTTTAGATTCATGGAATATTTTATCTACATACATGTTGTACATATACTTTTTTCACATTGGATTGGTGAAGAGATTTATAAGTCAGTTTATGTGCAAATCTCATGCTTTTGTTGATTTTTTCCTTGTATAAAGAGCATAATAAGGATTTTTGATGATTATATCTTGAATTTTCAAATTGTTTTTGAAATTTTGTTAAATTGTGCACCATATCAAAAAATGGATGAATCATCTGAATGAGTTTGATTGGATTCGGTAATAAAGATGAAATATATCTTTGAAATATAAACTCAGTGAAATATCAACTAATCTTCCATTAAGATGATGAATAGATGAGATAAGGTACTTACTTACTCTTGTACATAAACAATTACATAAATAAATTGAGAACTAATTTCAAAGGACAAATTCATCAACTTAAGTATTGTGTTTAATAACTTTTAAAAGCATTTTTATTATAAAATTCTGAAAGGAAGGTTGAATTTCTGTTTTTAAGTATGAAGTGAGTATATTTTTTTTATCAGGTTATAAATAATTTTTGAGGATATTAAATAGAACCTCAAAATGGAAGAGTTGTTTAAAATACTCATGTGGTATTCCTATTAAACAGGAACAACGACAAAATATTATTGATCTACAACTGTACAAAACGTCATATTAAACTGCCTACAAGACATTAGTATCAAAAATGATGTTTTTCACCACAGTGGGTTGCGTGACTTAGCTGATGCCCCTCCATATGTAATATAATTTATTGGTTGAGGGTTACACATTTATATAAGAAGAAAATACAACCTTTAAATGTCCATCCTCAGCTGCAATGACGACCAACAATCTCTTCATTGTAGCTTTATTGTACATCATTTAAAGACATTTGTGAACATGATAAAAGTTTTACACCTTATGAACGACCAGATTTTGGTCTATATTTGTTAATGTTTTTGTTTTTTTGCCTCTTTGTATCTTTTAACGGTTTATTGGTAGTCCTTTTTGTAAAAGTACGATTCTTGAGGCTTTTGATATTTTCCTAGTGGGACAATCAAAGAAATTTTTTTTATAAAAAAAAAGAATATAATATTAGAAGTTAAAAAGTTATTTATCCTTTCAACTATTTTATAATATATGGCAAACTCTGTAAGTACATCTAGGTGTAAATGAACTTTCCGAATTTACCACCACTAGTAAAGTGTCCGTTTTCATTCTGTTTGATTTCTTGGGTGGATTGCAATTTTATCACCGTGGAGAGCACTTAAGCAAAAGTCATTCAACATGTTGTATTTATAATAATTAATAATTAATTATTATTGTTCTATAACGGTTATCAACTTATTATTAAGAAACTTGTATGGTGTACCCAGCAAGTTCATTTATACCTCAGATTGTGAGCAGGGTCCTAAGTATAAATTTTATATAGGTGGGGTCAGCTACTTAAAGCCTCGTGGTGGCAGAACAAAAATTACAATTTAATGGTAC
Organism: Lepeophtheirus nordmannii; assembly: GCA_963680855.1. NCBI lineage: Eukaryota > Metazoa > Arthropoda > Copepoda > Siphonostomatoida > Caligidae > Lepeophtheirus > Lepeophtheirus nordmannii. The sequence goes on along the minus strand of OY804522.1, from coordinate 22,537,495 downwards.
ATTATAATCTTAATAAATGAGTGATTGCGGGCACTCATCACAAGTATAGCCCTTGATTTCAAGAGTTGTGGCACAGAGCGTTCCTATTCCTTTTTGATAATGAGTTGCTTAGTGACTTCAAAAAGGTCAATTTATTTTATCATAAAGGCCACTCATGTAAGAACTATTCTACTAATGACTGGACACTTAAATGAAGGCATCAAGCAGTAGTAAAAATATCCATAGGAAACAAGCTCTCAGTTGTTCATAGTTTAGAAGCTGTTATTTTGAATGTATAGCACTTCTCTGAAACGAATCATGTTATTAAATAATCTACAGTATTTATGTATTTGTCTAAAAGCTTTAAAAAGAGGAAGATGAAGTAGCTACAAAAAAGTTTGTGTAAGTTTGTTGCAAGAAGGAAAAGTGTATGTATAAGACATGATTGAATCCAATTATAAGATATCTGACTTCAAACAAAATTTTTGAGATGTTTAACCACAATTCCTTCTCTTTTTATACTAATATATTTTGATCGATCAATTAAACTTTTTTTTTTTGAATAAACTATCATTTTCTTGTAGCTACTACATATTTCTTTATCTCTTACTCTATAACAATTCTCATAGAAAGTTTTATCTCAGCATTTAGAGAATGAATTATGCCTCTCATTTATCAAAACATTTTCAGATGAGCACAATGGAATAATAAAAGGTATTCATCATCCCATTTATTTCTTCTATTAAGCTGTTCCATCTCGACGTATATGACTTGAGTAGGCCTTTCAAATGGTATACTATTTGTTTTGTTAGACAGAATGTAATACAAACTTCAAACGTAGTTGTTTCAATATTATGTAAGATTATGTGGACTTTTAAATTTTTTGTATCATTTAAATTACATTTTCTTGCTATATAAAATTGCTTATTCAACAAAGAAAAAACTACAACATTATTAAAGTTTTTTTTGTACAAGATTCAAAAGGGTTTTTAAGCATGTTCTTCTCCGAAAAAAAAAAAAAAAAATCAAAAAAATAAGTTTGTCTCGTATCGTAAAAATTGTTTCAAAAGCAGTTTTAAAAACATTTGTAAGTCAAGTTATTTTCTTCAATCTTGCTTATATGTAGATTTAGCAAAGAGACAGATTTTTCTTATGTATTTCTTCTTTTGAATTGACAAGAAATGGACAAAAGTACGCTCCTGTAGCCTTTGATTAATATTTAAGATGAGAATGAAGCTTTGAAAATTCATCTATACACATGATATATGTAGTCCAAATTTATTTCAAAAGAAATTGCTTATGAAACAATAAATTTACTAATCCAAGCAATTTGAAAATAAATTAAATTTTTTTCCGTGAGTGAGTAGGAACATAAATATTATAAATAGCCATTTAGCCAAATTACAAAGTTTTCATAATATTAATATAAGCATGGCTATTCATACGTAGCTAGAACGTAAATCCTTTCAAATTATGTAATGAAAACAATCAAAGTGACTTTTTGATCCACCCATGATTTAATTTTGCAATAACTTTAATTAATTGTCAAACCTTGTTAAAATTAGGGATACATCTAGTTTGGTACTTATATTACTTACATATTATAGGAAACAAAATATCACTCATATCCGAGATATTGTACATAATATGTATAAGACATACAAATTTCTGCTAAATAGTAAATTTAGTACATATATATTTTAATATCAAAAAAATTTATTTATCAAAAAAATATCCACCCTTGACTCAAAGTTTTCTTAGATACCTACATTTTAAAGATTTATTTGTATACATAGATTTGTATCATATCCTTAAATCTAAAAGAAATAATGAGTGCTCAGATATAAAATATAATTAATTATCTCAAGTGTTGTTAACCAATTATGCACCCTAAAATTTGTACCAATTTCATGAAAACATAACAATTTCTTACGTCATATCAATCAATTTCCTTTTTTAGAATTTTTAAAAACGACATTGAAAATATGTGAAACACAAAAAAGAAATTGCGAAACGCTTAAACTAATTTTCTAATTTATTTGGATAAAAAAAAAACTAACTTAACTTTGCGCAGCATATTTAATTTTAAAATACAAACGAAGACACACACAAAAAATGCTAAATGGCGCCTTAGGGTTAAATTATAGTGCAAATACTTATATATTGTTAAGTTACTTCTTCACATTTGATTTATGATGCAATTTAGGAGACTAGTAGATCATTTGCTATTGATTATATATGGAGGAAAAACCTTTGGAGGCGAGAGAACAAAGATTTTTTGCATCTAAATGATGCAGATAAAAGTCTTCATACTACATATATGAATGTCGACAATTATTGTTAGGGTAAGCACCTATTTTTTCATCTTGATGGCCACACAAATCATAGAGCCTAATTGAATGTTGTTGAAAGATTCTGGTTTTTAATTGTGTGTTTCTTTAATAAATGAGAGGGTAAATGTGGTCATTTTATGCATACAAATGACTATTTATGAGTTTTGCTCAAAAAATCACACAGACTATACAAAGAGTCTTTTTTTGGTAGATGCATTTCTGCGGGTGGGATTTGATAAGCATCTTGATGATTGGCAGGAAATTTGATTTGATTTCATATGTAAATTACATATATGTATAGACATTAAATAAAAGTCTGCTTTTGCATTTAAAAAAATCAAGGCATGAAGCTTCCCTTATTAAAGCATCAATATTCACATTCACATACATAGGTATGACTCAGAATCGAATAAATAAATGATGCAAGAGAAACCTTAAAAACACTTGTATACACAAGCAATTAGAGGCTACATACATACCTACTCGTAGTTACACGTTTCATTGCGTGATGTCATTCTTTAAAATAGGATCATTTTAGTGATGTATCCAATAATTGCATTCACATTTGCATATGCAAATTATCTATATTTCTGAAATATTCTTCGACTATTCAATATATTACTATTATCTTTTTTATATTACTATTTATTTTTCTTATATACAAAAAAAAAAAAATTCCTTTTACAAAAAGTTTCATCCGTTAAATTCTTGATATGCCAAGACATTTCAAATTTTGATAGATGCGTACATATTTGAGGATATTCAATACATAATCACAAGTCTACATATTTCATTTTTTATTCATATTAAAAATTGAATTCCGATTTCCTCATCTTTAAACAATATTTTGAAATGATCATTCTTCCCTCAAATATGTTTTGTTTTTTTCCTCTAGAAGGAATTGCAAAAATGCCTACGTTCAAAATGATACTAAAATCATTCATATAGACGTACTAATACCAAATGTAGCTATATCTGTTTATCAGTAGAATTGTTAAGCCAAGTCTTGAGTCACTTTAACACGTAATTTATTTGTAATGAAACCCTTGGTGTTTATTTACAAATCCAATCCTCATGGGTTTGGTTAGCAACTATTGAAGGCGAAGCTTGAAATCATAATTTCTGGTTGTTGTTCTTGTTTTTTACCCCCCCCCCCTTCCTGAAGATAATTTTTACTACGCAAATATTAAGTGTAGTAAAATGGAATCCATTATTGAATTGTGGAAAATGTCGATAAAATAATAGAAACCGTCATATAAGCACTGTCTTAATTGCTCAGGAGCTAAACATCGCACACAAAAACCGTTTGGGACCAAATAAATAAGCCTGGATAAAATAAAGCCATCCATTTCATGCAAAAATTGGATATTTTTTTACTATACCTAATAATCATCTCAAAAATACCTTGGATTGTTGGACATTTGGTGAGCAAGTGCCTTGGATGCCAAATGTCCATCTTCAATAAGACATTCCTATTGGCAAGTTGGCGAAAAAATTATGAGTCTTATTATACAAATGACTATGTCAACAAAACACAGAACGTCATACCCTAATACATGAGCAAACTTATGTATATATTCACAGTCCCAAGATGGAGTATGAACCCTGAGTCTCAGTACCCAAACCCCAAACTAAAAAATCCCTTTTGTGACGACAATGAGTAGTGCATTTGAGGTTTTGGAGCAAGGGTCCTTGTTTTAGTTACTTTTACACTCACCAACTCAGTGGACATTTCTGTGAGAACCATTTATCTTCCTGTAACTTAACACTTTGATTATTGCTACGAAATGGTTGATGATATTTTATTACTACTATGCAAGTTTTGGTTCATTTTAAGTTCACAGTTTCTTCATTAGCGATGATGTTGCTCGTAGTATGAAAGAAGGTTGTCTCTGACGTCACAGATTGTATAATAAACTAAAATTAGAAGGGATAGTTGATGGTATAGCTATTAAACAGAATGGACACATTTTCCCCTAAAAAATACACAAATGTAAGGAAACTTTATCTAAAGGTATTAAAACTACACAACTAGACTTTTGTGTAGGGACCAACTTGATGCAAAAGAAAACAAATTGAATTAAATTAGCTGAAGATCCCTATGGAATGGAATCTTTCTCTGACTTGTTTTTAATACATTTCAAGATCTGGGATATAATGAAATGAGATAAATTACAGAAAACATATATTTTATTGGACAAATATAATTAATTCACCCTTTTCGATTATTTAAGAAGAGTCCAAGAAGGCAGACGTCATAATGATGATGTCATGAGAAGATTCAACATTCTTTCATACAATTAAAACATAGCACTTTTGTCAGAAAAAGTATTTTATGTATGTAATTGCTGCCTCGCCATTTGGGATAGTTACTGATCTAATCCACACTTTAAAAAGTTGTAAAGGTTGTACATATGAAGAGTACTATTAGAAAACCTGAAATTATATCTAGATGAGTCTTTTTGCCCCTTATATCTCTCACATTTTTCTCATTATCATTCAAATATTTTGTATTTGGCTTTAGATATACTTCTTATTTGAAAAGACTTGAAGATTCTTATCAAAATCCTAAATTACACTTCATTTTTTTTTCTTCTTCAAAATGAAACATGAATTGTGTACTAAAATGAGGAGGGGAAAAAAACAACAGCTCTTGCGTTAACTAATTCCCATTTCACATTCTAGATATACTACAACGAAATTTGTACTTTCGATAAGTAATCTTTCTACGTGTTATTTTAACCTGTGATTTATTTGTTCAAAATCCAATTACACCTCATCGTCGTCGTCAACAACGTAGTTTCAAAAAGAAAATTGAATGAATCTCTTAGAACAAAAGACATCCGTTCTTATTTGATCAATGATTCAATCTTTTATATGTACGTATGTCTCTAGTCTGATGATACATGACTCGCTAGAATGTAGCTTGATTCTTAGAATTGAAGAGATACTACTATGAGTAAAAAAATATGGAGAATCAAAAGATCTTTATTTAATCGTCAAACTTCATTTCATCAATTTTAAAGATAGTCCCCCCCCCCCCCCCCCCCAATTCAATGCACATGTGGCAACGTTTTTTTCCCATTTTCAAAACAGTTACAAAATTTCTATTATGTCAATAATTACAGACAATAACTTTCTGAGTTTTAATTATGCTATTAAATTTAAAATCAAATAGTCGGTTTTATTAGTAATAGGTTATGCATCTCGAGTAATAAACCAATGATTTTCAAAATTTCAAAAGAATAGAGTTTGAAATATCCATTTAAATTTTTTTGATTTCAAAAAAATGTCTCTAAATTGCATTAGAGTCATCATATTTCAGACATTTAAAAAAAAAAAAACAATTCGATTTTATCTGATCGTGAAAGGACACGTATGTTAAACTCTAATGAATATTTTGACGTATAAATTGGCATAGATGTCAGTGACAGTAGTGACAACTTAAAAACAAAAACGTTTATACCTCATGGAATTCCTAAGATTCAAATTTCCCGGTATTTTTTGTTCATAGTAGTACTTTGAATATCCACTAGGGGAATGACTCTACTCTCTTATTTTGATGACGTACTTTGCAGAGTTGCTTGATTAATCTTTAAGATGAAGTAAGTAGTACTTGCAATCCCCGTTAAGGGGATATATTATGTACGCTATGACATTTTATTAATGGGTATCATCGACTACTTGGAAGCATAGTCATTCATTTTTATATTTTTTTACATTATAAAGAATGGCGCTCTTTATTATATGTAGAGGTAGTGAAATGGCTCTAAAGTTCGGTCTTGGTCTCAAAATTAACCTTTGAAGGTATTGACCTCAGTCTCGACTCTTGAATGTCTTGGTCCCTTTGTCATATCCAAGATTAAAATTTTCCCTTTATAAATAAAATAAGATCAACATATTTATCTTATTATTGGCTTCCCAAAGTCTTGGTCTTTTTATTGCTTCTCTTGTTTTTGTTTTTGCCAAATAGAAGGAAGAAGAGGATCACGGCACAAAAAGTTTGATTATGTCAAGTGTTCATGTGAAGATTCATGCAACAAATACATACATTTATAATTCGAAATCCTTCTCCCTACTCATCCATGAATGCACAAACTGTATTTTAATTTCTAATTCAAGTTATTTATTTTTTATTTCTTATCTCAATCACTTGCTACTTTGAATACAAATATCCTTTAATTATATTATAATACGCATAGAAAAGTCTTATAATGAATAATTTACATCGTGTGTTTTTTTTTTTTTTTATGTGCATGGATAATGAGGCAATACACATGCGTAACATTATATAATATATACATAAATGGGTCGTTTGAAAAAGGAAAGAGGATCGTTACACATCAAACTCTATAAGCTCTACCGTTACGTTTGAATATGTATTCGTTACTACATATAATGCAGTCTGAGTATGAAATAATGCAGTGTTGTCCATGATGGTTGTTTATGTACATGTGTAGATTTGAGTCAGTCAGTCATCATTTTGCTCCAAAGATCTCGAGAGTTCATTTTATTTACATATATTTACCGACTATAACCTTGTTTAACTCCAGAGGAAAATGTAATAAATTAATCTTGGTATGATCGAATCCCTCTCAGTCATTGTAGTGATTTCATAGCCAAATAGTGATGTCAGACCTTAAGAAATAGGGGTTCATTCCCCCAACCCTGGTTTATAAAAAACAATAACAGTCAAAAGTTTTGTGATTATAACGACCTCAATAGGTAACGTTATTTTTATAAAAATCTTTCCATAGTCCCACTTCTTGAGTTGGTTCAAGTAGCCATGTATCAAAACTGACTATAAATTATGTATCTTTGAGCCTTAGCCAAAGTTTAGTATTTAGCCTTTGATCACGAGTTCGAGTCGAGTTGGTAGGAGTAGATTATAAATACTAAAGTTCAAGTTCCAACCTTTTCCATTTTTTTTTAAACTGCTTCCTGAGTCCCACTTTTTGAGTAGGTTCAAGTGGCCATGTATCAGAAGTGTTTACAAGTTACGTATGTTTGAGAATTAGCCAAAGTTGAGTATATAGCTTTTGACCACGAGTCCGAGTCGAGTTGGTAGGAGCAGAGTATAAAGACTCAAGTCCAAGTTCCCACCTCTGCCATGCATACAGGATTTTAATAAATATATCATTTGGGATCATGGTTCTAGGATCATTCATTCGTTTATAATAAGATAGTGCAAAAATTGTTCAACAATTATTCTGAAAAAGATCTTCAGAGTGCTTCAAATATATTTTGCAAAGGTGGTTCGAGGCTTATTACTAGAAATTACTTGCAATGGCATCTCAACGCTATATGTATGTATGTTTTAGTGCTCTGAACGTTGACTTGTTGAACTCCTATTCCATCTAATTAAGTATGGAACATCTCAGTTCATTAATAAATATAGAATAGGCCAACAGTTTACATAATATCGGATCTTTTTTCTTACTTTTTTTATATGGAAACTTTGAGAGGTGTAATGAAATTTGCTATGAATACTATACCATATACATACTCCAAATTGCGTCTCATCATTCATTTCAGATAAACTGCATTTCATATGCATATTAATAGGAATTATGTATGAACCATGGTATCAAACAATATGCGCCCTTATTTAGTTTCAAGGACGATATTAACAACCGGAGTTATTAGTTTGTATTGCATCCCTTTTGTACAAGCTAGGACGTAGTGAAAGATATGTCTGTTTTTATTGGTTTAAAAAGTTAAATTCCTCTTCATTCCCAATTTTCTCAAAGATGCATTCACTTTTTCGCTGATTCATGAACTCAAAAACTCATTAGAATTTTTTTTTACAACCAAAAACACATTAGATATCACTAGGATTTGAAATGAAATATCGTCTCGTCAAATCCTATGATTACCTCATTATTTGAACATGAAAGTTTTGTTTCATCATTATCTGCAAATAGGAAGGAGTTTTTTTTATGGGTGCATAATTATGCAAAATATAGGGAAAAAAAAAAAAAAGAAGCAAACTGCACTAATGAATAGCAAAAGTTATTAACGATACCATAACAGTTAAAAAAATAAAAATAAAAAAAAGATGTCTGAAAACAATGATGCCAACAATATTCCTGATTATGTACTTTAATGAGTCATGAAGTTTGTTTTCAATCATGATGTTAGTCCATTGCATCTATGAGCCTATATAGGGTGATAATACTACTTTTATGTGAGACATTTGAATACAATTTAAATATCTAGCTATACATACCTATATTTAGATTGATAGAAGGTGCCACGATTTGGATGGTACATAGATATGTTTATTGGGAATCGTTACTTCCTTATAGAGAGTGCAACAATCGAGATACTGCTGTTTCATGGGAAGGATGGAGGTTCAAGGAACATCCATGGTGTAGTTGAATATAATAAATGAAAATCTTTGAATCTATTTTGTTATATTATTTAGGTAGATAGCGTATAAGCGGTTGGCAATCGTGCAAGTTAATCTTATGATTGAAACACATTTCAAAATAGTCATAATGGAGGAACACAATTGAAAGGACTCTTGCCAATTAATTATTCAATTATTACGCTCAAAACGAAATACATTTGTATATTATATATACATACAACAAAATCTACAAGAGTTTGAGTGAGGGATTCTGTGAGCATACTGGACTGTTTGAGACTCAAGGTACGTGTCATTTCTACAAATTATTATATATTTTTACCTTTTTTAGCATGTCAATGATTAATTTTATTACTGCAATGATTCATACATACATCAATGAAAAACTGAACAACATCACCTGGACTGATCGAATCCAGGCTATTGCTGTATTGTTACTAAATATAATCCGTGAAAGCTAAGGTCAATGTAATATTCTTAATAAAATAACAAATACAAATTACGAATGTGATATTTTCTGTATTTTTGCATTTTTCAATGAACCTTCTAAAACAAATACTTTTCCCAATTCTGAAATTGACCTTTAGGATTCAAGTTGCATAAAACTATTCATTTTTTGTATTGACTCCACCCATTTCTTGAGCCATTATACCTACATAGTATCAAAAGGTTCCCTTTTATTATTCATATGTACATAGATATGTTCAAAATTGTATGTACGAAAAATGAATATTTTATGCATGAAATACCAAGTGGAATTAAGTTTCAACATTTTTAAGACTCCCTACGTGGATAAATGACCCTTTCTTTAATTGCAAAATATGTAGAATAAGGATTAGCAATATTTGCAATTCATTCAAATCTCAAATGATCAACAATATTCTTACAAGGTCTATTTCTAGGGGATATTATACGTACATATTGAGTGCATTTTATACCACATCATAAAGACCTGTGCATTCATTTTAAACGTATTTATATTTAATTCATCTATAAATTAAATAGTATACTCATAAATCCAAATGGATTTATAGATACTACCTAATTGGGATTTTGCACAAGTTGAATTTTGAGATATTAAGCAGCAACCTAATGTACATATACTTAGCAAGAGAGCTTTAAACGAAAAAATATGTCTACATTCTTCATGATTGATTTGATGTTCTGATTGAAATTCCTTTAGATTTATGTATATTATTCATCAAGTAATTTGTGACTAATCTGATGACTATTACATATTTTTGTATATATTCAACTATTACACTTGAGAAAACTAAATGGGTCAATCACTCGTAGTCATAAGTACAGTCCTTATTTGTAAATAATATATGAACGACATCTGTCTATAGAGGAAGTGTTTGTAATCCAACACTGACTGACATCTACCCCCTTAAAAATAAATGACCTAACATTTAATAGGAAAGTACAATGTGTTTAGTCTTTAAAATTGTTCCACCAGTAATTGTGTAGAGTCACAACATGCCCTAATCCAGGAGAGACTCCCTTTATTTTCCTTGAATATCCTCAAGGGTTGACAAATTGAGAAATGTCTTCGTCTAAAAGCAAACAAATCTAGGATGATGATACATATTTATACATGAAGAATGTCTACACCAAGGAAACGTCAATCAGTTAAGATGTCTCGCTATCCTATTTGAGTGCGCCTCTGTGTCACAAACCGTGTAACACACAATCTTAAGCATTACTGTATCTAGTAGTCTAGTGATATTAATGATAAGTAAAATAAACCGTACCAATTTATAGCTATATATAAATAGTGTGCTGTAATTGAAAAAGACTTTGCTATAAATTGCAACTTGTACAAGCAGCAGTTGGTACAGGTTGCAAATTGTAAATGCCCACAAATATAGATATATACGTTATTGACCGTAATGTGTGTCAGGGAAAAAAAAATAAAAAAAAAAAAACGTGAGTGTCAACAAAAAGTTTGCAAAACAGTATGACACTTTTTTTTAAGCATGTGATTCCATTTATTTATTTACCAAATGTCCATGATGGCGGGTATACATAGATACTTTGCCGTGTAGGTGGCTCTTCCTTTGATATCATCATCCTCTCTTCGTTTTGCAGCGTACATATATTCTGAATGAACATAATTGAATGGACTCTGTACTATCAAACAGAACGTAAATAGATAAATAAATAATCGTATAACGAGTCACGTTTTGTCAAAAATGAGATTTGTGGCTCACATTCGTCTACTACAAGTATAATTGTCAAATGTATTTGAAAAATGCTTTAAGGAAATAAGTTTTCACGATACATCATCATGTTAGAAGTCGACCATCTTTGGGGCATAAAGAAACAAATTTGAACAGAATAAGAACCCTGGTTTATTTTTTTATAGAGGAAATAGTGAATGGAATGTCACATTGAAACACAAAAATAAAAGAACTTGAACCATCTATCAAAGATATATTTGCTCTTAATATATCTCAGATACTAATAACTATTAAAAATATTTTATTGCATCATTACAAATACAATAGTCACATTTACAAAGTGTAGTCAATAAATTATACATTACTTTTGTGATTTTTTTTTCTTCCAATTATCCTATTTTTCTTGTTCCTAATCCATCTTAAACAAAAATAATTGTAAGAATGTTTAAGTACTTAGTATAATTGATTTTTTTTTTCAAATATCACAGTTTATCTTTGTCATCAAGTTGGGCCTAGTCAAGACAAGTGTTAAGTTTTTTTTTTTTTACATAAGTGCTATTTGATGAAATTTCCTAAGGTTATTTGGAAAATTGTCGAATTTATTTAGTAAATATATCAACCACATTTTGACGTCAGTCAAAATGCTTTATAAGTTTTTTTTGTAAAAAAAAAGCTACGTTATTAAGTGATATATGTATATAATAGCTAAATATTTTTTTAGTATTTTATTTTGAAAAAGTTAATAGCTGATTTTTGAACAGCAATAATATTGACCTTGTTAGACTTTTGCTCCATATCTGTGTCATATTTAGAAATAACAAAATTAGATATATATGAAAAACCCTGGAGAAAATGAGGAATTAGAATATGTGATCCTAATAGTAATTTCAATTGATTGTTTCTGGCTTTATGTTACTACATACTACAATGTATTTACCAACATATGTATGTACATATATGTACATTATATGTAGTCCAAAATAGTCTGTAATTACTCAATCGTATATGTATGTACATACACAAAATGGAAATGAAGCAATAGGACTATACCTGCATAATATATAAATAAATATATATTTTCTTTCTTGGATGGTTTTTCTTGAGTAATCTATCTTTGTATGCCCCATAAATACATATACATATCCTATATCCATGGTTATATTGGAACTCATAAAGACGAGGAATTTAATAATATTACATATATATATACATATATATATATATATCCTTGGCTTCAAAGACTCGCTTTGGTTCCCTTTCTTGCTTCAAGACACATCATTTATGAACATATTAATAATATATGTATATTGATTGGATTATATATATATATATATATATATGTATATATATATTGTAGAGACTTGATTTGCATCATAATCAAATTTGTAGTCGAAGGGACATTTTTGGAACATTTGTATTCTATTTTACATAAGCTGGATCTAAGTTGATTATGAGTGAATGGGAAATTCTGATCACTGTTGTGAAACCATGTCATATAAGTGAAATTAAACTGCAACATACATATATGTATGTAAGTGAAAATATGATTGATTTAATTCGTTTGTTCACTAAATATTTAATGTATGTATATTACGTTCTGGTATCGTCTAATCGATTTAGTTTAATTAGAGCAAGTTATTGAATTGACGAATCAAATTCATGTTCTAATTCATCTACGTTCTATCTATGTAAATAAACTAAAACTTTAAGCTATTTATAGTTAATATCTATTCAAAAATGAGTACTTGGAATAACATTATTAATAACTTAAAACCATTAACCTCAATCATTTTTATTTATGTAGGTTAATTGACACTAAAAAGTATAAAATTATCATGTTAGTATAAACTTTTTTAAATAGATACAATATTATGTACATAGATTTGTAGCCATCTTCACTTCTGACGTCATTTATGTATAAATAAACAAGTAAGATACATAACGGAGGTTACATGAATGTTGAGTAAGGAAAAATGCAATGGATCGATAATATATTTTTCACTTTTCGCCTTCTGCTTTATTCTAACTAATTAGCAAAGCTTTGCAAGGGACTGATGAATCTAATAAAATCTTATCAGAAAGACAAGCTTTGTGATTAAAACAAAGCAAAACATGAACTTAGAAACGGTCTTGGGGATTGGAAAACCATTTAATTATTTAAGAGGCTTTTGTTCCTTGTTAAAATAATTTTCTTGTATGATTAAATACACATTTGGTCTGTAGCAAATATATATAATGCGAAATATAAAGACTTTTCATCAAAAAAACAAAACAAAAAGCAACTCCCATCCGTTAAGCCCACATGTCTTTTAACTCTATAGCAAACAAATAATTTTAATTTCCCTTTCATTCAACAAATGATTTTATCAAACAATAGCTCATATATTATAAGAATTTGTCAAAGTATAAAAAAGTATTTTTTTTTTTTAAAAAAAAAGAAGAAAAATACGAATAAATTACTTGTATTGCTAAAATTAAAGTACTAAAAGCGGGCATTATTTTTTGGACTTCTGATACATTTAATGGAATTTCCACACATCATATTTGCAAAAAAACATTGATGAATCGCAAAAACATACTTATGTACATATGTATATTAAAATGTAGTAGTTAGTAGTACATAAAATAATTATCATTCTGGAGTAGAAAATTTCCTCTTTTCATTGCAAACATGTGACTCACGTCATGATGTGCAAAAAAAAAAAAAAAGAAGAAAAAAAATCAGCAGACTCTGACGTAATCCATAACAATAATTATTCCCACTTCAACTGTGATAACCCTCCCTCTCTCTATGTATGTATATATTTACATACCTCATGCATATTTAGAAATCCTCAAACGGCATCATAATTATTTGAATAACAAAGACCTTATCATTCTTCTTCTTCTTCTTTTTAATTTTCTACACATCTTTTTCAAGGGCCTCCTCCTTCTCCTTGATTAAGTCGCATGGCTTTACAAAATGTTTTTCATGCATGTTACTAAGGAGAGGAAATTCTTCGTTTCTCTTGGAGATTTTTTACTAGATTAATTAGATCATTTTTATGGTCAGCAGGCAAGTTGATTTATGTAATAACGACATGTTATATATATATTTTTTACTATTTCTGACAAAGAGTGGGATACTTTTTGTGGTCGAAATCACCTTAACGAAGACCAAGTCAAGACTAAGACTTTGAGACAATACAAAAGACTTTAAGGGATCGACCCTGAGGCAAAAATTATTATTGTTTTTTTTTTTTGGTTTTTTTTTGGAAAAGAATTTTTTTGATATTGGTCTAGAGTAAGATACCAAGACTTTAAAAAGACTCAGACCTAGACTTGATCAAGTCCTTTAAAAATAGTTCAAGAGCAATCTCAATAACCACATGACTCTAAATTATTATTTCAAGTGCTGACTCCTTTATAAGAAATGTTTTAGCTTCCTTTTACTGATATGAATCATTAGTTCACAGTAAATTCTTGGTCTTTAAATGTGAAGTATTGAATATTTGAAATTAAAGTTATGAAGATATCAACTTCTACAAAATTGTGGATACAAATATTTCAGAAGTAGAGATGTGAGTGCAAATACTCGATAGGTATTTTCAGAAGTCAAAGAACTTTAGTAGATGAAAAACAGAATGGTTAATTTTGCTCACATCCCCTCTCCATATTTCTTAATTCACTGTGGAATTAAATAGAAAATAAAGAGATATCCTCATTTTTAACTGCAAATACCAAAGTATTAATGTCACTAATCAAAGGATGCAATTGCAAATATTTGATACATTGCTAAGAATAGGGGACTTGAACTCAAAGTTAGAAACTTTAAACTCAATCTTAGAAACTCAGTCTTTTAAAGTATTACTCTTGAAGAGTTCCATTATAACTATTCTATAATATTTACAAATTCAATTAATTCATCTGACGTTTTTTCATTTATTCCTTAACATTTCGTATGATTTTTTTTCATACAAAAACCCAAAAAACCGTTTATAATATGAATATAAATTTTTGAATTTAATAAATATTTGATGTATCCATATCTCTATGAGATACTTTTAATATGGTTCAATTCGCAGGATGTTAATTTATTGTAGGTGTAATTTACATTCCAATTTACAAACATAAATCAATGTATGTAAGTACATTCGTTCTCTATACATAGACTCCCAAACCATGGTTCAGATCACCATTAACATATACATGTATGTACATATATAAATAATGTTTGTATCAATCCTGGAAAAGTTGTAGTCTATTTAAAATTTAATTTGGCTGCCTATTGCATCCAAAAACATAAGATTAATTGAATATATACATATATTATTTACATAATTACAATTTCTTAATGTTAAACATAAGGTCTATTTATTGTCTGTGCAGGGTACTACTACTTAATAAAACATAAATATAGTTATTATCTTTTGTGTTTCAACCTACTCATGAACCTGGAGTTTTTTGACTCTCTTTCTATTCATTTTTCATGAATCTTGAGTGATTTGAATTTAAATTTACAAAACAGTGTATGTAGATATCTATCCTCATTGGGTAGCGTCCCTTCGTAGATGTTGTTAGGTCATGTTTATTTTCAAAATCCATGACGTAACTTAATCAATAAAGATGGATCTACATTTTCACACGTGGGCTAAATTTATGGTCCAAGGATTCTGTAGCACATTTGCTACATTTTACCAATTAGAAATTTTTCTATACATATATTCCTATATTAGAAAAAAATAATATCAGAGCTGGAAAATTACTAAATGCTGCGTAGTTTCTGGTTCTTTGAACCCTTTCATTAGGAAAAAAAATGTTTTGAACACTTTTTAGAGTTAACATATGTATATATTCCCTCTCTCTATAAATATATTCATACATAAATGCCTCTATTGAATGTAATACTAATATTGAATATTATGTGAAGAATATTGAGTTATAATGAACATATTTAAGGATCTGTACAAGATCCTAAAATGTCATTATGAGTTAATTAAGGGGACCACTAATTCAATTTGATGAACGAAGGGGAAAAAATAGATTCTTCCATGACATACATATGTATTCAATCTTGAGTAATTAAACTTACGAATGTTCATTAAGCGAGCATTCCTCTCTGTACATAAATGCTAATATACACTTGGAATAGACTCTGAAAAATTAACATAACTTAATATGATAATATTAATTTATCATAGAGCATTCTCACGAGTCATCCTTATTCTGAGTGTCGGCCATTTTGGAGCTAAGGCATAAATAGCCAAATACTGTATGTATACCTATAAATAGGGATAAACATTCCGTTGAGGTGAGTGAGGGGTTCTGCATCAATTTATCAACTGGTTGTTATTGAAGAAACTAAATAATATTCATTACTCAATAACTGATACGACACTAAGAGGACTGAAACGAGTTTGAATTGTCAGAAATCTAGGAGAATAGGTACACTTTCTTCGGCATGATTTCTTAATAATAATCGTAAATTGAACCACATACAGACTACTACCATACAGAGAAGACTGAATTAAAGTGAATTATAAGGAAAGTGATACCAACTACTTTTTTTTTCTCTTGTTCATCTCTACTGATTAACAAAGCTGGAAAATTTGTTGAGTTTGAATAGGAAAATAAAAATATCAGTTTGTGACCTGTACTCCAATATCTTTGTTTGCTTAATAATTTAAAGTAGTGAATGCATCTTTTTCCTTCCCCTTAAGTTAAACTAAAATAAATTTATTTAAACATGGGGACCATACGGCAATAGCACGTCTCATTTCTATGTACTTATTTTATATAGAGCTATAAATCCCATGAGTTAATTTTTGTGTAATATTTTGGTAATTTGTACATAACTTTTTAAATTACAAAACTTATTTCTTAATTCTTGAGTGGATAACATGTAATACTTACCATATGTAATGGAGTAATACACACCGTCTACAAATATTAATAGATCAATAAAATGCCTAATCGAGTGAACTTCAATTCCTTAATTTAATATAATCTTCATATAGATGTGATGAATTTGTGTTTATTCCCCCCCCCCCCCCATTCAATTAACGACCGTGTTTTCCACTGTAAATGGTTAAAAAAATAGCTCCTTATAGCCGATATAGTAAAACGCCATGACAGCTGAAACTACTCTACACCCAAATATTCATCAAATTGTCAGGGTTACCTTGTAACCAGGCATATAATAAAGAGTTTTTCAATAGGGATGACACATTTTCATTTCATTAGGGACGGCGAACTATGTCATATTTTGTTTTGCTTACATATCTACTCACAACTAGCTTACAAATCATCATGGAGCAGATCAACCTTGAGCAGCGTTTACAAATTATTCAAATTTATTACTAAAGTTCCCGTTCGGTCTTGGCAACTTTAAGAGGGCGATGGCAAATTTATGGTCTTCAGCCACGAACTTATTTTTGGCTCAATGACTTTGTTAATAAGCAAAATATACGTTATTGGTCAAGCAAAAACACAAATATGCGTCATGAGTAGGAATGTAAATAATATTGCAAATCGGGCTTGTAAGAAAAAAAGAAAGAGAAAATCAGCTGCTATTTTCCATTATATATACAACAATAAATAATAACATAGATGAGAGGAAGAAAATTAACTGAAATTAATGTCAGGAAATTATATATTTTTAACTAATAATAATTATACGAGGACTTGAGCCCTTTTTGTTTACATTTTATTTGCTCTATTAAACTTAATGCATGTATTCCTTCATGCGACATCTTTACTATCAGGTTGATGTTCTCCCCTCAGTAATAAAGGAAAAGTGATAACAGCTTTGGAAAACAAAAATACCTATTTGAGGAGCCAACTCCACTTTTTTATTACAAGCCCGATTTGCATATTATTTACATTCCTAGTCATGAGATACCATTGCATCCCAAAAAGCTTACTGTTTGTTGTAGATTACATACAGGTGATGTTATTGGGCCATAGTATTTTCTTAATGATGATAATAATTGCCACATTACCTTGAATGAAAGTCGATATCGAGCCATGATAACGGGTTATTTTTGGCCCCAATTCGATGGTATGGACTTAAATTACACTTGGCTTCAACAAGGCACAGCAAATAATACAATCGATTTAGAAGAAAATGCGTCACTCTTATTAAAAAATCCTTCCGCCCTGATTGTAATAGTTCCCATTGATTGTAAAGTTTCCTTAAAAATGACTCCATTTTACTTAATAACTAATTATACAATGCCTCCAACATAATGGTGCTTTCCTTGTATTATAATAAAATCTGTGATGTGAGTAAAAACGCTCTATACTCACAAATTATAATTATTTATTCATAAATTTAGACATTATGAATAATGACTAAATACGTATCCAAATGAATTATAGACACTTATACCTTTATTTCTGCTATAAGTAAATACATAAATGCTAACAAATATGCTACCTACCTGCCTAAAAGAAAACAAACTCAAGTATACTCTTGTCATTATTATTATTGTTATTATTATTTCTGTATTTCATAGAGAGTTATTACTTTTATCTTTGAGCACTTGAAAGAAGAAAAAAAATGTCAAAACTCTATTTATTATTAATACCTTTTACATTGCTTCATATCTAGGTAAGTATATGTTTATATGTACATAGCATGATGTATCTTATTCATACCTATTTCTGTACATACATATGTTATATATATATATATATATATATATATATATATATATATATATATATATATACATGTATATAAGCATATTTTTTAACATACTTAAATATAAGTATATTTTATGTATGTATATTGATAGGGAAGTCATTCGTGTGGGTGTGAGAATATGTCTTTGAATGTAAGTTTCAATTTGTTATGACTCGCAGTATTAGTATTTTAACCTCTACATATGTATGTTGTAGATGTTACTTAGATACGAGAGCCAAATGAAAATTACTTTTTTAAAGCAAGTAATTTTGGTTATACATACATACATACACATATTTTATGACATTTATTCGAAATTGTTTCTTGTGTAGGTATCAAGTGCTTTGTTCCCTACTTCTTATCTCGCAGTAAACTCTGTATTTCAAATGTTCTCTAGGTATATAATAATATGTGGATACATATAATCATGTTCCATTCAGTTAAAGGGGAAGTTTGCAGTTCATTATTATTCTACAAATTGATTTATAAAGTGTACACATATTGAATGAATCCATGTTATTGTATGAAGTTATTTTAAATGCAAAAGTGAAATTTTTTAAGGCTTCAATTTACCTATAATCATAGACGTTATGTGCTATGTCCAATCTCAAATGATGCAAAAAATAAGAAAACATTCATTAAAAATATGTTTTTCGAAATCATATAGAGATATTGTTCTTGTAATATGTGCTGATTTTTAAACCTTAGACGCTCATTTTGAAAGCCCAGATTAAATAATATTAACAATATTAGAACTCCTCACAGATCTTAGGGACAAAAATTCCTTTTTCTACTTTAATATTTCATAACTTGAACTTCTTGTAAGTCTTTTCAAGTTAAAGGGTTCAATCCATGTATCAAGTACTTCATGGCAGGTTACAAGTCATTAACAGCTCAAGTATGACTTTATTCAGAGTCATTTGACTGGAGACCACATCTATTACACTTAGAATGTATTTTTCTTTATTTAGGGTGAATCGTTAACTTCATCATCCGTCAGCAAAAAGTAATCTTGAACAAACACTAATTAAACCAAAAATTCCCAACTTTATTTCTGCCTCATAAATATAAACGGTTCAAAATTTCATTGGCATATTTTGGCCAATTATATCCTTTAAATTGAGATTTACAGAATGGGGTGAGATACTCCGGAACGTTTGATATAATCTAGAGTCTTCATTAGACTTAGGAAACTTTATTGGGTTCCGATATGACCTTTTAAAAAAGAGCTTATCTTGTTATTTTTCTTTAATTGTGAACGGACGATCTTTAAGTGCACTTTCCTGTGTCTGTGAAGGTTTAATTTGAATATTTTATGGATAGAAATTGAAATAATCACTATTTAAAGAATACAAAATACGTAAATCAAACTTATTTTTGCTTGTTCGTATGGTGAAGGACCTCATATCTTCTATTAACTAGGGAAAAAACATACAGTAAACAAAGTTATATCATCATTTATGTATATTTAATATGACAGATGATTAATAGAGCCCATAAACTTTATTAAATAATATGAACATTATACATACTTAAGTATTAATAAAATGTAAAATCAAGGAAGTGGACATCATTAAATTTACTGGACATACAGGACACATATAGATATAGTTCAAGCTTTAATCAATCAACCCCTTGGAAACATTTGTCTAATGACTTCAATTTGAATAAATAGAATGTATATTCATTAATTACGTAGGTGTTTTAATTAAGTTTAATTCAATTTTGCATACAAAGATAATTATAAATATAAATTTTAATTGAGGACTTATTTAATGGTACAATGCCTTTGAATGAATTATTTCAAGCACGATATGATAAATAAATACAACAAAACTTAAAGGCTCATTTCTACCTATCTTTATTAAGAATCGTATTGTATTTGTTAAAACAATCACAAGGGCTTTATTTTTATGACTCCCCATTTGTATTTGCTAATTTGACCTACAAAATCATATCTTTAAAAAGTAGGAGGCTCTGTGTGAAGTGGGAACTACAGATAAATATTCCTTATACAAGAAAACTATGGACCAATTATACCAATCTTCTCTCAATCTCTCCTTTAAATATAAAAGGACAAAAGACCCTTCATTCTATAGTAGATAACCAATTACGTCATTATCACTACCTTGTGGATTATTATTTATCCAATGGTAGAGATATAATTCTACAATTATTATAAGTAAGTAGAATAAAATCTTATTGCAATATTGAAAGTCCATGTAGAGTCCAATGTCATTGAGTTGAGTCTCTCAAGACTTTGCTTACTGGTTTGATTACTCGATTTCTTTTAAGTTCATTTTAAATCTACATAGTATTTGTGAATAACTTTATCGTGAATTTTCACAACATTATCTTTCTTATATCTCACAACCTTTTCTTTTAAAAAAAGGCCCAAAATCAGTAGCCAATTCTTTTGCAAATATGGGCCTATTCTTAATTTAATACCATGGAATCCATTACAGCTTATCAAGAGCTAATTTACGTTCAACCAATCAACGTTCAGAGCACTGATTAGGATAAAAAAGTGAACTAATCGACATCTGATAGCAAAATACAATGTATATTTTATTGTTAGTCACTAGCAGAGGCCGTGAGACTTACGTATTTAAAAAAATGTCCTTCTCCCGACACAATAGGATTATGATTAAAACATCAACAAATCCTATGTATTTTTTTGTCAGTTGTTCATGTGTATACCCAAATCGCTTATTAGTCTAGTCTTGAACATTGATTAATTGAACTTAAATTATTTAACTTCTCAATACAATGGATATCTCACTGTGATCACAAATATAAAACATGTTTCCAAATGTTGTTCCTTCTTACAATCCTTTTTCCATCAACAGTAATTGTCTCTTGCCCTCATGAGGCATTCAATTTTTTAATTTCCTAAATTAAAATATACAGAGTCCTTAAAGTATGTAATGTCTGGAGGGGAATACAAAAAATTATACTAAATCTATCAAAATAGACAAAAACGAATTTTTCATTATAAATATATAAATTAATTTGCATTAAATTCAAGTGTTTCCAAGATAAAATTAATTTATTATTCAACTCCATTTCTAAATCAAATGCTTTGATTGACATACATTTTAATAGAAATGTCATTGATTAAATATCAATATATTGATATTTGTTTTTAAAACAATTTGATAACCGTTAATTTTGCTACAACCAATGTTGTGGATCGCATGACGTTTTCATGATTCTGATGAGACTGTGATGACTATTTAAAACTCATTTTTCTATTCTTTACGATTCTTTAAAAAGATAAAGCACCAAATGATGAGTTTTAATTCGTTTTCCGAGAGCTTTTTTTACGCAAAAATACATAATAAATGTAAATGATTCAAATCAATGAGTGAGTATAAGTACATACATTACAACTATCTAGGTCAAATGAATTTATAATATCAAAAAAATATATATTCAAATAAGCCCTCTTTTATTTGGTACAAAAAAATTCAAATAAAATATCTCTCACATCCTGTTTTAGACAAACTAAGGTTGGTTAAAATTCGATACTTTAAAATAAATGCTTCCGTATATTTCTCAAGCCTTTGTAACGTCAACGATTTATGTTGGTCCATTTGAGTTATATATTATATGTATGTATGCTATCAAATAAATATATATTTCATGGGGGTTTGTTCATATATACAGGGTGCGTCTTATGCATTGAAAGGACTCTGTTGATGTCTAATAACTATTTGATTTATACTTTGATTTGCCCTTTTTTTAATATAAAAAAGGACTTATCTGGGACTCAGCCACATTCTTATTACGAGTAAAATGGCCTATAATGGACAAAAATGGAACTGTAGGAGAAATTGGAAAAATTGTCAAAGTACTCCTGAAATAACTTAAAGTTCCAACAGGTACAAAGTTGAAATATATTGTATAAAGATACAAAAACCAACAAACACAGGCCAAAATCCAGTTGTTCACAGTAACTAAAATCTTATCATGTTCTCAAGTGTTCGTAAGTTATGTAAAATAATGAGATTATTTTCTCGTTCAATAAATATTTGACGAATCAATAAATCGACCACCACAGTGCATCAAATATTCAAAGTTCGACACATAATGTTGTCTCAGAGTTTTAACTCTGATTTTGAACTCAAACAATACTCACGTATTGTACTTTTTGTATACAAAACACAATCTGTGCCTCTTTGTTCATATTAAGAACTCGGCTGTATCACTATTCAACAATGCTTCTGGAATGAATGCTTGTATCACGTTCTGAAGCTCTACTGTAATGGGTAATCAATTGATTTCGATCAACTTATGGAACTGCAGGAGAATATAAAACACATTACCTCAAAATTGATTGTTTCCTGTATTTACCAATCAACAAGCAAATGATTAGGCCCAGTTTCTATGACTACCCTCTTACTCAGTTTAATAATCCTCTACTGGTTTATGTGTAGATAAACTACTAGAACTGATCTATTTTGAAGTAAAGTGATCGTAATTCATGTATGTAGTTACTTACCCTATGATAGGTATGAGATATTTGTAGTACATTGTCTTTCAAGACATGCCAGCGCACCCTGTATATGACTTATGAGTCCATTTAAATTGTCCATGGCCTTAAATTGATCTTTATCATCATGCAAACTGATCTATGAATGTGCATACGTCATGTTCCCATTTATTTTTATTTTATAACTCACTGCATCATTCGTCTTGAGGAGTCCAATTTATAAACTTTCCATCAGCCTAATTTTTTGTTACTTTTACTTTTATTGTGATTTCTTACAATCATCAACTTAAACAATGAATATGATTCATTCTAGATTTGAAGCCTCAAATAAGCATTAAACTGCAAAAGTACATACATTCATAAAATCACAATATAATTATTTTACCTGTATGTACCTCGTATGTACTTAAGTTACTTCATATTCATAAATGTATCCCAAATATACCTCATGTATTCATAAGTTTATTTTAATCAATTTATATGTTTGTCCATTTTTTTTCTTTTTTTTTTTTTACATTTATGTTGTATATAAAATTAAAACTTTCTAATATTTAATTTTTAAATAAATAAAAATAAATAAGAGAATTATTATGTACCTTGATTTTTATACACATATACGTATATATATTATAGATGCACCTACCTTCTTTTGATACAGCCATTTGCAATAACGTACATTTCCATATAGGTATTATTATAGGTACCTAAAGGCCTATCCACCTACATGTATGATTAAAATCAACTTGAAATTCATTGCCACTATCCTCCTTAAGGCAGAACTCCAAAGGGTTATATCTTCCCTCATGGGACTTTGGAGCATAATATGTATTTATAGATGAATACATTGTATGGTCAATATCTTTTATATTGTAGAAGTGTTCTACTATTTGACATATTCTCAAATAAAAGTATATAAATCCTTTTTCGTAAAGGAGCACGACTTCTATTCGCATGGGTCCATAAATATTATGTATTCATTTTTTCACATAATTTTGAAGTTTCAAAAAAGTTATTTTTGCTTTTTGATTGGTCCATTATTGGTTACGTCATTATATGAAGACTGATTTGTCATAGTTGTTGTAAAAAGCATTTTTAATTAATTTAGTATTCTAAATGTCAAGTTTCTTCAAGTTTCTAAATTGTATAATTATATAATAATTTTTTATATGTAATAACTACATCATTTTTTCAACATGAAGTCCCTTTAGGATTTATAATGCAATCTATGAAGTTAGAGAATACACTCTAAATAAATATATATATATATATATATATTAGGTCTAGTAAAAAGAAATCCATTATTTTTGCATGAAATTGAAGGCTTCATTTAGCATAGTTAGAATAATCCAATTCAAGTTAAATATGCACCGTTTTGTTCGATAACTTGTTGCCACTTTGAAGGTATTTTAATTATGCCTCTTTCATAAAAACCCTCGTCCCTCTTGGCAAGACAAGCTTCTCTTGAGGCGACGTTTTTACCATCCAAATTATTTGCCATAGACAGGAACAGGTGATAATCAGTTGGTGCGAGGTTTGCACTATAATGTGGATGCATAAGAACCTCTCAAACAAGCTCTCATAGCTTCTGGCGAGTCACCATCGATGTGTGTGGCCTGGTGTTGTCCTAATGAGCACAATTCCTCCCCTGTTGGTCAAAGCTGGGTGCTTTTGGGTGATTGCTTCCTTTAGACGGTTCAATTGTTAACAGTACAGGTTCGAATTAAGAGTTTGGCCTAGTTTATCGACATTTTCGACAATTGGCCTTCCAATGCGTGGTGTATCTTTGAGATCAGAATTACCAGAACGAAATCGACAAAACCAAAATTGTGCATGATTGGCTATTACAGCATAAGGACCATAAACACTATTCACATTTTCAGCTGCCTGACTTGTTTTTTCGCCTTTATCGAAGAAAATTTGTAGAATATAGCGTATTTTCTCCTTGCAGGTGTCCATCTTTGACACGTAATCAAACACTACTGAGTCAAGTAATCACAAACCTACTCTGGAAGTTTCTTTAGTACGTAATCTCATCTTTCTAACACCATCTAGGATAATATAATTTCACTTATACATCGCGAGATACAGATTACTAAAACCATCTATAGCAAAAATAATGGATTTCCTAACATATGTATGTACATATTATATTAACTAACTTAAAATATTATAGTGAGAATTAAAGAGTTTTTTAGTGACAAGTTGTGTTTGTTATATGTATATAGGTATAATGTTTTAGTTATACAATCAACATCAAATCATTCTATACCCACATATGTAATGTCTATATGTATGTATCCCCCCCATATAATCGTTGTCATAAAGATCAAATGACTTATTTCTTAAATCAAAGCTACACAAACTTTTTTATTTGAGGGCGCATTAATGAGAAAGCCAAACCCATGGGCTGCACCCTTGAACAAAATATTGATCTTATACTAAATGAAATAGTACAGACTTACTTATATATTGCTTTTCAAAAATTGCTACACATCTCACCAGTGCGCCTGAACACATTGTTTGAGAACCACTCTACTAAATCGATCATTTTTATGGATTTATGAGTCTTTAAGTTATATTGGATATAATTTACTCATTCTACTTGAGGCTTTATTTTTAATATTGGATACATGCTTATTGTGCATATATTATTTATATTACTGCTATAATGAGGTGAAACTTTGACATTTAAGCAATATTATTTATTAAATACTATAATTACATTTTCACATGATGTATTTTTGATAAAATCTAGACCTATTGTTGGCAAGAATCTTGTAATTCTTCCTTTAGAAATCGATGCTTCTTCTTCTCCTTCGACGATCTAGCAAATAATGAACATGATTTAAGAAAAGACTACTAAGCATTTTTCCTCTTTCTAATCACAAAACGGTATTTTTTCTGAACAAAGGTCCCATCCCAATATATTTATATTATTTTAGTAAGGGTGATCAATTGTCCACTCCCCTTCCCCTAGACATGTCCTCTTAATATGTTACATTCTATCCGGGACGTACTTGAACTTTTGTTGGCCAGACATATATTCATGTACAATTTCCTCAGTAAGACCAAAATATCCTAAAATAAAATAGTTCCAAAATATATTTTTAGAAATCATATGGTCACCCTGTTAATTCAATGCACAGTCACGAAAAAAAAGAACTTACTTACTTAAAAGTTGTGTGCGGAGAGAGTGTAATGAACAAGTCAACATTACTTTATGAGCAAGATCATGGATAAAGAGAACATTAGTCATGCTACAGTAAGTAACTGAAATTAATGCAAATCAAAGGTATAACTAGATGAGGAATAAAATTAGCCCAATGGTGTCTGCTGCATGTAGAATATACATACATACATAGATATCTAATTTGTCTAATTGACCATTAACTTTATTGGAACAACGAATGACGCAACACTAAAAATGCCTTATCCACACAAATATAGATATCTACATGATAATAGAATGATATCAAAATATAAAACTTGAGCAATTGTTAGGTAATGATTCTAGAGTACCCTTTAGCATCAATACCTATCCATTTAGTTCATATTTGTTTGAAAGGCAGTCAAAATTGCATGAATACGGTCAGTGATTTGTATAAACATTATTTTCTATGTAGAATAATGGATCACTTCAGTTCAGTGATTAATGATGAATTTATATATTTCTTTATTTTTTCTTGTTATAGTATTTGAATATATAAATGTTTTTGCAATTATTCTTTGAATATCGTTTTTTATCTACTTAAAAATAAACATACATCAATATTGATTCGAATGAATAATTTTATGTTTGGAATAATTCTACATTAATCCTTATTGAATCATGATCAAATAACTAATTAATCATTTTTTGAAATTATTTGGTAAATGATTGACTGATCCCTTTTGAAACAAACAATTATAATAATATGCACAAAATATTAAAAAAAAACAAAAATAATTTAGATAAGGATAACCTGAAATTAACATGTTAACTTGAATAAGATACTATAAAAATTCCTCATATAAAATTCCTAAGAATATTTTGAATTAATGATGTTTGATTTGTCTGAGGAGCTGTTTGATAAGAATCGCCGTATATTATTTTGAATAGAAAGTTAAATAAGTGAAAATATTTCATAGTGGTCACTCCTGTAAATTATGTATATGTTATTTTGACACATGATTGTGTTAAAATATTGCTAAAATATATTTTTTTAAGTGGCCCATTAAAGAAAAATAAATCTGTTGGAAGGCACTTTATCCGTTGTTGATATCTTGTACTAAAATCAAAGTTTTTATTTCCAAATAAATAATCATATCAATCTTTTGATGTTGAAAACCACTACATATTTTTAATTGTTGTTTTTTAGATCTTGAGACGAGCACGTCGAGCTTTTTTGTCCACTCGCAACCTTGACTCACACAAGGAAAAGGAAAAATTTGGAGAAACAACTGGTAGCTGCTATCCTTCTGTATTTTCCTTGTTGCCAACTTTTGAATATTGGTCAGAGTTATTATTTAGATCTACTATACATTTATAAATTATATCAATAAACAAATCAATCCTTACTACTTGTATATCAAAAATTCAAAAAAAGGGCGTGCAATTTAATATATTTTACATATATCAAAATCATATATAATAATAATACCCTTTGTCAGTTCATAACACATAGAGTCAGCTGCCTTAAATCAAAAGAGTCAATTGTGGAAAAACAGCTGAGAGGAGAACACAGTGTGTTTTTGTTTATCCCAAAAAGCTCGTCGTGCAGAATTAGTAGACCATATACTCATATATATTTAAAATAATAATTTGAATATTTAAAACAAATCTCTTACCTTTGAATTTAAATGAATGCATAATATATCAAAAGTAAAAATGTAAAATAGTGACAGAATGACTTTCAAATTCACATACATAATTTCGCAAATATACTATTTATCTGAAGCCCATAAAAATGATAATCTACCCAAGTCAATTGATTATATTTAACAAATGTAAAGCGGATGAAATGCTTAGAAACGAGTCGACATTTTCTTTTGGTTGACTCTAAAGATACTTGAGACAACATATTTCTTGGAGCCGTGTAGAAGACGTGCTTATTTTATATACATATATAAAAAAGAAATTTACCATTCTAATGAAACAGTATTGAATTAGTCACAAACTGAATGGTTATGATTGCTGATTCAGATAAATATATGTATATAAAATGGAAACAACATGGACTATTCAATGATTCCCCGTATCCAGTGAAGCGTTTGTAAAAGTGGGGGTAGAGATAAATCAAAAATGGGGCACTTTGAGGGTAAAAAAAGTACGCATGCAATTAAAGAAAAGCACGATCAATCCGTACTTATTTATGACATTTAAAATTTTATTTTATCAATTAGTGTGGGGGGCTACCTCCCATCCTCCCAGCTCACCGCACATGGTTGCCACATTAGTGCTTTCTGAATTGAAAAATAATCAAATTCAAAAAATATGCTAAATGTATTTATTCAAAACACTCAAAATCATTACTTACCCTGATAAATCAAGTTACGAATGTGCTTTATCAATTTTGCAAGAAGTAGTCGATCTCATCTCATACAAAAGATTGAATGCTATCAAAACTTGATCACATCTTTATGGCCATAATAGATGCCTACCTATGAAATAGTCATCGAACTCGACTAATTATAATCGTTTATTATAGGGAATATGGTTGTAGATTAGGATAATATGTCTTGTAAGTGAAGGAGAGTCATGTTAAAGGGAAAACTTTTTACTCCTTAGTCTACATATTATCTACTTATTACAGTATATGATATATATGTATGTACATATATGAAGGATTGACAAATGACCTCAGAGAGGAGAAACCATGCTGCGAAAAGAATCAAAAGGAAGAAGACGTTTAAAAAGTTGTACATATTTTGATGTTGGAGGATGCCTCCTTATTTATTTCAAAGGAAACTTGTGTTTGTGTATTTGCATATTTATGAATAGTATATTATTTATGTTGTAGCTTTGTTTAATAATGGCTTGTATAAAGATGTATATATATGTATGTAGATAAAGGAGTAAGGAAAAGAAGTAAGGAGCAATAATAATAAGAAGAAGCAGAAGAAGACGAGATGGATGAGATTTGTAAGGAAAACAATATGCTACAATTCACTTTTTGTAGATTTTTTTATAAGTACATATGTATGTAGGTAAACATGCTTTGTTTAACGACCAAATAATAGAACATATACATACATATTATGTACATAGACACATAATATACTTTCTAACTTTTCATTTACTTTGTTGTTATTAAACTATAGAATGTGAGTACATCACATCATATTATTGTGAAAGATGGGAGCAAGAGTTAGGGTCAATCATTTGTAGTCACTTATCTGTTGAGAATGATAATTGATATTTCATGACTAATCTATAAAATATCTTCTTATGATATAATATATATTTGTGAAAGATATAATATATAGTCTATTAAAAAATAATGGATATCTGGCTATAAATATAGTACCTTAGCCAATTTTACTTTTATTTTTTATAACATACCATTAGGGATTGCCAATGAATATATTTTCTCATACTCACGAGTTTGGGGGCAAAAGCCTAATAATTATTCGTTATATATTCAAATGTAAGGGATATTATTAAATGCCCACTAATATTTTACAATTTAGTCCGTGAATACAAAATCTGCATTTTCATTTTTTGGGGGTAACGCCGTGTTGAATAGATTGAAATGAGGGTCTTCTTTTTTTTTTAACTGACGTCATCAATGTGAAAGACAGACATATTGGAAAAGGGATAACAGAATGACTGTATCCATATTGTTTTTTATTGTTTTTTCTAAAAATAAATAGAGAAAAATAATCCAAAACCAATATGTTTCTACATATTGGTAAGACTACATTCCTTATATAATGGAATAAAATTGTTCATAGCAGCTTATCAAGAGCAAATTTTACCCTTCAACAGTGTTTAAAATACTAATATAGGGATAAGAAGTAAACAAATTGTCTACATATAAAAAAATACAATGTGTATTTGTAAGTACATTTAAAACAACTTAATGTTATGAGAATAAAAGCCCTTTCCCTCTAAGCTTTAGAGTATCAAAGTTTTGTCATTGTTAAAGACACTAAATAAATAAAGTTTTCTTCAGATATATTAAACTTTTGTTTGTAAATTTGTTTATTTTCATTGATAAATGTCTTTTTTGCTTCACAATCTGTGACGTTACTAAAAACTTAATTCATTACCATGAAAACCCCGGTCTCAACAATAAATTCAATAAAATTATTCTAAAATGTAAAAATTAAAAAAAAAAGACATGAATCATTCTCCACGAGTCTTGTATCATAGTTAGCCCCTATGAACTATTATTATTATTATAATGGTTGTGATTGCTAAATCCATGGAAATGACAATTCATCAAAATTACTCAGATTTCTCTTCTTCAAGTCAAATTAGGGCTTAATACGTACATATAGCTATCTACTTCTTCATAATATGTGTGTGCATAGCCTCATCCATCTTCATTCCATAAATCCTCGATTTATACATCATCTGTATAAACATACATATCAAACAATGAATCAACAACAATCATAGTAGGCCTATCACGCTTACCTCACTCGTTTAATTAGAGCCATTCATCAAATCTGTTATTAAAAGGTCTTTTAGTTCCAAGCCTTGACAATAATAATAATAATAATTATATATAAACATACACAAATAATATGTTACTGAGGTTTAGTAAGGCTGGCTACTCATTATAGATACTATATGTATTTATGAACTTAGAGTATTATATAATCTTTTCTTTTTAAAAATAAGGCAGTGAAAACGAGGCTTATTGGAAATATATTGTATTTACATAATATTATTTGAAATACATGTATGTATGTATGTATTTGTGAGTAAGCAATTAAGCATGATGGGCATGAAAGAACAACAAGCCTATGAATAATATTTGAGTACAAATATGCTAATTTTTATTCGATAGAGCTAGATATATACGAACGTACATACATTATAGTTGATTATACCCATGATGTTTAAAAACAAGCTTCATTTCTCTTCCTTTTAGGGATCTTTGAAATCAAATCGATTTTCTTTTCTGTGATAGCCAATGTTTGATCATATTTTTCTTCCGCAAAACTCTAATTTATGGGAGCTAAATGTTCAATGTTTATACTTTGAAAAGGTGAGTCACTTACATATTAGTTTCAGGCACCAAGTGTTCATTTTCAATATATATATAGATATTAGAGTGATCAATTGAGTTACCATAGAGTTCTCGTACTATAATCCCTCATTCTAAAAAGATCCATCCATCCTCTTAATTTAAATGATGAGATACTTAGAGTACATAAATAATACCCGTTCAGTTTTTGGTTACTTTAAAGTAAAGCTGAGATCTAGGGCATGAGTTGCACATAGTTTCCATTCAAATGCGTCTTCAGAATTGTTTTAAGCTTGAAGTTTAAAATTGAGACACACTTCCATACAAGTAAAACTTGGGGCTTCAGATTTACAAATTATTTGAATAATTATAATTATTAAAGTGTAATGTATCCTTATTCAATTCTAATCAAAGGTAAATTTACAGCCAATTTATTTTTTAATCACTTTATGATATTGCTATTGAAGAGAAACACATTGACTAAGGTTCAAGCTTCCATAACATTATCTCGTAATTATGGGTTTACGTAGTATCAATTTAGAATTTTCTTTTTTAGGGAACATATATTCAAAAGTTAATGCGTAATATAATATAAGTTAGAAGAGTTAAATAATAATTGTGTCATTAGTTATGAGAAAACTAGGACACTCAATCTTCTTTTGTGACTCAATTATAACTTATGAGTTGTTTTATAAGAATTACACATACATAATAATATGAAGAATTTGTTCCATGACACTTTTTCGTATCTCAAGGGAAGATTTTCATATCATAGGATAACCAATCATATTTTTTTTACTTGTACATGTCCTCTTTTTCTATCTTGCCACGAAATGACGTGTTGTAAGTGGGAAAAACAACGGCTAAACATCGAAATAAAAATATAAAATAAGGAGAAATCCGTAATCTTAATTATTTTGAAGTTTATAAATTTGAAAATACAGTAAAACATCGATATAAGACACATCGATGAACGTGAGGGGATCTTAGGTCTCAATTTTTATATTTATATACATATAATCAAATTGATATAATGCGTAATCAGATACGAATTTTTAGGATCCCAACTAGCGCTTTATATCGATATTTTACTGTATTATCAAAACTACCCCCTCCCAAACTTTCCTTTCTAAACTGACTCTGATCAGGCTACGGGTACTACTCATTTTTGGAAATCAAAATGTGCTCAACTTTGTATAATATAATCTCAATTATTCCGTACTTTCATTAGCGAAATTATCAAATATGGTCATTAAGTAAAAATCAACTTTCCATAGGACGAAAAAGATTGTTTTTCTCGTTGGGTGTCCCCTTCTCGCAGATAAAACCTGTGGATATAAACACAAATATCTTAAAAGCCCTTTACTTTTTATGCATAGGTTAAAAAAAATAAGGATATCTATCATCCATCTCTTTGTACCTTTGATAGTTTCAATGCCTTGATGCTATCTTTTAATTCAATATTATATAAATAAAAGATGATTGACGTTCAATACATTCAGACAAACACTTCCTTCATAGCTCTTCATTATTTCTTATTTTATTTCTATTCATATATCTTTTTTCTTCGTGATGTTTCTTTTAGTAGGAGACGAACAATGGGGGGGGGGTCCATGCTCCCTCTTTTTTAGAAGTTCAAAATACATTTATCAGAGAAATAATGGTTTTTCTATCTCCATGGTCCTCATGAAAGTTCTACTAAGTTCATAGTCACCTTCACATTAAAAAACAATGCGAGATTCTCATAACATTTTTAGGGGAATATGGGCCAATGCTGATAAATTTGCTCAAAACTAGAGATATCACAGCAATAAAAGAAGAGAAAGTAGAATAATTATAATTATATCAAAACCGGATGACAAGCTCTTAAATTATAATCTTCTCGTTAAATAAATAGCGTGTAGTAATTGTGCCTCGCAACTACTACATACATACTCACATACACAGTAGTTACTCGAGATACGAGCATTTCGAAGAACCTTGGTGAATAAACAAGTTCATTAATGACAGATGAGTCCCTTATTTTTGACGTATACGTCCGTCATGAGGCATCAATTAGAATTTGAATATTTATTCAAATTCATTCATTCACGGTTTGTGTATGTATTTTTTAAACGTCTTGTCAGTTTAAAATATACAATGAAACGTAGTTAAATAAACTATATTTTTAAGGGTGTTATGTACTGTAATACATATTTTTACTTGGAAGCAAAATATAATTAAATTGTTCAAATGATAGTAAGAAAATATTTGAAACATTCTATAGATTGAAGGTCATACATAGCTATGTGTAGAAAAAGGAGAAAAAATAAAATGGATTAAATATATAAGATTCGACTGGTCCTACTGACATGATATTAAAAATAAAAGTCATAAATAACAGCTACAGGCCGTAAAAATATAACTTTTTTGTCTTCTATGTTATGTATAAAATTGTACATTTTTTCGTGATAAAATCAAATTTCTTTTATATATTTTTTTTTATTATTTCGAGCCCTTTTGGGCATTCCTTGTAAAGAGAAAGAAAATGAAAAATAGGGAGTCCTACTCGTTACATACATTCATACATATGTAATAAAAAATTATATAAGATCTATTTTTGCCAAATTGCTTGAATGGCCTATTTTAGTTAAGATATATTTATGTTCGCTTTTATCGAGGAGTATATATGTATGAAGGTACAATTGTTGAGTTTTCCAATCTATCTAATAGGGCATATTAACAACCAGGGATAAAATACACAATGGAAAAACAATTATGCCAAATGGTAGCTTATAACTCAATGTATGTAATGTGATGTACTAATATGAAGTGGTTATTTGTCAACATTAAGTTTTGGAGCTATTCATTTAATTGGAAACAACAGTGTACCCTGGAACAGTCTGGGTAATTGTTTTTTTTTACATAGATATACCCAACTGTTTGAATACGTCAATGCTATGAATAGAATTTTATTCTTTTCGCTTATTAACAGAGAATTTCATTCTAAGGGCCTTAAAAATCGTGTTATAAAGAAACTTGGATTGATCCCATTTGAATTAAAATGGGACATTACTTCTGTACATAAATAAAAAATCTTCAAAAGAGACATAATTGTGGATGGAAGGGCATTTGGGGACTCTGCTCCCTCCAAACAATTCATGTATCCCCACCTCAAATAGCGATATAGATACACATAGTAATTGAAAATATATCCTATTAAAATAGCAGAATGGTCATCGTATTCCAATAATTCAGACCTAGTTCTTAATAATTGTTTTATTTGTAATTGTGCTTCCCTTGATTTTGGAGTGTTCCTCCTCAGATATGGGTCCAGTTTCAGGACTTGTCTTTAAACTCTCCTCTTTTCTGCTTGAGGAGCACTTTAACCTATACTTGAGATTAGCGTCATCTGGCGGGAAAGTGATGAACTGCATCTGTTTGGGGTTTTATGGTACAGGTTCATTTATAAAGGAACTATGTACTTGGACACAATTTTGTTTACAATAGAATGCTTTATTTGAATACAAATTCATTTACAATAACAGGACAGAGGATAAAATATACGGTACATAATATATTATATTAAAATTTATATCATTTTTATATTTACACTTTTTACATTTGTTTACATGAAAGTAGGCTCCCCTTTTAGCTGTTGATTAACGAGACTCTAAGACACTAAATTGAAAAAGACATAGTTTGGTTGTGGCATGTGAACTTATTTTTATATATTGGATGTTCCCAAACTATTAGTTCAAATATATGTATTTCCTTTTTTTTAATGATAAATATTGAGTTATTACTCAGCCTTTTTTTGCTATTATTATTTGCAAAATAACTTGCAGATATCTACAACAGTATGTTTGTACATATAAACATTGTAAAATATATTTCTGTTAATTCAATTCTTAGTTTTATAGACAATCATATTGTATAATACTTTGTTCTTTTGCACTTAAGAAATCTTTAGAATGCTATTCGAATCAGACTAATATCCTTAGAACGAAAGATCCAATACACTTAGATATTATTTATAAAGAATTATGAGCCATAGCTAATTTATTGAACATTTTCAATGGATTCCCTATATTCAATCGAATGTACAGATAGATAATAAAGCTCTACGGACCTTTTGCATAACAAATCAATAAAACTATGAATTTATATATGTACATAAATTATATTGAAAATAAAATTATAAAATTGATGTTTACTTATTGCAAAGCTTTTGGGAGCTAAAAAAAACAAGCTTTCAAGGACTATGGAGGAGAAAATTACATTCTACAACCTTATATTTCATATGAAGCTTTATCAAGATGATTGAAATTCATCTTTAAAATAACAAGATACTTAAGATTGTGTCAAGGATACCTAATGCTAGAATAATGAAATAAATAATGTATGTGAGAAATTATTTTTCAAATGTATACGAGGAATATGAAATAAAAGCTTCTAAATGTTACCGGAAGTTTGTGTAACTTATTTGAACTATAAATTGATGAGGGAATGTCAAGGGATTTGAGCTAAAAGAAAAATGAAATTCGGATTCCGTATGAATATCTTACAAGGGGAAAATGGTAAAATGGTTTTATAGTGAAAGGATTTACTTCTTTGAGGGTCTTCATGGCTAACAAACTATGGAGCGTTTTCACTGATGTCACAATCTGCAATATAAACCCCGAAAATAACGTAATGTTGGAATCATATGGTTGATATATATATATATATAAACTAAAATTGATACATTTCAAAATAAATCTTGTGGAAACTTTATCAAAGGGTTTTAAAAATATACCTGTATAGAGTATAACTTGATGTCAAAGAAAAACTGTGATATTTAAATCATATCAAATAAATAAATACTGACAACCCCCTTCAAGGGGTTATATTTTACAATTCATTTGGTTTTGAATCAATTTAGAGACCAAAAAAGTGTGATAATTTGACAAAAATATATTATACTTAAGTACTTTCAAAAGTAATAGTTAATTTATTGAATATATAATGTAAATTTGAATAGGATTTGAGACATACCTAATAAAGAGAGATATTTGTCGATCTCTTTGTGACATCCAAATACATGACAGTAATTATTCATTTTCTTAAATCATAAAGCAACAAGGTATTTATGTTTTTTTAAATTTGTTCGTTTACTATGTATATCCCCAACTTTCACATGACGATTATTATGTGACATCGTCATTCTGGAAGTCAGCCATCTTAGATTTAAGACATACACCACTATAATATGTATATAAAAGAAAACCCTTGCTTTGTTTTGATTAAGGAAAATGATGAATTTAAATTCATGAAGGAAAAATCTTTTTTTTGTCTGTTTTTTGACATTTATAATTACATCTCAGACAAATGATCAGGGACGTCATGTAGTTAATTAATACAAATGTATTCATTTGCTATTTTTAATTATAATTTATTATTATAATTACTTCTCTAGTCAACCTATGATTATGCATGAGCCAGAGAAAACTCCTGAATAAATGCAAAAAAAGAGTTAGAAAAGGTGGAGTAACTCCGTTTAATTACCATTATGAAACAACATTAATTCAAATTGTTCACACCTATTATTGTCACATATGTGGATAATATGTACATGTATTTACACTAATAGATAAAGGAATACATAACTCGTGACATAAAAACATATTTGCAAATAATGATATGATATCACCATTAATCTTAATTGAAGTAAACATTGCTAATATATGTGCGATATATGTATCTAAAGGATCTGACGCATGCTCAGACCTGATAAAGGAAATCAGGAAATGAAATGGAATATTTTTTTCTTTTATTTGTTTGTCTACATACATAATATAATGAGTAAGAAAGGAAGTGTCTGATTTTTGTTTTGTTTTGTTCCTCTTCACAAAGTGGGTGGCTCATTGAATGTACATAGATATGCCTAGTTGTACATACCTCACTTTGAGTATATGTACAATATGTATGTTATTTGTTACGTCGCACTTTTCATGTCATAAAATATCTGATAGAAGAAAAAGAAGAAGGAGGAGGAGGAGGCTAATAAAAATGGCCCCTTCAAAAACAAAACAAAAATTCTGACAAATTGCGGATTTAAATAAAGCAGGAATCAGCAAATATCGATGTTGAAAGAAAATACTATTCTATGTATGTAGGATAATTGATGAAAGGTGAGGTCTTTGATGGTCTCAAATATTTACTTATTCACCCACACACCTGTTTTTATGACCATAAGCCATGAATATATATCAATTTATTGAATGACAAAATCCACATTGGGATTCTTTATCGGTAAGTGTTGAATGGGTCAACTTTTTTAGGATTTGTAAAAAAAACCCACAAAAACATATTACATGATGTTTTTCCTTCAGAACTGCTCATTTTACAAAGTTTGAGTCAAGTCTTCTATCTTCGAGCTCAATTGGAGTCGTGGAAATTTAATTATTTGAATGAAGATTGAGTCTAAAGTTGCAATTTAGTGAGAGGTTTAGTGCAACTCGAGTGCAAGTCGTGTGTAGGAGTCCCCAATAACGATTCAGTCATAATCATGAATATTAAAATTTAATTCGATAAAAAGAGATAAACAACACTTAAATATATAATAATAAAATAATTTTAAATATAAATCAATACTAGGGTCTCTCTTAAGTCTAAATATTTTCACTTCAGGGCCGTGCCGAGTCTAAAGTAATATTTCAATGAGCCTTAAGTGCAAATCCAAGTCTCTTTTATTTGAGGTTTCCAGGTTCTTTTTATTTGTTTTGATATTTATTTGTGCATCACCAATTTTTTCACTTTGCCTAACATCTACTAATGCCATAATTACACTAATAGTATAATTAGTAATTCATCATCTTTTTCATTGTCGTTGCTACAATACCTATAATTATAATTGAATTCGTATTTAGATAATCTTCAATGTATGTGTATGTTTGTATATAATTTAGTAATTACGTCACAATGGATATGAGGGATTGTTATTTCTACACATATACTAAACAATGGATGGTTTAGTTACAAAGTACAGGATTTCACATTTGAAAAATATAATCCATATGCAAAATTTGAAGCAAAATGAATAATCTCATCATAATTATCCCAAAGTGCGGCCCTTGTCCTTTGATTATTCCTTAATCTATTGCATATATGTAGAAAAATATGTATAAGCTACTCATGAGTATTACGTAAAGCAATTCAATAAATGATTTATTACTTGGAGTTGTTTTTTTTAGAATCTATGCTCATTATAAGGTTAAATAACATTTAGCATTAGCTCTAAAGAGGAGGTCAGTATTTAAAATATATATCAACATGACATTTAAGGATTCATTGTAGGCATGTATTGGGCTCGAGGATTACCCTAAATGGAAACTGTGTACGTTTAATCTCTTATAAAATATTACGAAACTGTGCATAAGCCCTCCTACTATGTCTCTCTGACCAAATATCATTCAATTGTTACAAAGTCAATAATCTATATTTCGATAGAGTCTTGTACATACATATACCTTGATTTCCCTCTAACGTAAACATAAATTAAAAATAGGCCTATAGGTATGTGAGTCCTATAAGACATAATGCAATGATAAATTACACAACAATGTCCCACACGGACATTCCTTATAAGTTTTCTCAAAGCTCTTTACGTTTGATTTTTCGCAATTTAAAAAGTACATACATTTTGATAATTCCTAAATATACACATATTTATTCTTAAAATATTAATTCCGTTGAAAGTGAATATTTGTATACATATCATATTGAGTTAGTTACAGCATTGAATATTCATGTTCTAAGTCAATGTTGTATGTTTTTATTCAATAGCTTATGAATATGGATATTGTTATTGAAGACTGAATATATTGTTGGATATTAGCTTTATTCATATATATATATATATATATATATGCCTTAGTAATAGTCTGCCAGGAATACATAAATACAAACATTCTTTATACTTTCAGAACTGTTTATTCCATATAAAATTAGAGAGAGAGAAAATCTTAAGCTATCAGATCTATTAGTCATTTGTGTGCCTACAAACATATATTCATTGTACAAAATTTCCTTTTTCATGAAGGAATGGATGTTATTTGTGAGAGGAATGAGTGTCATTTCCTGAAAAAATTCACTTTTTGGCATAGATTTTCTAATGCCTCTATGTCTTGGAAACATTAATGCGGAAAAAAAATTGCAATCCATTAGCAAATTTTTGTTTTCTTAAAACACTTAAAACATTTTTGAACATCTGAAAATTAGTGCTACAATGGAATTTGATGTCCCTATTTATAAACAAATTACACTCCACCGATTTCCTTCACTTTTGTACATTAACCCTTCATTAGTAAAAAATGCAAGAACTGAAAATGGAGTATTGTCTTAGAAAAATTAATAGCTGACAAAAGTACATAAAAACAGTATTGTGATAATCTACCATTTTGTTGATATAGTATTAAATAAAACTATTTAACCAAGCTACATATAATTCATAACTTCATAAAAATCCTCAAACAGCATTGCGTAGAAATCATGGAGAAACAAATTCTTATGATAAAAACATATCTTCTTTCAAAGTAATTGTAATATTTGTAGAATAATATTCACGTTACTTCTTCATCTTTTGTATAAATTTGAATTAGCAATAATGAAAATAAATCAATGTCTCATCAATAACTGATATTTGATGTAATTCTATCGATTCACATCAATCATTTTATGAAAAATATACATTCTTATTGAATTTATCGTTTTGTATGAATAGAGATGTAAAACTGGGGGAATAGTTAATTACTAAGAGCAAGGAGCTCATTCAAAGTTATATCAAAGTATAAATAGGATCGACTTTGAATAAAGAGATCAATTGCCTACTCCGTAGTATAAATAGAATAGAAACAAAAACTCGCTCTCCGCGTATTTTATTACAATTGAAGTTATAGCAAGATATTAATAAATCCATGAACTCAATGACAATTCAGTACACTACACCACTATCAAAAATCATATCCCTGAGGCATCATCAACGTTTCCTGTGCTTATCGTTTTGTCTGCCCTTGGCTCTTATTCACGACAAGCTTTTTGGGATAAACAAAAACACACTGTATTCTCCCTTCAGCTGATTTTCATCATTTGTCTCTTTTGATTTAAAGCAGCTGATCCTACGTATTATGAACTCAAAAAGGGTATTATTATTATTTATGATTTTGATGTATAAAAAATTAAGGATTGCACGCCCTTTTTTTGAATTTTGAATATATTACGAGTAGTAACGATTGGTTTATGATTGGTAGAATTTATAAATATATAGTATATCTAAATAATAAATTCTACCAAATATTAACAAGTTGGCAACAAGGAAAATACAGAAAGGTAGCTATTATATGTTTTTCCAAATTTTTCCTTTCCCTTTTGTCAATCGAGGTTGCGAGGGGACAAAAAAAGCTCGACGTGATTAATGTTCTAAACGTGGATTTGTTGAACTCGAATTAAATATTGTTTAGGAGTGAATATATGACGTATGTATATCCTTACTATAAAATAGAGAATAGTTGAGAGTATGACGTCATTATCAGCTAATTTTATGTTTTCTTTTTTTAACAGCATTGCTGAACACCAAAATATATTTATTCTGTCATGGATCAATATATCAATATATCATTTGACAGCAAATAAATAAATATACATAAATCTCCAAATCTTTTTTCTAATAGCACATTAATTAAATTCTTTAAATCAAGTACGGAATTCTCCCACTCTACATATTATGTACACAAATGCACCACTACTGTTAAATATTGCACACCCATGAATCAGAATCTGGAAAGTTCACAAAGAAAATATTGGTACAAAGGTAGCAGTAGTAGTAGAAAAATGCATTCAACCCCACTTAGAGATATATATTTAGTTACATACCTTTGTGTAATGGGTATATACTCTAATAAATGCAGTTGATTTTGACGGATTTTCATGTGGGAGGCCTTATATTGATGTAACATGGGGCAATGCTTTAGGTAGTATACCTACGTTTGTTGACATAACCCTTCCAAAAGGATGAATGGATAACTATTTATTTACTTTGATTACATGATCTAATGACTGGATTATTTTCCTTAGAAAATCGCCAATAAAATGATGTCATGGGGAATTTGCTAGTAAATATTAAAGCCTCATTTCCGTTTCCTTTTGAACTGAATAAGAATATATATATATATGTATATGTACTCATCATCAATCAGCTCCAATGAGTCATTTCCAGTCCATGTTGGTTCCCAAGAATTAATTTTTAATAATGAGTTATGCTATAAAGCTACCTATAACTCTAACAACTCATGTATACCTTCATAGGTAATGTTTGAATTTGATGATATAAAATATTTTCCAGGTTATTTTGTTTTTAAAAATGATGCTAAATTATGTATTTATTTTAGAAGTTTGATTTATATTGACAGAGTTTTTTTTTTGTATAGTCTTTTTGGAAAATCAAATAATTGTTCTATGAATCTGCAATGCGTTTTGTATCATAAATTACTTCATTCATGGATACATTATAAGTACTTCAAATGAAATTAAATCCTTAATTATCTTACATTCACCAACTTATAATTAATCGATCTCCTATATCATTTATACCCATTAAAAAAAAATAGTTATACATATATTTACTTTTAATTTAAAGGCAATATCTAAGTCATTGAAAAAAAGAAGATTTATTTTGCGCCATAGTATTCGAACATACATAAATATACGCATTCTATATAAAAAAGGATTCAGGGACACACCAATAGTAATTCATATTTAGTTAGAGTTATCTGAGCTTTTTTATTCAATAAAAACAGATGTATTTTACGAATCCTTCGAATTGGATGAATTTTGTGATATTAGATATAGTATTTTTAAAGAAAGGACTTCTCATATAAGAATGCTTAGCACCATACCTGAAGGTCCTAGGGAGAGTTTCATATACACTAATGATAACAACATGAACACTTGAGCCTGTCAATTTTGCAATAGTAATGATAATCGTCTCTAACACAAAAGGATTTAATAGCCCTTGTTGGAGAGGTTAGTTATGGCCAGGCCGGTGCCCTTGTATTCATTATCCTTAACCTGTATCTACATATATGACTAGCCACTGTAGAGGAGAAATTTTGAAACGTAGAAAGTTTGACACAAAGAAAGTTGTGAAACCAAAGAAGGATTTAACACAAAGGAATTTGATGAACAAAGAGAGACATGCAAATATTGCGTTTGATATGCTCTTGAGTTTTATACATAATATGTAAATATATTATGTACTCTACTGAATTTTGTCTAAATGAATTAGAAGCTTTAGATTGTATGTGATTAATAGCCTCGAGATACTATAACTTCACAGTTTATGAAATAATATGTCAAAATTCTGTTCAAGCCAATACTTTTATTCAGAGCGGACGTCAATCTATTTCACTTGTCTTTTTGAAGTCACTCTTGAAGACTAGGCCTAGTCAAAGTGTAAAATAATGATAAGGAATTTCTAAATAATTAAATGATTCCCGAAGTCAGTGGTGTAATTAAGCTTTCAGGCCTATAATTTAAATCATATAAAAAAGGATTTATTTAGTGTGTTTAACAGATTATGGGATATCAATCTCCCATTCTCAAATTAACTCAGGCCTTCAGCATGCATAAATGAATACTAAAAGGACAACAACTAGATTTTAAGCTAATATTTTTTAAGGTGGATAATTTGAAAGTATCAATGTACATATTCAAAAAAAAAAAATCAAAAGCTAGCGCTCCGCTTGGACACTTTGTTACTCTGCTATTTCTATAATAATCTATGATTGTAGCTTTTGATCTTTGGGCCCTAATCTATATCTACAAATCATATATTTAAATGTATATTATCTGATATAAAATGAATGAAATGAAATAAGGAAAAAACATGTGTTTGAGCATTCAAACAACACGTGAGATATGGTAATTAATTGTAACTAAATGCATAAATAATGTGCGTACTTCTAAATATAACTTTAAGAAGCAATCATATGAATGTATGTAATCATAATATTTACATAAAATACATACAAGCACACATCATTCTATTTTTAAATGAAGCATTCTACTTTAGACATGAATAGAAGTATAACTTTTTCAATATAAAATTGAAATCTTAATAATAGTAATAATAATAATAATTAATCAAGTTGTTTGTATGTAAATAAAATAAAATAAATGAATCGTTAATTTATTTGATTAAACCTGACTTTAACCAAACGTTTCTAAATGGGATAAATAAATTGCTTTTATTGTAATTGCACTGATCAAAAACAAAAATAGAGGATTTAATTTACTTAATTACTTAACGTATATCTGTTATATACATATATACTCATAGGTATTTAGTCTGTTTGGAGTGTATTTATGCCTTAATTACATACATACATATATGTACCTATGAAGATATTTTTATGGTCATGCACTTTGCTTCTGCTTTATTTGTTATTGCTTTTGTGTGTGATTGAACATGGCGTCTACTTTTGCCCCTTATTTTGTATTCACAACGTTGATTTATTAATCTATAATTTAATGAAATTAGACTTTCATTAATTCCTTATGTAAATACTCTTATAGTGCAATTGTTGAGGAGAGTTGATAAACTATCAATTGATTTTTCGCCCTTTAAATGTCCTTTCCTTTTTGTACGAGTAAGGTTGAGTATTTTCCCTGCTGACAACTTTTTAATATTGGGCATAGTTATTATTTAGATATACTATACATTTATAAGTTATATCAATATACAAATCAATCGTTAATACAAATCAAAAAAAGGGCGCGCAATTTAATATATTTTTTATATATCTAAATCATAAATACTACTACAACCCTTTTTAAGTTCATAACACGTAGTGTCAGCTGCATTAAAGAGTCAACTGATAAAAATCAGCTAAAGGGAAAATACATAGTATTTTTGTTTATCACAAAAAGCTCGTCGTGCATACATGACACAGGATTATGTAAGAGCTGCACTTTTCAAAGATCAATAAAATTGACGGAACAGAACGTGAGACGGAACAAAACGTCCTATATTAAGGAACGACACTTCCCTAAAAATTATACATACAAGAGCATATTATGTACAACATATACCATAGCATGAAAATGTTTACACTCTATACTTTTGTCAGCTGTCAATTTTTCTTCTACACTATTAATGTTAATATAAATGTTCTGAACAGGTTGATTGGTTGAACAGTTATTGGCTCTTGTTACATTTTTTCTAATACTCGATAAAGATTAGTTCAAGAACTTTGAAGAATTGACTCCTTACCAACTGATTTCGTGTCTTTTTTCTTTCTTTCTCTTTTTAGAGGAAAGGTTGTGAGAATCAATAAAGATAACATCATGTACATACATAAACTA
This sequence comes from Lepeophtheirus nordmannii, assembly GCA_963680855.1. NCBI lineage: Eukaryota > Metazoa > Arthropoda > Copepoda > Siphonostomatoida > Caligidae > Lepeophtheirus > Lepeophtheirus nordmannii. Next base: position 22,492,912 of record OY804522.1, on the reverse strand, counting down.
TACAAAGAATCATAAAACAATGTTATATTATGTTCCATAATACATGAATATATATATATACATATATGTATATAGATAGATATATCTCTCTGTAATCAAGTTATTTAATCCGATAGATGAATTCAATCTCTCTTTCTTTTTAAACATCCTACTTCCTAATAAATGAGTAAATATTTATGTTTCCTGAATATAATCTACTTAAACTAAAGCCTCTTACGTTTCTTCTTGAGGATACTATAATTCATGAAAATAATCCACAGTATACATACATACATGTTATAATTTACATATTGTGAAATCATTCGTCTTTTTCTTATTTATTAATTTGCTTGTAAATATAATTTCGGACCTAAAGTTGGATGATGATCTCATTCTTTAAAAATTCAGTCTTTTGACAAATTTCATAATCTGTTTTAAAGACATATTCATGAAAGTTGGCTCCATTGGCTATTAGAATAGGATGTCATGAACATTGTTTACTTATTTGTTCGTATACTCAATACCTCTGCGCCATCTTGTGGCAATGAATATTTGGTAATTTTGCTCATGTTCCATTGTTTTCAGAATTCGTTATACGTTGATTACATTCTGACAAATTTGCACACTTGGAGCTCGCTGTACCAATGAATAAAGTAGTGTTGAGTCTGTTCTAATTTAGAATCGTGGGCCACACCCCAGTCCTTCGTGTGGGTTTCAAAAAGTTCGAAAAAATAACCTTCATGATGTCATGACTTATTTTTGATTTTTTTCCCCTCATATTCAACGATATTAAAAAAAATGTTATCAATATTTATTCATCTAAATTTCAGTAATTAATTCAATTTCTATTATTTATTTATTTTCAATTTTTATTGTTTGATTAACTATGAAATAGTCCCAAAGAAAATGGAATGAGACTGTTTTAAGTTTAAGCTTTAATTGTGGTTTCAAGGCAACTACTTTATGATAATTATACCCACATAAAATTAAATAATCAATCTTAATTCTTTCATCTTTGATCGTAAATCGTAAAATGTGTTTTCCTAGAATCAATAAATCCAAAAGTCGATGGGATAAGTGTTTTCTTTTAGTTTGTTTTTGGACTGGATCAGAATGGAATGAAAATGTAGAGACGAGCACAACATTAATCTCTACTTCATCTCACGGTTACATTATATTTGTTTTATCAGGTGTTGTTCTGTAGACTTCTATCTGCTATTAGTTTCCTGAACATTCACCCTATGGACTCAAATTTTATTTAGTTAGCCACTCTGTATCCCTAATAGAAAATAAGGCATTAGGAGGTATTTGCGAATCATTTTTCTGTCTCTTTTGGGAAGAAAAGGCTAAGGACATTTATTTATTTATTTGAATGTTAAATCCCCTTTCAAACGCTATTATGCAAACTTATCCTTAAGTTGTTAAAGAATGGAGAAAATGAAGTACAAAATTTGGGACATTTTCATTTTGAGTGAAGGTTTGGAGATGGAATGAATAATTTTAGATCGTGTTACGGATCAAATTTATATATATATATATATATATATATATATACTAAGGAGCATAATGCTACTGAAACAATGAGTGTATGGACCAGAATGTCTGCAGAAAGGTTTTAAGTGGAAAGTTTGCCTGAGTTAAAGGAAAGATACGGAATGAAGAAGGTGATGTGCATAGAAGAACAAAGTTTAATTCATTTGCTAGATGAAAGTTTTTTTTTTTTTTTTTTTTTTTTTTTTTATAACTGGACCCCCTATACTTCTAGGTAATTGAATATTCCTATAAAAGAATATAAAGTTAATATAATTAATTGAATATTTAAATCATTTATCAACATTTTACGAGTTTCATTTATACTTATATCCCATATTAACTCTAAACGGGTTGTCAAGACGGATAATTATGTATAATTTACATTTGCGGATATTTATACATATTATGTACAAAAAAAATGCTTGGATAAATTACCTAGGTAATTATGACCTTATCACTCAAATGAAAACAAATCCTTATTCATTCATTTCTTTTCCTTTTGCTTTTTTTGCATTAGTTTAATTCCTCAAAAACGAGGGCTGGTGTGCAAATAACCATGCATAAATAAATATATTTTGTCCTAATAATAGTTATTGGATAATTAGATTCCATGGTATAGATATACTTTAATTATGATGGATTTGAAATATTTTGAAACAAGGAAAAAAGAAAATGAAGTCTCATGAAGATCTATGAATCTACTTTGAAGAGAGACATAAATAACTATTTTCCTATACATGTAGGAATAGGCATAAATTAGGCCCTATAGATGTTATACGTATGTACATACTTACTTTGAAAAACAAGGAAATGTGCATTTTTTTTGCATTTATAAATATATTTTATGAAGATATGGGTGCACTTAAAGTTATATACATATATAAGCCTTAAGCAACAAGAACATCGTTTTTTTTATAAAAAGCTTCATGCTTCCTTACAAAAAATTATTTTTTTTCCCCCATATTTTATTTTTCTTCATGCTTATTTTTGACATCAACGATCGCAGATCTTTAAAAATAAAAAATTCGACAATTGCATATAAATTCATTCCTTTATTTTTTCTGGTTGAACACTTGCATCTTTTAAGTGATTTTTTTTCTTCCAATTTTACATGTAGTTTATCAAATTTATATTTGAATCAAAGTAAAAAAAATTTGCTTCATATATCCTTAATTTGAATCCAACTCCTGATGATGTCTTTGCAAATATTTATTATTTAAAAAAAATATATATACTTATAATGGCAAACTTTTAACAGCGAATGAAATTTATATGTCCATATTTATTAATTAGGTACAAATTCATTTCGTCTGTTAAACAGTTTTGTTTTACTGTAGCAAAATAATTAATTGATTTTTTTTAACATTTGCAAACATCATTTTTCAAGAGTTCTTTAGCCTTAGAGTTTCTAAAATCCTTTAGATATTCAAATATGGCTGATACAATCTTACATATGATTGTATGAAGGAAAAGATTTTTTGCTTATTTCAGAATAGACCCAATATCAAATTTATGCAATGTATTTTTAATTTGTAAAACAAAAGCAACTACAATCAACTCAATATTTATACTAAAATAATTCCCTTAACAGTTTACCTATTTTACAAAAAAAAAATGCCTTGAAGAAGTTGATTTTGCTTATGAATGGATAATTAGTAACTAGGGCTATATTCATGCTCCAAATAAACCTTTTTTTTTACGTACTTATTTGGGTTGATATATTGATATTTAAATAATTTATTTTTTTTCTCAAATTTAGCTGATTGAACCTATAAACCCATATGTAAATTTTGAAGACTTTTAATTCATATTCCATCATTCATCAAAAAGGTTCTCAAGCCAACGAGATATCATATTAACAATATTAAAAAATATGGTATAAAGTACATACAAAAACCTGACTTGAAACAAGCAACAAAGTACATACTTTGAATATGCAGACCATAAGAATTCAACATTCCGCTTAATTCTTTATTGTTAACTTGTCAAATAAAGCCTTAAGAAAGAACATATAATACATATTTGATTTCCTGCTCTTATACTGTATTGAACCACATCTCACGTCTAAAATATGAAAATACTATATGACGCATTTCAAGAAAAAAAAATAATACATGATTTTATAATAAATCAAGGTATAGGTAAAGTGAATTATTCATATCCTTGTTATGAAGAAGCATTAAAAGTGCTTCCTTCATCGGATCAACTTGTATTTCTTCTTCAAGTATTAAAAGTGAAGTAAGAATAAAACGTCGTCTGAAAAGTCTAAAGCTACGAGAAGGGAAACACGTACATGGTATGTGATAGACAATGTTAGTTATGATGCTTGGTTGGATTGAAATGTGTAAAATTTATAGATAAATACACTAAGATATGCATGTCCATTAATGAGATCGGTAAATTTATACTCTTACTTCTTATCTAATTTCCTTTTAAAGCAAATTTAATCCCCAAATTATAAATGTATTAAACCTTTGTTACACTCCATGGGTAAATTTTGCCATAGATTATTGCATCATGTTACGTGTTATTCTTTCCTTGTTTTTTTATTTATTTGTATTGAATTTGAATTGCATTAGTGCAGGGGTGTCAAACTCATTTCACATCGTGGGGCACATACAATCCCTAGGTAGACGTCGTGAGCCAGACCATTAAATTTATAGCATATTTAGCTATAAATAACCAAAATATTATGCCTTCCCTTTGTTTTGATTTAAAGAAGAACAAGGACATTGTTAAATTTAACTAAAAATTTGTTGAACAAACCTTTTACAAAAACATTTTATAAAATTGCACAAACTTTAAGTTACTAATTATTATAATAATGAACTTTACATGAGATTACATGAGACTTATAAAGAAAGACTAACATGCGTTCCCTAGCGGTTAATTCATAAATTACATTTAATTAAAAAATTTAATCCATGTGTTATATATATTTTTTCCACTTTCAAATTATCCTGCAGGCCTGATTGAATCTCCACCTGGGCCGGTTCCGGCCCGTGGGCCGTATGTTTGACACCCCTACATTAGTGTGTTTTGCTTATTGAATTTATAATTCGGAGTGAAATTTACATGAGAAGAAAAATGGTGGCTTAACGTGAATGCAGAAGATGGTGATATTAATCAACTAGCACCCTGTAGTAGTACCTGGGTTTAGGAGAGACATCCGTGTCAGATATGTGCTTATCATCCAGAATACTTATAAATCAAAAGGTGACTGAGAACTTGATTTTGAAAAAAATTAAATTTATGACTATTTGATAATAATAATTATAATCATTCAACGTGTCTAGTCACAAAAAGCTAAATTGTCTTTGCATCAGTGTCCTAGTCTATGCTTAGAAGTTCATTTTTGGAGTGGCTATAGTTAGAAAACTTGTTTCCAATCCCGTAAAGACATCTTTGAGTTAAATAACACTTCATTCACTCAATACTAAAACATTGTCATCAAAACTGATCAATAAAATATTAAAATTTAGTGTTAAACTTTCATTTATTCTAGAGCTTTTGAATTTCATTGGTTATATATACATTTTGTTTATCCTGTATATAGATTTTTGTATTTATTCATTTCTTAGCATTTAGTCTTTCTATTCCTATATAAATACTTCAAAACTATTCAAACGTTGTTTTATAACAAGGACTGCAACTTTACAAGTTAGTTGTTGGAGCTATTTCGATAAATAATAAAAAGATTTGTAAAACGGCAAAATTCCTGTGTATTTTGAGATCCATAAAACTAAAAAAAACATGTGTCTTGTAACCTGAGGTAAATTTCAAAATAATGAACATTTCTTAGGAGTATCTTTGGACCTTACAACAAGATGCTTTGTCCAAAATTAATTTAACTAATTTGCATAATTGTGCATTAAGGAATTAAAAAAATAGACCTAATGTAAGAATTATTTAATATTAAAACTTTGAATAAAGTTCTTTGAATTAATATTAAGATAAAATCTCTATTCTAAAGAAACCCTAGTAAAGTAAAATTCATTTTACCTATGCATGTATGTTCCTTAATCTTCCCTTACTTTTCCTTTAAAATTTAATGTGAAAATGTTACTGGGGTTTTTGTTACCCCCAAACCATTAAGTCTTGTTTAAAGGAACTATTCTTAAAAGATATTTGCAAATCAATAAGAAATTTGTATTGATGAACAATTTGAGCATTTTTCAACTTTGTATCACATATATTTTTTATTTATTTCATATGGTAAAACTGACCATATATGAACATCATTTTTAGTATAGTCTTAAATTTAATATTTTTATATATTTCTAAAGGAATATATTGATATTATTTAAGCTAAAGAATTAAACTTAAGTTTGTTTCAATGTGGGATAAAAACAAAATTTAAGGAATACAAAAATACATATTCCAGATATAACAAGAAGTTTTGTGATAATCACCTTCTTTGTGTGTATTTTTCTTCTTACCTAATTGCTCCTTCTTTTAGAAACTAAAAGAAAAGTCAACATCCAATATAATATTCACTATTTTGTTCTACAAAACCTCAATAAAAAGAAACATAACAATGAATATTTGTCATAAAACGGCAGAAAAACTAGATACAAAATATCTAGAAGATAAATTTGTAAATTATGTCAAAGAAGAAACAAAACATGCAGTGCACAAGGCAATAACTCCTGTATTTTTTTTTTTTAAACCGGGGTTTTGTAAGGCCCCCAAAAAGTAATATGAGGGTTCCATTAATAATAAAATGATTTTACAAGTTTGTTTTATATTCATTTAATAAAGGTAATACAAAACATTTACCATTAAAATAATTTGTATTCAGGGAATGACAAAGCAAAAAAAGAATTTTTTTTTTTAATATCTGAAATACAATAAACTACCAAAGAAATAAATCTACAATGTTAGTGAAATGAAAAAGAGGTTCAATATTTATTCGCAATTAGGTCATAGCTCTACCTATGTGGAAAAATATTTTTGAATATATAACATATATTTTAAATCCAATTATGAACTTTTCTTCAGTTCGTTCTCTACGTAGAAGAGAAAAAAGTATAAAACTTATTATTCTGTGGAAGTTTCCACCCCATTAAAAATTAAAAATACTATATATGTATATAATATGAAAGAATATTAATAAATTAAACTACGTTTTATAAATTAAGTTCACAAAATGTAATCATACATATGTTATATCAAATCAAATAAAATAAAAAGGATATTTTACTCATATGTAAATCATATCAAATTAAAAGTATTCAAAGAGTTTCTTTAATGTATAAAAGTAATCAAATTACAAGAATTAGGGAAACAATATGTAGTTTAAATACGTAATTTAAATACCTAATTTGAATAATTAGTCCTTGTGCTCTTTACTTTTTGCATTGACTGCTCTACAAAACATCTTCTGGAGGACTTAAGAAAATATTCTATTAAGGGTTCTAGATTTTTATCGAGATATACCCATATAATATATTTCATAAATCTTAACCATTGAATGTGCTCTTCAAGCAGTCAATGGGTATCTCATTCACATCTTTTGACTCAGAGAACTTGAGGTCATCCGGAGATCCCAGAGGCTTTCTTCTCAATGTATTGCCATATAAAGAGTAGCTTAGAGCATTCAAATTGAGAAATGCCCTCATTTGTCATCTTTTCACTCCTCTGGTGTCCACATCAGCAGAACTCTTGTCTTAGTCATTGACTTGGACTCAGATCCTTATTCAACCTCCTTGTCATGGTTGTTTGAGGCAACTTCAGTTTCCTCGAGAGACTTCAAGTAGAGGTTGAAATATTTTCATTTATTTTTGTCCTCAGCTTCTTTTACTTTCTCCTCTGACCAACTTGTATATGGTCTTCCTGACCTTGGAACGTCTTTCAAATCCTTAATCCTCTCTAGATAAATTAACTGACATTTTTCACTATATGTTTTCTTAACAAAGTTTTAATTAATTATTCTTTAGTTTTTTCTCTAGCAGCGACAACGGTAATTAATCTCTTTCTACAAAATGTTTTTTATTTTTTGTCTTTCACCTTATTTACATCATAACTATGTTGTTGTCATAGCTACAAAACTTCTAAATTGCTCAAGAAATCATTTTTATATTCCTACATAAGGACGTTACAATCCCAGAAATAAACGTATGGCACACCCAGCAAATATACACCTAATATGATACAACAACATCAAAATGACTTAAGAAATCTATAGCTTAAAAAATGAAGATTCTTTTATAAATAAAATAAAATGCCTTGCTTAACATAATGGAACTATCAAATTTTAGCCCAAAAAAAAATGAGAATTTTTCCATTGATTTTCATAGTTAAAACAAAACAAATATTAAAAAACTTTGGAGCACACATTATACAAAAATGAATAAACCATAATAAAAAAATTAACAGTAATGAAAGATAAATGCAATTATCATAGAAAAGCTGGAAATTATTGATTCTTGATTTCAATTTTTTTTTTTAACATAAAATGTGTTAAGATTATTTGAACAATGATTTTTATTTTCTTTTTTCCTCTAAGGTCAGTTTTATGTTGATCTGGAGTTATTATAAAATCAATACATGAATTGTAAAAAAAAAAGAATCAAATTGCAAAATGGTAAATACACAATTTCCTCTAAAGATCTTATTTACTGTTAAGACACTATAGAAATATTTATTTTTTTACTTCTATCAAAGCCATATTTAGTCCTATGTGATAAAAAAAACATTATTAAACAAGTCAAACCAATATTTATCCTCTATTCATATCATCATATGAGTACATGAGGCTACCTTACCATAACCTTATTATTTTGTTATCTTTTTGAGTATCTGTATAAAGAAGTATTTTTGAGTGTGATTTATATCAGTGTTTTCCAACGGATTTAAAGGAATGTAAATTCGTTACTCAATTATAATCCACCCACACAATCCTAAAATCATAAAGAGAGAAAAAGTAAAGTTTTTTTTTTTTCTTATTCGTTTTTTTTATGCTCATAGAAATGAGTCTAAATGGTAATATAAAAAAATTAATGGTTTTAACATGGTTCATATACATAAATGTATACTAATATGCATATTTATACTTTTTTCGTTCGTTTTACATGATTTTGATTTTTTTTTTCGAGTCAAAAAAAAAATATTAGGTATTATCTAATAATGGACCCCCATTTTTTCTTTTGGTTCTTTTTATATCTACATACATAGATGGTTTGAATTATTATGCATTTTTTTACCATAAAAAAGAATGAACCTTGACGAACAAGGCAATTGTATATTAATGCAAGCACACATAAGGGTCAAAAATGTGTTCAATCACGTCATTTACATATATTAGTATGTATATAGTAAATTAGGGTTTTGATATTGAGGTAAATGGTTGTGTCACGTTTGAAGTTTTATGTAACCAATCATTATAGTCATATGATAATGTACAATGTGAAATCATACAAGATATGACTAGAAATGGGAAATTTGTTGAGAAATATTGCTATTAAATAAATAAAATATTCATAGGTATTTTTTATAAGCGTAAAAAAATTGTGAATCTTTTTAAAACTTATATATATTTATGTCATAAAATTATCAAAGTATAAGTATTTTCAAAGTAAAATAAATAATATTAGTTACTTTACTTTATTTAATATGACCACATTTTCTTTGAATTAATAGTATACTGAATATTTTCAAGCACAAAAATTACGAGAACAAAATGTTCAGTCTCTTTTTAAATTTGTGTTTACTTTATATTTTCCATTTGGAACATTCTAATAGAGTCTGCACAGATTAATTGACTGCTAGATTATTAAACCTTGATTTTTTTGATAGAGTATCAACAAGGAATGCAGAAATATGTACAAACAAGCACACATGAAAAATATCTGGGGACTCAACAGTCTCAATGTATGTATTTCCAAGGCTTTATGAAGGTCAGCAATCCTTACATAATTACAACTCTGAGGGACTCCATACTAAATTTCCACCTTTCTTCCTTCTCGTGAGACTAATTTTTCGTGAGCATGTTATTGTACAGATGTATCCGTACTACGTGGATATTAATAGAGGCCCAACTCAGGGTTCCACCCACCCACACGTGTACGTATGTACATATATACAACCATATAAAATTCAATTAGTTTTTGGTTTTTTTTAAAATTATTTGAGTAAAAATATAAAGCTATTCATGTATGTATAACGTTAAACCCAAGCCAAGTAGCCAGTGACAATGCACTTGAAATCACATTAAAGGGTCCTAAGGACAGGTTCAATGACTCTCTTTCTTGATTGAATGGATCATTATATATTATAAACAATGTACATTTACAAAACGAAAAGAAATTTAATTTCAAATATGGGGGATATATTAAAAAGGTGGATCTCTCTAATTAATATAAATTAAAATTCGAGAAATAACATGACTTCCACGCCTTTATTTACATTGACTCAGTATGGCATTCTTTTAAAGGATAATATTTCCTTCATTTTCTATGTACATATTTCTAGAGTAACTATGTTTGGGCTCAATGTGTATTTAAGAGTACATATCATCACCAAGAATTGATCATATGACTTGTGCATTCATTTGATTAAACTGGAAAAATCAAAGAGGAGCCAAATCATAATATTTGGATATAGCCTTAATATTGTTTCTAGGAAATTGTTTGTTCTTATTATAATATTACATAATATGTTCACATCTGATTTTTTTACTTTTTTTTCTCTATATAAGCATCTCTAATATATTCAGCAATAGTTAAAGTAATGATTAAATACACATATGTATGTTTTATTTCCCTCTCAGTTTATCTAAACGTCAATCAAGGCTACAAAACGGACACTTTAAAGGATTTTTTTATTCAAATTTCCCTTAAAAAGTTGTAAAAGTATATATCAAATTGTTCTTCTTTTGAAGTTATGCTCTAACTCAAATGGAACTTGATCATGTTTTATAAATGACTTGTTAATTTGAGCCGTCATGCCAATTTGTCAAACAGAGATCTATAGTAAAAAGTGTGCAAAAAAAAGTATATCCAAACTTGATAAAGAGGTTAATATCATCGGATCCGTCCAATATGTTCATTACCAAATCAAGTTATGAAAATAAAATATATATTTTTTTTAAATATAATCATTTCATTACGAGCCCTACGTGTTAAAAGTATATTCATTGAATGTTAATGAATTCAAATTGAATTTACTTCAAAACAAATACTTTAATTTTCTTCAAACTTTCATGTGTTATAGAATATATAAAAAAGAGTACAATCTGCGAAGATTCTAATTTTTATCAATATTGTTTCTACCTGATTAAAATCAAAATCAGATAAGTTAAGACTACAAATTATGTTAAATAGAAGAAACGATATATCAAATATACATTTTGAGGAAACTTTTCTACACTCTAAAAATATATTTACATTATATTTATATTCAAATAGTAACACTGGCAATGAGCTGTTATCATTTTTTATGCTCAATACTATTTTGTTAAGATTTGACCGAAAGAGAAAATCACTTGATGGTTTGATACGGAATCGATTAATTAATTGATGACATAATAGTATTAATACTTTTTTTTTCTTTAAAACAATGGCTTAAATAATTTGCAAAAAAAATTTTAGTCATATTTTGAAGTGTGTTGATGGGGATTCAAAATGTCTCTTGAATTGACTCATGGGTACAGTGTCTTTAGTTTTTTTTATAAATACATTTCAAAAAGTATTGTTAAAATATATATATTTAATACTTATTTTATGTATAGAAGATTCATTTCTATATACTTTAAGTGCATTCTAAGCACATTTATGCACAATGCATTTTCCTCCTTTCTCTCTCTCTCCCCTCTCTTACACATGAATGCCAAAAAATCATTTGTTAATATATATATACTCATTGTATAAGCTCTTTTTCTTTACAAAAGAGATTTTCTTTTCCAAAAGGCAAGGGTAGGGATTTTTTTTAGTAGCATTTTTACATGGAATGCCACATAAATTTTAATCATGATAATCCTGGCAGAGGAAAAAATCATAAATTATGCATTCATTGTACCAAATACTAATAAGATCATCACCATTTAGCAATATATAAAAATTAATCATCTTATATTAAAAGGGATACATATTTGCTTTACTTAGAAAGGCATTAAAAAGCATAATATATGGTAAATGTAAGTAACTTTATGCAAAAATATCATAAATTCTTGGTAAAGGATTTGTTTTGTGTTCAATGCTCTTATCATTAACTACAAATTATGTACAATCTGTTGCCACTGTATGTATAATCAAATATAATTTTATTACCATAAATAATTATCTCTTATTAAAAATCGTAAAAAGATAAATTAGGAATTTTTTTATGCTGTAAGAATATATTAACTTTATTTATTCTTATAGTATGTAAGTAGTATACAATTACAATAAATTGAATGTAATCATCTATTGGATAAAGGCCTAATTTCTACTTTTCTTTTCTTTTTTGTAAAGGCATCCTTACTAATAAATAAATATACAATGTATTTTAAAAACCAGGATTTGGGTGGATACATTTACAAAACCTCTCCTATAAAAAGAATTGAATTAATTTCTTTTGTTCAAAGGCAAATTAGATCTTTTTTTTTTTACTTTTAATTATATTAGGCTAAATTACTCTTACAAATTTTAGGAGGATTACGTAAGTTATACTCAAATACGTTGTTGCTTAGGAATGGGGCACCTAATATATATATATATATATATATATAGGATAAAAAGAAATACAATTTGCTCAATAAATTTGAAAAAAAGTTAATGAAGGTGTGTGCGGGATGGAAAAATCATTTTTGTGTAGGAATTTAGTGATGTGTCATGGTTTGAAGGATATATTTTAAATATTATATACTATTTAAATTTATAAATACTATATTATATTCTTATAGGTAATTTTTTAATAGCTACATCACAAATAGGCCCCCAATAGCTTCCAGGACTTGATTTATCGTTTTTGATGTTTGTTTTTTTACTTTTTAGAGTAGACAGGTTGTCATCATTTTTGACCGTGTTTCCCTCAGGGCGGATTGTACAAATTTTATATGAAACATTTGTGTTTTTAAAGATAGAAAAAAGATATACATTCGCACTTTAGTAGTTCCATTAAACTATATAGAAGTTTATATAGGAATAAAGGCCTGTAACACGCCTTGTGTGATCAAAGGACTCAAAAATACCACTCGAACTCATAAAAAACGTCTATTTTACAACTATAATCAGGGCCTTAGTCACAAACAACTATTTTGGTCTTCCCTAGTTCTCAATAATTTCAATTAAGTATGTTTCTTTTGTATTTATCTAAGCAATTAGCAAGTAGCTACTACCTTTATGAGAGAGTCCTGTGATACAAATGACGTCATGGATATTATTCTTATGAAACCAGAACCTCCTACGTTATTCCATCTATTTATTTACATACTCATTAAGTAAGTACAAAAACTATATACGTACAATGAGAAAATTGTTTAAAAAAGGGTTTAAAAAATAACTTTTTGAATTAACTAGCAAAATATTTATATATTAAAAAAGAGAAATATGTATCAAATCAAGGATTTGAAATCATCTTGAAGCCTCAAATGAGGTCCAAAAGACTTTATATAAATAGAAAAATATAGAAACTATAACATATTTTTATGCAAATCTGTGGGTGTCTAGGATTTTTCTTCTTACGTCTTTTGTATATGCAATTGATTTGCAGTTGGAAACAAGGAATTTTTTTGTACTATGATTTCATATTGCAAAATATGTATGTTGCTCGAATGAATATTCGAAATATCGGATAAATCTGTCCTGAGTTTTTGTATTGAGGGCCTCTCATAGTAGGTAGGAACTTCAGTAAATAATACATCTCGTACAGTTCCCTTTTCAATCCCTCTGAATTAAAATAATTAAATCGTAGGCCTATACTATTTACCCTATAAAGAAAGCCCGAGGCTCTTACTACGATATGTAAATGCTTATATGTACATATATAAATTGAAGATAATTAATAATTGATTTTGTCCATATTTGTTCCTCACTCCCACATTGATAGTCACTTAGATTCGCTCTCAATGAGTCAAGTCATCTACATAAAATTATAGATATTTTTTTACAAAAAAAAAAAAAAACTTCTTGATTCTCTCTTTATGAGCTGTATCTATGTAAATCCACTACTTAATGATAAAAATCTTACATACAAAAATCCATAATTGTTTTTATTCTACCCAAAATACTTCATTTAGAAGGTTTCGTTTTATTTTATGTTTCTTTATGATCCTTATTTCCTCTACTTTTGTTATTTTGACAAATTAAAAAACAACAAATTTAATTTTTTCATAGTGGCAGCCATTTTTAAAACATCATGGCCATAATGTTATTTACTTCTAATAGTAATAATAATAACAAAAAAAACCAGTATTCTCTCAATTTGCGAACATTTGCTTTAATAAGTGGCCATTTGTTTTTTTGTATTCTAGTACAAATCTCAGAGGCAATTTGTTGAATGAGGTGCCCATGAGGATTCTATTACAGTTGGCCTTCTACTTAAAATTATAACTACAAATTATATAAATGTGATCTTTAATACTTAAAAATTGGTATTAGTGTCAATTTCCAGGAAGAAATATTTATAAGCATTGCTTAGAAATTACAATTATTAGTAAAATTATTAATGATTTAATAATAAAAAATTATCTTAGTCAGTAAATGGAAAAAATCATTCACTTTTACAAATAAAAGAGTTATTTTTTGAAAACTACATATTTTTAGGATTTTTTCAATTACGTGTGCAATAATGGAAATTTCATTTAATTGAATTTCATCCATTTTTAGACAAAAAGTCTTTAATTGAGGGTTCGAAATTTGATGTTTCAAAATGGAAAGAAAAAGACGTTTTACAGTGATAAAATTTTAAACTTTTAAAGCATATTTTTGTACCCCAAAGTGCCTATAATTCGATGAAAACATGTCAATATAGTCGAAAAGATTCTCACGTCTTTCTGTCCTTGTCTGAGAGTAAATGGATTGTTAATCTTTTTGGAAGAGTGATTAGAGCATACAAAAGCAACTGTTCATCAATCAATTACACATCTTTTTGTCAAAATTTAAATTAGATACTAAAAGTTAATAACACTCACTAATTGGATAAACCACAAATCTTGGTTTCACGATCCTGTAATGTGTATCATTCAGTATATTTTATTCTAGCCCAAAATGAGAGATTTCGTGAGTACAACAGTTATTTCTTTAAGGAAGTTTTTCACAAAAGGAAACATGATCGTTATAATTATATATCTTTTATCCTAAGGACATGTTAGTGTCACAATGAGGAAATTTTGAAAAATCGTTTTTGACTGACGTGTAACATTTATGATACAAAGCATTTTATTTTTTTTAAATAATAATTATATTCAAAGGTCGAAAATTGTAATATCACGTAGAGTCGATTCACTTCCTTTTTTTTTTTTTTTTGTTATCAATTTCCTACTACTAATTAGTGCTCTGAACACATTTGGCTTGAGCTCACTTAAAACTCTTTTTAAGTTTTGAACAATTCCCTACATTTAAATAAAGAACAAATCAACAATTGGAAATAATCGTCCAACAACCACCTGATTTTTCCTTGCTTTTTGGAAAAGGGAAGGTGATGAGACACGTTAAAGATGACTTTGTGATACAGTCTCAATATAAGGCTGTGTGGCTTATTTCATTAAGAGAATAAGAAATACAATATAAGCTGTTTGGTTATAGATATCTGCATATTATATGCCTTGACTTTAGGCAGGTCAAGGGCATTTGTGCCATTGTGGTTGATTCTTATGAAATACATTTTCAAATTACGAAACGCATTTATTTTGTTTTCTTTCAGTTGGCAAATTCAAATTATATTATGTATATATATATATATATATATATATATATAAATTTTGAGTAATGAAGTCAAAGTGTTCAATTGTTTAGGATGATATGAACATATATATATATATATATATATATATGCCCAAAAATGAAGAAGAGAGTAAAAAAAAAAAGGGAAGAACTTTGGTGTTTATTAAGGGGTGAACATACTTTGTGTAGTAAAGAAAATAAAGGAATATCGTTGAAACAAACAACGTCTTTAGTCAAATTCTGTATACATTTATAATGATATAAATACACATATGTTTTGAGCAAATATTCATTTATAAAATGTTTTTTTTTCTTTGTCTGTATTGTGTTAAATGAAATGACATTGTTTGGATGTCTAACCCCCTCCCGCCCCACTCTCAAAATAGACAGATTAAATCCATTGTATACTATTTTATTATACATACATATTTATTATTATTATCCACGCATGTAAGTCTACAAATATGTATAAAACAATTTTATTCATACTACTACTATGTAGGGTTCTCCCTAATTGACTTGGTTTTAGGCATGGTAACGAAATTAATCATATTTGTATAAGTTATGGCTTCATTTTTATTCGTAGCAAAAAAAAGCTTACTAATAGAAAAATAGAATTATACTACTTTCATAATGTTATTACAGGCCCTTCATTAAAAACTTTTGATTAGAAACTCTTCTATGGATGTGTCAATTATAATAAAGCTTTTCGTTATTACATATCTGACAAAAAGACAAAAATAATTTTTGCTTTAAAATCCTTAATTATTAAGTTAATTATTTTTCTACGTAATTTGATTATAATAAACACTTTTTGAAAATGACATTGTGTCAGAGTACTAATAATATGATGTAGATGAATCAACAGCTGACAATAAATTATTTTTGAATATTAACTGTGTGGGGATACTATAGGATACTTTATTATTCGATATCATATGGCTTTTTTTGAAGCAATCAATATTATTCTTTTTGTTTATGCCCTAGTCAATATACTATTAGAAAACGTGATTGTTAGATAGCCAAGCAAACAAGGATTTTCAAAAACCCTTTCAAAAACAGTAATACCCTGAACAGTGATTGATTTTGCAGATATTCCCGACTGTTTATCAATGCTAGAAAATATTATTTTATTTATTTTGTACTTAATTAAATGTTAAATTTTATTACATGGATATTTAAATGATAAACCAAACTGTAGTATATGTATGCTTTACTAATTCCTTGATCCACTCATTTCATTCTAAATATCTTTATGTACCTTTTATATCTTTTAAAATTGAGCATTCTCTTTTTATCAGTCATTTATTTCTTCCTTTGCCCAGTGTGGGTTTCTAGCTTCCACGAAGTCCGAGTCGCTCCTCTGTCCTTATTTTAAATCATGATACTATCTACATGGAATAAATGTCAAATTGTTCTTACTAGCCCATGTAGTTATATTCATTTCGGGATTTGTGTCGTTTCCATGTTTTTATACTGATATTCTAAATATTTTTAGGTAAGAAACATCATACGTATTTTAAGGAAGATTTTACTGATCAGATCCGGACTAAACCGAGTAGTGTTAAACACAACAATTAATATAGAAATTGCATTGAGTCTAATGGAACCAGAACACGGAGTTAAGAGTCCCTACACCCCGCTCGTTCATTAATATCAATGAGTAAGACATATTTTTATAAAAATAAATATTTCTCTTTCCCCCAATTGATAAATTGATACTGGCACCTCTGATGAAGTCTATTTCACACTTCATAGCAATTTACACTGTATCTCTTGGCCTTTCTCCCGAAAAAAAGCCTAAAATCTGTTGTTAATTAACCAATTCATTCAAACTGTGAGACAAATATTCATGTAATATTAGGTAATTATTCTCATTAGATAATAATTAGTGTAGAATCAATCAAGGTCCCATAGACTAATAATGAGTAAAAGAAGTGGAAAGTCGACAGCTGACAATAAAATATGTTGATGTTTTAAAACAACCATTGTGATGAGTAAACATCAAATAAGTTATTTCCACTTAAATGCTTAGAAATACATGTACATATTCGGTCTTTTATATCGGATTAACTAATAAACAGCCTTTTTTGAAGGACCATAGCGCATCCCTTCCCCCACAATATGAGGTACAGGGTACGTCATAAATTTTGTTCAAAATATGTGTATATATGATGATCTACTTTTGGTCCTCTAACCTTGGTTCATTTTCCTATTAGAAATTAAATTCAAAAATGTTTAATTATTATTTGAAACAAATCACGCTTCCCTCAAATATAAACAGGAAATGTATTTACTTATTTATTTATTTGAAACATCCACAAAATATGTACATACATATATAATATGAACATGAAGGATAGATAATAATTGTGTCTCTCAAAAAAAAAAGAAAAAAAGAATCCTTGCAATTACCATTGCATTCAAAACAAATAACTATTAAATACATACATACTATATTTAATATTGTTGCATTTGTGTACCTTCATTTAAGGAAGATTGATTATAATAAATAATTTCAATGCCTTAAAGAGTTGTTTATATAACCGTGGAATTAAGTTTGTTTGATCATGTTTCACTCTGGTAGCTCAAATAAGTACAAGAGAGACTCTACGTCATTTATAAGGGTACTGCTATTGAAGATTTGAAAAACAACAACAACATATTTATATGTGCAATATTCTATGGATCATGCAAATTGAATTTGATAATGAGGCTCTATTATTATTCTGTATTTTGCTGTTGCAAAATACATATATTTTAAATGTTTTGTATTCCCTTATGAATTAGTAATAATAATTAATTAATTAATTGATAAATATTTAATATTCATGAATATTGTTAGATACATAAAAAAATAATATTTGAATTAAATACGAGGATTTGTTACATGTAATTTAATACATATTTTAATTCTCTATAAAGTGTTTTGACATGACATCATCATTTTGAAAGTCAGTCATTTTGAATGAAAATATAGACAGCTAAATTTTATAAGAATCAAAACTTTTACTCCAATCCAAACAAAAGTTTAGTTGCTTTTTTTTTTCATTTTTAAAGCCATTATATGAAGTTTCCAAAATTATGTTTCTTTTAGAAATTTGATGATTTTGTTTAGAAAATAGTAATTATATCAACAATAATGCCTCCAATAGGGTGTTACTTTTACGTTTATTATTCAATCTTCGTTTTTGTACATATTCTTTTTGTTATTTGTAATATAACGTCATCATTCTGGTAGCCAGCCATTTTGAATGAAAACATATTATATGAAAATAAAAATCCTTGCTTTTAGATGTACAATATATTCTACAAATTAAAGCATATGAAAAATACATAAATACTTATGAATAAGTGATATTCTAAAGCTTTCCATCTTGAAAGTTATTTTCAATTAAAAACTGTAATATTAAAATATAATTATTCGACTTATAATTTAACAAATTATTTGTTGCAAAGAATGCAAGGAGTTAACATTCTGTATGAATATATTTTATCGTTGCTTTGATGAGAACATTATATCTTCAATCATTTATTGTTATAATACTAATCACATCCAGGACCCTCATCAAGTAATTGGCGTTTGCTAATTAAAAATAAAATCATCATTAAGGGATCGACATTTAAAGTGTCCGTGCATCATAAGCATTGCAAAGTTATTTTATTATAATTACTTATACCATAGACAATAAAAACTTTTGACCATCAAGTTTCAATTTGTTTTTCTATTTAATTTGAAATTTATTAATTTTGGCACTTGAATTCCTTTTGATTCATCATTAATGGACTCAATTAGATTGTTTAATTCACAAAAAGACTGACCGCCCCTTAAAAAAATGATTTTGTTCTGTAAAGAACAGCTAATTCATTGTCAAATAATTAATTTAAATTACATAAATTATAGATCAAGCCAAACTGTTTAAAGCCTAATGATGATACCTATCTACATACTTATCATAAATCATTCAAGATAATGTCATGAAAGGATTTGCAGATGTTGAGTATCAAACTGTTTCAGATATGAATATACAATGTATGTATATATTTATTTTGAAGGAGTTACATGGATGCAAAAAGTACTTCTATGTGATACAATACAGATAACTAATTACGCATATTTGGCAGCTGAAATTAATTGCATTGCAAATTGGGGGTTCAATCTTTTTAGATTAACAGTATTTTTTTTTATTATTTTTTTTACGTATTGACGCAGAAATAAAAATAAAAGAAAAAAAAGAGTCAAACCACATGCAGGCATTTTGAACTATGAGCTTTAAAAAAATAACTATAGTATGTACGTAATTCATGGGTTAGAACATATATATATATATATATTTTATCAAAAAAGCAAAGGTGTGGACTTGAGTATCAAGGCTTGGGCTTTAATTTGATGACAATTAACTCGATTTGCCCAAATGTTGATTACTTGACTTTGACTTCCAACTCAGTGACTTGATATTTGAGCCTTTTTGACTATTGAAGACTTACTATAAATGTTTATTTGTTTACAAAAATAAGTAATTTTTTACAAGTTTTTGAACTCCTTTAGAAGAAAGGAGTGTTTAAATAATGTGTCTGCCACATTATATGTATGTCTTAAAAAATATGAATCCATGTATTTTTAAAATACTCAAGATCTTGTTTAACCCTACTTTGCCCTTTATATTTGAGGTATCATAGCAAGCAATCATGAATCAAAGTAACTCGAAATATATGTATTTTTAAAATTGCTTTAACTTACTTTTTTATAATGAACAAGACAGGATTGTAAAAGTATGGACATTTATCATTTGAGATGAGGCTTATTGACTTTGATTTTAGCTTTAAAGACTTTAGGCATGTAAATGAGTGATTTTGTCTTTGCAAACATATACGTATTACCCTATCAACTAACCCATGGGTTGGAATAGACCTTTTGAGTACATGTTGGTTAAATGTTCATGTTAACATGTCCTTATTAAATGATGAAAATAAAAGCGATGTAATTTTAAATGTTGAAATTTATGTATTTCAATTGCAATGAATGATTCTCTATCAATGTGATAACGTTTTCTCTCAGCTTCCCTGATTTTAAATCAATTAACAGATTGTTACAGTGTTTATGAACTTGGCTCAAGCAGAACTCAGTTATCAGCAAAAGAAAGAGGAATGTTTTTGACTTTAAAAAAAAAGTGGGGGGGGGGGGTGTTATTCACTGAATTACTATTTGAAGGTTTACAGACTTGATTTTCCTTACTTCATATCCCAATTGTGTAGACCAATTTGTATAAGTTATTTAAAATACAAGATGAATTGAGATATTAAAACAAAGTTTATATAGACTCCAATGTCAGTTCATAAATTTGTTACCCTTTTCACTCCAATTCATCTGCATAAGTACACACCTAACATTATAGGTACTGTTGCTTGAGTAAGAAGCACACTGATTTGTACAAATATAGGCGGAAGCCATTTATTTCCTCGTAATGAACAGACAGGTCAAGAGTTCATAGACTTAAAAATTATACATAAACATATGTAGTATGTATAAACCATAGAATGACTTTATGTTACTTTGAGGTATGTAAAAAAAATAAACCCCAAAAAAACACACTCACGCAGAGGAGTGAGAATTATTGTTGTTCACAGTCCTGATATTTACAGGCACATATGTACACGGACTACTCCTCACAAAAATAAACATCGTTTCAATTCGATAATTGTGGGGTTCACGGCTAATAAACTTTAATTTCCAAGTACATATGGCACGGATAAGGAAGACGAATAATAATAATGGTTATTATTATTAGGTATAGCCATTATTTGAGACACTTAATGGGTAGATCTTGAAACTATGCATATATGTAAAAAGCAAATGTCACACAATTTGATACATATTTGATATTTGTACATGCGTATATACGTTCATTCTAGAATTATAATTGCAAAAATGTATATTTGAACTTTTATTGTGAGCCCTTTAAGAGGCCTTTATTTTGTCTGAATGACCTATCAGATTTGTGCAATTAATAGTGATAATTACAGACAAAGGGAGGATAATGCATGAGCCCACTTGTTTATCTATCTATATTAGTAATATCATGTGACGTCATCATATTTCTAGAACAAGAAGGGTGAAAGGTCTACTAACACTTTGGAGAACAAATTATGAAGTACATTTCTCAATGGGCATATATAACATAAATATACACATTTAACATTTAGTCTTAGAAACAGGGAGCCAAACTAGCATGGTCTATTAGAGGGATAAATGTCTTTTTAGCCACTCTACTCAAAAAGCTATTTTAGTATAGGGATAAACAACAAAAGGTAGAGGAACCTTTCCTTCTATAAATATATTATCTCATTAACATAAAAATTTGTATTTTGTTGTTAGTTGTCGATATTTTTACTTCATTTCCCCTTTATTCGTGTTTTTTACGTTGATTGGTTGAATTTGAATCAGTTTTGGCTATACTGTGAACAATACTCTATTATTAAATGAAAAATAGTTTCAATGTTGGTAAGAGTTGGCAAACTACCAAATGATCTTGCGTCTTTTTGGAGGAAAGGTTGCGAGATACAATAGAGATTACAACGTGACCTTTTTTTATTTTTCAAAGTCCTTGGATAATGTTTCCTTATTACTTATGGTTTTTGCTTTATTTATTCAATCTATGACGGTAGCGAAAATGCTCAATTAAAGGAATATTGGACTAAATTTATTTATTACTCATCATTCAATAGCAATTTAATTGCCGATATATGAACCTTTGCATAGTATTATATATGTATAAATATGGAAAAAGAAACAATCTAGAAATGATAAATGTCATTAAAATACATAATATATAAACGAGGTGGCCATATAAAGTTAAAGATGACTATAAAATAGGGACAAACAATTCTCTGGGATTGAATTTAATATGGTACAATATACATACATTGGTATGCTATAGAAAAATAAATATAAATAAATTTTGTCAATAGTTGAAATTACCTTAAATTTCTTGTATATGTATATCAATAATTTAAAATCATAGGATTGATATTTCAGGAGTGAAATGCCTTTTTAGTACAATACATGAGCCAGCACTAAAGTAAAAAATAACTTCAAAATTAAGTAATAATTATTAGAGCATTGAAAAAAAGAAAAAAGAAAAAAAGGAAACCCCTCAAAATATTTTAAACTTGCGTGCTCTTGACGTTTAGTCATTTAGTAGTAACCGGGGTACTAAGAGCCACCTTTTAAGAAATAAAAATTAAATACTTAATTTTTTTTGACAAGGTCTAATTACTTTTTTGTAAATAGTTGGCTTCACAGTATAAATTTGTGTACAAAATGATTTGAAAGAAGATCAAAAGAGTTAAAGTAATTTGCTCATGGTCAAAAATAACTGTATATTATTTCAAAATTTGTAGCATTTAACACCAAAATAACGAGTTTTGCAACACATTAATGGTCTATCTACATATGGATATGTATGGTATGTATGTAAAAATATGATTATGTCTCACTCAAATGAAGAACGAATCCAATTTATTTCCATTCTTTCAAAAATACATATCAATGTAATGACCAATAAAGCCAAAAAAAAAATATATTGTTAGTTCTGAGTGTTGAATAATTTTATTCTTTTAAACAAAAGGTTAAATTTGCAAAAATGATCAAATATTATTTGATCACATCAAATATTCTATGTGTGTGTTATATCAAAAGTGCAAAATCTTATCAAAAAATCTATTACAATATCAAAAAAATTAACATTTAAAACAAAAAGTATTTTGATTGCTTCTTAATTGACCTTTTATACTTTTATACATGTATTTAAACATGTGAAAAACACGACAGTTATCAGGGGTCTACAACAATAGACTTTCTGTCATTTTATAGGAGTTTTATCGTATTTAATCTTTTTTTTTTTTTTTTAAAAAAAACACACCTAGGAGCAATGTTTTTGACAATCTAAAGACTCTACATATTAGAACATTTATAAGACCTTTCACTCTTCATTTCAAAATAACAGGATTTTGTGACTACTACCGTTTTTTTTTTTTTTTTTGTATTTTATTTATGGGATGAAATAGACAGGAAGAAAGGGAATGAAATTCATATGAAGTTTAAATAAATAATAGTGATGAAACTATTCAAAAAAGCTCAGGTCAAATGGTTCACATATTATGTGACTATTTCCTTATTTTAAGCAACAAAATATCTCTTCAGAAAACACAAAACCTTCATTATATACTGAGTTTTTACAAATTTATAATATAAAAATGCATTGTGGAGATTACACAGTGCAAGAGCACACCTAAAGGGTGGCTATTGAATTCATGGATATTTAATCATAGCATTTAGAGTAATACAAAAAAAAGAAAAATATACCTATTTTTATCCAATGATATCGCCAAAACATCAATAAGTCCTTTAAACTTTTTGACCTACTGTGTTTTAAATGTTGATTCATTCAAATTAAATCCACTTTTGTTAATATTTGAATCTAATTCATTTAATAAATAGATTATAAAGTGTTTTTACTGAGAACGGTGAAGGATAAGAAATGTAGCGTAGTTAGAGACAAATATCAAATATCCTTGGAAAAGTAATAGTTAATTTAGTGGCTACACTACGTCAATTTGAATGAATATTGTAAAATGACATAATAACATATTGTTAATGCATAATATTAGATGAGAATATATATAATAATGAAAAATAGAGAGACTTTTGATAGACGATAAAGGTTCTTTTATTTGTCACTGACATCACAAATTCGCGGAAGACATTCACTATTTTTCTCAATATTAACAATTTTCAAAATGATGACATCACGCATGAAAATGCCATATAGCCCAAGTGTCGAAAAGAATGACGTAATTGATTAGTTATAGGATTTTATTTTTGCTGTGGAATAGAAAATAATTACAATGATCAATAGTCTACAAAACCCTAAGGGTTATAAGTATAATAAAAGTTATTCAGTTTTACACACTGATTTCAAATCCGTAATTTTTTTTTTCGAGAGTCTGACGGTTTTTGAGAAATTGGACCCTACTTTTTGAGCTAATTTATTCCATTTTCTAACTTCAACTTTAATTTAAGCCTAGAAGGATACTCATTTTGTGCATTAATAAATAATGATCTGGTAGTGTATTTAATGCAAACTCCATTGCATTTTAAAGAGGATGTATCCCCTTAGCCCTTCCTCTGCAGATAACCTACAAATAATTTACAAAATGGAGACACAAATGCCATTCCTTTAAGTAGATCATTGCAATTCAATTAGTGGAACAATATTTGTGATCAGTTCAATATAGTATTTACAAACCATTATTTACTCAGTATGTATGTACAATATGTAATATTTCAGTTGAGATCCAAGATGGGAGGAATAATTCACGAGTATATCTATTTGTATATTCAATTATAGGGATATTAACAGAAATCGGCTTAGTGTGCATATATAATATGTATATCTAAAAGCAAAGTCGAGACAAATAAGGAATATTTACTTGTCAGACGACGAGATTTAGTAAATGCTCTGTTCTTTATACATACATATTCAATCTATGTATTTATAATGACAATTTATTCAAATTTATTCAAATATGTATCATGTGACTTTTGACGATAAATAAATGGGAATGTTCACTCAAAAGACTCTAAATGACAACAGAACCTCTCCACGATAATGGAAAATTATATTTATAATTATTTTAATGGACTCTAAGTAATATTCAAAACAAAGGAATAACGAATTCACTTTTTGTTGAGGTAGTCAACATATTTACTCTCTCTCTCTCTCACTGTGTAAAAAGCCTCATAAAAGTTGGAACGAAGTATATACATATATACATATACTTACTTATATTATACCAAAGTAACATATATAAAAAATCATCACAGTGCAATGACCCTACAATGTCAAAGATTGACGTCATTCTTTGTATACATAAATATGTATATGTAAATAGGATGATCTTTTTTGTTTTGTTTTATTTTTTTTTGTACATAGTGAAAGTTCCACACCATGGGAATCGAAGCCCACATTGATGATAATTATAAAGATCATTTGGTCCACGTAAAACAGTGAGAATTTGAGAGATACATTTAACATCAATTTATGTACATGATTACTGTTAGAGACACAAAAATGGATCATGGAATTATATGACGGTATGTACCGTAATGAAGCTAGAGTCTACTCTTGAAGTGTTTTTATTTGTTACAACTCCATTCCAGGTTTTTGGATGTATATTTAATGAAATTGCATATAAATTGAACACAAATTCCTACATTTTTAATGTGGTGAGGAACTGAATTCCTGGACTCACAGATAATATCCTTGTTTCGACCATTCCTGTACAAAAGACATATCAACCCAATGATGCAAATGATTAGCTTGTTTATAATAGTCTTATGGCCATTCAAACGTATCTTACAGAAACAAACATGGCATCAGTTTTTCCTTACGAGCACCAAATTCAAGTCGCTCATAATTAGAGATTTGACTGCACTTATAACCATATATATATATATATATATATAGGTATATTCAACTGCATGTCAATGCAGTCTTATCGTGTTATTTTGTACATCAACAACCATACATGAGTACTTTATACGCCATTTCATTTAACAACTTATTTATTTATATTTTAAAGATTAAACCAAATTTGGTAAATTCAAAAAATATATATAATTTTTGATTGTTTTTTTTGTTTTGTTTTGGTATATATAATATATATATAGGATTTAAATAGTAGAAGAAGTCCACTTCAAATTTAAATGCACTTGAATGAACAATATTTCGTGACAAATCAGTGGCAATGTGCCGTTTTTTCTCCTTCTTAAAATAAAAATACATGGCTATGTTATGCCTATATTTGTAGATATGTTAAAAAGTGTTTCCGTCATATCATTCAAAATATTATTTTTTTTTTTCATTTTGATTTGCATCGGGATGTTACATTTATGACATGTATGACTCATCTAACAGTAAAAAAAAATAAACCCACTTTTTTTTCTCTTCTTTTTGAAAAATAAAAATAAAAATAGAACATATTTTGAATGAAGAGAAAGTTCGTTTCACATGTCAGTGAATATGCGATAAATAGTTAATAAAAAATGTTTAAAAAATGGGTTTTTTTTGCAGACATACTTTTTCTTATTTTTGCAAACGTTATGGTCAAATTAATAACTAATGGATTTTTATGCAAAGTATGAGGCTTAAAATTAATCTCTTTAAGGAAATAGTAATTTTTTTTTATTTCTCAATTTTCCGAGATTCGTTGCCCTATAAGGGCAAAAAATTATAATAATAAAATGAGGTTTTTAGGGCTAATATTCTTAGGATTATTATTCAAATATTTTCTACCATTTAAGAAAAAAAGCAATAAATTTGATTTATTAATAACTGTTTTGGAAATTAGATATATACAAATTAGAATTTCTTAATAAAATGTAACATTACTACAAAGATTTTTCGATATTCTGAAGGTCTTTATATGGGCAACTATTGTTCATGAAGCCCTTACAATATTAATTAATATTAGGCAATGAGGACCGCTATTTAAATTCCACCACATATTGTGATAAATGACTTCATTTTTGAAATTCTTGTTGGCACATTACTATAAATTTTGTACAATTATAGAGTTGTCTTTGTTGTCAAATTATAGCAGTATCACGTGGCATTTTAATCAATCTTTACCATTTTGTGGTAACCTTTGAATAATTTTATTATAATTACGATAACCATATGAATACTTTAATAAAGAAATGGCGTATAAAGCCCCTAAGCTTCTCTCATAAACCTCTTTGAGAAGTTTCTTTCGTGCAAACCCAAGTAAATGAGGTTCTGCCAAAACATGTAAAATCTAGATGACAAATCTTTGTACTCCATTTTAAACTTAACATGACTCTGAATCCTATGGCAGTTTAAAATTGTTTTGTTTTTTCTATTTTATAGACCATATTAGCGATTTTTTCCTTCTTCACAAATATTAGGAATGCAAAGATCGATACAGATCTATATCCAAATTTGCAATTTGAGGGAAGTAGAACTTTAAAAAGTTTGAGAACCATTGCTTCAATAAAACGTAATTTAATTATAATTCTCTATGTTCAAATTTCTTCTTTTTTTGGCAAAGCTTTTCCTAAGGAATATTTATCACTTTTTTTTTGTAAAAACTACTTCTAAATTATGAAATATAAATATATTTAGAGGGTCATGATCCCTGGAGTGTTTCTCTCATATATTATTTACTTGTATTTAATACACATGCTGTATTCAAATTCGGTCAAAGACCTAAAAGTTATCTAATATAATTTTTCTCTTTAATTGAATTTGTGGGATATTGAATTTTTGGATAATTGCAGAGGCCGGCTTTATCGACGTATATGAACCACTGGTATCGAAGTGAATACCAAGTCTAAAATAAAAATGAAACATTGATTTTTTCTTGAGTGATTCAACATACAATCCTGAAAAAAAGACGTACTAAAAAGTCACATGTTACGCATTTGCTATGGTCCCAAAAAATCTCCAATTTCGACTGTCTTTTTCAAATGAAGGAGACTGATACAGCGTTTCTTTTTTAATGCAGTTGCGTTTATATCCATGATGATGAAGTATAAGGAATGACCTGTGCTTAGACCCTCTTCACATGGCTCATCAAGGAACACTATTCCTTTCATTGGATATCTATGACCCTTGTTATCCCACTCCTTTTTCGGAGTTGCCTTGTAATTCAGTAGCAACTCGATGTCTTTGAATTTTGTTACTTTCAACTGATTTCACGATCCTTCTGCGCGCTACTACTTCAGTCTATTAAACATGTTTTTTTAGTAGCTCTACCGTAAGTCTTTGATTCCTAGGGATTTTTTTGGTCGAAATCGGATGAAAATTTACACAAATAGATGGATGATTTCTTCTTGGTTAAGGAGTTTTATCGAGCGCTTGACTTTGATTTGAATGCTGTGAGTCTCAGCTCTTTAATATTTTTCTTATTTATCCATTTTATGTAATATTCAATAGGTCATTTTAGTACAAACGTTTTGGTCGACTTTTGAGCCTACTCCCGCCCCCTACGCTCATAAGATCCCCTTTAGGTCAAAACAAATACTGGAAATGGAATTTTTATTAAAAACACTAGGGAATCCTCATTTTTAACTCTCAAATAAAGAAAAACAGATTTGAAATCAGAGTACAAAACTGAATAACTTTTATTATACTTATACCCCTTAGGATTTTTGACACTTTAAATTTGTTGTCCTGTGTTATTGTTTCAATAAACCCTATGTTTTTATACAATATTTTGTTGATTAGCTACCTAGTTTTGTAGACAGTTTTGTAATTACATATTTGATCACAAAAAAAGTTTCATAAACATCTTACAAGATCATGATACCATATGCAAAAACTAGATTCTTAATTATGGGTAATATATAGGGTTTTTTTTGGCACGAGTTGATCAAATAAGTACATTTATATGGCCACAGCCATAACTTAAATTGAATTTACTTATAACTTAAACTCTATTCCTTTAAGGATGGATATTCCCATTCTATATATGTATATATATCAACATTCAGGGTTTTGTGGATTTTTGACTAGATGTGGTTGCAAATAAATAAATATATTTACAAGTATCTATTTCCCCTATGAAAAAATTGGAAGATTTATATTATATATACGTCTTTTGATCACTATTAAGTCTTGTATGATCCACTTTGAATCATTTTCAATACTCATTGATTTGTTACAAGATTCTTCTTCATTTCGTATATGGATGAAGAAATATTCAAGTCATGTCTCAAAATTGAAGCTTTTAAAAGGAAGGAAAATATCATGAGAAGTACATATAGAGTGTTTTCATGTAACGTCAGTTAATTACTACCGTGCAATTGGATGTCACAAAGGGACCGACCAATAAAAGAACTCAAAAATCAAATTATTCTCAATCCCTCTTTATTATACATATATCAGACCCTATGTACATTAATTAAAAATATGTAATTATATCATTATTAGTTTTAATTTAAAATAATATAGCCAATAAATCAGATATTATTTTTACAAGTATCAGGTATTTTTATGCAATTATTCTAATATACTGTTCCCTAATCTATACAAAACCCAATTAATTGTAAAAGATATAACAATTGCATAAAGGTTTGTAATGCCCATTCATTTGATTTGATTCAAATATCATTGTTTTTTCTTTGGTTTCAAGTTGTACTCAATACATATGTTTTGTTTGTCTTTTTTCATTTTTGAATCCATTGGATGTACTTTTCTTCAGGTTTGTTGAAAATTTGTTTATTTTATTTAATAGATATATCAATTATATGCTTCCTACATGGCGTTCCATTGATTAACAATGCAATGTCTGACGTTGCACTATAGATTTGAGAGTCAGATATACACACTATAAAAATATATATAAAACGTAGTTAGTGATCAGTCAAACTTTCCTGTCAAATTACGGAACAATGACTTATTTAAAACAGTAAATATGATGACCATACACTGAATAAATTTCTCCATCCTGGGAGATCAAAACATTAAAGTTCAATGATAAAGAGAAAAATTGTTTCTATTTTAACTATTGAGCCGGCCAATTTCTATAACATAGCATTAAGGATTAAACAGAATGAAAAAAATAAAAACTTCTTTGGACCTGTTCTTATTTTGTTTCATAACCTGGAAAAACCAGTAAATTTGAAAACTATTTTCGTGACGACTTTTCCGGTCAAATACCGGAACAAAGTATTAAGGTTTTTTAAAAGAAAGTTAAAATAACTAATTGGTTCTTTTTTTTTTTCACTTCATATCAGTTTGATGGATTACCTCTATATGACCGGACAATGTACTTTAGTTAGGTTAACGTATTTTTTATGCAAATTTTAATTAATCAACTAACTTATATATGCTCTCTTTAGACGAAATTATCATTCTTTTTATTATATAATATTAAGTCCGGATAGAAATATCACGGACTCAATGGTTCTATTTGTATAACACATACATATATTTAAACACACAACATTGAATATACAAGCATATATTTAAAAAAATGTGAAAATACTAAGGGCCCTCCACGAAACATTAATAGTAATTATCTCTCTAACGTACAACAATTAATTACAAAAACAATATTTTTTTTTTACAAAAGATTTGAAGTATTTTTTATTTTTTTGAGTACAGCAATTTTGTCGCCCACACGGTTTTTTTTGGATATTCAAGATTTTATTCCTGAGTAATCCAACGTTTTTTTAACCAATTCTTTTCAGGACCTAACTCAACGGGTTTTTTTAATCATTTTTTCATAAGGATATACTGAGGGTTTCTTATTCCATTTTTAACTTTTTGATATGGAATATTTTACCATCAGATAGATATTGGTTCTAACGTTAATTATATAATATATAGAAACACTAATATAGCCTATAAATGTTGTATTTATCCAATCAAATGATTCTACTACATCAATTGTTTATTATGAACATATATCTGACTAGATTTCATTTTTAATTCAAATCAAGATATCTCAAAAACAAAAAAACACTTTCTCTCTATTGACATATCTTATAGGTAATATTCAAAGCTAAAAAATGGATTACATATATTAAACCCAAATAAAGTTTGATTACTGAGACTTAAATTTAATGACAAAGGTCATAGCTTAAAATCATGAAGCAAAAGTGAGTTAGTATAAAAATAAATAATGAAATAGACTTTTTTTTTCTTTTTTTTACGTATTTTTACTTTTCACACAAAGAGTTTATTTTTTAGAAATGGAACCACTGATTACAAAGACGTGAGAATATTTGAAATTTGGTATGCATTCAAGTTTTTACTAAAATAGGAAAAATAAAGGACTTCATATTTCGGGAGTCAATCATTTGATTAAAACAATAAAATTTAATTTTACAGGTAAAAATCTATATGTATTACTATGAGCGAAAAATACTTTTAATGAATTTGTTTTTTAGAACTCTGCTAGGGATATATGTTCTTGTTTATTAAGTTTGCACTATTGTTTTTGACATTTGTGCCAAATTACACGTCAAAATATTCATTATCGTTTGAGATACGTGTCCTTTTGTGAACAGATAAAATCTAATTTTTCGTTTTTTAAAACTTTTGAAAGGAAATGTCTTAAATGCAATTAAGGGAAATCTTGTTTTAAGATCAAAAAAGTCTAAATGAATGTTCTTTTTAAATTTTGAGAATCTGTGGTTTATTTCTCGAGATACATAATCCATGTATTACTCAAGAAAACAACCGACCACTTGATTAATAAATTTAATAGTATATCTAAACTCAGCAGTTACTGTTCTGTAATTATATACTGAATTAATAAGAAATTTGTAGCTGTTTTGAAAATTTGGAATAAAACGTTTTTTTAACCGATTCTTTTCAGGACCTAACTCAACGGGTTTTTTAATCATCTTTTCATAAGGACACATGTACATTGCATCAGGGGGTGGGGGAGGATTCCTACTACTTGAGGGAGATAAATTGAATTTTGATGGATAAATAAAGATTTTGATTCCCGATATTTTTTGCCAATAGTCGTAACAAATTTTATAAAACTTTGAGGAACTCAAGTGAAACACTGACTTTTTCTGAACAATTAACTATCGAATAAAGGATTGTTCTCAATATTCATATTGGTTAACAATTAGATGAATATTTGCAGTCGTTTTTTGTATTCATGCAAGTTTCCATTGCGTCATTTCTAGATTGAAATATACATATCAATTTTTTTTTCCCAACAGTGTGTTGTTACATGAAAATGTAAAGTGTGGACTATTGTTTGCAGTTTGAATTGTCCACTCTTGACTCTTTAGTCATAATGTAAGTTTGCTGGACTTGATTTTTTTTATTTTTTTATAAGGAAAGATTGAGAACGGCTATGTGAGAAATTATTTATTTCATGAAGGTAAAAAAGCTAAATAAATGTTGCTTAAATAATGTATGGCTAATATAAAAAAAGTCAAAATCATTACATAATTACTTTTTATGAAAATAAAAACAATTGCAGTAGGAGAAGATTCACTACAAATTCATGTAAATCAATAATCTAAAGGATAGGCCAAACGTAGGCAGGATTCGGTTTTTGTTTTTATTTATTTATGTTATTGCATCTTTGAATATTATTTATTAATACTTAACATGTAAACACCTTATTAAAAAGTATATAAATTGTTTTTTGAGGGTAGACATCATGAATGTTGGCCCTTTGTCAAATAATAAAAATCCCTTGAATCCATTCCCTAATGAAGACTTTAAATTGTTTACTGTCTTTACGGGCTTGAATCGGTTTATAATATCAATATATTAACATCATAAGGAAGATATTAACTTGATTGCATGCTGTTCATATTATTAATTTTATGCCAAAATGCATCTTATGTATTAGAAAAAAAGAGAACGCTTTTTGCTCATTAGTCATGGGCGATCCGTCTAATATATTTATTAATCGTTCAGTAGAGTACACAATTAATTAAAGTTTAAAAATGGTTTTAATACCATACTTTAAATATGTTTATTTAGAAGTGTATATTATGTCTAAAAAAAGTATGAATCATTAATATGTGTCTAATGGAATCCCTATGATTCTAATATAAAATTATAATAACCGTCCAATCTCTTTGAAACAATAAAAAATGAGTTATTTTTATTATAAGATAGAATATTCAAATTTCATCTTATTTTATTATAATCATTGAATCTCTTCAAAAGTTTCATTTATATGCAAAAAAAAAATATTAAGAAGACGCCATTTTTCTTTAGGTGATAGTGCCCCATTTGTGAATGATTTTATTAAAAAGCAATTTGAGCCAGCAACTACATAATATGTACCCATGCCAAATATGATTTTTCACCCACGAAATATTCTATAAATAAAAGAAAGTGTGGTATATCACGAAGTTCTTTCGGGAGAGGGATTCAACATGGATTATTTCAATTTATGAATGACTGAGTAGGAATCAAAACCAATTTTTGTATCTTTTTTTAAATCAATAATCCGCCAGATTGTTTATTTAGATTGTGTGTTGGACTATGAGACCTCAATTTACATTGAATTAATTGCAATGATCCTCACTTTAGTCACGAAAAATAATATTTTGACACCTTAGACTAGAACACTGACCAGACATTGAATAGTTGTCAATTTATTAGTAAGAAACAAGTTATGAGACAGTTTTGACTCCCAAATACCATAGGGTGTAAGTTTATAATATGTACAAGTTATTTATAACGGTTTAGTGCTCAAATCATGAAGTATTTAAAAATGAATTTAATATGTTACATATGTATATATAATACAGAAACAAGCTCTGGATCAGCGCTTCCCTGATAATAATTGTATATATTCGTAATCCAAGATAATAAAACTATAAATTCAAATCATTTAACAAAAAAAGATTTGCATTACAAAATATAATAATTGATCAATATATATATTTATATTGTCTATTACTTATAGAGTCTCAAAAACTGTAAATACAGTCCATAAATAATTAAAATTAGCTACAAAATCATTGATAAATAATTTTGTTCACTCTATAAAAAAAAAAAAAAAAAAAAAATCATTTCTCACTATTATTTCATCATTAATTAT
Organism: Lepeophtheirus nordmannii; assembly: GCA_963680855.1. Taxonomy (NCBI): domain Eukaryota; kingdom Metazoa; phylum Arthropoda; class Copepoda; order Siphonostomatoida; family Caligidae; genus Lepeophtheirus; species Lepeophtheirus nordmannii. The sequence goes on along the minus strand of OY804522.1, from coordinate 22,458,920 downwards.
AAGCCCATGCTATAATAATTTTTGATATGTGCACTAAGTGAATTAATGTATAGTCATTAAATTAACGATTTAAAAAAAGTTTTTTTTGTGTGTGTGTATGAACATAGAATATAATTTGTTCGTAAAGAAATTATCTCATACATACCTACATAGATATGTAGGTTCAAAACTCTAAAAAGAAATCTCTTCCATTACAAACACAAATTTAATTTGATAACCTCGTTTTTGTTTTGTTATTGAGTGTGTGTGAGTTCTTTTTTCTTATACATATATTTCTTGGCAATGGTCATGGCTCCTCCACCTTCATATGTACATACATATCTCAGTAGGAAAGCAAATTGTATGGAAGGAATATTTATGTTATTAAGATTGGGGATAAGGTATGTATGTAATCTTTCCTCGATCTAGTGAGGATATTGGTGATACCTTGTTAGGTAGTTACAGAAAAACAACTTGAAGAATTCGACCTAGTAATATGAACACTGACAAAGGCAAGACCTAACTCCATTGGATAAGGGATATGAAAGAGTGTTTTAATAACTTCTTCTTCCTCAAATGAAGACACCGCCTACATTCTTTTGACTCCTCGCTTGGAGAGGCATGTCCAATTTCTTGCAAATTGTTTGCAAAGTTTATTAATTACCATGTTTTGCATTGAAAATGAGTCATTTATGAGACCTGGGTGGCAGCGTTTTGCTCGTACAAATGTATGTACATATATATATTGGGTTCCAAGGAGTCTATAGCAAAATGACATAGTCTTAAAAAGTTGTATTTTATACTATTATATAGAATATAGTATAATTTATTTGGAGGGAAAAAGAGATCACAAAACCTCTATTCAAAATGGAGAAATATACATGTACAGAATATTTTCCATGTATTAATTGTCACGACGAGCTTTTTAGGATAAATAAAACACACTGTATTCTCCCTTGAGCTGTTTTTCATCAGTCAACTCTTTTGATTTAAAGCAACTGACTCTACGGATTATGAACTCAAAAAGGGTATAATTATTATTTATGATTTTCATGTATAAAAAATATATTAAATCAAGGATTTAGCGCTCTTTTTTTGAATTTTTGAATTTATCAATGTATACTATATATCTAAATAATAAATTCTTTATAATATTAAAAAGTTGGCAACAAGGAAAATACAGAAGGGATGCCTATCAATTGTTTTTCCAAATTTTTCCTTTCTCGTTTGTGTGTCGAGGTTACGAATGCACAAAAAAGCTCATCGTGTGTACATTTAAATGTTTTATAACATTATTTTTATGTAAACAATTAACTTTTACCCTCACAAAACCTCCCCTTTTTTTGTAAATGAATTAATGTCTGATTTTATAAATATATATATATAGATAGATAGATAGATAGATAGATCAAAGTATAGAGAGCTCTGAATGACTATATCCCAAGGGTTGTTACACAAATTATAATGCTACACACGCTTGAATATGCGGAAATAAATGTGTTCTAAAGTATAATAAGTACTTTTTAGTAGATATTTTTATGTAGAGTACATTCAATAGTTACTCTTTACCAGAACGTTTACACCCAACATATTTCACTTTGATTCTTTATGAAACCGTTTGACCCACCCTTGGCAGGCTTTACCATTTCGAATTAGATATTTGATGGGGTAATTTTAAAATACTTTATTTGATATATATATATATATATATATATATATATATATAATATTTCCAATCAGAAAAGGAATTTAGAATCAATATTTCGCAATAGACTCAAATGCATAAGATACTAATAAGGATCTTTCGTAAGTCCCAATTAAAAAATGGAAGAAAAAAAAAAGAGCCTCAAGCTACTTAATGACCACGATCTTCATCATATGTATGTAATCCATTGATGATTTCAATACAATATACTATAATGTGTACATATTTATACCCTGGGATCAAGTCCATGTCTGCAAAATAAAATATATGTACTCGTTCTGCTTAATTTTCCTTTTTGCTATTATTATTTGTTGTACGCACTTCATTTTTCTAACTGCGTGCTATTGAAATGACCGGAGATCTATATAAATACATATATGTTTTGTTAAATTGCGTCTTGTAAAGATTACATATGTACATATAATGCGTAAATAACTATACGAGCTGTGAAGGTAATTGACACTGATGGGTATGAGTCATTCAATTTTTTTTTTTCCCCGCTCATTTAGTATCTATTTAGTATGCATAAAATAGTTTAATTTACTAGCTCTTCGATGTCCGATGAGCTTTAAAAATATTTTTCCAGCAGTTATAAACAAATTTCTAAGTATTTTTAATGAGTTTAAATGGTTGGAATGTACATATATCATAGTGATGAGTTCAAAACAGTGGAACTGGAGGGGCTGCCACTCGCCCTTTTACTTTTGAAAAGCAATGACAACGCTAAAACTGTGTGATTATGTTGTCATCAATAATTGACGTCATATTCTTCAAAGGATCAAGACCTCAGGACTTAGACTATGGAGGCTCAAGATATTAACAAAAAGTTTATAATGAATGAATTGAAAATTTCAACTTTTTCCTTCTCCTTTGATAATTGTAATCTACATAATTGGATTGACTTAGATCCTAAACAAGGCCACTCAAGACTTTGAGTGGCCAATACTTTTGGAAAAACAATATCAGCGACCACAAGTTGCGTGACTATCACTACATCAATAATTGAAGTCATTTTATTATGTTTGTACAACTGACCCTGCCCTATGAATTGGTTATAACGCCCCTGGTCAATTTACATAAATTGATCTGAAGAATCATCAGGAAAACCACGGAAGGAGTTTCAAACTCCAAATAGCTTCTAATTGGATTTATTAATTATTATTAGTTATATTTCTAAGTACTTTGTTTAATAAAATGAAATCAAACTCATTTTTGACAAATGGGAAATATATTAAATAATTATAAGATAATGGGGACGTATCTACATTTTTCAGAGCAATATTGTAGCATGCTTGGCATCATTAATATAAATATGGATATAAGATAAACTCATTTTTACATATTTTGTGTGTGACCCAAAGCAGCTTCATTATTTTTGTCAAATAATATTTCATCATTAAAAAATAATAATAGTAATATTTCTTATTGTGGATTCAATTTATTTCAACAGTTTTATAATCTTAAAGAAACATCAGATAGGCATATATATGTACATATACATAAAAGTATAGAAAAGGGGCCAAGTAGTCAAGTTTTCATTTTACATGTTCAAAAAAAGAGAATTCAAAAATTAAGGCATATTAATATCCTCACGTATCTAAAGACAATAGATGAGTCAGGCACCTAAACCAAGTGATGAGTATCTTATCAGGTCAATGGGAAACAATGGGTTATTTGATAATGTCCACATGTTTATATGTGAGGCATCAAAGGACATACAAAAATACCCATTCATTTTTTTTAAAGATATATTTTTTGAATGAAACGTGCCGAGACAAATTCATAGAAATGTAGTGTACATACATACGATTTATTAATCAAGTGGGATGAAGCATAAAGTATCTTTGTTATCAGAATATGTTTTTGTAATAGGTCAGTAGCTTTTATACAGTTAATGAGACTCAAATCTTAGTAGTATTTTCATCATTCATTCATTTAAAAGGAATGAGGAATATTAAATATTATAGAGTTTAAAATAACAAGTATTCCTACCCCGGAAGATTGTAAATAATTTATTCAGTACATATGTACTTTGCAAAATCAACGTTGTGCTCAGAATAACTACATAACTCATTTTAAAGATCTCTAGTTTAGATACCGTTATTAATTGTATAAGCCCACTTACTGCCATTACATACTTTATGTGTAGATGTGATAATATATGGTGATGTGCAAAGGAAGGAGGTAATAAAGTCGTTATATTAATTAATAATACTGGTCAACGGTCAAAAATCCTAAGGGGTATATAAGTATACTAAAGGTTATTCAATTTTTTACGTTGATTTTAAATCTGTATATTTTTTTTCGAGAGTCCTAAAGTTTTTGAGAAATCGGACCCAACTTTTATACCTTTTTTTTTTGGCCCGTTTTCCAACTTCAACATCAACTTAAGCCTAAAAGGATACTCATTTTGAGCATTAAAAAACGAAGATTCGCTATTGTATTTAATGCAAATTCCATTTCCAGTCTTTGTTTAGGAAGATCCTAAGGGCGTAGGAGTGGTAGTTGGCCCAAAATTCGGCCAAACGTTTGTACTTAAATAACCACTTGAATATTTCATGAAATGAATTATTAAGGCATGCATTCAAAAGCTGAGATCCCAAGATGTCAAGTTCCCCACAAGAATCCTTAACTAAGAAGAAATCGTCCATATAAATATGTAAATCTTCATTTAACTTCGAGCAAAAATTCGCTAAAAATCCAAGACTCACGGTAGAACTACTAAAGTAGTACGGTGCAGAAGAACTTCAGTTGATTTTGTGATCTTTCTGTGAGTTACTACTTAAGTAGCTCTACCGTGAGTCTTAGATTTCTAGCAAACCAATTGTACAAAGCTGAATAAAGGCTACTCCAAGTTTAACCAATCAAAATAAGAGACAAGAGAAGTAGAAAAATCCACATCTGACAAAAGAATAGACTACACATTTTCATGAATAATGCATATAATTGTCGATATTTCAAAAAAAATTCTGAGTTTGATATTAATGTTTATTATATATACACTCAATAAAAGCACTCGTATTTTCGTTCATCTGTCAAAAATTTATATCTTCAGGTCTGAAAGTATTTGACTCTCCTAAATTCAACGATTAAACAGTACAAAATATGTACTCAAACAAAGGATAAAGTTGATACAAATCAAAGTTGACAAACAAGTCCATTTCTTACGGCACGTGATTAAAACTTTAATCATGTACTTACCTTTTGAAGCATACTATATATTGTACGAAGCCATGTACATACATAAGCTCACTCAGCACTCATTGTAGCATGATTCGTACATAAAATCTAAGTTCATCTAATTACTCGACTTATAAACAAATACGAATTTAAATAAATGTCTTTATGAATACAAATATAGAATATATGTAAGTTCTTTTTTGAAATCCGCTCATTATTCATTGTCATCACGAATACAAAATGGAGTCAATGAGCCTTGATACATACATACTTACATACATACATATCTAAGTGGGTAAATGTGAGCTCAGATATTTTTGACTTGTATGTAGGTAATTATGAGTTTCAATCTAACGCCTTCATTTTAATTGAAATATCCTTCCTCACGTATGAATGATAAGATACTATTTTTGATTTTTAATTTATGTACTTACATGCTTCCTTGATTTCAATAATTTATTGTAATGGACATCACATAGGCTCATTGTACTCAATAATAATAATAATAAAAATATTACACACATACCTAGTGCCATTCAATCCCGCCCACAAAATTCTTGAAAAGCCTAATAAAATTCAAATATTTTTTTATTCAAGATGTATCACTTGAAGTTTCACTATAAAGTAATATTAGCATAACTATTGATAGAGACAGAGGTGAAAATGGAAACAAATTTTTTTAGCCATGAATTGTAGAATCAAGTTAAATAGAGAATATAAATTTTTAGACACAAGATAAGTGTTTCCATTCATGCAGATGGCGATGGAATGCCTCATCCATTTCTTAAAAATTAAAATACAATAAATCCATTTGAATATAATTTGATAATTTATTTTTATTATTTCATTTAATTAATGGCCTTGTTTGTGTGCATCAGCCCTTGATTTTGACCTTTCAGGACATAAATTATTAAGTTCAAAAGATAGAAGCAATCAGTCCTGTCCTTAAATATAAAATTGGCTTTGAACAAAGGGTAAATATTTTGTTAAATATATAATTTTCACAGTGTAAATAAGTGAATAAGTATTAACCCAGTGTGCCCAAGAGCAAAAACATTGTGCTACAGATGCAAAAGCATGCACTAAGTCCAGGTACTGTTTAGGCCCTGTATCTTAGCTAAAGTACAAAAAAATTGAAGAAGTTTTGTTTCAGATTGATTAGAGCATCTGTGCTTTTAGTTGTCAAAATTCAACATGAAACTCCTTTTCAATATTGAATATCATTTTATAAATTAAACACAATGAGATCTTCATATTTCCTCTAAAATATTCTTTCAAAAAATGAAATACATTGGTTGGTAGTTAATTCATTACGTCATTCTCTCTATTATCTATTTAATAAAGTGGATATTTTACAGCTTAGCATGATTTAATTTAAGTTCAATAAATCAATGTTGAGTACACTAATTTTCTACACTGGAACTGACAAAAAGGTCAAATAGTAAATGACAGAACTTTCTGATAATATTTTAATAATTAACGACAACATTAAGCATAAATAAGAGTTCATTTGTTTTTGATAAGACCGATTTTTCAAGGTTTCCATGAACAAAAAAATTTTCTCTTTGAAAATATGTAACGATACAAAAGTTACTTGAAAAGACAAACGGGTCATGACCAGAAAAGATATGAAATATAAAGTTAAAAGCAGATACAATAATCACTAATCATAAAATAAAAAGATCCATTAAAATGCTTTTAAGCCATTGTCCATTCAAAATTATCTATCTATCTATCTAACAAAAGAACGTCCTTTAGAGAGAAATCTCAAAATGGAGTTAAAATTATATCCATCAAAGAATTGCAATTAATTCCTTTAATTATATTGGCAAAGAATCCTTTGTTCTTGATTTCATAATACATATATATGCATTTATTGATTAAACCACCTTCCGGGTAAAAAATTGCACAACAATAGATGCCCGTCACTTTTAAAATAGCAAATTGATTGCTTTAATTTGTCTAATTAAAAACAACCACTGCCAAATGTTTCATTAAATATTTATTGTATGTAATTCGGGAAAATTGATTTTTATAAAATAGAATAGAGTTAATATTCTTGGACAATTATTAATACTATTATTCCTATTTTTATTCCATGGTTCTATGCATTCAAGTCATGCTGACATACCGTATAATTTAAAAGTATGAATAAGCAAATACAAACAATGTTACACATGTGTAAGTTTTATTTATTTTATCTATCTTCCTCAAATATTCTTTGCAAAAATGATATTTACATAATATATGTAGTAGGTATATGTACATACCAAGGATTCAGTAATTGACAGATACTCCTCCAAGTTGTTCATACTTGATAATGGATGGTGAGCCCTCAACAAAAAAATATAGGTACCTATAAATATATATCCAAAACACTCACTTTGTTTTTTGTTCTTGTTTTCCACATCCCACAATTATGCAAGGTTTATATCTATTTGAGGAAAACTTTGGATGCCAAATTATACAATTTTTGATTAATACGAACATTTTGCAAAAATACAATGGGAATAATCATAATAATAATAATAAAAAAAATAGCAAATAACACCTTTTCCTTCATTCCTACGTACATATTGTCTGTCAATGATTTTATCACTCAGACAAATGCTTCCTCTAATATAATCCAGTTGTATTTATGGTATGTATTTATGTAGTAGGTATGATCCAAATATGTACTACAAATTTGATGGGCAATGATTGACACACGGAACAATTTCATCATTTTGTATATATATATATATGTATTATAAGTAATAATTTTTACAAACGTTTCATTTATGTTGAAGGAAAAATGCCACATTGTCTCAGCTACAAACTAGAAACGTTTGACTTTACAGAACCTCTTCATTTTGAACAGTACAATTGTTGAGGTTTGAAGCTTATTGTACTTTAAGTTCTTAGAAATATATAACGTCCCTTTCTGAACAATACAATAAATATAATTGGGTCAGATGAAGATGTGCAAAAGTGAAATTTACAAATCGAAAAGTTAAAAGCCTTCATTCCAATTCAAGTTTAAGTATCTATATATCCATTAAACGCATCTTTAATAACAAATCCAGGGAGATTACCCTGGAGATTCACCAGCCATTCTTTCTTCTACATCACAACCTTTTCTTGAATATTATTTTTCTAGTGAATGAGAAGATTTTTTTAATTGGAACCGACGTATCTGATCTCAAAATATACTACTAAATATATGTAGGCATTTTAAGACTGATTTGTAGAACTTTGGAAACTTATATTCAAATAATTAATTAATGATTTTACCCAATACCTGTAATAAGTTAAGAAACTACAACCTAAAAACTTGTTTACTCGTGTAATTATTTCGAATTTGGATCATTTGTGTTGAAACTAGGTTCGAATAAACCATAATATGAAGTACTTTTTTTTTGTATTTGTGTTATATTCGAGTTCAACACATTTTGAACTACAATCAATTGTAAGAAGCAAATTTCATTATTTATATTGTAAAAGTTTAATTTTGTAACGAAGTAAGTTTTTATTAGTTAGCTAAAACAAATAAAAGTAACTCGTTTGTAATTGATGTTTCATTTACAATTCAAAATAATTTATGAAACATTGCTACTGTGTAGAAAACAAATAGATTTTCATTCTGATACCATTAATTTGACCTCATAATTTAAGTGTAATTTTCTTTTTATCTTTCATTTCACAAGTAGGATATATATATATATAACCAAACAAATAAAGATATTTTTAACAACCCAAAATATTTGGCTCTTTCAATATGATAATTACTAGTTCCAAAGTAATTTATGAATCCTTTTAATTGACAATTTCTAATAATATTTACTTGAAATTATGTACATACTATTTGAAATAGGGAGAGAAAACATCAACCAAAAAAATATTTGTTGAAAGGTCATATAAATAGGTAATTTATTTTTGGTGATAAATATCAGGTCGTTTTCTAATATTAAAACATAAATAAAGGTACATTACCAATACAAATAAACAACTGACCAAATATTTTAAAAAATGTTAAAAAAAACGAGTATTTTTGAAAAATGACACCATAATTCAAAAACGAAAATTAGCATATGAAAGTGAGATTATACCTATTTATGTATTTAACTATGGAATGAAGCATGAATGCTGTAAAACTTGATGAGACTCCATATGGAGCCCTTATCATGGTCTTATCTAAATTTTATCTCTTACATATTTCTTTCAACAAAAAAAAAAAGGCTCAATATCAGTTAGTTATTTACTGATTATTCCCAAATATTGAAATATCCTTCATTGACTAGTTGGGAATTGTTCACAGCTCAGCTTAGAGGGAGATAATTCAAATAAATATATCTAATCAGAGCTACCACCGTGACATACCCACATATGTATTTATATTAGGATTGTATCGGCCCTAGATATGGGACTCAGAAATTGAACCATCTCTATTATCAATCTTTTAAAAACGTTTCAAGTTATAAAACACCTTGCAGAATTTGTACGAGGAAGTCAATCTTTAAATATATATTTCATTGTTAGATCCATTGGAATTGACAAACGCACATTAATATTTTGCTATGATTCTTAATTAAGACGTAATTAAATTACTTATCATTGATTAACTGTACCAATAATGTATTGAGTATGTAAAAATGCAGTTATATGTGAACGAAATTCTTTTTAAAATGCAAATAATCCACGGATGCGAATATGATTATTTGATAAATCACTAATTTGTAGCTCTTATATAGCCCAGATAGATTGTCTATGATGTAACTGGTTAATATCTATGATGACGACATTCGTCAAAGAATGTGTTTGAATAGGACATGGGCAAACTAACAAAGGATTTTAAAGCCACAAGATGGCGTAGTGATACAAGGTCTTAGTAAATAAACCACTATCTAAGGAAACAACGCTGATATCCTGTTGTTCCAATAGTCTAAGAATGAGAGTTCATTAAATGATATCTGAAAGGACCGTAAGTTAATAAGTTGAGAAACATTGCATTGGATTTAAGACAGAAGGTCCTACCTTTGAGACTGATACATTCCTAATTTACATACAAATCTCTATAAAATGAACATCAACTGTTACCATCTTTTTAGGTTTAGTAAAATAGTAGTGAATTACTGTCGTGCATTTGGATGCTACAGTCAAGAAAGAGCAAATATAAGAACAGTAAAAAGTAAACCTTCACCGTCAATTAAGAATATGTTTTTCTTTATTACATTCCACACCCTAACATGTATTAAAAATATGTGATTACATCATTAGGCCTACATGCATACATTCAAATTTACATAGTGTAGCCACTAAATTAAATATTACTTTTGCAACAAACGGATAATTTTCCACAATTATCCTACTGTTCATATCTTGAATTGTAAAACTCTAGCTATTTTACAGATATTTTCACCACCTACAGTTATTAATTTGATTTAATTCAAATATCACTGTTTCTTTCTGGCATCAAATTGTATTCATTACAGGAGGTGTTTAATATTTTTTTTCCATTTTCATAGTCATTGCATGAATTTTTCTTAAGATTTTTGGGAAAAATTTGCTTTAATAAATACATAGATACACTTCGTGGAGTCACTTAGATTTGTGTATAAGGCAATCTCTGATGTCAGTGTTAACGCTCTATTAATAGGCATAATAAATAACATATGTACTTTACATATAGTTAGTATCATTGATATATCTTGTACAGATATTTTAGGGACTATTATTTCACAACCTTTGTCATGTTGCATAATCATTATTTATGCAAATGGATTTATCTAATTCATCTTTTCTTGATCGTTTACATACCTTTAAAAAGTAATAAATATGGTTTTATATGAACCTCCTCCTTCAAATCGAGCAAATCTGATAAAGTCATGTAATATTCAAATTATGTAATCGTGTTGCTATGTTTGATATATATTTATTTTGATTGCTTTAGAAAGTACAATAAGGATAATTATTATTATTATTAGCATTCATAAAACAACTGTCTTGACTGTATAAATGTTGAGGTGATCAATCATAGGAGTCAATTATTATTTTGTGAGATCCCTTTTAACTCTTTTAGTATATTTGTAACTCTAAATTGGGCCTTAAAATAAGGGTATAAGCCTCAAATATCGACTCTATTTGTTCATTGGATGACATGAATCTCAGCTTCAACTTAGAAATAAAAAACTTAATTGAGACTTAAGCCCTTTGATTTGAAGAGACTTGCATGAATTTTGTTTAGAAATGTTGTTATTAAGATTGATTTTAGAGTCGATTCTTCAGAGTCTTCCCATTCTTTTGATCATATCTTGGTGTCAAATATGTTTCTCTTGACCACTGCATTTAAATTCAAACACCTACGTGTAGTAGACAATGCGGACGGAGACGCCAATGGTCTCGACAGCCTTCTCAGGGGTGACTCTCACTCAGAGCAAAGCTGACAACTTCTCTGTGTTCGACCCCTGCTTAGACATCTTTGATTCTACTACAAAACTGCTTTTACAAAAGTTGTTTGTTTTGGTCCAAGCTACCTGCTGATACCGGTAAAAACAGTCTTGATTCAAGTAAGGAGGTGCAAAAGGGGATATGAGTTTACTACAAAATTTGGTTCCTAACTCTGTATGTACCCAAACAAAAAAAATCAGGAGCTGTCATTACTCGAAAATACTTGATTCGGACTCGAGTTTCAAAGACTTGATTTTGTTCCATATCTAAGCTATATAATAATTTGTCATCATATATGAGGTATTATTACGTACAAAATTATTCATTTGTTCATTTTGATGTTGTATGTATGACTAATTGTTGCTCTCTTAAAGGGATAATCACCAAAATAAGTAATTATTTTGTCGAAAATTGATGGTAGGATAGACATTTTGATATAGAAACAATTATACTTAACAGAATAAGTTAAATTCTGTACGAAAGTTATAAACATACTTAATTACAAAGAAATCTTTATTGCGTTTTTCGACCTTTCCTCTAGGGAGATAAAGTAAAAAGGCTTGAAAATAACTAGAAGTTAGACAATTTTGTGTACCTTCTGTACAACTTTCGCCCTTCATTAGCGTTTCAACTTTGATTGATTCTTACTCAAATCAGCTCCTTTTATGCCGTGAACCATTATTTAGTATTTGATAGAGAATAGTCCAACAGTTGGAAGACTCAAATCAACTCATAGCTCTAAGAAAAAAGTGGATTCTCATCAGTGAGAGAAAAAGTAAAAATTATAATCCGTTCTTTTTTTTTAATAGTATTTTCATTTTTATTTCAAAATGATATTACCCCACGCATGCCACACGATTTCGTTTTCTACTACATATGTACACACGTAGACCCTATCTAACATAAATTTTAGTGTTGATATGGAGGTGGAAGCGTTTTTATTATGTTTTGTCGAGCATGTTGATCTCTGTTGCGTAATATGTGTGTTCTAAAATTGATTACTTTTTATGGTGAGCAAAAAAAAAAAAAAAAAGTGGGGAAAAAATATTATTTTTCTCTACGTAGAAGTTGTAAGTTTGTTTATTGCATATGTATGTATGTATGTATTTATGTTGAAAACCTAGCTTTTGACATTATCTGATAAATTTTAAAGAGTTCAAACCTTAAAAAAGTAAAATAATAAGATCACAAATAAGGCAAAAATATCCCAACCCATGTTTTTATCTGACATCACTGGTTTAAATATACGTAGGTACACAACATATATTGTCCGTATTTTGCTACAAAAGTAGAAAATAAATACTTTTGTATCATTTTATAATGAGATCCCTCATTTCATAACGAGTAAAACAATTAACGACTCTGATAGTTGAAAGATAAAATCCTTGATGAAAACATATATATAAAAATCATTGGTGAAGGATAAATCATAGTAAAATGTATATATATATTTTTTTTTTGATAAACTTTTTATTTATATTGTACTTTCCAAACTGGGTAGTGTTTGAATGTGGGTAGAATTACTACTTTTATTTATTGTAAATTTGAATTCTACTGAAAGAATTTATGGGTCTAAATTAAATAGAAAATCTAATTTTTTTTAGGAATTTCAAAAACAGGGTTTTTACATACATTATAATAAATAATCCAAAATCCTTCATTTTGTTTTTTCAAATATGAATGTGCTTCATTTTCAACTCTGATGTACAATTGTAAGTAATTTTGTATATTTGATGTTTTTAATTTGCATAAAATTATTGTTATCACATTTGACACCTAATAAAACTAAATCAAACCTTATATTTATAACATTGCACCATTATATGTACTCAAAAAGACTATGAAATATTCTGTAAGAGGGTTTTTTGATCACAAACAACACTGTGTCAATAAGTACACAGATTTTACAGCGTTTATTAACATAACATTAATGTTTGAATAGTCATTAATTACATTTTATATCAATAGTACTAATACTCTGATGACTAAAATTAAAACTCAGTAGTATAATCCAACCCGTCTTCCCTAATTGTGTACATTAACCATACTTATGTATAACCTGGTAGGTCTCTTATTTAAGGCAATCACTACATGAAAATCATTGTTTTAATGTGAACATGTGTTTGTATATCCCTTATGCTCTTGCTTTAATTAATATAATCCTTAAAATGCGGTACTTATTGCATCTTCCAAACAAGAGAAAGGAAAATGAACTAAAATCTGTTGGTATGTAAATCAATTACTCTCAACTATTGAGTTATTTTTCATTTAATGCTAGGGAATTGTTCCCATTTGAAGAAGAGCTGTTATGGACTCAGCCAATCAGAAGAAGAAAATAGACAGTTGACAAAAAATAGTGTATATTTTCATAATAGTGGGATAAAGCCGACTCCTCAGTTGAAAAAGACAATATGTATTGTATTGAGATGGCTTCTAAAACGACTTAGTTATTGTACACATAAATAATATAAAAGTATTAAAATTAAAAAAAAAAGAAGAAGTTTTATGACGCATTTCATCAGGGTTTTGTCCTGTAAGTTTATTTAAATATCTCTATTCATAAAGTTAAGTATCATTGAAGGCATTAGGAAATATATCAAAACAATAACAAACTTAAAAGTTTTATTATTCTTTTTTTACGTCATTTTTTATTGTATCTCGCAGTCTTTCTTCTCCCTTCTCCTAAAAAAAAAAAAGAGAAAGAAAGGACAAAATCAGTTTATAATTAAGAAATTCTTCCCAGCTGTGAAATTATTCTTCATTTAATTGTAGATAACTCTTCATAGCTTTTGAACAAAAGCTAATTTGAATTGAAACCGACTAGGTTCAGAACACTAATAGAGGGAATTTATATTAAATTTAAAATAGATCCGAACAAATTGTATGATGTTTGAATAATCCGATTTCTATTACGTTTTGTTATCAGTACTACTCAATAGTCTTATTACATTCTGGAGATACAATGATAATAAATTTTGACGTAAAGAAAATAATATTTTTCAACAGTTAACATTTGTTTATAGTTTTTTTTTTTATGATGAGTTAAATTATATATTTAAGTCATAAATCCTTGTTTTATGAAGTAAAAAGTGTACTTAAAATTGTGTAAGTAGAGTACTTTTAGTGTTTTTTAAAGTGTTGTAAATTTATTTGAAGGTTCATTCATTCACAGCTTGCTTCTCATCTCTCTCTCTCTCTCTCTCTCTTTGGTTCAGCTTGCATACTTATCCTAGACAAATTGCTACATCTCAGTCTCATTTCTTGAAGATGAATGTTTGTAATTAGACAACTCTTGTGAGGATTATTGTATATTTCTCATCATTATTCATTAATTACACTTAAGCATCGACTTACATAGTAAGACCTATTCTACGTTTTCAAAAAAGATTCTCAAGATCAATTTGTTGAAGATTTTGGACTCGTCCAGATCTTCTAAAATCATGGTCTTTTCTTGGTCTCTAATAAGGTGGTTAAGTTTTCAGACCAGGGGGAAAAGGAGCAAAAGGATTACGTAGTCAAATCCTGTAAATGGAGTTTTCTATATTTTAAAGGAACTTTGAATCTTCAAACTTTGACACTCAAATTTTTCCAGACTTTTAATAAACGAATAAATACTAAAGAGGTAATAACAGGACTTGTGATTATGATGATTTTTTTTTTTTTTGAGGTAGGGGCTTTAAAGGTGTTGATACAAATCAAAGTCTTCGTCACTCTTTTAGTAACTCAATCATTTTCAAACTTGTGTGAAAAAAAAAATAAAGTGGACATTGACATTGAGTTATTCCCACAACTGGTTTGCTGAAAAAATGACTCATAGCGAAGAAAAATGTCTTATTTCACCCTCAGAATGTACATTTTTCTATGTTAGGATTTAAATATAAACCATATATTTAGTATTGATGACATCGTTGTAATTTATAATAAATACAAACCTACTTCTTCTATAATTATTTTGTAATTTTTAAATCAGCGTACCCCCTCCCCCCCCCCCCTATTTCATATATTAATCAAGAATAAATAGGTTTTTGATATCAAAAATATTTAAGAACGTTATCAATTACCATCTCTCCTTTTAGTATTTTTCAAATTTGATTTTATATTTAATGTATGATCATTCATTTATGAGAAGCAGAAATGATTAGGTCAAGAAAAATATTTTTTTTAAAGAATTCAACTTGAAAATAGATGGATACTCAATTTTTCAACATTTCTATAGCAAAAGAAACTTATTTGCAGAATAAACAGTTTAAAGAGTTTCATTTTCTTAAAAATATATACTGTTAAATGGGGTATAAATAAGTAGATAAATTGTTTTAATTGTATGGATTTTAATTAATTACTGCAAGTTATGTGCTATAATCATAGTTTGAACTTACCTTCGTAAGACGTTAATTAAAAAAAATAAATTAAGAAATACATATTTAAATGGAGTTTCTAAATATTATTATATCAACCCAGAGTAATTTTTAGCATTTTAAAATATTTCTCTCATACATTTAATTTAAAGTTGACCTATTTCCAATAACGTCTTAAAATAATTATTGAAACGACACAAATACAGGGATATTAACTAATGAAATCAAAGATTTATTCAATTTGGTCTTAATGAAATGATGAAACAAATTTCAAAACTAAGCGAAGATTTTTTTATATTAAGGAGACCTTCAGTTGCAATACTTTTTACTTTTGATTAAATTACTGCTATCAGGTTTGAGTTTGATGCATCAAAATTTAACGCAATAATCTTACATCTATTTGATATTAATTGAATCCATTTAGTAATTTTATTAGTCAGTAGTTTTTTTACAAATTGCATTGGAGTATGAGCCTTCAAATGTTGAAACTGTCCCTGTAGCAGTTAACAATTGAACAGTCTTGAAGAGTTTTGAGTTTTAAATTAAGAAAATTAGACTAAAACCTATTTTTTGAGACATAAATTACTCGACTTTTTAAGTTGTATAATTACTAACTTTCAACTTATGATCGCATATTAAGATATAGTAAGATTTATATTAACATATATGAAGATAGATCATGTATGATCATATAATGAAGATAACTTCGATTCAGTACGGTCACACTCTTCAAGGATCCACTTTGGCTATTATACAGTCATTGGGTTCTATAAAGAAGCAGGAGCGATCATAGTACTATAGGAGAAAATAAAGGTCATGTTTGCTAAAATGTTCCCCTCTAAATAAATATGTCTATTGGATATTTAGATACAATAATTATATCAATTGTTACATATATGTAGATATATATAGATTAATACGCTATTCATCTAATCATATCAAGATCTTATATTAAATTTCGGTAAATATTAATAGTAATCAAATGAAAAGGAATCATTTGAACCAAAAAATCCAAGTAATGCATTATTGAGAGTAATTATACATTCATTGTATTCTTTGTATCTGCATTTCTTCAATATATAAGTACAGGTGTAGGTATGTACGAGACCTACCTAAGTAGGTATTTAGAAGGTAGGAAATACCTTGTTGCTTGGATGATTAAGCAACTATAATACACACATGCTACTCATATAATAATAATTATTATGATCGAATAATTTTATATATATACATATGTACATACTCCTATAGGAAACAATTCTCTTTGATCTAATGGATTTTAAAGAGAGAATTAATGATACAAGAGAATGATATTCCATGCAGCGTGTTTCATTTGATGAAAGGGATTACCTGCAGAGATATTTGTTGTACACCATACATCATACAGTGCTACACTCATTCAATCTTTTATTTAATTATAACTTTTTATTTATTGTTTCTATCATCATCATTAAGAGCCTCATAATGAGTGGAGTTTCCATGTTAGTAGTCGTGAACTCGTACAGACGTATTTACCACTTGTCTGCCTAAATACGGTAATTGGGAGTAGTAAGTTGATTAACAAGAGTTTTGTACGAAATGAGAACTTCCTATCTCGATATTGTGAGCTATTAAAAGGATCAAAGTCAATTTTGTTCGCAGATTAATAAGAACCAAAGCAATGAGTAGCAAAAGGTGTCTCTTAGCTTGGAAACATTTTTTAGTCTTTGGGATAACTCCCCCTTCCCCCCCCCCCACATGCAAAATGTCATTTTTGGAGTATGTATTGTATACACTATACATAGATATATTAGTTTAATTTATGGAGGTTGCGTAGTTAGGAATAATTCAGTGTTCTCTAGAGCAGTGATCCCCAACCCCCGGGCTGCGAACCGATACCGAACCGTACAAAAATTAATTAGTTATTTCTGTTTTGTTTATTATCTGTGTCTGGGACGATAATAAAGGGGGACTTACACCTTTATCTACAGACTGTAGGAGAAAAAGAAAATATTAAGTATAAATGCAAATTACAAAAGATAATTAATTGTGTGGGGTAGTTGATAATTATTTTTGGGTTGATAATTCTTAATTGGCTCATCGGATTTCACGGACAACAAGCTACAATGCCTACTACATTTTCTCTGCGCTCTTTTGTTATTTGCAACAGAGTTGTCATTTTAAACATCCTATCTGTGTGAAAAGGGGTTACCTGCAGTCATAGCCACCAAAATAAAGCAAAGGATTAGACTGGACATAGGCAACGCACTGAAGGTATCTTTGTCTGTCATTACTTCCAGATGAGATCGTTCTTGTTGCAAAGGAAACAGCTCAGGGCTCCTGATTAAGCATTACGGACAGTCTTTGATATTATAATATGTTATACTGTTGGAGCAGCAATGTGTTAATAAAGTTATACCTTCCTAATGTTATAATGGCATTGTAATGTTGGAGCAATGTACTAATAAAGTTCCATATGAGTACACTGTACATTCACATTTATTGTTATTATTAATGTTTAAATACCCCGGTCTACAGTAAAATTGTCAAGCGTTGACCGGTCCGCAGTCAGAAAAAGGTTGGGAACCACTGCTCTAGTTAATTTGTACAAAAATTGATCACGTGATCATCGTTTCTTCACTTTATTTCATAGCTTTGATAAAAACTTATTCGGTATCAATCAATAAACGTGTAGAGTAATTACAAGGGGGAAGAGTTAACAAGTCAACAAGAGACAAAAAAGGCGATAAATTTTCGATATTTTTCTTCTCTTCAGAAGCATATAAATTATGAAATAGTTAGAAACCAGAAAGTTTGTGTTATATAAAAACATAAATAATCATTTTATCTAGTTTAAAATTAAATTCCCTATATACAACCTCTATTACATCAATTATCCAAATCATTTTAAACCTAAATAATATGATATTTAAAAAAAAAAAAATCAGTGTGTAATTCCTTCTTGTGCTTCTTAAGGTAAGTTAACAGATTAAAGCTTTTGAAGTCAGCTCCATGCGGGTTTTTTCCTCCTTTTTCTTCTTAATATTTTAATGCACTTTTTATCACGATGACCTCAAATTGTAGTAACGCAACATAATATCTTTTTTTTTTTCATTTTTCCTCATATCACGTCCCAAAAATAACCCACTATTGTAATTTATAATATATATTTGCATGTTAGTGGGATAACAAAGGGTCTACCCCAAACAAAAACAATAAGTGAACAAGACACAGATTCCTTTAATATGCAACTATCTGTTTTTCTCAAAAACATATCATCTTTTGTACACATTTTGTACTAGAAAGAGCCTTAAAATGCTATACCCTAGCACTACAATCTACTCTCAAATACCCCTCCAAACCCTTTTCCAACATATATTCAATTTGAATTGCATTCTATGAATAAATATCCACATGATATGTATGACTGAAGAAGAAGAGAGAATAAATACATCGTGGGTGGACAAATTCCTGAGGCACTCAGGTAGAAAAAAGGTACTTTTTTTTTCTTCTTCTTCTTTGAATACAAGCTCTTTTGGGTTTCTTCTCTGACCAGTAATTAAATCAATGATTTATCTGGTATTTCATTATGTTAGGAGCAATTATGTATACAAAATAAAATTTATGAATATATCCGTGAACTTGCAAATACAAAAGTTGGCCATTTAGGTACATAATTGCATCTTGAATGCAAAAAAAAAAAATGGATGCTGCTCTTTTGCAAATTTATATGTCTGGTGTGTGATAGAAAGAGAGAAGAAGATCTTCCTACTGAATGTTATTGAAGAAAAAGGTTTTTGAAAGTTGTCAAATTCAACAAGGATCAGATTTTTCATAAAATTACATAAATGCAAAAACATTTATAATGTAAAAAGAAAGTCTCTGTAGCCATTCATACTGCATATCCAATCAAACTAAATCTATGCCTACGCAATTTTCCATTACCAATCTTTTAACTACCATGTACAAACACGCATAAGATTTTGTTTTTACCTTGAATAAAACATTTTAAGGGAATTCGTTTTTCTCTCTTTTTTTTGCAAGAGAGTCCATGGTTATTTTTAGGGATGTTAGATTTTACAAAGAAAAAGATCTACATACATACTCGGATTAGAAAGTTTACACATATGATTCACAGAGCTGTCTGGTATCTTTTTTTAGAAAAAATATAGAATAATAATAATATACTTTTAAAGCATAAATGTCTACCTAGCATTGATAATTTATATGCAATGAACTTTGGTATTTTTTTCCACATTTTTTTTTTTAGCAAAAACAAAAAAACACCCCATGAATTCTTGAGGTGAAGCTGTGAAAATATCCATTTTATGCTTAACAGGTACATGGAAATTAACATTAATTATGTATTTGTTCTTAAATACATTTTACTCGTTCTTCACTTCCAACAAATAATTTTAAAATGCATTCTTAAACTTATAGATTCATTCATTCTTAGTGATGTCAATAATAAAATTGATTCGTTCTTCTTCTTTTTTTCTTTTTTTGGACATAAGCGAAAGAAACTCAGCAGATTCGAATAATGTCATACTTCTTCACAACTCCATAAAATATTTATCTGCAATTTATTCATTAACAAATGATGTAGCTAAAAACTTTCTATCATTCATGAGATTAGTATTTTAAGGGATAAACTTTCATAGTTAATTAGTATCATAGGTGAGACCGAAATTTTAAAACTTTGTACATATGTCTATGACTAACTAATATCAGAGATCTCAAAGTAAGAAATAGTTTTGCCTCTCTTAAAATTATAACCGTATGGCTTGAACGCGAGAAGCGTTGTAATCCATCATGGCTAGTCATAAATTGGGTCTGCTATATGACCGAGGCATAAAATATCTTATACAAAATAGTAAACAGATAGAAAAAACGTGTTTAAAAGGCATTAAAATGGAATTATGAAGGTTGAACTCATTGTTTTCTGACATTTTTCACGACAAAGTAACTTAAAAGGTGAAGAGGTGAGACATATCAGTCGAAAATATATTGTGTTTTCATCTATAGTCTTAAAGCTTTTGAAATTTATACGGCCTCAATGCAGTTTATCCTGATCTTACATGCTTTATTCCCTGTGTACTCTTATGTACCAGTCTTATTTTGGTTGCACCGGTCTCTCATTTATTCCATGGTTGATTTTTCTTTCTTTTATTATTCTTTTGTTTCTGTGTACCATGCATGGTTAAATGGTAAGAGCTTTTGATATTTAGTTTTTCTTATAGATTATACATATTTACTGTTACCAGATGTAACAAGTGTTCAAAAGAAAAATTGTGTTGTATTTGGGTCTAACAATGATATATCCAAAGTTTCAAATCCTTTTATCAAAAAACCTGACTACACAAGGTCATTTCTGCTTAATATAAACTATTTCTTTAAATAGTTAAAAAATATCATGGAAAGAAAATGATTCGTATATTCGTATGATACAAACTTAACAATCAAAATAGATACATGTCCTGTTTTCACCTCCAAAAAAACGTAATTTTCTCAATTGATCGATTTCCGACAAAAATATTTTAAAATCAATTTTTTCAAAAAATTAGTGAACAGACTCAATGGCTGATTTCTAATTTTCAAAACTAAAGGTGAAATTTGAACAAATAAAGGTTCCCTGGAAAGTAAAAAAAAATGTCCCCGTAAAATTCGTAATTTAGTGTAGTTCTTCATTTGAACTCTTTATTGAGTTCATATCTAAATAACAATAAATTTTATTAAATGTATTGTTGATTCCAGAACATCTATCCCCTCCCCCTTCCCAGAAAATTAGACCCAAGGACATTCATCTCCCATTACAGTCTTTATATTTAAACATTGTGATCATAACATAATTATATTGTTTTGTACTTTAATATATAATCCGATTAAACAATTATTCCCACTCCATAATCTTGATCTAAGAATATGAAGTGAAGATCCTATTCATTTTGTTAATTTAGAATGAATGTATCTTTGAATGCAAGATCGTATTATTTACTGAATCGACTCTTTGTGAATATTGGCCAAAGTCATTTAAACATTTATTTAATTATCCGCTCAATTTTTGTTTTCGAAGTATACATATATACATACATAGTTAAACGGGTGAATGTGAATGGTTTATCAAGCAACCCCTAATTATTTTCAGCCTTGCCATTCATCTATCGAATTAGTATTCTAGTTCCTACTTATGAAGTTTTATTATTATACTTGAGATCGTTCTATTAGGAATACGACGACTAGCCTTTGTTTCCATTCGATAGTTTCCTTATTATGATAATTAGGACGTGTACTGAATTATAGTAAATATTCAGGATAACAAGAAAATGGATAATGGTCATAGTCTCGAAGAAGATGCAAAAGATTGGCACTAAATTTACATATACAAATGCATAATTTATTCTTATAAACAAGGATGTACATTGTACCTCAATTTACCAATTTCACATTTATACTGAGAATGACAACTCTTGGTAGTCTAGGGGGTGATTGTTCTATTATGGTACTTATTTGTACGCTATCTATGAGTTCATTTTTGTCCCTTTGTTAAGGATTTAAGCGGTCATTTGTAGTACTAAATCACTCTACTATTAAAGGAAGAGCAGTCCAATATTTGGGGGGGGGGGGGAATGACATAAAATCGCTTATTATATCCAATTAATTTCAGCTCTTTTTCCATACTTTTTTTTCGGAAAAGCCGAAGAGATAAAATTAAGATCTCTTCATGAGTTATATCCATTTGATAAAACTTAAAATTGAGCCCCTTTGTAGAGTAAAATGGATCCTCTTATCTCTGTAGGTAAATAATATTGGTGATAGGTAGATATTGGCAAAACGTTGAGATAGCGTTGACTTTAAGGAAGAAAAGAAAAACATCAGTTGGTATCACTACCTTGATGATCCATTTGAATACAATATTTTCAGTATCGTTGAGGTGAGAACTCGCTACAATGTTATTTAGTTATCGTGTATTATTTAATATTGTTAAATAACAGTCAGTAGATAACACGCTCTCTCATCTCAACAAAATGCTCATCCCTTGAGATAGGATATGAAAGTTTGACGAATGTACTTAATTTGTTTGTTTGTTTTAAACGTACCAATTATTAGAATGGTTTAGCAATGGAAATATTTATTTATTTATTTTGTCATAACACCTCTTTCAATTATTCTATTGAGTCTGAGTAGCAGATTTGTACAAGATATTGAATTGGTTAATTTGTTAATACTAATATAAATCGTGTATCCTTTACGAGTCTCGGGCATATTTTGAACTGAATAAAAACATTGACAAATAATTTATTTAAAATATATTACCTTAAAAATTTGTTAGTTTCTTTATCTTATAAAAATAAATAATGAAGTTCATAGATAGAGAGTCACGTTTTTTACTCTCAAATCCTCAATAAATAATTGGATTAGAATGTACATAATGTTAAAAAAATTTAAAATAAAATAGAATAGAATTAACATTAATATGGTTTATATACATACTTGGATATAGTCGTTTAAACATCAAAGTTTGCTTTGGGAAAGCTGATATATTCATTTTCAATTTAATGTGTGTATAGATAAAAAAAATAACTACCTTTTCTTTCGACATAAATGCAAATACATAATTAGGAATGAAATGAATTCATACATTGGACAATTTCCAAAATCTCTTATACAAAAAGCTTTTATCAAAAAGACTAATAAATTAATTTATCATTATCAAAAGTAAAATATATTCAATTACAAATGAAAATTGACACTACTCCTTGATTGATAAGAGCACTCACTCAAATATTGTTAATATTACTTTAATGATAAAGAAAGCCGATTTCTAATTGCAATCAATGTATAATAAGCTCTCGCAAAAAGAATTGCATTTTAAATCCATGTTCTTAAAAGATTTTAACTATATTTTTCCCTCTAATATATTTTATAACTCCATAGATTTTTTCATGCTCACGTTTTAATTTTGATGTTCTTAAAACACATTTTTCTTTGTACATCATTTGTGGGGTCGCTTCCAATCGTCTCATTAAGACTTTTTTTTCATCTCTTGTATGATTTTTAAGTGGTAAAGTTGCAGGATAGAGATTGTTTATTTCTTCAAAATTGGCCCGTAATATAGACTTTAGAGATAATCCTGTACTTTAAATGCATATTTAGGATCTGCATCTCATTTCTTCCAAGGGAAGAAATGACTGCCAATAAAATTATTTTATACATTGTCGGTTCAATGTTGTTCTAACATTATAAATATTACTTTTGGTTCACACTATGTCACCTTCGTCGAAGATTGTATTCATCAAATCCTGGAACATAGTTCTTTTTATTGTAAGCTTATCATGAGAAGGTTTTATTTTGTTTCCTAATAAATTGGGGGTTATTAGCGCCATCTGTTGATGTATATATATAACGTTACATAAGGTATCAAAGCCATTCTATATATATCAATGATATCCCTCCACTCTCACATACATTGTATATAAACTATGCCTTCAAAGAGTCCGGATGATTAGTATAGCGAATATAGCAAACTATTTTAAACGTTCAGACGGCTACAAGCTAACCTTTTATTCTTTTTGCTACATGCAAAGGTGGATTTTATTGTTAAAAAGATCTTGTTATGAAAATCAACACTCTATTATTAATAATAATATTATTATTTTGTCAGCATTGGTTCTCTATGCTCAAATGTAGTTCTTATTTGTACTCTGATCTATGAAGCTTGAATTATATATTGATATGCATGAGGCAAACATGTCTCAGCTGCTAAATTAAGATTTGCCCAATAGTTGAGGTGAATTATGTACATAATTCACATAGTTTTGGGCCTATGATGGATATCACTAGATTTCAAAGAGCAAATAATATCTGTATGGGTGCTACTTTTTAATGGAATCTAAATCTTGTTATCTAAGTATTTATTCATAAATTCTACGAAAAAAACCCACAGAAATATTATGCAACATCTTTAACTCCAACTAAACTTCTTCTATTTTTATTTTCTGATAGTAAGAAATTTATAGATTTTATTACACAAATATATATACATATGTATATATATTTGATAAGTCATATATTGTATCAATGTTTCCAATCTAAAAATGTCGACATACCTATGTTTGTATGTAT
Source organism: Lepeophtheirus nordmannii (assembly GCA_963680855.1). Taxonomy (NCBI): domain Eukaryota; kingdom Metazoa; phylum Arthropoda; class Copepoda; order Siphonostomatoida; family Caligidae; genus Lepeophtheirus; species Lepeophtheirus nordmannii. The sequence continues at coordinate 22,434,173 of OY804522.1, read as the reverse complement.
GTACAATTATTTATCTACATTATTCCATGCTTTAAATAGATTCTAAAAAAAATGCACCTAATCTTTAATCAAGTTTTTAATTAAATGAAGAAAAAAAAACGATTCACAGAGAATATTTTGGTTTCCCTCTTTAGCAAACTTTCATAGATGGATGCTGAAACAGGGTATCCTTACACTCATAAACAAGGTAAAGGTCTATATACATATTATATATTAAAGATGACCTCAAAGCATGTAAAATAGGGTATATGTGATTTTTAATTATTATAAGAGAAACGGGATATGTACGATGTTATTATATAAAAATATCAGGGTGGGAGAGAAGAGAGGGTTTGGCCTTTCGCCAAGGACTAAAACTGCCTAGAATGACACGCAGAGGAGGGGAAAGTTGTGTCATATTTTGATACCCTCCTCATTTATTGTAAACTCTCAGTAGCAAAGTTGTAGCAACTTTTGTGTAATTGTGATTTTTTTTACAAATTATTCAAATTAAATTTGTTTGGTGATAGGTTCTGTGATTTTTTTCAATCAAGTCATTAAGGTAAGTGATCCCTTCTTTTAGTATCTTCTTTATTTCTCGTAACTAATTGACTTATTAATTTGGAATATAAGACTTGACATCAATTAGTTACTCAAAAGAGCTCTAGCCGTCTCAGTTATGTTTGTAAAGAATATGTGGGATGAATTGATAGATGTTTATCCTTGATTCTTCCCATGCTTCATTTTTCATCATGTACCCTTTCCGTATTTGGAAGGAGTCATTTGATATTCATTTTCCAAATTGTTTATTAATTATAACTTTTATAGCAACATATTTTGATACATATATATTTGATATATATATATTAATCAATTAATTCCCATATCCTGCCTCATAAGACAATTTGGTCTACTTATCTCACGAAGTAACTTTTTTTTACAAACAAGTTGAATTGATGCCAAGAAGCTATATTTTTGTGAATCATTCCGGCTTTTAGGCAAATACTGTATGGATAATTATATAAAAAAATGTATCAATTGAATTTTACTAATGGGATTTTGAGTCCTATTTCCTTTTTATTTGATCTGGAGGAAGCTCATAATTAGGGACTCATGATGATAAACTCCTCATGGGTCAATATTCTCTACAAAAATTATTATCTTCTAGGTTCACATATATTTTACTTTATACATGAACTAAGAAATTAACACATTTTGACATTTTTCTACATTATATTTTTTATTTGTCAACTTTGGTCTGATCCTTTGTGACTTATTAAAAATCTTTTTGTAAAAATTAATATTTTGTAAGATATGCCCAAATGGTTTTATGAATATACCTAGAATGACTGAACAGTCATTTTGACTGCAATATATAAAAATATATATATGTATTGTATAATTTTATATATTGCTGTCAAAATGAATAAACATTTTTTTAACATGCAGGAAATGGCTCCTGAACGCCTTTTATAATTTTAACAAAAAATAAATGTCCAAATTTAGAACAAATAGTTTAATAATTATATACTACAAAAAAATAAATTGATAACACTATCAAATCCAAATGTTTTATATGTCAGGAATATGATTGTAATGAATGCAAGTATCATTTACAGATTAATCAATGAATTAATAAAAAAATCCTAATTAATTAATCATTATTAATATGTGTCCAATAAAAAAAATATTTGAATTTGAAATTATGTACAAAAAAGATTATGCAAAATAAACTCAATTGATACGGCAATAATAAAAAACTGACCTGTTATTCTGGGCAGTTTAGACGTTTGACTGTTCTAGTATTATTAAAGATTGGCAAGTTGTTATTTTCATTTTTTATAGATTAAATATCCTAGGAAGAAATTACTTTGCCATTAAAAATATGATGGCCTTTTAATTAGTTTTTTTTTCACAAATCAAATACTTATCAAATAACTTGTCTATACATAGGAATACATATGGTCGAAATACATTTTTATTTTAAGTTTTAGACAATGAATAGTATCGTTTCAATAGTTTCGAATAGTACTTGCTCCAAAGCAGTTATTCCATCATCTATCCATAAGGCAGATATCTGTTTAATAACATAATGATTAACATAAGACACTGTTACTTCACCTTTTAAGTAGTAGTACCACCCCTTTGTATCAATTAGTTTGAGCCTAAAGATCAAACATATCTAATTAAATAATGGAACAAAGTAATCAAACCATAAAATATGCATGTAAATTAAGGTCCTAACACATTGGAGTATCAATGGCCACATACCCATATTCAAACCCATCCACTTTTTATAAATAGCCCCAAGGACTCTAATGAATTTGCGAGTTGTGGAATTTTATTCCAAGAAATTGGATGGATTAGTAATTATTATAAATATAAACTTTTTGATTCAAAGGAAAAATGCATAGCTTATGTGAATACGTGGAATCATACAACACACATAACCCTATTTTTTCAAGTCATGATTCCTTAAGGAACATATTTGTGGCAAAAAAAAAAAGTTAAAACAAAATAGCTACACTAGGAAGAAGATTGTACTCTTATCAAAAAATATATCAAATTTTGTCGAATTTGCTTTTATAATTTGTAAATGTCATTGCGTCACATCCCTAAAAAAAATACATTTGTGCACTATTACTCTAAGGAGAAGGATTGACTTGTATGAAAATGAATGAATTATGTATATAATCAAGTTTTCATTAAATATATACATAAAGGATATGGAAATCAAATTATTATTTTATGTGAAATGGAATTTTTATTTGCTAAAGTAATTGAATATACGTTTGACCCTCCCTCTTCATCATTCTATTGAATAAAATCCTCATTAAATACCTAATATAAAAGAACTATTATTTGCATAAATGTTTTTAAATTTGCAAATAACTGTTCCTTTTAATTAACTATTCATATTTGCTTAAGGTAGGAGAATGGTACTCAGAATTAAAAATATTAATGTGTGCTATTTTGTGACATCCTGACTTCCGCGTGGACTTCAAGTATCATTCATCAGTATATTATTATTATTATTGTCTACATATATCTTAGGAGGCCTTGGGTGGAAGAGTCGGTATTCATCATTAAGAAATATCCCTTTGAGATATACATACTATGTATCAAAATAATTCAATTCGTCACAAAGCTTGATAAGTCAGCTACAAAAAAAAACCAACGGAAATGGATTATTTGATTCAATTAGAGTTGACATACAATTATTTTCGTAGAACTCCACGACAATAGAGTGTCTTTTTAAATCAAAATCTTATTTTTATTGGAAATATGGGCACAATTATTCACTATTTTTCAACGCTATACATATGCAAGTTTCATTTAACTTTTCCTATCAAATCTGAGATGTCTTTTGTTACATTAATTATATTATCATCTAATTTATATAGACAAAGAAGGGAATATCAAGGAGTAATATGTTTAACTATTGTGTGGATGTATAAATAACCAAATTCTATAAGAATAAAAACCCTGTAAGATTTGGGGAAATCGTCAATTTGGTGATGTCTCGAGAGAACGAACTATATAAACAGATGAATTGGAAATGAATTTATATATAAGTGCATAGATCTGAAGCTTTTCCTGTTGACGACAATATATGTGTAGATACACAAATACATATGAACTTATCAATGCTAAAAAATTTCAAACTGTTTCAAATTTACTTGAATCTTAAGAATGGATAAATTATGGATTCGTTGATATTAAAGGGGTTATTTTTTTATAGCCTCATACTTATTTTGAATAATATGTAATGGAAATTGTAATTCTAACATGGCATTAATACGTAGTTTATTGAAGTATTGCAATTCAAAAACTGGCAAAAATATTTATTTTTTACAAATTATGTGTATTTTTTTTATTAAAAAACATAATATTATTTCATGTACTGAAAGACAACATTTCTCCATCAAAACTCAAAATTTATTCAGATACAATATACGGACAAAAAGTGTTTATTTACTTCATATATAGCAAATTTAAAATCCAGTTAGGAAACAGACATATTTAAATATGTTATTTATAGCACTGCTTAAAATAATTGCATAAATGATTTAAGCTTAATGGTAGCTATTAATGAACTGCAATTTTAAGATTATGCTATTTAAAATAACTTACTTAAAAAGTAAAAATTGTTTTAGCCTAAAAATTCATTTAAGATGACTCTTTTCAATTTTGGGGAGAGGTTTTGTTAAGAAAATTACATAATGGGAATTCATCGTTGAAAATAGCAACAAGGCTGTTAATAGAAGGAAAAACAAAGTGAGTACCAATAAATAAATAATAGATAATTATGTATTACTTATCTGTGTAAGGTGTAATTAGAAGCAAGTAATTATGTACTTTGGTCGTTGCTATACTTACATAATTTAACATTTCATTGTTTGCACACAAATACGAAAATTATTAATTTTTCATGATTAGTAGACGATCTCTATTTTAACACTATAAACACTCTTTTTTACCAACTTAAAAAAAACTTGGAATGATCATAAAGCCATGATTTTAAGGACCCTTCATATTGTTCTCAACAAAGTCTTTCCTTCATAGAAAAAAGAGGAGGAGGTTTTAAGATAAAATATGTAGTTTTCAAAACAAGTGAATCACCTGTCAATATATTTCTAAAATTTATTTTTGGAATAATTTTTAGAAATAAACAATTGACTTTACTGAGTATTTTGTTGCTAGTGTACTTTAGAAAATTATTGAGCATTGAGACATAATTTCTAAATAAATAAATAAATGCAGAATATTATTTTTAAGCATGATCTCTAAATAAGGGAGAATTAAAATATGTGATACTACCGATGTAATGGGTACATTACTTGGAAAAAGTAATGAATTACTCCTAATAATAAGTTACTCAAGAGAAAGAAAAATAATTAACTACTCGTAAAAGTAATGGATCTGTTATACAAAGTACATAAAACTGAAAAATAAATTTTAATTTTAATAAACGCTGAATTAAAGTTCTATTGTTCACAGATTAAACCATGACATTGAATCAGTGACATACGAGACAATGAGAAACAGTGAATTATGAATTTTTTTCCCTTAGTAACATTGTAAAGTTTCTTTCACGGCGTTCTAACATAAGAAAAAGTCATGAAATTTTTGGTTATCTTGATACTAAAAAAGATAAGAAGAATTAGCGTAAATACCCGCGTATAAGACGCATTTTTAATTAAGAAGTTGACATAAAAAGCCAGGTGCGTCTTATCCATGGATACTTTTATTATAAGTTTTTCCATCGTTCTTAGGGTCAAACATCCGCTGCGTTCTATACATGGTATCGTCCTATACTCCATATATAGCATAAAGGTGACCTGTGGAAAATATACATATATTTACTTTTAGCCAGTAAAAATTGCACGTCTCCATGCTATAAATTATTGAAAACCCAGTACAAAAAAATTCATTTTTCTCCAGGGTAGAGCTGTCTACACATGTATGTAGATATCTGTTTGTTTAATAAAGGTATGAGTGTACTATTATTATTATTCATGGCTTTAGAGATTAATATCAATGAGAAACTGTGCATTTTTTTGTAACATGTATAATATATGTTTATATTACGCATCGTTTGCATTTGCCATTTTATGTCACTTTTTTAAAAAGTATAATCTCCAGGAGACGTTTTACCAACATATTGTATGTACATATAAGTAGAAAACACATGTTGTTCATATTAGAAAATAAAAAAAGACCCAATACCCCTAAGATTCCTACAATGATTAAGCCTCTCATAGTTTTGTATGTGCATATGCAATACGACAATACAAGCCAACAACAACAATAAGTCAGTATTTGAACCCTTGCATCAGTTTCTTGACAACACAACCATATGTGACATACATACATACATACATACATGTATATAAATATTTGGGTTCATAAAACTATTTTTAACACCACACGGATCCTGAAAAAACTTATTATACTTTGTGACATAGTGTACACAATATAACTTATTACCCACTACTAGGAATAGTTTATTTGTATCGACATGCATTGACTATAAGAAATATTTTAGTTCAAATCAAAACTTGGCAACTTTTAACACGCATATAAATAAATACACACATAGAAAACGAATCAAATTTAGGTGAATATTAAATATGTGTAAATGTCTTTTGAATCTCTTTATATGTACAAATCAATGACTTAGCAGAATTATCAGACCTAAGGATTACACACTGGTAAGTAGTGTGTAAGGTTCTATTGTTTTCATATCTAATTAAGTTAGTAGAAGATATAAAGGATTTATTATAGACTTGTTCCTATAAAAGATCTTGCATAATCTCATGGATATTCAAAAGACTCAATACATACACAGCGTGTTTGTATGGATTCTATGGAATGAATTCAAACATGTTGTATGTAGACTTCCCATAGTAACACCGCTTCAAAACAAACTCCTTAAGAGTTATTACATGCTACATATGTATGTATGTATGTACATAATTTAGGAGTAGGAGGGCCTCTAAACTTAATGAAGCATCATCGGCATACAGTATAATAAATTATTTGATGATTTATAAGAGAAACTGAGGAAAAAAAATGTTACAAAAATGATGAGGAGTATAAAGAGTCATAAAATCATTTTTGAATGTATCATTTGAGTTATTTAATGATGTTGTTGAAAAGTAAAATAATAATGATAATAATAATAACAATAGCTATGGCAATTTGAACATTTGAAGTATAAAATCCTTGTATATGTATGTACATTTAAAATATATGAGGATATGAATAAATTATGTGCTATCAAAATCATAGGCAAAGTTTGCAAAGTAAAGAGAAGGAGGAAGAAGCAAATAATATTATATGTGGAAAATATATTGCTGCGTTACTAACCACCAATAAAATGAGTTATGTGTACATAAAAACATCAATTTATAATGGAACAGAATGCTTGTCTCAATAAGATAAGGCCTCAGTATTATTATTATTATTATTACTACCCAATTGTAAATACATAATAAAAACTCTTTTACTCACTGACCAGTTTTTGTTAATGGTTAGCGTATGCAAGACATTGGTGATTATCATTATTTGGTTGTTTGGACTTGCACAAAAAAACAGAAACTATGTTTCGTTGGGCGTTGAATGGGATATTTTGGGGTGTTTTGTTTTTGTTTTTGTTTTTGGGTGCATCATTTGTAATGAAAGAAACTTTTTAGGCCTATTCTTTTATCCAAAAAAATGACTTAAAGTAACCTTTGCACATTCATACTCAAAAGTAGAGTCTCTAAACTCAAAAATCGTACACATGTGACTTTGATTTAGTTTTGGCAACAATTTGGGCACATTAAAGTTCCAGGGAAGAGCCAATTACCTTATTCAGAGCGGGCAAAAGTCTCAAAAGACTTTGTCCAACACTTGAATACCCTAATTGAGACTGACGGTTGCCACATCAAATCATAAATACAGTGTAAATCGTTAATAAAGACACGATGGGGACAGATATAGATTCAGATTTTCATTCCTGAAATAAATATATCAGCTGTACTATTATGCTATCCTGAGAAATGATGAAACAATAAACCAAGGCGGAAATGACAATTTGAAAATAGTCATTAAATTAAATTAGTCATCGACTCGTTCATTCTCTGACCTTACTAGAGGTTCAGGATGTTATTTTTGTAAATGCAAAGCAAGTCACGCTATTAATAAAGACTTTTTATATTCACAAAGATTTTGAAAAATGAGTTTTGGTAATATGTAAATAAGTCTACAGAATAAAAATTGTCCATTTATCATATTTCTTTGCAAGAAAAATGGTCACTATATCCGTATATGATGTTACTTTAACAGGGGAGTTATTTATTTTATTTTTTTAGTAAAAAAAAAAATAGGACCTATAACTTTTGTTACTATTAGATGTCACTGATTCCGTGTATCAGCCTAAACAAATGGTAATATTTCAATAAATATTTCACACTTCAAATAAATTGTCAATACAAATGTTTCTCTCTTTGATGATTCTTTTTAGAAATATGTGGATTAAAATTCCTTTAGCACATAGTCTGACAACTATATTTTTCTTTTCGATAAATTCAATTATCTTACTAAAATTTAGAAGGATCATTTTCCCATATTTACATATATATAGTTGCTGGAAAGCTATGATTCTCGGACAGGGTAGCATTTCAACCGATCTCTAAACAAACCATGGTAGAAATTGATGTTACTCATAAATTAATCATAATTAATGTAAATTTGTGACAAAGGCATAATGTTCACATCTATTTAAAATGATCTCCTCAATGCCTAACACAATTATATATATTTAAAAACTCTTTTAAGAAATTGAAAGTCGCAAAAAAATGTAGAAATTTCGCATGTTTACTTAAAGATCAGGGTTGGTGTCGTCTTTCTTAACTTAATTCATGATGAATCACCTTTAAAGTATTTCCTTCAAGTATTCATGCATAGTTATCTACAACAATTAATGTCGTTAATTCAATGACAATTTTTTGATCTTAGGTGCACTGTAAAAACAAAAACAAAAATGGTGACAATCAAGACATAAATTACGTAAAAAAACTTTGATAGATTTAAGGATAACAGCAATTACATAACTTGAAATTAAAGAATTTTTGGCATTTTGTACTGAAATAAGATTAAAATATAACAACATTCTTCGAATATTATGATATATACGTATTATGCAAATGAAAAAAAAAAAAAAGATTATAAGGACATGTGATCCTGAGGGTGGAGTCTAGATAAAAGAATTTAAAACTAGGGATGACTGGTATAGATTGTCTTTAAAGAGTGTTACCAACTATTATGGGAGGAGAAAAAAACCCGATTTCGAATAAAAACCCTTGAAAAGCCATTGAAAGCACTAGGGGTGTTGAAACCAAATTCATAAGTAAGGGGAGGAGGTAATTTTTTCTAAAGCATATTTATAACACGATATCAATTTTCATAAAGTAGGGGACTAACGTACCCTTGGCTCCCATATTCAAAAGTTCTCATACAAAAGGCCAAATATGTCCATTGTATAATTTTGTTCATCACGCAAACAAAGATGCTCATATGACGAGATTTTGTGAGACATCATTGAATTTTCCCCAGGGATGTATTTTTAAACTGTAGTTCCATTGAAATATAGGTAGTTTACTTCATAGATGTCTGGAATGGTTTTGACAATAAAGATCAAATAATATAAAAGAAATCCTTACACAAGGGAGAACTCAAAAATAGCCAAGTTTGGACTGTCTAGAGTGGTGCTTTTAAAAAAACCACTCAAAAACTTTTGATTCCATGTTGTTTCCCCGGATGTTCATTTTGGTTTTTTGGGGAAATGCATTTTGGTATAATTTCCAATAGTTTTAAAACAGCATTTACATAATAGGCTGATTTAATTGGCTCTCCCATATATATATAGAGGCTAGACAATTTGTACATAAATCACTTTTAACTAATATATAACGTGTACATCTATTATTATTATTATTTTTAATTGTGCTCAAATATTCCTTAGTTATTTTGCAGTTACAAATACATATATGACGCAATTTGGTGCTCCAAAATAACTTATGACTTATTACCTACATAATATTCCCTAGAATCATAAGTAATGCATATTTACTCATAAAATGTAATTTAAAAAACGTAAATAATTATATATTATGTATATATGTATATTTATATATATCCTTGCGTGTAAAATTTGAATTAAATCTACCTCCGGTTGTAAATTTAATATATTATGGCTCCATACATAGGAGGCATTTTTCCACATATTATGTACATATGTAGTTATTAATAACTCATTTACAAGACTTATAATATGACTTTAAATAAACCATCTTGAAACTTGTATTCTCCCCCCCCCTCCTACTTCTCTTCTTTTCCCACGTTGAAGCTTTGAAAAATTGATTTGCATACTTTTTTTCTGTAAAAAAAAAAAACACTTAAATATAAATTTTTGTAAAAAAAAATAGAAACCTTGATTTTTTTTAAAAAGTAAATACCTTCATATTTAGATATATGTATGTAGAGAAGAAATAAAGGAGTTTAACTATTGCCAACGTTTATTAGAATGGCTCTGGCAAGCATTACTTTATTACCTTTATCATAAAATAATTCGTGAAAAAAAACAATATTTTTTTTAATGAAATAAAAATACCTACATACACTAAACTTTTCAAATAAAAAGTAGTTCTCACAAATTTAAATATATGAATAGAGAAAGAGACACAAGGGAGTTATAATTAAATATGGTAGTAAGGCCTTTCATTTTTTTTGAGTAATGGAGTAACTACTATTATTTCTGTTATAATATAACTTTTAATCCGTTAGTAGCATTGGTCTGTGAATAGGTCAACTTTGAATTAACTAGTGCTTTTTAAATTATAATAAAAAAGGACTGGACTAAAATTTATCTTTACTTTGTTATTTGTAGAGTAAAAAATTAATTAGCATGTATTCAAGTTACAGATCTGTTATTTGTACAAGTAACCAACTACTTTTTATTTTTAGAGATGATAATGAAATATATAAATTGGGATCTGTATTTGACCACAAATAGATGATGAATCTTAAAACTCTCTCTCTATATATATAACATAAATTATAGACTGTCAATCTATATCCCGTCATAAGTTAAAAAATGGGCATTTTCCCCAACAGTAACACTATTTTTTCTTTTTCTAGGGCAAAAGTATGAATTTTTTGTTTTATCTTGCTCAATAAAAAATGTACTAATGAGATTATAAAATTTAAAAAAAAAAAGTTATACATTTACAAAAGCTTAACTATTATTTGTAAAAGACCTTAATCCCAGTTTGCTCTAAAAAGTTAAAAAACATGAAATTCTGAATCTCAAAAGATTTTTCTCATCTTACATTTAAATGTTCATCTTCTTTAATTTTAGAAAATTATTTTGAAGGTACTATTATTAAATTTACTATTTAAAACCAAGAACATGTCCTTTCCATTCAAATAAATGAAGTTTTTTGTTAACAAAAAATACTCGTTTATAGTAGGAAATTGCTAAGGAAATTAAATAAACACTCAAAAACATTTTTTGAGGTAATTTCTTCTATATCGATGTAACTTTTATATTGACAAAAGCTCCTCTTTTTTAAAAGGAATATTATAATTTACATAGACTTAAAATATGGAGGGGTGAACATCGATATATGTAGTTTAAAATCTTTGTGACATAAGATTGTTTGAGAAAGGGGTACTAGATAAAATTCTAAATATAATCAAATTGAAATAACTTAATATCAGTCCTTTTTGGGCATATGTACATTAACTCCATTGCGTTATTTCTTTCTCTGTGACTCAAGAAGACAATTACAAATGCCGATAGTCTTAAAAATGACATTGAAAGCATTGATATTTTCACAAGTCTAATCAACAATTATTATGTATTTTTAATTGTCAGATTTTTATTTCTCAACTACACTTTTCTCTTTTTTTGGTGTGCCAATTGTTAGTTCACTAAGTTTGAACTATGTCTACTTAACGTATCCCTACTACTAAATATAAAATAAAGCAGTTGTTTTGAACTTAATTTCTGTATAAAACCGGACCTTATTTCATTATCTTTTGAAGGAAATGTCCAAATATGCATCCATAATCGACATGATGTAAACGAGCCTTAATTCACAATTTGTCGCCTTACTAATGACCTACATTTATTCCTAATTACCTATAGCTTTATTTAGTAAAGGCTACTCTTTAAAATTAACAAACTTAGGTATAATAGATAGTCACATACTGTGGTTTTGTGCCATTAATCTTTCCAAAACAGAGTTAGATCCGTGAAGGGTGGAATTAAAAAAATATGGAGATTGCAGATGTTTAATTGCCTTCTGTATAGGGAGAATAGAATTAACTAAGTACGTAACTATTAAAAATATATGTACATAATTTGAAATGTTTATGTATAAAACAACATCATTGTATGGGTTATAGAAACTCAGTAAAACAATTCATCAAAACGTCGATAATTATTATTATCTTAGTGACCTTTAAACCCACTATATGTATAGAAAAAGAAACTTTACTAATTTACATATATACAATTTTAAGCATTTGCCATATACATATAAGCAGATAGTGTGAGGTATAAATGAGTCAGTATTGATTCAACACCATCGCAAATACCGCACCCTGCAATGTACATACACACAATCAAAGGAATCTTTTGTCAAAGGATATTTATCAGACAATATACATACTTAATATCTACATGTACATATACATAGAATGCAGTAATCTTTTTGTTTATCAAGTATGTAATGAAGTTATATCTATTAAGCGTATCATAATAATCAGTTACTTACAAACAAGGGTCATCATCCATTTCGTCAAGGATTGCCAAGAACCATAACCACAAGTGTCTAACCTTTGAACTTTTTTTTTATTCCACATAAAAATAAACAATAATAAATAATTATAATAATAATTTGTTGCTGATGGATATAACTACTACATAAGAGGCCTTCTCTTATTATTTAATTTAAAGCACTATTTCCTTATTAGACATTTTAGTTTTAGTTATTTTTTTGTTGTTGTTGTTGTTGTCTCTACCTCAAAACTATAGGCATGTAATTACATTTAAATATGCGTAAATATCATATTTCTACATTAAAATAGATAGGTTATGTGAGAACGGTTTGGATTTCCGTGTGATAACTAATAATTAATAAACCGAAACAAACATGATACTGCAAATTATTATTAATCAATTATAATAATATCAACATTTTATGGACATATACATATATAATTGTTGCCCAACCTGGAAGTTTATATAAATATTTGATAAATATGTATGTACAATCTTAAAGACAGACATAAAAACTGTCTACCTATAAGGCTATATAAATATTTAAACGTGAGAAACACCTTCAGAATACGAACTTTAGGAATGTAATTTTAAAAGCATTTTATGTGAGACATAAATATCTATAGGCTATGATTTAATTCAAATGGAAGGAAATGTCTTTTTAAAGGCTTCCATGGTCAGTACATTAAATTATGGGAACTTCAATTTCATTGTAGTACATTTTTGTTAAGAGATTTTAATTAAAGCTACTATAAAAATGAATGATCCCGTTTTACCACCAATAAAAATAAATAAAATAGACCCAAAAATATGGTATTTGCATAAATCTGTGGGCCTTTACTATGCTATATATATATATATATATAACATTTACGAACTAAAACATGAAAAAGTGTTGATATTCAATGTCGTATGATGAAGAAAAGGCATTCGACTATAATTTAGGCAAGGAACATTAAATTACATCTAAATATTTTTATTAAAGTAATGACTAATAATAATTATCTTAGTAGCAACAACTATAGTATGAAGATATATAAAATAATTCCTTTGATCAAATAAATACGTATTTTATGCTCTAGGAAATGCCTGGTTTTATTGTTTGTAATTACTCTACACATAATGAAGCTCCACCCTGGACGGTGGAGCTCTTTTTATTTTGCATTTACTTATGTACATAGCTGGAGGGGAGTCATTATTTTTAATGATTTAAATGACAATGATAATAGACAGATGGATTTAATGAGTGAAAAATAAAGGAAAACTAACTCTGTATTACAATAATAGAACATCACTATAAAATATAAATGAAATCAAAAATTAGTCAATACCTAGTCTTTATTTTGACAAATATCTATTTCGAATTGAAATTATGAATATGTATTCTACATCAATATTTATTTCACATGGCGTTAACCTTGTAACATATATATGCACACTGTATTTTTTAGTCAGCTGTTCATTTTTCAACTAACTCTTGTCCCTTATCACGTCAAGCTTTTTTGTCCACTCGCAACCTCGACTGACAAAAGGGAAAGGAAAAATTTGGAAAAACATATGGTAGCTACCCTTCTGTATTTTTCTTGTTGCCAATTTGTTAATATTTTGCAGAATTTATTATTTAGATACACTATATATTTATAAATTTTATCAATCACATACCAATCGTTACTACTTGTAACATATTCAAAATTCAAAAAAAGGGCGCGCAATCCTTGATTTAATATATTTTTTATACATCAAAATCATAAATACTAATAATACCCTTTTTGAGCTCATAACATGTAAAGTCAGCTGCTTTAAATCATAAGAGTCAAATGATGAAAATCAGCTGAAGGGAGAATACAGTGTGTTTTTGTTTATCCCAAAAAGCTCGTCGTGTATTAGTGCTCTAAATATTGATTTATTGAACTCAAATCAACTTCTGATTGAGTTGTGAATAATTCCAGAGTTGAAAAGAATTGCCCAACTAATAACTGAAGTTGCAGGGTTTATTTTTCTTAGAGAAAATGTTGTAAAATTCAATGAGGATTGCATCATGTTCATTTTAATAAGATCATGGATGAAATGACTCGATAAAGTTATTATTGTATCTCACAAGTGGCCAAAAATCCGTTGGGAGTTTGATAATTCCTAGTTTTAGGGAAGATCAAAGCTTTAAAAAAGCTAATTGAAAGACAATATGTTCAACATTTAGAGCATTTGTAAGGGAGATGAGTGGTGGGAAAGTTCAAAGCTGACAACCAAATTAAAAGTTATTTTTTTTTGTCAGTGGAATAATCCTGTGGTTAAGTATTTTATTGCGAATTTCCTTGCTCAACAAAGTATGTAGCTATTCATTCTCCCATACGACATGACCTCGTAGAAAATATTGCCTTGGTGCAATTAACCGCATTATTCAAATTATCAGTTCCCTAAATATATGTATGTATGTATGTATAAGAAGTGCCTTCATTATTTGAACCTCCATTATCCTCATATTATTTTACTTCAATTGCCTTTTTTGTGTTTGTTTTACTATGCTTATGAAACAAAAATAAAGCTCCTGGAAATAAACATGTAGGTTTTTCTAGGTTTTTTCAAGCATAATTAAAGTATTATGTGTCTGCATTGTTAGACATACATAAGTACATATATTTATTAGTGAAGAAAAAAAACCTTTTAGTAAGATGATTACATACTATGGCCTATTTTTCCTTCAAGACGGTTAACGACTTTACAACAAATTTACTCAAAACAAAATATGTATGATACTTTTTTCAAGTTGAACTAAGGAGCAATATTGTCATTACACGACGATATAAAAAGTCCTTATTTTTAATGAAGCTCATTATAAATTAATTTACGAATATTTTCAGAATGTCAGCTGAAGAAGAAGTCCACATTAACTCCACAGTAGAGGATGGTGAAGAGGAAGAAGAGGATGACGTGGAAATTCCTTTTGGAGAAGAAGAAGAGGATGAAGGAGCAGAGATCCCTGAGGAGCCTCCTCGTCGTCCAACTCCTAACATCATGACCTGGTTTCCTCGAAAAGAAGACTATGAAATTGTTCAAGTCATTGCAGCGGATGAAACATATGAAGAGAAGGTTGAGCGGCTCCTTGAGACTATCGAATTAGCTCAAGCCACCATCAAGGACGTTGTGGATGGTGATGAATTAGATTGTGAGGAAAAGATCTATAAAACAATGGATATTGAACAGGTAGAACACTCTTATTCACACAGAATAATTGAATTTACTTACATATTACATTATGTGAACGCACATAAAACCCTAGAGTCATTCTCATCTCAATAAATATAGGATTTAGTCACGCATTTTATTCCTATCTAAGGCTAATGAAGATGAACTTTATCTCTTTTTTTTTTGCCTGCATTCTAACAACCGCAAATAATTTTATCAATTACTTCAAATTATACACACGTATATGGATTTAAATAAATAAGGAGGTACAAAAGAGGAGCCGCCTGAGGCCTTAATGGCCTGATTATAACCCCACCTTTTTAATATGATTATTAATTTATACAGAGTGTCTACATATATTGGTTCTGACTGATACTGTTGATGCCCCCTACCATGGGTATGAGTCAATTAATTCCTTTTTGAGACTCTCATGATTTATTGGTATAAATATAGCAATATATCATTGGATCAGACATTATCCATTTGTTTTAAAATTATTTGCGATCAGAGACACCAGTGATCAACAACAACGTGTTTTTCTAAATACAATACTTATTCACTTTAATCCTTAACTTACAATAATTTACTTTGTTAGCAGATGCAATTAATGAGCCAAATAAATGTTAACTATCTTTTTCTTTATGCAGTTAACCATTCAATTTTTTGCCCTCCTTTTTTTTATCTCCTATCAATCAGTGAATATACGATTCACGACTACAGATTTTTACAATTCCTATTAATCGTTAATCATACATAAAATTTAATCCTTTTTGAATCAACATAAGCTCTTTAATAAATTGAAAATACAACTTTTAACGGATTTCATATCAAAATAAAACATTGAAATATTCACGATAGTTATTTCAAATTACAGGAAATATGAAAGTTTAAATCTATTTTATAAATTCTTAAAAGAACTTTTGTCCAAAAGATCAATGTTACTATCCATCATACGGACTGACAGCTTATGTTCTATAATTAAAACTGAATCTATTAAGTTTCACGCTATTATTTTTATTTTTGGTAGATACATATAATTGACTAGCAGCTCAAAATCCAGCTCCAAGGGTAACACACATTATCAATTTTAAAAAATAATAGTTTTATACATCCTAAAAAATGCTTTATATCCTATTGTAGGTATTTGACTTCATAGCTTTATAACCTTGAATAGAAATATATTTTTATTTAAAACTATATCAAAGTTAATCAAATGAATATGTCATAAGTTTAAAAATATGCAATTTCAATACAAAAAACGATTACAACAAGAGTTGAAATCAAACTATAAGGGGAAAAATGTTCGTGTTTTTGTCGTTGCAATGAATTTTTATGTATAAAATACATTCTGTTTTAATAAATAACGAAAAATCAAATTATTTACTATTGTTAATTGTGTTTCATGGAGTAATGAATTACCTATATATTTTATTATAGTCAATTGTTTATTTGCATGTAGAAATAAATTAAAATCAATTTACAAAAACTGAGTTTAGGCTTGTAGTAATTAATTATACATACTTACAAATTTGTTAAATATATAGGGAGTTAAATATGAAAAGTAATAGTATAAAAATATCCTGCTATGTCACGCAATAACAACAAATCATAATGAGTCAATTTGCAACAATGAGCTATTATTGATTATATTTTTTTTTTATTTTTTTTTGCAAATGAGATTCCTCCTTGGATAACTGTTCAAAAAAAAATTAAAAAAAATGTATGACTCATTTAAAACAATTCGATAAAGATAATACATATGACTCTCAAATTATAATTTATGTTTTAAACGAATTGTTTTTTCTTTTTTTTTTCTTTTTTTTTTTGCAATGAAACAATCCCAGATGTTTCTTAACCTCTGTCTTTACCATATTTGCTAGAGGGAGACAAAATAACTGCGATACGTCTAGTAAGTCCATTCACGTAACTAACTTGATACAAAAAAAAGCACACAACACTTTGACCTATCAAAAAGCCAAATGATGATAAATTTATGTAAATTGCATGTAAACCGTGTGAAGTTGACATCTGCATTTTATCATACGGGTTTTTTTATGTCACGATTTTTAATAGTAATTATGCGTGTACATATAACCAAATATTATTTTTATTTTATTATTAAAAGGATTATGTAACAATTAATACATATATCAAATGATGTGCAAACTTTATTTTTGTAGGACATTGAATCCCTTACGAAACTTCACAAAGAATGTGACTCCAATCCAGATGCTCCTAAATTCGCAGATATCCTCAAAAAATGTAAAGTTGGAATCATTTCCCTTCAAAACTATTTGAAGCAAGCAAATTTAACGGATTTTGCAAACACCATTCATCAAGAAAATCTCTTTAAGATGGGTCTTAGCATTGGCTTTGGAGATTGGTTGAGGGAGGCTGAGAAGCGGGTTTCTGAAGCAAATAAAATGGACAAACCCAAGACGTTTGATGAGGCTAAAGCCGTGGAAGTCATGGTTTGTGCATTCTTAAAGGAAGTTGTCAAATCCAATAAGAAATTGAATGACATACAAGCCGCTGCGGATAAGATTAAGAGGAATTTTGAGGCTCAAGATGCTATGGCTAAGTTGTCTGAACGATATTTTGTTCTTTGTAAAAAGGCAGAGTACCAATTTAAAACCATTCAGAATCTCCTTGTGGAATGGCAGAGACTGGATGAGTTTATGGTTAGTATCTACATATTTTTGTCTTCATTATTTTTTTAAGTCAACCCATGAGAGTTCTTTCTTTTATCATTTTGTATAAGGGGAATGTGATCAGCTACTCAGTTGAAATAAGAACCATAAAACCATGTTTCTGTCAAAAAAAAAAACCAATGGTTTAATGCAAAAAAAATAAAGGTGTAAATTATCTAATCATGTTCTTTTGAATGGTTAACAATGAGTGAGTCTACGTGTCGTGAATAATAAATTTGAGCTCAATCAAACGAGTCAAGTGGTATTAAACAAATAAATCAATTTTACTAAAAATGTCTGGTTTTCAGAATGTAGTCCCGTATCACTTCTTTCGTTTTTTTTTTTTTTTCATAATGACTTACATCATCAATGACTCTGCATTAGACACGATGTTCTCCCACTAACGTTACGATTAATTTATTTTTAAGTCAATGGTCGATTTATCTGCTTAGATATATTTGCCACTTATTAGGCTATTAGTGTTGATTTGTTGAGTCCGGGTTTTTTGATCCTTTCTTATTTAAAGAAAGTCTTAGAGATATAATGACATCTTTCATCATAACAAGGGTCTCGTAATTAATCAACCGTGACGTCATTGGTCTAATTTTACTTAAATATGACAAAATAACGTGAGTTAGGGATTGACATAGTTACATACATTATAATAGAAATCAAATCTGGACAGTTTTGTGGACAAATCATTGCAACTTGAATACCTTTTCTAATTCATGATGACATTACACTTTTATGTAGGTACATTTAATACTCTTTTGAAACTCATTTAATATCTAACTTATACGTTATATATACGGTAGTTAATTTTAAACCACACTGGAATGAATTGAATGACCAATCATAATTATACTTTTATCATCAAAGAGCTCTTTGATAATCAACATTAATATATTTACCTATTTACGTGCTATCCTTAATTTTTTAAAAAAATCTTGTTTAACAGTACTTCCTGGTTCAAAAATATGTAACAAAGAGGCGTGCACATAAATTAATTGATTTTAATAGATTGATACCATGGGTTTTGTTTTTTGTATGTGTGAGCTCAAAGATGATTCGTTAATAATAATAATTATTAATTATGAGTAATGAGAATCATAAATTCTATCTTTTCAGCTACAGTGAAAACTGCTTATTACCACTTTAGGGAAAAATTTAATTAATAAGTCGTTAAATAGCGTATTTTTAATGCATTTAAGATGTCCTCACTCCACTCATTATACGATGTTCTATTTACGTTTATTTCCCTTCCATTATAGGAAATTGAAATTGCATGTTTCCTTTGAAGGAAACTCTTGGTTCAAGGGTTTTTTTAGTTAAGGGGGGTAATGTATGGATATAAAAAGTAGGCCTACAAGCCTAATGATCCGGCAAATAATATGAAAATAATAGAAACCATTAGTAATAAAAATAATAATAATAATAAACTGAATAGATGATTCGAGAGCCTCTTTTGATGGTTGAATGTAGATCATTAACTATGTTCCTCTTTTCCTCCTCTTCATGGTTGTTTATGGGTTAAGTGGACAGAGGATAATACAAGATTAATCATTCTATGTAGATGTACATATTTTCATTTATTTATTTATTATGAGGCCCATTTTTCATGAAGGATATTTATAAAAATATCAGAACTACAAAATAAATGCTCAAATAAAATAAGACTGATAATTCGTAAAAAAAAATATCCAATCATTTGAATGCAGTTTGTAGCTTATTTATTCTAAGCAACTAAAGATATTGTCAATAATCCAAGATTTGACCTTCAAGGGTTTGCAAATATTTTGAATACCCAGAGTTCGTTTTCAATTGGGAACACCATTAATATATATATATATATATTTACTAAATTGCAAATCAGTTTCCTCAATAATTTAGTTGTTCCTCAAAAAAAGCTATGTTATAAGGACGCTAAATAAATGCAGCTTTTTGTAATTAGATATGTTAAATAGTTCATTAGTACATTAGTTTTGTACATGAACATGTGGTTCTGGAACTTTCCTAGAAACATCATTTAGTTGCAAATTATGATACTCAAATCTTAGGAATTCCTTCTTTTTAGAAATATGAGGTTTTGTGCCCAGGAGAGTTAATGGACCCATAAAATGGTTAAAAAACAAAAATTAAGAAAGGGAATTTCATTAACAAGTTTTAGCATTGATGTAGTACATTTTTATAAGTACATAATATTGAAAAAATTATTGCTAGCCTGATGTAATTAATGACCTCTCAAGGCAAACTCTTATAGTTATAAATTATCTGTTCATGAGTAATAATGTAGCAGTGATATATGAAGATCGATGGAAACTTTATCCGATGACTTTAAAATGAAAAACTGTTGAAAAGGAAACAAATTGATATCAAATCAAAACAGGAGTGTTAGGTACAAATCAAAACAAAATAATAGGTACACATATGTACTCTTTCTAATCTTATTTCTGATATATTTTAAGGTTTGGGTGGTAATAAAGAGAGATAAAAGACAAAAAAAGATATTTTTTGCCGAATAAATTAATTAATTATTAACGAATGTACCATTTTCCTTAATCAAAATAGAGCTTTTATTCTTATAAACTACGATTATAATTATTTATACTTCCAAGATAGATGACGTCATGTGAAAGGGCTCTATATTTAATTGGCAATCTGTTTCTGTAATATGTAAAATATAGCGAATCCTTGATAATTTGTGAATAAATATTTTAAGATCTTTGAATTCGAAAGGGATGATTCAACTATTCAATACTAACAAAAAGTGTACATTCAAGGGATCGACTAGTATATCAATAGGCCTATTAAATTTACTTATTTTAGAGAGTTTTATAGTAATTGCTAATCAGCCAAAGTTGCCGATTATTACATTTTTTGTAACATAAAAATAGTTTAAAAGTATTTAACTATATAACCATAGAAAATCCAAAATGTGTCTAAAGCATTTTTCACCCATAATTCATATTTTTGAGTCTGAGAATCAATCCAATATGTATATGAAAGGTATTATGAGCAAGAAAAAACCAGGAAATTTCAATTTAACTTCTTTTGCATTCCGATAGTGAATAAATAAAGTTGGTACTACTGTTACTGACATCTGTGCCAAATTACATATCAAATATTAATTAATGTTTGAGATACACATCCTTTTGTGAACAGCTAAAATCGAATATTTTGGTTGCTTTAAATGTCTGAAATATGATGACTAAAATGCAATTTAGGGAAATGTTGTTGCAACCAAAAAAGTTTGAATGGATATTCCAGACCGTATTTTATTGATATTTTGAGAGTGTGTGGTTTATTTTTCGTGATACATAACCATTTACTCAAGAAAACTGACTATCCGATTTTAAATTTAATAGCATACCTAAACTTGCCAGTTATTGCTCTGTAATTATTACTGACTAAATAAAAATTTTGTAACTGATTTGAAAATTTGGAAAAAAATGTTGGCACATGTACATGGGGCATCTGAGAGCTGGGGGGGGGGGGTGAAATGAATTTTGATGATTAATTATAGATTTTTTGATTCCTGATATTTTTTGCTCACTATATATCCCTTTTATCTGTCATTTATTTATTTTTCAAAAACGACTATCAAATCCCAACTTTTCACACAGCAGCCATCAATAAAGTAAAACTGAGTCAGCAATTTATAAATTAATTCTAGTATGTAGTTTCGCACAATCTTGGCAGATGATGCATCTCCTTAACTTTGTGGAAGATAAAAACTATAGAGTGACAAAACTGAGCATATTTAATATAATTCATAGTTAATTTATCTGGGATCTGAAAGATTAAAATCGACCCAAGAATTGATTATGGGTATAGTAATTCCTCAAAAATCGATTTTGTTCCAAAAAAACTCCATATGAGCTCATGTATGTAAATATATACGAGTACATAGATGCATAATTTGAAACGAATGCTTTGTTCTGCATATGTGCTTATCCATTTACCTACCTATCCTATGTACATATACTCAATCACGGCATATCCTTAAAGGACACACACTGTCATTGAATAAATAAATAAATAAAATTGACAAAGGATATTTTTTTTGTAGGGGAATAATAATAAGTAATAATAATAATGAAATTGGTTTTATGAAAAATGAAAACAAAGCTAAATTACTCCTTTTTTTTTTTTTTGCTTTTTTGAAACAAGCATGAAGATGATGAAGGAAACAGTATGTACATTCTACATACATAGATAGGTAGAATGCGGCATAGTTTTTGTTCTAAGATGTGATGGTACAAACATACTTTGATCGAAGTTGTAGTAGTTTTTGTAGAATTTATGCGTAGGATGATTGTACATATACTTATACTCTTTTGTATCTCTTAATAGGAGTATCTATATTATACATACATAGTATAAGAACTTATTCTATATGACTCCGAAGGTTACAAATCCAGTACATACATGTGATTACTCTCTAAGGGATTGAGAAACTTTTCCTCTTTTCTAAGAAGAGAAAATATTATAGGCAAACATATACATATATAGTTATGTACTATTTAAAGTATCTTTATTATCGTGGAAATGAAGTGTGTAGAGTTCAGGTAGCATTCTGTTGAATTGTACAAACATGAGGATGAGGCATATCTTGAGTCAGAGCTCATTAATTAGTTACCTTCTTTCACCCCTCTCCCCTCCCCTCAGCTTAGGTGATTCAGTCCAAGAACAGCTATTGCATTTGCAAAGGAATTTACATTCATAAGTAGCCATGCAGAGTTTGTTGGCCCTTTTTCAAAAGGAAAAGGGTTGTGCTCACTTGTTCTATGTTCATGGGAAGAACCTACAATATAAGTTCCATGTAATGTAGATTTAAAATGTCTGCTCAGCAAATCCAGCTGTGGAAAGGGATAGTAAATAAAGGGAATTGTATTGGTATTTGAGTTGAAATATGTAGTCATGACGAGTTTTTTGGGATCTACAAAAATACATTGTATTCTCCATTCAGCTGTTTTTCATCAGTTGACCCTTCTAATTTAAAGCAGCTGAATCTAGTTGTTATGGACTATAAAAAGGGTATTATTATTATTTATGATTTTGATATATATATAAAATATATTAAAGTGCGTCCTTTTTTGAATTTTCGAATATTATACAAGTAATAACTATTGATTAGTATATTGGTAGAGTTTATCAATGTATAGTATATCTAAATAACAACTCTGCCCAAAATTAAAAAGTTGACAACAAGGAAAATACAGAAGAGTAGCTATCTGTTGTTTTTCCAAATTTTTACTTTCCCTTTCGTGAGTCGATGTTGCGAGTGCACAAAAAACTTGATGTCATTAGCAACTTTCTCCGATTGAGAGAACGAAAGAAAGATAAACAAAAAAGACCCCGAAATTATCTGGTTGGCCAATTCTTCCTAGATGCAATTTTTATTTAAAGGGTGGCAATTGTTCAAGGAGTAATAGCAGCTGATTTGAGTTAAATCAATCAGCGTTTAAGAATCATTTTTAAGGGCCCAGAGAAGTAAAAAAAATCAATTACTGAAATCCTTGAGCATAGATAGCCCTTTAATGAGGTGAAACCAATGTCTCAGTCTATATTTTTCTAACTCTACTATCTATCTTTATTGATGACATCAAATAGCATATTTCTGTATTATTTTCCATTCATTCCTATAATAAAATATTTTTCATTTATTTGTAGGAACCCACGGATCCTTTCAAGATGGATGACTATCAGACCAAGCAATTTGTAGTTTTCTTAAGAAGCTATGCTGCCTACTTTGCATGAGTGTAGCTGACTTCTATACTCTTTTATAGTATTTACTTTATGTATATTAAAATATATGCAATTTGTATTTATTTCAAATGACCTATATCTGGACACGAAGAAATAATTCCATCCAGGATTTTGATACTTTATTCAAATTCTTGTTGTGTATTTGATTAATCAATTATCCCACTATAAGAATACAAATCTCAACCCAACAAAAGTCACATTGAGCATTTATTTTCTAAGGATATATTTAGTTACTAACTCGTGTAAATAGCTCAATTTCTTTAAAGAAATGTAGAACAATATATTTTCAAATCCGTGTATCATTAAATGATTTGGAGTGATTCTTTAAGACTATTTAGAAATACATAGAGAAACAGAAAATGGCTCTTAGTTACAATTTTACATTTGTATAAAGAGTATAATTAAGTCACGAGACCATTTAGCTACATAATTTGACTGTTTTGGTGAGAGAAAATATAAAGACTGTAATAAAAAAAAAGTTTCAAATTTTTTTTTTTATGGATAATAATAGGTTCATAGTTCCTGCAATAAATATAAATTCTTTTCACACCTGTTCTTCGTGTAAATTATGATACTAAATTACCTAGTCTATGCTAGAAATTAATAATAAAAAAAAGGTGAGAACTCAAGACTTGGAAACAAATCGTTTATTTGATGATTTGTTAATCGATTTTCATAATTGTTAAGGTTGATACTCGACACAGACTTCTACATCAATGGCTTGAGACTTAACTCGGAACTCAAGTAATTTGAAAAAATCTACAAGAAGAGGTATTTAAGTTACAAAATATCCAGAATTTTTGATGATTTGTAATATAGTGAACCAATTAAGAGGTAATTGATGTCACTAACTTTACATTATGTGTCATCAAGTAAAATGAAACTAGTAGTGTTCCTGCTTTAATTCTACGTTGTAATTTGGATTATCCATTCTCACAGACATCTCGGAATTTTTTAGTTTGACAATATTTTTTTTGATAACTTTGAATACATTGTTTTTAAATAATAAGGATATAGCTTCTTAAATAAAGGATATTGATAATTTGTGACTCATTTTGAAACTTATTTTTACTTGTTTGAAACTCCACATAGACTCATGCTTTAAAAACTTGAGAATTGACGTAGATGTAAACTTTCATCACTCAAGATCTGGGGTCTTATATCTGAGACTAATAAATTAGTGGCTCTATTTCATCTTTATTAAGTAGTTATTTATGGATTACCTATTCAATATTAGTTCTTCAATTATAGCAAATGCCAATTGACTATGCTAATTATAAGAGTATTGTGTTTTAACATTAGTTAGAATGAGTGAAGTTGGTCTAGGTCTCGAATAAGGATGAAAAATTTCAGGAATTTTCAAAGTTGGAAATTTACTTTGGAAATTTATCTTAATAAGAATTAACAAAGTCTCTAAATCCTTTTTTCTTCTTCTTTTAGAAATCACCACCGTATTTTTAATATAACGATTTTGTCTATTTCATCATGAATATCCATTACAAATAAATTATGAATACAAAAATACACATATTTTGAGTAAATTTGATGAGCAAACAATTAATTGGATAAATAAAATTCATAGAATATATCCTTTTCATCTAATAAGATGACTCTGATAATATTGATAGAATCAAAGTCACCTTATTTCCATGACATCCTTTTGTAACAAGCATGGGCATCGAAACCAATTCATATCTAGTGAGGGAGCAACTTAACAAAAAGTGACGTCATACATGAATAACAAGATATTAATGCAAATTTTCATTGTTCTAGCTGCACGTCGAGCTTTTTGGAATAAACAAAAACACACTGTATTCTTCCTTCAGCTGATTTTCATCATTTGATTCTTTTGATTTAAAGCAGCTACGTGTCATGAACTCAAAAAGGGTATTATTATTATTTATGATTTTGAAGTATATAAAATATATTAAATCAAGGATTGCGCGCCCTTTTTTTGAATTTTGAACATACTACAAGTATTAACGATTAGTTTGTGATTGGTAGAATTTATAAATATATATTATATCTAAATAATAAATTTTGCATAATCTTAACGAGTTGGCAACAAGGAAAATACAAAAGGGTAGCTACCAGTTGTTTTTCCAAATTTTTCCTTTCCCTTTTGTCAGTCGAGGTTGCGAGTGGACAAAAAAGCTCGACGTACTGATCGGTCTGCACCCATGGTAACATGATTCTGTATGAAAAATAAAATGTTTATGTTTATTTCTCTTGGTATTTTTAAATTAATTGCTCAAAACATTTTATGTATTTTGCCTTAAAACTAAAGACTAAAGTTACTTAATAACGTTTTCAGTGAGTTTTCGGGATATTATCGATAGTTTCCTCCCCCCCCCCCCCCCTTAGCAACCCTATTCTCCATATCAATTTTTGATGCCTTGATATTATGAATATGAAAAAAAATGACTTCATTAAAATGTTTTGTGAGTAATTTTTTCATTTTTTTTTTTTTTTTTTTTTGAGAAAGAAAGGGATCCAAATAAAATTGTGGATCAGTAATAATAATAACTATTATTAATTAATCAGTCTCCATGATTATGAAGACATAAAAAGGTACATTTTATGTACATAACTGCACTCTCCTTCCTTCAGGTCTTACACAATCATTCTTATTAAACACATAATAAGAAATACATACATATATAATGGGCAAGAACAACTCAGCAATGAGAAAGTATTTGAATGTCTTGAATGATCAAATACCTGTTTACTACATATGTAATAATAATAATATTCATAATTATAGAATGACCTTAAGATGTTATGCATATACATAAGTAGGTTGATAGGACATGTACATACATACCTAAATATACCCTTATCACTACTTGTTTGTTTTTTGTTATAAATAAATCCTCTTGTGCTTCATTTCCCATGCTTGAGTAACCTTGAAAAGTATTTTTTATAATCATTTTATGACTTTTTGTGCGGTGATATATTATTATGTTATGTTATGTTTGTTATCAAGAGAGATACATATTATAGCTAGCGATATATGTGCATACATATATGAGGTAATGAAAGTTTATATGACGTCATTACTTGATTTCAAAGAATGAAAAATAAATGCTCCTCGATCCCACAGAGTATTAGTTTATGTGTACATTGAGTAGATAAATGTATGAATATTATGGGAATAAGCACTTTATCAAAGGTCCAAGCTACAAATCCTCTGAGATGCGTAGTGTAGCCTTTTAGTTAAGAGTATTCAAAGCTTTCATTAAGTAGGAGATTTATGTGGAAATAGGGAATTTAAAAAAGTCATTTACACCTACATAAATTTGGGATAGAGGAGGTCGTAATTGTTTCTTTCTTTATTGTACTGAATACCCCCTCCACATAGAATATACATACTACACATCAAAGCCTCGTCTCCATTGTCTCATTATTTCTTAATCATAATATTATCATTAATAATAATTATTATTGTTATTATAGACTAGGCTAGACTTAATATCATTTTGTTGTTTCAGACGAAAAACTTTATTTTTACGATGTTCATTTTTCAACATAAAGAGCTCTACAGAATATAATTATAACATGTTATATATGTATGTACATATCTAAATATAACATCTATAAAACAATTTTTGAAGCTCCTAATATTGAATAAAACAAAAGCAATGATTGTAAATTATAATTATATTCGTTTGTTTATAAGGTTTTGTTGTTGTTGTTGTTGTTGATAATAAGAGTAATTTACCTTAAATATATATAAATATATTATATAAAATAGAAAACTTTTTATGGTCATTTTTTTTTGGCTTTGGGAAATGATATTGTTTTTCTTCTTTTCAAAAGAAGTCTTAATATTGTTTAGTGTACATAGAAAATATATTTATATATTTTTATAATAGGTAATCATGGAAACTAACCAACTCACTTGAAAGGATTATTTTACTATTTAATACGTATTATTTGTCCTAAGTTGATACACTCAGCGTTTCTTTTGATTGTATTCCTCAAAATTTCATTCAAAAAGATATAATTATAAAAAAAAGAGCCCAATATTTTTTCCTACAGTGAGATTATTCTTCAATAATTAGAAAATAATTCCGTGCAGATTAACGAAAACTTATTTGAGTTCAACAAATCAACATTTAAAACATTAGTGGAAAAATTGACAAAAAATATGGGAAAAATATTACTATGTACTACTATGAGTAACAAATACAGGGAAATTTGAATTTATTTTTTTATGGAATTCCAATATGGATAAATATTTTTGTTTTTTAAGTTGGTACTACTGTCACTGATATCTGTACTAAATTAAACGTCAAATATTCATCAATGTTTGAGATATGCATCCTTTTGTGAGCAGCTATAGTCGAATATTTCGGTTTTTTTAAATGTCTGAAATATGATGATTAAAATGCAATTTGGAGAAATGTTGTCGTAACCAAAAAAGTTTGAATGAATATTCCAGACTGAGTTCTTTTAAAATTTTGAGACTCTGTATTATATTTCTCGAGATATATAACTTATTACTCAAGAAAACTGAGCATCCGATTTTTAAATTTAGTAGCATATCTAAACTTGCCAGTTATTTTTCTGTAACTAGTATTGACTGAATAAAAATTTGGTTACGTTTTTGAAAATTGGAAGACAAAAACCGTTGGCACAAGTGGATTGTATTGAGGGGCGACAACTACTTTGAGGAGAATTAAATGAATTTTGATGATTAAATAAATATTTTTTGATTCCTGATATTTTTTGCCCATTGTGGTAGATGACCAATGGGATAACACCTCATTGTCTCTTAATTGTGTCCTTAGATTTAGCTTAAATACTTTTTTGGTTAATCAGAGAATATCTATAAAACTATATAGAGAAAAGTCCAGGAGTTTGAGAGAGTGACGTAATTGGCTAGCCACCAGTTAATTTTGGCCCTTTTTTCCTTCTCTTTTTGGAGAAAAAGTTCAAAGGTGCGATAAAGATTGTCACATTTGGTTATTTTTAAACATTCATTTTTATTCAACTGAAGTTAAATATTGTATAAGTAGGTTTTCATTCATTATAGCGAGAAATTATTCTAATTTTATGCAAGAAAACTGCAAAAAGTAGGAAACTTGGAGAATATATCAGTCACTAAATTGATGGGGCAAACAACCGTAAATAACAATGTTGTCATTGTTACGTAATTGAGTGTGAGCGTTGTTTACTTTGTAGTTTGTTTACCAAGACTCAGGATTTATGCAACCATCATGCATCATCTATGAATAAACGTAAAATGCATTTAGGAGTGGGGCAAATAACGTAGTCCAATTACCAATTACAAAGTAATTTTGAACTTTTCTTCTTTGGCTCTTTAAAGGAAAGGTTTGAGAGGTGTAATTAAATTTGCTAGCTGTAAAAAAGGTAAATAAGAGGAAAAAATTTTTAATCACAGAATGCTAAGGTTTTAAAAGAGCCTAATCATTACTCTCATTGATTTGTATACTTCATTCTCAGGTAAGGATCACTAAATCCAAAGTACATTCAAAAACCAATTAAATGAACAATACTTTGCATTGATTGAATATTTAAGACTGAGTCATTTTTGATCATATAACTGATTACAATTAATTAATTATTCAAGGTTAAAGGTGAATGAATCCACAGATTTGTTCCTTACTAAGATTAAAGTTATTATAAAATAAAGATGACGATCATTTTTTTTGGTGATCCCATTTCACAAAATGAAATAATGATGATGCATATGTCAAAAATATTAACTTTGAACGTTTTCCAAGAAACAAATACAAACTTGAACTCCTGATCCTAATTGTATCTGACACACGCTTGAAAAATTTGCAACTTTTTTTCCCATATTATATTAGGCAAATGATAATTATCAGCAACCTGGAGTTCCTAAGAACCTCTCTTCTAGATACCAAAAGAAAAAAATAACACTTTTTTAGAAATACATAATCAAAAAATTTCCTTGTAAACCTTTTTTCCCCTCCTTTTTTTTAATTATTTATTAAAACTTTCTATCAATTTGAGACGAAACAAATTGAGGAAAATATTTTAAAATACTTATATAATCTTATCTTGTGCATGATTTAATTTCAAATAGGACTTTAAATTTTTTTAAATAAGAAAAATATGCACAGAATAATAATAATCTGATTCAAATATGGTAATATCCATCTAAATCTGCTTATAAAAATTTAGTTACGATTTCAAACCCATATATTAAGTAATTGTTCAATTCAAGTACATTTGTCTAAATCATCTTCATAAACATTAGAAAAGTAATAATATGATAGATACATACTTCTATAAAAAATACATAATAAATATTAATGTACTACTATGAGTAAAAAATACCGGGAAATGAAAAAAAAATTTTATGGGATTCCGATAGGGAATGAGTATTATTTTTTTTTAAAGTTGGTACTACTGTTATTGACATCTGTACCTAACTACACATCAAATATTCATTAATGTTTGAGATACGTATCCTTTTGTGAACAGCTAAAATCGAATATTTTGGTTGCTTTAAATGTCTGAAATATGATGACTAAAATGCAATTTAGAGAAATGTTGTTGCAACCAAAAAAGTTTAAATAAATATTCCAGACCGTATTCTATTGATATTTTGAGAATCCATGGTTTATTTTTCGAGATAGATAACCATTGACTCAAGACACTGACCATTCGATTTTTAAATTTAATAGCATATCTAAACTTGCCAGTTATTGTTCTGTAATTATTGATTTAATAAATATTTTATTTCTGTTTTGAAAATTGGAAAAAAAAACCCGTTCCCATGGTAGCATATCAAAATATCTAAAAATGCAGATAATGCAGACCAATATTTAAATTTTGCAAATGAGGCACAGATACAAATGTTAATATCATTCGTGGATGAAAATATAAATATCTTTAAAATGAAGATAATGTTCGTGTGTAAATACAATTATTTGATACATCACTAATAAACAAACCCAAGAATATTTTGAACGATTTTTTTTTACTTTTTATTTTGGAAAAGAAGGGTAGAGTTATTGACAAAATAAAATTATTGAAGTACGTAGTCAAATCTGAATTGGAGCCCTTCGAACGAGACCAAAAATTTATATAAGAGCAATTTTTTTTTTGAAAAGAATATTCCAAATAAATGAAGCATTTGATCATAAATTATCTTCATTAGTTTAATTTTCGATATTACCTTGTACATTAGTTCAAAAGGTCTTTAAATAGAAAATTTGAGAAATTCAAGGATAGATTTACAAAAATAAATTTTAAAGAATTTTAGTGACATACTTTTCCCTTCTCCCTCTACTATTCATAATAACTACCCTGTGTGTCCAAAATATTGGATTCCATAAAACTTCATTTGTAAAATCAAAGAAAACTTGTATGGACTTAATTTATCTAAATTTGTACTACAAACAATGTAACCTATGTTAATTTGTACAATTACAACTATATATATAAACTTATTGTTGTTGTTTAAATAAACTTTTATGTACATTTCAAATATGAGCAAAATACGTGTAACTGAAAGAATTTTTTTCCACTGAGAGGTTACTTTTGTTTGGATTTCACTGTACAGTCTCAACTTTATCCTTGTGAATGCACGACGAGCTTTTTGGGAGAAACAAAAACACACTCTTAAGTTGATTTTCATCAGTTGACTCTTTTGATTTAAAGCAGCTGACTCAAGTTGTTATGAACTCAAAAAGGGTAATATTATTATTATTTATGATTCTGATATATAAAACATATATTAAATCAAGGATTACGCGCCCTTTTTTTGAACTTTTGAATATTATACAAGTACCAACTATTGATTTTTATATCGTTGGAATTTATCAATGTAAAGTATGTCTAAACAATAACTTCGCCCAATTTTAAAAAGTTGGCAACAAGGAAAATACAGAAGGGTAGTTATCATATATTTTTCCAAATTTTTTCTTTCCCGTTTGAGAGTAGAATGAACAAAAAAGTTCGTCATGATGAATCTTATTTTGTCAGTTGAAACTCTCAAAAATCGCTTATATGTAAACAAATATGTGTTGAATTTAAACTTCAATTCTAAGATGTAATCAAAGAATTGATAAAAATTCTGGATTTATTTTCTTTAGACTAACAAAATGAACTCATTGGGTTTATGAGTTTGTGATGATCATAGAGATCATTGAATGGTCATTATACTTTATATTATGTTCTGTTTTTATTGATTTATTTGTTATTCTTTAGTTAGACTGTATGTATTTTATAGCAAGATGTTAAATGTCTTCAAATTAGTCGGTCGTTTTTGATACTCAAACAAGTATGTATATATCTACATTAAGTAATATCACATTCTAAGTGAATTTGCACATCTGTTGGCCATGAAACGTCAAGACGTTGAGGTTTTTATACCTTAACAAAGTTATCAGAAATCAATTATCCTTTGCTCAAACATTTCCTGACGTCTCACGGCCGACAGATGTGCGAATTCACATTTAGCCTGGATTCGATCAGTCCAAGTTTTGCAATACTGCATTTTTTTATTTTGTTTTTCAATACCATTTATTAATAAAAATTTTCATATACACCCAAAGAGGAGAATAAAATGACACACATTTGTGTCTAAGAACGTCCTTTATATTCTCAGAAACAATTACTCAAACCTATATGTAGGTAGTGTTTGTATGTATAACTCTTTTATCCTGACACCTTTACTACGCAACTAATTATAACTTGTCATTCAGCTACAAAACTATCATAGAGAACTAATATTCATTCTAGCAGAAAATTTATTTGAACTTTAATTTTATTTATTTAGCTGAAATTACTCGAGGTTGAGTGTAAATATCAAAATGCAACGGAGTTATATATTTTTATCTTCCCACCAACTTTAAAATTAGTTCTTCTTTATACCTTGAAGAAATTGTCTCTGTAAAATGACTAAATCTTGGTCATTTATAGTTATTAGATACACACAAAACCAAATGGTTGGACAACTTTAAGGAAATATTCGTCCACAATGTAGTTACTACAGGGTATCCTTTGGAAGGATAGAAGTTAGGAAAACCTGTATGATTTTCAGCATGATCATTCTATGATACAAGAATGACTTAATTCAAAGGATTTTATCGAATTAATTCCTATATTATCATGGCATTTATGATTTTGCTGAGAACTAAGTTTTAAAATAAATTACTTAAATTAACAAATGTATAACTTGTATATATTTAGAATATACCGATAAATATATATATTTAGCTTATCGATTTGATCAGAATACTTGATCCTTCATTAAAATTTTGAAGAGTAAATTAATATTTAATGTAAGTCCATTTAAAACGAATGTACTAAAAAGTCTTTTGAGAATCTGATCAAATCCAGTAGCTTGAAGAAATCCATACAAATGCAACATTACCCCACTGAATAACAAGGAATAACCCCTTATATAATTTTTATTAAAATAATTAGTTGTAAATCCACTAATGTATCCAGTCATTCAGTACATTTTCTAGAAATTTATTGGTCGACTTCGATTGTAATCCAAAAGGAGTTCTTATTTATATAAATGTAGTGTCCATTTCCATTTTTTCTACTCCAGTGCATATCTTATTATCACCTTAATATTAACATTTTCATAGTTCAAATTCATATATTTTTATTATCTTTTCGCCACACTCTCCCGTTTTTCACCTATTCATGCGAATCATGACTGTGTCTCTAATTTTTATATTATTAATTAATTATTATTATTTGTATATGGTTACAACAGATACAATTACTTTGCAACATCAACGTTGCATTCAAGATGCCGCTTATTTTATTTTCAGGATTCTAAATTCAAATACTGATATTAATTTCATAACTTGATGCTGATAAATGAGTGACAATATATATAGTCAATTAACAAATGAAACATTGTTTCCCATAACTGATAATGATGTGCATAGGTGTATAATAATAACACATAATATATCGAATGAAAAATAAAAGATGTTATTAATACATCGAATTGTATCCTTTGGATATCACTGATGCTTAGATATATGGATACCTTGAATTCAATTTATTAAATTAATCAAGAAATAATGTGTGATCTTGTGTTTGTTGGTTGGCATTTTTTTATATTGTTTCCTAGTTTCTCTATGGTTGTATTTAGCTACATGGTTACCTTTCCGTTATCACGAATCCACAATATTCCAAATATCTAAATATTTTTATGAAAGCCTTGTACGAATGTTTTTTATTCATGCCAAATAAAATACTTCGTTCTAAGATCGATATTATTTTTTAAATAAAATAAAGAACCTATAGCCGTATTTCTCCTCCAACTATCGATAATCTTGCTCAAGACCAGCTATTCAACTCATCAAGGACCGAAATATCAAATCAAAGAAACAGCAAACCAAGACATTGTGAGAGAATTTGATCAGGTTTGCAAGATACTTGGCTCTTATTCGAATGTTCATGGATGATATCATAATTCAATGTATGTGTGCATGGTTCTTTCCAAATTGAGTCAGTCCATCAATGTCACTTCCAAGACCATATTCCTATCAATCCCAACCTCAAATATATCAAAAGCCCATGAGAAAAACAAGAATTTGTAAGGTGATTAAAGACTAATATAATTGATGTGAAAAATTGAATTACCTTCATCCCCAATGGTACTAGGAATAATTATAATCGCTGGTCATAGGAAATATGGATGACATAAACTAAAAGTCTCAATATTAACGCTTTTGTTAAGGATAATTATTTTTTGAAAAACAGTGATAAAGTGGAACTATGAACCTCTTGTAACTGCTACAATCTTAGTTAGAATGTGACTATTTATAAATGAGAATCAAAGAAATAATTTGATAGGATATAATTAACCTTCTATTGAAAAAGGATATAATAAATTAATATTAGCATCACTCCATAATTAAAATAAAGTTAACAAATGTTAATATGCTCATAACTATAAATTTTATAAAGCTATTAGCTAGTAAGTATGCTGAGGGAAATTAAAAAGTAAAAAAATCCTTTAACAGGAATCAAATACTTTTCTCTTTAAATTATAAGGGTAAAAAAAAGAATGACATTTTGGGATATCCATGAATAAAAATCAAAAATCAATTTCACAAACAAATTCCAAATTAACATAAGCATCAACAATAACTCAAAATTATTAATAAGAACAATATTTTTGCTTAAATAAAAATATCGTTGGAAGAAAAATGACAATCGAATAATAAAATAGAAAATTAGCCTATGACGAAAAGATGTATCAAATAATATAACAACAATTGTAGGACTCCTCTTGAATAGTCTTGTTTTGATACAGGATTCGCACAGAGCCTGTAGCTTTTTCTGGACTAGAACTAGAGTTTGGAAACATAGCACCTGAGCGATAATGCTTTAATTTATGAGCTAGGGTCATGAATACTGATTCAACATGATCTGACTGAGAATCGTCTTTGGCAGAAGTTTCGAAATGTGGCATTCCTCGTTCGTCAGCATAGCGTTGCGCAACCAGAGTCGGAACACCATAATCACTTTTTTGAATGTCAGCTTTGTTTCCTATAAAATAATAGTCATGACATTAGTTATGTGGAACATATTCGAACCGACTTTATCATAAATGAAGGATAAAAAAATGAAAAAATAAAATATTAAATTAGACAAAAAGGCATAATATTGCAGATATGAATCCTTTGAATGATACCCTTCAAATTAGACGCACGAGTCCACAACTCTGATTATAACTCATCATTAGAGTTAAAAACCGTCTAAAGAGCGACAAAGGATCGCAAAAATTAACCCTCAAGCATAGAATTCAGGTTCCATAGGCCTTTTTGTCCTCTAAAATCAGCGCATAAAAAACAAAAAACATGCCAAGAACGAGCATGGGTATTTTTGATGGAGTAAGTCCTTGTGTTTCACACTCTGCGATCCACTTATCAAGTCCTGGAGTAAAACTATTTTTGCAATTGATGTCATAGACAAAAATGACGGCATTGGCATTTCGATAATAATGACTAATCATACTCCTTCGAAACCTTTCTTGACCTGCCGTGTCCCAGAGTTGTAAACGAATATCCTCTCCATCTACAGTCAAATTTTTTTCCCTGAAATCAACACCGATCGTGGAATCAACTCCATCTGGAAAGGATCCTGAGCAAAAACGAAACGTGAGACACGTTTTCCCAACACCAGCATCCCCCAATACAATCACTTTAAAAGTTCTACGCTTGAGCTTTCGATCCAATGCAGGTGTAGACATAATTCCGAATGACGTATGCCGATAATATTGTGATATCACACTTTAGTAAATTGATAATAGCAGCTAGAAAGAAACGTCGACGAGAAGAATTGATGATCATATCATGACGTTTCTTTTTAAAATTATTCTTATTTATTGTTTACTTTCGAGGTTCCGTAGTCTACGACAATTATTCCGTAAATATTATAGGGAGATATATTTTAAAACATATTCCTTAAATAACATGCTCTATTTACTCAAACTATTTTTACGCAAAATGTCATACCCAAATTACGTTTGGGTAATCTGTAAACAATAATATTCATTCGTCGTGACCTTAAGTAAATGAATTAACAGATTTATAAGGATGACAATGTATCAAGTCATTATTAATAATAAAATTAATTATTATCCATCATTCATTATCTTTTGCTCAAAAGTGACGAAATCGATATTATATTTTGCAAGTCATTTTGATAATGAGGAGTAAAAATCAGGAGTGTGGATCGTCACAAAGGGGAAAGCCCTGGCTTCAGGTTATAACATTAATATCATTATTACGATGTATGTATATACACAATATATAAACTGTTCTTACGGATGAGTTGGAATTAAATTAGGGGTATATATATTATTTTGTGGGGGTCGAGGGAGGAATTGGAGCGACAAGAACCTGGGGTAAGATATAAAATAATTGTGAACGAGATAATATAAATTCCTATTAACTAAACATATAACCGAAAATCCTTTACAGAATAAAAGAAACATAAATGAACTTTTATAGATTCTATAAAATATCAGTTTGACAACATATTTTTATCTCATCTTCACTTACAAATAATGTAAATTGAGATGATACTTTCCCTCCGCTTAATATTCGGCAATATGAGATCATAAAGAGTGATCAATGCATTTTTGCCAAACTGTAAATACTATTGTTCTTCAAGAAAGGAGGTGGATTTGAAGTATGAATAATATAAAAGATATACATCATGGCCATAAAATCTATTAACTATATGAATTAACCCACTTTCACCCTTCCCTAAGTGGAGATGGACTCATTATATTACCTATTTATTTTATTTTTGAAGTGTAACAAATATGTACATAGATGTGTAAATATTGTGATTGAATAAATGCCCTTATTAATTAATCAATTCACTTTATGTTTGTCATATCTAAATTTCTACACTCCCAATATCTACGTAGATGTTTAAAATTTTTGAAAAATCACACAACCTTGCAATTATTTGCCAAAAAAAGGAAGGAGGATATTCTATCCCCATAAATACATATATAATTTATCTATATATAATATCCAAGTATTTATTATTATGAAAATACAACTATAATTAAGGGAAATTATTTCCAGAATCCTGAAACAATTTTCCTTTGTATCAAAATTATATTACAATAGGTAAGTATTTCAGACTACATACATAATATGATAACTAAAAAGTCAGCATTCAGTTCATTGTATTAGAGCCCCATCGTGGTAATGCCTTTAAAAGCATGTACCCAAAAATATTGACTCTCATCATGTGGATAACTCATGTGCCACAATTTATATTGAAGTCAAATGATAATAATAATGGTACTTGCAATGATTTAATAGGCCTGACCTAAATTATGAATTCAAACAAATCTGGATACTGCCTTTCAAAATTGTGAAATTTAAGCTTTGCTTTCATGAAATATCAATTTTTTTACATTTATGTTTTGCGTAGAATAATCCCAGATTTGACAAATAATTTAATTTTAGTTTGACAATAAAATTGTATTTATAAATAGGAATGTAAATAATATGCAAATGGGGTGTGTAAAATAAAAAAAAAGATAAAATCAACCTGGTAACTCTGACAATTTGATGAATGTTGAGAGGAAAGCAGCTTGAGTTGTCATAACGTTTTACTGAGCTACAAGCTGCTATTCTCCATTATATATACAACAATAAGTAATAACCAGTGATGTAAAAAACGGCGATTTTTAAGCGTGCGAGTAGCTCCTCCCCTTGATGACGTCAAAAATGTTATGGTAACTATGAAAGCCAGCTTATTTGTTGTCGTTATAATACTATGACTGTAGCTGTGACAGCCTTGTTCCAGGCTCAAGACAGCTTTTCTTGGACTTAAAGTAATTAATTAAATTAAATTGATGTTTTAGAAATATATTATTGAAATTAAAGTTGTAGATATTACTTTGAATAAACAGGAAATTTTCCAAATTTCAAAATCGGTACATTAGTTTTGGATATATTGCTAATTTTGTTAAAATTTCATTATTTCTATTAATTTTTAAGAAAAATAAGTACACAAATAGTGCTTTTTGCTCGGAATATATAACTATCTTGAAGTTTCTAGTTTGATAATAATGGTTATTCATTCATTAACAAAATAAAGCTTTAAGTTTTTAGATATTTGCATATTTTAAAAACAATGATTGAAGATTTAATAATGATATTTATAATTATTCTACCTTTTCTATAACTCAAGAAAATGGCTGAAAACATATTTAAAATGTCAACAGATGAAACATTTTATAGGATAGAAGTATAAATATTTTAGTTAGAGCAAATTTTTTTCCATAAAGTCACTTTTTCGAGAGGTATTAACATTAAGAAAGTTTTCAACCAAAATCGAAGGAAAGGTTGTGTGATATTATCGTAACTTTTATAATAGATTATACAAATATACATATAACAAGAATTATTATGTCAAAAGGAAAAGGAACAGCTTGATGATTTATGAATGATGAAAGAATATTATGTAGGGTTTCAACTAACAGGCATTTTGAGAACTACTCGCACGCTTAAAAATCGCCGTTTTTTACATCACTGGTAATAACATAGATGAGAGGCAGCAAATTAACTGAAATTAATGTCAGGAAATTATATATTTTTAGCTAATAATAATTATACGAGGTCTTGAGCCCTTTTTTGTTTACATTTTATTTGCTTTATTAACCTTAATGCATGTATTCCTTCATGCGAGATCTTTACTCTTAGGTAGATGTTCTCCCCTCAGTAATAAAGGAAAAATGATAACAGCTTTGGAAAACAAAAAGTACTGCTCGAAGGGCCAACTCCACAAAATCTCGCACGCGGCATTTTACATATTTTTTACATTCCTATTTATAAACAGTGGGTAGGAGGGGGGAGCCACCCCCTCAATTTTTGCATGGCAGTATCCTTTTTGAAAACTATAAATGCATTTATACTATTATAAACTAGCAGGGATACCCGTTGTTTCCTGGTATTTATTCAAAAGAAGAAACAACACAAATAAAAAAACGAATTACATTTATTCTCGTTGATAATACTCGTGTGCAATCATCTCATCTAACTGTGTTTGTTGGAGGATATTTCATGATGTTTCAATACAGGTCTCATAGGGAGCCATATTTGCCCATCAGTAAGGAATTCTAGAAAACAATATTTCTCAGGACCTTTTAAGAGATGTAATACATCAAGCCTGCAAAATTTCAGCTATGTCGGTCAAGCAGTTAGGGAGTCCATGGCGAAAATACATACAAACAAACACACTTCTTCTATTATATACTTATAAAAAAAGAATAAGTTTCGATCCCTTCCCTTTTAAATATTTACGTTACATTTTTTGATGGAGTTATCCCCCATCATAAAAATTTTCTACTGTATTTCTTAATCAATTATCAATTTTTCCACGTTGATTGCTTTAACTTGAATAAGCTCTTGTTAAGCTGTGAATAATTTGTTTACTAATTAATGAAGAAGGATTCCATAGTTGGTAATATTTGGCTAATACCAACAGTTTTTAGACCTTATTTACCATTATTTTAAAGGAAAGGTTGCGATATACATTAAAAATAAAGTCGTGTAAGGTGATGACTAGGAATGAAAATCATATGCAATTCGGGCGTGTGATAAAAAAGTGGAGTTGGCTCTTCAAACAGGTCTTTTTGTTTTCCAAAGCTGTTATCATTTTTCCTTTATTACTGAGGGGAGAACATCTACCTGATAATATAGATTTCACATGAAGGAATACATGCATTAAGTTTAATAAAACAAATAAAATGTAAATAAAAAAGGTTCAAGTCCTCGTATAATTATTATTAGTTAAAAATATATAATTTCCTGACATTAATTTCAGTTAATTTTCTGCCTCTCATCTATGTTATTATCAGTGATGTAAAAAACGGCGATTTTTAAGCGTGCGAGTAGCTCCTCCCCTTGATGACGTCAAAAATGTTATGGTAACTATGAAAGCCAGCTTATTTGTTGTCGTTATAATACTATGACTGTAGCTGTGACAGCCTTGTTCCAGGCTCAAGACAGCTTTTCTTGGACTTATAGTAATTAATTAAATTAAATTGATGTTTTAGAAATATATTATTGAAATTAAAGTTGTAGATATTACTTTAAATAAACAGGAAATTTTCCAAATTTCAAAATCGGTACATTAGTTTTGGATTTATTGCTACTTTTGTTAAAATTTCATTATTTCTATTAATTTTAAAGAAAAATAAGTACATAAATAGTGCTTTTTGCTCGGAATATATAATTATCTTGAAGTTTCTAGTTTGATAATAATGGTTATTCATTCATTAACAAAATAAAGCTTTAAGTTTTTAGATATTTGCATATTTTAAAAACAATTATTGAAGATTTAATAATGATATTTATAATTATTCTACCTTTTCTATAACTCAAGAAAATGGCTGAAAACATATTAGAAATGTCAACAGATGATACATTTTATAGGATAGAAGTATAAATATTTGACTCCATAAAGTCATTTCGAGAGATATTAACATTAAGAAAGTTTTCAACCAAAATCGAAGGAAAGGTTGTGTGATATTATCGTAACTTTTATAATAGATTATACAAATATACATATAACAAGAATTATTATGTCAAAAGGAAAAGGA
Source organism: Lepeophtheirus nordmannii (assembly GCA_963680855.1). NCBI lineage: Eukaryota > Metazoa > Arthropoda > Copepoda > Siphonostomatoida > Caligidae > Lepeophtheirus > Lepeophtheirus nordmannii. The sequence continues at coordinate 22,393,108 of OY804522.1, read as the reverse complement.
ACAGCTTGATGATTTATGAATGATGAAAGAATATTATGTAGGGTTTCAACTAACAGGCATTTTGAGAACTACTCGCACGCTTAAAAATCGCCGTTTTTTACATCACTGGTTATTATTTATTTTGTTGTATATATAATGGAGGAAAGCAGCTTGTAGCTCAGTAAAACGTCATGACAGCTCAAGCTGCTTCCCCTCTCGACATTCATTAAATTGTCAGGGTTGCCAGGTTGATTTTCTCTTTCTTTTTTTATAACACGCCCGAATTGCATATGATTTACATTCCTAGTGATGACTGATGAGTCATATTTACTTAACATAATATTATGGATTCAAAATTTTAAAATTCCGTGACTCTATTATGATATGTTGCGACTCATAAGTGATATTATTAATTATAGACTTATGAAAATGAGATTACTAATTTCATTATTTTCAAGAATTTTATATTTGGGTAAAAAAGTTTTCTATACTTAAAATGGGAGAATCCTTCTATGACAATGTATAATAATTAATTAATTATTTATAATCTATGAGGAACGAAAGGAGTATATTGTATAAGTTAATAAACTATTTTTTTGTTCTAGTAGTAAAGTCCTCCTGGTACTGCAGATTTGGCTCTAAGTTTGGTAACTGCTTGCTCAGCCATAAAAGCTCGCTTCTCAGAGTCCTCAGCCTCTCCAATAGCTTTTTTAAATTTTGCTAAGTTCAATGCTGCAATTTCCTCTGCGTCTTCAATTTGTTGCTTTAAGAACCTGACTTTTGCATGTAAGGGGCCAATTATATCCTAGAAATAAATTTAATCACACCGTTTTATACCAACTAAAGTTAGCTATTTAATTTTACATGAAATCTTTGGCAGCTTCTCTCTTTCTCCTCTAATTGAACCTCATAATCTTTCACTCTACGCTCTGACTTCCGTTTGTCTTTAATGACATCTATTCGAAGCCTCTCCTCCGCATCCAAATCCCTTTCAAGTGCCTTTATACGAGCCTCAAGTTTCTCAACCAGCTTCTTTCCTCCCCTCAAGGAACTTGCTTCAACTTCTTCTAAATGTATAACCATTTCTTTCAATTGAACTTCAAGTCCTCTCCGTAATGACTCTTCTTTATTTACTCTGTCTAGCATATTATTCAATTCTTCAGAAAGAGTCATGGCATCTGTTAAGGCTTGTCGGTACTTCATTTCACTATCCTTAATGCTATGGTTACAATCAACGAGCTCAGCCTAAAACAAGAGATTAATTAATGAATAAATATCAAGGATCGATTTATTTTTGACTTACTCTCAAGCCCACTATTTCTGCTTCTAATTTCCGCTTCATTTGGGATAGGCTATTGTAGCGAATGGATTCACTATGGAGTTCTCCTTTAACGTCTTTCAGCTCCATTTCCATCTGTCTTTGAGTCCTATCATTCTGCTCCATAAATGTTTTACACTTTTCAAGCTCATTCTGTAAGGAATTTGTCCGCCTCTCGTTAACGAACAATTTTTCCCTCACTTCCTCCTTGGCACTCCTTTCGTCCTCCAATAATTTCTGGAGCTCTGCGTTTTGAACCATAGTTCGTTTAAAGTTTCTGTGAAGTTCATTGTTGGTATGGTTAGAATGATCAAGGGCCAGTTCTAATTCTCGTATATCAGCTTCAAGTCTTTTTTTAAGTCTTTGTAACTCGCTCTTTGTCTTTTGTTCTCCTTCCAAAGAAGTCTCGAGGCTTGCAATTAAACGAAGCAAAAACTTTTTACTATCCTCAAACTCTTCTTCTTTGTCACGGATTCTAGATTCGATATCGGACTTTAATTTCTCATTTTCTAATTTAGAGCTGAGAAGCTTATTTTCTTCAGATTCTAGAGCAAACTCAGCTTTTTGTAGCGCAGCCTGGAGCTCATCACACTCAAGAGCCATTTTTCTTTTTTGATCTTGAAGTTCTCTAAATGTTCTACCTCCATCTCCTATTTGTGAAAGGAGTTCCTTGATCTCTTCTCCCAGACGTTTGATTTCTAAATTAGCAGACGAATTGTCATCTTGAAGTTGAGCATTTTTTTGCTTCACTGAGGAAAGCTCTGCGTGATATATCCTGAAAATAAGAATGCAGTTTTGTATTCTTATTTGAATCTTTTAATGGAGGGTAAAATGGTTACCTATTTTCCTTTTCTGATTGATTTAAGCATCCCTGAAGCTCTTCAACCTTTTTCTTCCATTCTTCTATAATCTTATCAAAATTATTTGATTCTTTTTCTAATTGTCGACATTTGGCACTTGACACTTCATATTGGGCCTGTAAGTCCTCCAATTCCATAGTAACTCTTTGCTTAGACTTTTCTAAATTGATGCAGCGTGAGTTCAACCCTGGAATGTAAATAATTATGTAGAATGTTACCATTGACAACATATTTTGAATCATTAATAGAAAGTAATAAAATTTGTTTCAATACCTTCAATTGTATCCTGCGCTTCAGCTAGTCGTAGTTGAAGCTTCGTTTTAGCATTTTCCATATCTTCTAACTTTGGTATAGTATCATTCTCGTATTTTGATCTCCATGATTGAATCTGCACATTTAACTGAGCTATTTGCCGTTGGAGATCTTGTTTGGCTTGTACTTCATCTTCCAAATGAGATCTCATGTTGTCGAGCTCTCTTTCCATCTGCTTATATTTTGACAAAATGTTCGAGTGTTCCTATGGAATAAAAATTGATATTCAATGAATACTACTTTTATGTCATTGTTAATCAGACTTTTGTATCATAAGCTGCTAATCTATTTGCATCCTCCAACTGATTCATTAGACTCAATTTTTGAGTATTTGTTTGATTTATTTGATTCTCTGCATCCTCTAAACGTCGAAGTAAGTCATTTTTTTCTTTTTCCTGACGATTTTTGATCTGTTCAAAATCAAAGGCATTTCTATTTGCTTCATCAAGTTTCGTTTTAAACTCAATCAGAGCTGATCGATCTCTTTTTAATTCCCTTTCTAAATTTGCTTTATCAATGCGCCCTCTTTCTGCCTGAGCCTCAGCTTCCCTCAAACTATTTCCCAAATCCATTTTATCCTTTTCCAATTTATTTCTAAAGCGAAGGTGATTATCACATTCATCCCTGAGTTCACGAAGAGACTGGTCATATTTTTTGCGAGCAACAGCCAAGGCTGCCTCCTGCTTTATTTTTGCTTCGTCAAGATCCTTTCTCATAGACTGCATTTCTGACTCTCGTTTTCTATTTAACTCTACTTGCATGGCACTATGATCCCCAGCCTCATCCAGTTTCATCTTCAAGTCATCGAGCTCTTGTTGAAGATTCCTTCTTTGCAGCTCTGTTTGAGATCGATACTTTTTTTCCGCCTCAAGTTCTTCTTCTAAATCTTCTATTCGCATCTATAATCAAAGAATGAACTATTGGATCAAATAGACACTAACAATTTCAAATTATATTACGGCTCTTTCCCTCATCATCTTTTGATGCTTGGCACAATTCGCTTCATTATCATCTATTTTTGCCATTAGAGCAGCCATTTCTTTCTCTTTCCTTTGGTTCAGAGCCATAAGACTCTTTTGAGCATCCTCCTGATCCGCAATATCCGCCATAAATTTTTTTAAATCCTCTTCAACTTTTCGTTTAGATTTTTCCATCTGAAGTTTAGCCTCCTTTTCTTTTTGAAGGGAATTTTCTAAATCGTCCATTTCCGACTCCATTTTTCTTTTCAACTTCTCTAAATGTCGATTCCTCTCCTCTGCAGTTTCCAATTCTTCTTTAATCGAGTTATTTTGATTATACAAATCTTTTTTTTCTCTATTGAGCCGAGTCATTTGCTCATTTTGCCTCTCAAGTTCATCTTTAAGGACAGATAGTTGCTGAGATTTTGAGTCTCTATCTTGACCAAACTAGGGATACAAATATACTGTCAAATGGCTACTAGTTGAAAAAAAAAGTAGAAGGAAAATCACCTTAGCCAATGCTTGCTTCATATCATCCAGTTCCTCTTTGAGTTTTCGTACTTCCATTTGAGATCTTTTTTTAGCTTGCTCAGCCTCATACTTGGCTTCTTCTTCCTCCTCAGCCTTTCTCAAGGCATCCTAGAAACGACATTTCTTGACATGTAAAATATAACCTAAAAAATGACAAACTGCATAGCTACATACCTGAATAGCTTCTTCACGTCGTTTTGCAGCTTCTCTTAGCTCCTCTTCCTTGGCTTTGATTTCATCAAGGATCCTTTGTTGTTCCCTCATTTCATCTTGAAGCTTTTTTCTATCCTCCTCAGCTTTTTCCAGTTCTTCCTCAACTTCCCTAGTATGTTGAGTTTATTTAAAAATTAAAAACTGTGTAAAAAATATGGTGGGGATCAAAGTAATTACGTAATTCGTCTTTCCTCTTCATTCATGGCCAGTCTTTGAGCTTCAAGCTTTTCCCTAAGTTCATGAATGATATCCTCAGATACACCCATTTCTAACATTGGTCGAATGGTTTTGAATAGGCGATACCATAACCAAGGACGAATTTTCATAAAGTTTTTTATGGCTCTTTGAACGACAGGTAGAGCTTTTCTGCAATTTTGTTTTACGGGTTTGTTTTATCTTGCAATTAATACATGAATACATCAGACTTACTTCCGTCGCATATACTCTGCAATTTTTAGCTTTCCTAGATAGCCCCGACATGCAGCCTGAAGATAGGAAATCATTTCAGACAATTTTGCATCTCTCAGTTCCTCCAAATGACCTAATACGCCGGATCGAAAGAATACTTTCGAATGGCCTAGCCGGTATTTATCATCTTCAAGAGCAATTTTTTCAAAGCATATTTTAGCAGCCGTTTTCTCATCATTTCCTACAGCAAGCATGGCCTTTGATGCCAAAATTAGATACCTAAAGATATTTCATATATTTAAGTGAGGGATATTGAAGTACTTCATTTGTATGGAGAGTACCTTTCTTTGAAATCCTTGTAAAACATTCGATTTGGAAAGCCCTTACGGCAAATTCTAATGCCCTCAAGGACACCATTACATGTCAACTGCTGCATGACCAACATTGCATCAATTTTACCTATGAAAAAGACGTTGGTATGTCTTGATCAATGGACTAACTTAAGTTTTACCTGGATCCTTGCTTTCATTTGGTATGATGCATCTTATGAAGTGTGGAGAAGTAGCTTGAAGAGTCTGCATAAGATTTTGCACTTGCTCCTGAATATTTGCATATATATTATTAAAGAAAAATCTTTGAACCTTATCCTTACCCTATAAATAGCAGAGACAGTTTGAAATGCAGATCCTCTAGCTCGCTTGGTTTGCTTATGCTCACCAGCATGGTCCTTAAATAATTCTCGGGCCCTTTTATTTTTTGCACTTCGAATTTGGTCAACAACACATTCATTCAATGGATCTTTATTTTTTTCAAGCCATCCATTCACATTATATGCAACGGTTCCAGCATAGTGAATAATTGCAAAATGAGGATTGGGATCCTCATCAGAGTCATGCATCACGGTTCCTCCCTTGCCATGCCCTGTTTGTTTGGGACGTATGAAATTAGGAGTTTTCCCCATGTGATTATTAATCAATTTCTCTTCAAAACTCTTATTTGTTGCCTTTGGAAACATGGACTCCTCCTCCAGTATGGAAAAAATACCCAGGGGCTAACATTTAAGGATGAAAATTTAAATAAATTGAATCAAAATTTCATTGAAAGAGAACATTGAAATTATGTATGTATGTTTAGCCTTGAGCATAATCACAGTATAGCATTAGATTAAAAATTAAATGTCAAAATACTTAATGTAAAATGTTTCAAAAACAATACCAACAAAAAATAATAATATTATTTTTCAGTTTTTTACTTATGTAGATCTTTTTTAAAATGAAAGTCAGATGGAAATATAGATATATTCATGCGTAGTATGTATGTACATATTACGCTATATCATTTTTCAAATGAATGTTAATGAAATTCTATGAGAGATCTTTCCAACTTGCTTTCCATATACATATTATATGTACATATAATAAATATACATCTGTACGTATCAAAGAAACAAATAAAAAAATTGAAAATGTCAACTAACAAAATGATAAATCACATAAAATACACTTAAAAATTTGTGAATTCCCTACCTTTTCAATCAAATCAATGCATGCTTGAAGATCCAATCCAAAATCAATAAATGTCCAACTGATACCCTCCCTTTGATACTCTTCTTGCTCCAGGACAAACATATGGTGATTAAAAAACTGTTGAAGCTTCTCGTTTGTGAAGTTGATACACAATTGCTCAAAACTATTAAACTATAAACATATTTTGAATATATTTATGTAATCATTCAATATTTAATTTAAAAAAAACCTCACATCAAAGATTTCAAATCCTGCTATATCCAAAACTCCTATAAAATGATGCTTTTTAATTTGAGTTTCCATGGACTCATTACACTTAGAGACAAGCCATTTGAAGAGTCGATCAAAAATAGCCTTGCACAATGCGGAAACAGAGTAGCAAACCTGTTTTTTATTCCGACCCTGAGTCACAAACTCCGTTCCAACTTTTATCTTTGGGCGTAGTAGATTGTCAAAGAGGTCGTCCGAGTTCATTCCCAAGAGCTTGCAAACGGTATTTCCACTCTTGAAGTATCATGGTAATTGTTTGATTTAAGATAAGGGTGACTATAAATTAGGACTCGAACTACATGGGTTTGTTTAGGACCAAAACCGATTATTTGGTGATTTAAAATAGATAAGCGATTAATTAGCCGATTTTTCTTTTTAAAAAAATATCTTTCAGATCCCAGTAAATATAACCACTCAAAAGTATAACTATGGTCATTGCATAATTTTTCTTATCACCGTAGCAAAGGACAACAATCAACTGCCAAGATTTTGTGGAATAATAGTCTAGAATTTTGCTACTGATAATTTTTTATTTGTAGATTCAGTTTTACCACAAATTAAAACTGAATTCACAGCTAAAAGAAACTAGGGAATTTAAGGAAATAAAATATATGTAATAATCACCAAGTTACCGATTTAATTGACGCCCTAATTTATGGTTCGAGCCCTACTATGAATACCTACTTTTTCTCCGTCAGCCTCTGCTTGCTCTTCCCTTCCTCGTTGTTTGAACTTCATATTGCCCAAATGCATGACAGCTGCAACGATTTTGTATGTGTCAAGCTTCTCCTGAGGGGAAAATCCCAAAATGTCCATAGAACTCTGAGTAAATAATTCAAAAAAATATTATCCTGAAATATATCTATAAGTATACATTTATATTACATCCGTAAAGAGCATTTCTTCTTTATCATCAACGCCCTCTATGGTCGTTGTACCCATAGATTGGTGATGATAGTCGTCCAAATTCTTTGATAATGAAACTGAATCTAGATTATATACAATATAGTTTAGTTTAGAGAGAAACCCAGATTTGTCAAACAAAGAATAACTGAATTTTACCCAATAGTCCTTCAATACCTCCCGACATGATTTGGTAAAATATATGATAGGAACGCTCATTTGGCTGTTGGGAAACAACTCTTGCCTTTTCCAAGAGATCTTAAGTGCAGAAAAAGTCATAATTTAGAGTAAATATATCTTATGTTCTATTCTGGGAAACTTACACGTTTCAATGTCAGCCCCCGCAATTTTTCCTTTGGTGTTAAAATGAATTCGAATGAATTTACCAAATCTTGAAGAATTATCGTTCCGCACAGTTTTAGCATTTCCAAAAGCTTCTAGAATAGGATTGGTTTGAATGATTTGCTTTTCAAGTTTGGACTCAGCTGGAGCAGAGGAGTTAATGGGAGCATTGGAACCCACGATGGATAAGTAATAAATGACCTTCTTTGTGTTTTCTGTTTTCCCAGCACCGGACTCACCCCTAGGTCAATGATGCAATAATTTTTTAATGCAAAGGATTATTAAATTAATATTTATTATTTAAGGATATACAATAGAAACTTACGTAATTAAAATAGATTGATTCTGATCACCTGAAACATGTGATACAATATTCGTTTAGTCTTCAAGGGGTACATAGAACAATAGTGATCCTTACTTGAGAGCATGTCCCTATAGGCATTATCAGAAATGGCAAAGATATGAGGGGGCACCTCAGTCTTCCTTTTTCCCTCAAAGAGTCGAACCACACGTTCTGTGTAGATGGGATAGCGTTTGTAAGGATTGATGGCAACGCAAAATAAACCAGAGTACGTCTTTTATGTGGGATCATGAAAATAAAGTTTATTCAGATTACTTTTTTATCTCATAGAGTTTGGAAAATCCTGCAACATCTCAATCTTTTGATACAATTTCGATGACAGTTGAGAAAAAAGAAATGAAATGTGCAAACAAAGTCGATGAAAATTTGATTATGACACTGAAATAGAGGTCACTAAGGAAATAACTTTGAGATTGTCAATACTTTCAAGCCACCTTCAGTCTCAAATTTAGATCCTTTGCCTATGTGATCTATGTTGAATTATATCAGGTGCCTCAACAGGAAGGGCTATAGCCCCTCAATACAAATTCATTTTATAGCCATGGATTATGTGTTTTTATTTGAGTTAAAAATGTATCTCGTTAACTATCATTATTGATTAAATGTTGAATCCACAAACTAATGTATAGTATTGACCTTAAATTGTCTTAATGCAAATAACATCAAAACCAATGCCTTCAATGGAAGCCTTGAGACTCTAGTTAAGGTCAAAGGTCATTATTTTCCATGAAATTTGAAGGAATGAACTTGTAATATTGCTTCAAATTGTAAATGTATATATATATATAAATATATATTGCCTATCATGCAATTTAAGTAAACTTTATCGATAAGTAAAGAAATTTCATAAATACCCGTTTAAACATGTTCATAATAAATTGGAATTTTGTACAAGTTACAAGAACATTGATCCCATGATGATAAATGATAGAAATTTTATAAAATCTTATACATATATTTTATAGGAGTTCCCTTAAACTTTTCTAATGAGGGTTACATATATGTACATAAATAGGTTTTCTATGGGTCATTAAATATATAACTCAAAGGTCTAGGGTTCTTTCACTTGTAAATAAGTTATATTAATAGATCAAAATAAAATGACATATACATATATGTATAGTGTATTAACAACAAAATACTATCTTTGTAAGTTTTTTTTAATCCTGATGTTTTGAGGAACAAGGCCTCAAACAACCTGTGTACAAATATAGATATACAATTTGAAGTATAATATTTACATTAAACTGTCTTTAAAACAAATAATATGAAGTTAAAAAAGACATTTAGTAAATTATATAACTTTTATGTCTATATAGACTTTTATAGATGTACATATACCCAAATAATATCATAGGGAAAGTACGAAGAAGTTATCTATGAAGTAGAGAATGAAGTACGAATATTTGCAGATCATGGTAAATTGTTCCCATCCCTTGAATGGAACTTTTCGGTGAATTATATCTAAGGAAACGGATTAACAATGTACCTTGACCTATCAAACAAATCATCAATTTTTTCATTGTGAATGCTTTCACTTTTGGAATAAGGAGAGAGTTGTTTTTTTCTTTTACTCATAATTTATTTTTATTATTCTTATTTTACAATTTGCATTTATGTAGAGTACTAAAAAAAAAATTTTTTTTTTTGCACTATGTATATGCCAAATGATAATGAAATTAATTGTGCAACTCTAATCAAAATATTTCTGTTTAAATTTGTAGTATCAGTGTGTTACATGTGTAACTAGTACATTGTACATATATGTATGTATGTATGAATCAAAACATTACCTGCGTTTTTGTCGTTTTTTACGATAACAAAAAAAAAATGATTTAATTGCTTTTTAAAATTGCGAAAATGATAGACATAATAATTGCTTTTAAGAAAATAAAAATAAAAAGATTGCAAAGAAATAAAATAGGTTGCAAAAAATTATCAAGATGTCATGACTTTTTGACATGCATACGTTGTCAAATGAATTAAATGTCACAGATACTTAATTTGTACTCAATGTCAAAAAAAGCAAACAAAAAAAAGAAAATTAGAAAAAAATATGTTCTTACATAAATGAGCTTTGCAAAATATCTCGACTTCAAATTATAGAGAACAGAAGCATCATTCAAATACGTCAAATCTGACATGTCCTCACATTTTTCAAACTTTGGAGGATTCACTTGTGCCACGAGATCCTTTTTGAATTGAGCCTCCTAATAAGAGTATAACAAAAGGGTGTTAAACAATATCCTTTGTATGAGGTGAACAAAAAAAAAATTCTTACTTTATAGCCCACTTGAACAGTGACCATGTCCCCACGTGCAGACTTAATTTCTCCGATGACAAACCCTTCCTTATCGTCTGGAACCCAACACGTTCGTTTGGCATCATATGGCTTACTTTGATCATGCTTCCTTTGCTCAAGGGATACATATAAAAACTCTGTCGGATCTGGATCATTTCCGACATATTTATTCATCATGCTACTCGTTTTCCTTTCCTTCATCCTTAATGAAGAACTTCAAATGAGCTACCGCTACTTCAAAGTTGAGTACAAATGGAACACAGCACACACACTCAAAAAAATTGAATTGAAGAATAATTTATTGTATATATATATATATATATATATATTTATATATAAGTATATAGGTATCCTTCCTTCCACAAGACTTTACCCCTTTAATATCAATCCTCAACTAAGGATCAACTCCTGAATCATTTTTTTTGTACAGCTCATTAAAAAAAAAAACTTACTTTCCAAAATAATAAAAAAATGGCAAAAATTAATTTGAATACTGTTTTTGCTTTCTGAAGAAAAAATAATAAATAGATGTATGATTCTAATTTGTGTATGTACATACATACATATATAAAATACACTCATTCTGTTCTTACTACGTTGATCTTACTACCCTGTGTATGCAATACAAAGAGACGCTCCTTCTACAGAAGCATGGATTTTGTGTAGACTTCAGTTGCACAGGGTAGGAAATTGAGGTAAAAAAAAAGAGAAAAAAAAAAGAGTCATATTAGGTAATTTTGTAATTATGTTTATTAAAATAAAAAAAAATGTCTTTCTCTTTGGGTGAGAGGTAGATAGAGGAGAGACGGAGATAGTAGAAGTCGTTGTGGGGTTGATAGCTCCCTCTTTTTCAAGAGTGTGATACACTTCTTACTCATTGAGGAGATACATATGTAAGCCAAAAAAATTTTTATCTATGAGTTTCAATTTCCAACTCATACATACATTTGCATAACACATTTTGTAAATATTTATGCATAATAATGACTTTGTGATGCATACCTCATAAATCAAATATATATTTTATTGATTAGAATGACTACAGATTGTGAATTTCAGTTGATTGACTCTGCATACATCCAAGGCAAGTTTCGAAAAGGTAAATTCATTTAGGGGATTTAACATATATCTTAATGGAAGTACCATGATAAGTATATCTAGAATATCGTCAAAAACCCCGGGAATGACTCGAAATAAAGATACCTACAAGGCACATGATTAGAAAGACATTCATTTATAATTTGTCTACATATCAAACAACATTGAAAATGATGAGATCAAGTTATAAACTTGATCAAAAACAAATTATATAACATAAGTAAATAAAAGATGTCGTAGAACCAGATAAGGAGATTTAAGAAAAAAGGTGTATAAAACTTCTCCATAAAAGAGTAGAATGAAAAACACATACATCAGTTTGTAGAAAGTTTAATAACAAAAGAGTAAGTTTACAATTCTGAAATATTAAATCTGTTGAACCATGGACAACAATACAACAATTTAGTTCAGACTCATGCGATCTGGGTTTTAGTATAGCACGATTAGCCCTTTAGATAAAATTCACCGTCTATATCCAAAAAAAATAAAATGTTAGTTCGTGATACTGACCGCCTGAAGCAGTGGAGTATATTTGTAGAAACCATCATTACATAATCAACAATGCCTATTTCTCAATGGTTAAGTTCTTAATTGTTAACGTCTTTATTAAGTCCACTTTTAAACAGTTTAAGTTTAAGGATTTATAGTTTGTTTACAAAGACTCAGGATTTCTGCACCATTTTGTGACTATGAATGCTTTGTGAGTTTGATCATGTTCTATTAGACCAACGTTTGCACTACATATCAAACAATAGTTCTAAAAAATAATTGGCCAATGGAAACATTTGGAGAAACTACTTATAGTGTAAGTTGTCTACAAGAATGAGTAGTGTGCAATAGGGTCATCAACATTCCCTTACTTTAACGATCATACATGTGTCAAACTACCTCATTACTAAATTTTATTTGATCCGTTTATTCACCATGTGAGCATGGAATCAGTACATTGATGCAGAAAAATGCATTTGGCCCTTTCATTGAAGAACATTACATCAAAGTTAAGCTAAAATGCCAATGTTCAAAGGCTATTAAATATATAGATTGATACAATAATAGAGTTATATACAGTTTTCATGAAAAAAAAAAAAACAATGCTTCATAGTAATTGGATTCTCTTAGAGCAGATTCCAGTTGTAGCAAAAAACAATTCACATATTATATGAAACGTCCAGAAGAATTTCAAACAATCTCCACACTCAGCGAACATAGTGTCTAGATTGTTAGTTCAAGATCCGGCCGCTGTTTTTATCTGTCGCAGAAGTACGATCAATGCGGCTTGTACCTATGGGCAGTAGGATCTTTAGACAAGAGTCTCATATTTTGAATTTATTTCAGTGTAAGATTTTGTATGTTACTGCGTTACCTCACAAATAGTATGACGTCATTCAACAAGGCACTTAAGATTTTAAATACTCAAGATCTGACAAATGAAGAATAACTATCCATACATACAAATCTAATATGAGGCTCTCAAGTTTGAGGTAAGCTCAAAGTTAGATTTTGAAGCATACTTCAAATCCAATGTAACATTAAATAAATAAATATTTTGCTATATTTATAAAAATACTTGAGAAATACAAATAATGACAGTATCAAATTGGGTGGAAATGCTTGAGACTTTTATGTACATAAAATGTTCTGTATATTGCACACTATGTAAAGCATGTTTTGACTATTATAATTTGTGGACAACGATCATTCAGGATCAAGGGACCACTTCTCTACCCAACAACTAGTTTGTTAACTCAAGGCTAAACACCATGCATATTTGTAATCTAAGCACTTTAGTCCGATACATATTAATGTGTGTATGTACTTAGGTACATACCCAAGCCAAATCTGGAAAAGTCCATTTATAAATAACGAATCAAAAGACACGCCTCGGACTTTTGATATTTCATACATAGATACACTATATGTAGCAATGCAAAATTATTTATTTTGCATGTCTGTCCTTGTCAGTAAATACAAATAGAATTATCTACATCATTAATCATAGGCTAATTTTCTGTCATGGAAATATCAAATGATGATAAATTTTTTTTTATTTGAATGTATGTTATATAGTCATACATATGTATAAATTATAAAATATTTAGTGTTTCACTGCAAAATATCAGCTGTACGAGGACGAAAAGTTACATTTGAAAGCTCTAAAATAAATTTCATCAAATTCATACCATTTTTCCACATGGGGTTATTCTAATACAATGATAATGTATTAGAAATATACTTAAATGAATGTGTTTTTGTCAGGTATTAATTTCTCTACTAAAGACTTTTTCAGACCAATTACTTTGTTGAATACATCTTATAAAATGTTCATCGCGATGTTTAATTGCAGAATATCATTTGCACTTCACTTCTTTTTGTAGTTCTTCTCATATGGAGTTAATGAAGGGTCGTCTAGGAGATGGTATTCCTCAATATATTTAAGATTCAATTGAAAGGACAACAAAGATGTGTAAAGACTCTGCAACAGTCCTCATCGACTTTCATAAAGCCTTCCATTTTATCATTCATGGCTTTATTCTAAAGCACTTAAATTCATATGATTTCTTGCGTCATAAGAAATCTTACTCAAGATAAATAATAAGATAGTAATAAAATGTTTCCTGTAGAAAAGAGTTGTAAATAACATGACACTAGAGCTGGACTTCCTAAATTTTAATAGCAATTAAATAATAATTATTAATAAATTCAAATAGAAAAATTAGGAGTCTTAAAGTCGATGCAGATGCTTATCTATGGAGATCAAATGTATAAATATACACATTTGAATTGACAAAGAAAGTTATTGATACTGTAATAAAGATGGGGAGGATACTTGAGAAGTTGAGCAAAAGGTTTGGGCTCAGGGATTATCGATTAATCAAATATTATTAGTTCTGTGAAAAGCTCTCTGAAGGAACTGTTCCCATCTTTTAGATACACTGAAGCTTTCAATTGTCTGGGGATCGACATATTAATATTAGGGAAAGTTTATGTCGTGTGAAAAAATCAAAATTGCATTTTTAACACTCATGCATGGGAAATATAACTCTCTTATAACTATCTGGAAGGTTGTAGATTGACATTTTAAGTTTATGGAACAAAATTATTCTTCCACGTCTAGTACACTTTTTTTTCTATTTGACAAAAAAGTAAATTGAAACTTTTAAGGATTCCTTATATGGGTAATAAGAATAAAACTAGCGACTCTCAAACTCATAAGCTCATTAACGAAAAGTGAACAAAAAGATCTGCTTGACTAAAAATTATAAAAGAAGATATTGCTTCCGACAAAATCCATAGTAATCATCTGACCACGATGGCAAAAAAATGGTTTAGGTATACTGACTTCATCACTCAACATAATGTATCTAAAAAATTTCAGAAGATATGAAAATGTGTATGTTTTGTAGGAATGTAACGGATACGTCCAATTACCAAACATATTCGTGCCCCTTTGTTGCTCCTATTCAATTTTAGGTTGAGAAGATCATCTGTACAAAATTTGGACACGCCCTCTCAAAAATAAGTCAACGTGTATCAACGAGTCCTTATTACTCATGGAAGATGGAAATAATAGATGCCATAATTTCCAAAGTACAAAGTATTATTTGCACAGCAAAAACAAATAAAGTTTATCTTCTTACTGGCATTATATTTATCATACAAATATATGTGTCACTATGGAAACGGATCGGAAATTACAAATATCTATTTTACTCGTCTATTTAAAAAAAAATCAAGTCTACGTCATTTAAAACAATTTTGAAAGCGCTTTTACATGTGCAATAATCAATGTTGCCCTTCCCCTAAAAACAATTCCATCTTTTCATTAATATATGTGAGTGAGTTTTTATTAGAACAGTTATTGAAATTTTGCATTAAAATTATATTCATTTGATGTATCAAATCTGTATAGCCAATGATGCAATTGTAATACTGAGCGATGATAATATAACTAAATAATAAAAAATAAAAATAATAGTCCAACAGTTGGTAAGAAATATGTTGTTGGCTAGATTGCTCAGTTTATTTCTGGCCTTTTGGCTTTTTTTATTTTAGGAATAGAGGTTGAGGAATGCAATGAAACTTGTGATATATCTAACACAATTCCACAAATTTTATATCAACTTACGACACTCTTCCAAATGTGACATACGCATTGAAAAACTTTCACAAAGTTAATGAAAATGTTGGATAGTAATAGTTGAAATGAATTTATATTTTCCATCCTTTTTTTTTTTTTTTTTACTTTTTTCATCCTAACCTTGACATCAGTTTCAAGTCATGTAGAACGTGTCATCATAAGAAACGAATAATAAAACAATAATTTCATATTTATGTAAAACTTATGTAAATGAGATTTACAAATGTAAACTATTTTTTATATTCAAATAAATAAATAATATTTTATTGGCATTTTCTCAGATTATTTTTTTGAGACATACAAAAAAATGCATTTACTTTCACTGACTCTCTGTAGTTTGTTTTTTTGTTTTATTTTCTCTATGTTGCCACTCCAGTTGGAATGTGGCATTTTAATAGTTTCGACTGACAAATTTATGAATAAAAGATTCCCAATCCGTGAAATGAAATCAGAAGATGATGACGAAGATAAACTGCGCCTAGTTGTTGTTGTTCTTGTAAATTTTTCATTTTTTTTTATTATTATTTTGAAAATGTTTTCATATTTATTCCTACACAATAATATTTACATATTATTTACCTACAGTTATCAACTTCAACGCTTTGCCTTGCTCTTTACTTTTAATTAGACTGTGACCGAGACATTTACTTCAACTTACATAATAGTAAGTAAATGTTTTTATAAAGGTCCTCCTCACCATTGCTAAGTCTCAGTTTTATTTTGTTATTGGAGCATAGTAAACACTACTTATGTAGGTATGATCATGTACAAAGATAACTTCTAAATGTACATACATATGTATTTTTAGTTAGTTTTTAATGAGTCGAGTCTTTACCTTCAAATATAATCTAATAATAATGGCTTGATATTTTTTCAGTCTCTAAATGAAAGTGAAACCCTATCATCAAATATCTGAAATAAACATAAGTAAAATATTTTGAATCGATTACAACTTTTTACTATCCATGTCTGAAGCCTTCACTTCCTTCCAAATATTGTTAGTGACGTCAGAAGTAAAATGTTTTAGAACCTATGTATCTAGAAATTATTAGTAGTAATAACAACAAGATAATTTCTATTTATGAATGAGCCCCATGAGGATGAGTAGGGATAGGATTTTTGTAGATGGAAATTAAGAGGACCTTTATTCTTCCTTTTTTGTTTTTCAATCTACGTTCATTTTCTTTTAGATCGTTGTGGTGAAAGCATTTTACTAAATAGTTTCTTTCTTTTTAGCATTCAAAACTAAATTATCCCTTCAATATCATAAAGCAGTCAGCTGATGTATACAAAGAATTTATAATTAATATCATATTCATATATTATGCACTCTATTCAACTCTCACGCAGTGGAAGTGAGTCTCATTTATGTCTTTCCCATCCACGCCAATTTCTCACGCATTTTTTTTTTGTCCTTTTAAAGGTTGTTGTTCATGTTGAATCATATTATTTCGTTGATCACATTCCAAATTATTAATATAATGATCAATTAATAAATATAAGTCGATTAATCAATGAAGTTGATTAGTTCAATCGGAACGTGTTGAGTAGCATTTATATTTAGTCAACAAACAGGGTCATAACAGGTGCAATAACAATATCAAAAGATACTAGATAATGGATTTCACCAACGGCACATATTATTTAGATATACTATACATTGAGAAATTCTACTAGTAAACAAATCAATCGTTAATACTTGTTTATTATTCAATATTTCAAAAAAAGGGTGCGTAATCCTTGATTTAATATATATTTATTTTATAAATAAATAATAATACTCTTTTTGTGATCATAACACGAAGAGTTAACGACTTTAAATCAAAGGAGTCAACTGATGAAAAACAGATGAAGGGAGAATAGATAGCATTTTTGTTTATGTCAAAAAGCTCGTCGTGTTTATGGGTATAACTTGAATTTGTTGTATATTCTAAATTGAACAATTAACTCAATGTTTATTTTTGAATAATGTGTTTCATTTATCAAAAATATAATTATTGTTTAAGATACTGAAGAAGATAATCATCCTGGGAAATGAAAAGAAATAAGCTGATTCAAGTTGATAAAGTGATGATAAGAAATATTACGTAGCAATTGATCCATCTTTCTGCTGTAAAATGGACCATATTAGATCATATTGATGGGAATGGGATCTTGTGTTTAATATAAAATTAAATATTCCATATGCCGAAGCACCGATGTAATAAGTTTTGTAGAGTAAATGGTTGGATTACCTAATTAACTCTTGAAACTAAGGAAATGAAAGTTAAACAGAAAATATAAAGTATTTCTGTAAAATAAATTACTCTTGAAAGAATATGAGGAGATTTTTGGTTACAAAGTCATTTACATAAATATATCTATTGAACGACGTTACAAATTGGATAATAATTCGAAAGGGACGCCATGTTGGAATCATTTAGTGGTAACCTGGCTCAACATTGAAAGGGAGTATGGTCGTGTATATATACCCCTAGACTTAAAAAATTTACCAAATATCATCAGTTTTGTTTTTTTTTTTGAAGAATTTTTATCTAGTTTTTAAACGCAACTTCTTTAATTTGACAATTTACCACCTTCTAAAAGTATTCTTTGCTTGTGATGTTCCTTGTACATAGTCATTAAAAAAATTGCGTATAATGACTTTAAAAATGAAAAAAACAAACCCACTAAATTACTGTTGTAGAAACTAATAATATTATATAATGCCATTTTAGAGGATCGGACAATTTACTAAGCATGGATTTTTGAAAGAGTGTAAAAGTGCAAGTCCTTAGATTTGTCAGTTGTATTATGATATTTAAATATCTACATATATGGTAGTAACTATTCATTTTCCTTAAAAAAAGGATCAAAGGTTTTTACTCTTATAAAATTTGGCCAATAATTATAATGAATAATGATTATAACTTATTTTTATAATATTTTACACAAATTCAGATTCAGAGACTATATGATGATAAATAAATATGTAAATAGCTATAATTTGCTTCTTTTTTTAAAAATATGACATCATAATTTAATAATAAATACGACTTGTAATAATTTAATAATAAATATGACTTGTAATAATTTGTAAGGTCATCAATTTGTTATAAATTTTAACTCTTTCAAGTATGACGGAATTATATCATTGAGTCATTATTAACTTTGTAGCTTATTATATGTGTATAAATATAAAACTCACAAAATTATTCTCGTACTTTTTTTTACTGAAAACTAGAGTTGAAGAATTTAATTTAGTTAAACCTATTTGTATATATTTGTATATATATCTTTTGGATAATCCCTTATAAAGAAGTGTTTATAACCCAAAGCTGACGAATATTTTCCGTTTTGAAAAAAAAGATACTGTACACCCATTCGAGAATAATATGATGATGATCTCTGAGGTGAGAAGAAGTGATTAAAGGAAAGAAACAAGCTCCTAAAACGAGAGTTCACTCACAAAGTACATTCATATCTGTTGTATAGTAAGTTATGGAGTATTTTAGCACCCTCTAGCGAACAAAATAGTAAACACAAGGACAAATGAATTTCATAGCTTTGGGTACCTAAAATATATTTATAGACTTGTGTAGTCAATGTAACTACAAGCTTTTACAAAAGTAAATGACCATTTTAAAAGAAAACAAGTTTTGAATATCCAAAAATGTTTGAATAGAAAATAGTATACGTAAATCAAAGTAAATGTATTTGTAGACATGGGCAAAATGTGGAAATAAAGTTAAGTTTAAGAAAGAAAAGAAAAATATCAGTTGATACCACTATATTTATGATCAATATGAATTCATTTTTTTCTTAATTGTTGAGGAAATAACTTGCAAGCAGTTATAAAAGTAGTTCAATTTTTGCTTATTATGAAATCAAGCTAAGGAAAATGTGTCCATTCTCTTGGATTTATGACTATTCAAATTTCCTTCAATCCTTTGAGTTTTCAATAGCTATTGAGTATTATTTAATATTGTCAAATAGCAATCAGTCGTTAAAATACGAAAGTAAAAGATACTAATTGTGGGCACGCTCTTTCAGCTCAACAAAATGTCTATCTCTATGTTATATGTATGTATATGTACTCCATAATTAAGAATGAGCTATCGGTAGGAATGTAAATGATATACAAAACGCTGCGTGTGAGATTTTGTTGAGTTGGCTCTTTGAACAGGTCTTTTTGTTTTCCAAAGCTGTTATCATTTCTCCTTTATTACTGAGGGGAGAACATCTACCTGATTGTAAAGATCTAGTATGAAGGAGTACATGCAATAAGGTTAATAAAGCAAATAAAATGTAAACAAAAAAGGGCTCAAGACCTCGTATAATTATTATTAGCTAAAAATATATAATTTCCTGACATTAATTTCAGTTAATTTGCTGCCTCTCATCTATGTTATTATTTATTGTTGTATATATAATGGAGAATAGCAGCTTGTAGCTCAGTAAAACGTCATGACAACTCAAGCTGCTTCCCCCCTCGACATTCATTAAATTGTCAGAGTTACCAGGTTGATTTTATCTTTTTTTTATTTCACACACCCCATTTGCATATTTTTTACATTTCTAGCTATCGGGTACATAGACAAGCGTCAACAGTCAATAAATAACCTCTTATCCTCAAATACAAATACATTCAAAAATTAATTAGCATCGAAGGTTCAATATTTAATATTCATCTACTGAGTATATACAAATAAGACGCGTGATGAATTATACATTGTATCATTATAACAAAATTCGCTAATATTAATACCCTACATGACGTATCAATAAACTTATCACGATTTCCAACCACATCAAAAAGAAAAGCTATTTTTGAATTCTATGCATAAATATAAAAAGCCAACAAATAAGTTCGTAATCTCCATTGGTTAGTCAAATCACATTCAAATCATTTTTTTATTATTATTGAGCGTTTTGTCAACTATATAAATACATCTGTCATTTCAAAATATAAGCTTAATCCTGTTTGAAGAGTCATCTTGGTGAGATTCAAAGTCAAGTGAGTATCTTATTTATTTAGTTATTATTTTTTTGCTCATTCCTGAAGGAAAGTCCCTCAAAACACTACCTATTCACTCGAATACATCGTCTTTAATTTTTTGCACCAATTTTTGTCTTTCACACACAATTCCTATGTAAACGTACTCAAGACTATGATTAATCCCATGTTATTTAGTTTTCATACATAACTTTGAATAGCTCATTAAACATTGAGTCTGTGTTATAAATTTCATTTTGCAAGAAATCAAATTTATGAGATTTTCGAGTCACAAGCAAGGATTTCACTAAAAGTCTAAAAACAAGTCGCATAAACATATAATTTCTTTTTTTATCTATTTCGTTTGTTGACTTAACATTAAGCTATCACGTCTCAAAGTTGCTTAATCAAATAAACTTCTCAATAGTTTGTGCTCTGATGGTCGTCATGAGTGAATAATAAGATTCATATTTCTGATATTTGACATCGTTTTCAAAAATGACTAGTAATTACAATATGAATATTCATAACTTTGGTTGTAATCAAGAAAACAAATTAAAACTTGATACATTCCCATTAGGTCCCCATGCTACAAAAGGACATTCATTATTTCAATATTATGAACTTTGAGTGAGTTTCTATACATTTTTCACTCCTAACGTCTTTGATAAATAAACAATCATTAGTAAAGTTTCATTATCTTTTATTAAACAAATATAAAGGATGAAAACTTCACTAATTTGCTACTTTATTTTTCAAAATTTGACAACGTGTTGTTAGCAATCAAAAATTTCTACACTTTTTAAAAGTGCAACGAATACAATATCATCATCTTCAAAATAAAATATTTATAGCTATGCTATATATTAATTACGTACATTTTAGAAAAGGTGATGAAATTTATTTAGAGTATTTGTGAAACATAGAGAATTACATATATGTTGTATATTAGCTAAAAATATCATTTTTTGAACACAAAATGTTTTGTTGTACTTTTGTTCTGAGTTCACAAGTGTTGGAAAATATTACTTCTTGTAATAATAATTATTTATTCATTTACTTTGAAGTAAAGTAAAAAATAATATTACTTTATTTTTATATTCTTGGATTAACAGAGGTGCCGAAAAAAAAATCCACTTCGGTATTATAAATTAAGACTCAATTGATGAGGATTTTTTGAGATCGATTATTTGAGGATTAAAAAATCAATCATTATAATTAAAATAATTGCACAAAAGTCTAAAAATGTTAACTTTGATCCCATCAGGACTTTTTCTAAATCAGCATAGTTAATTAAATGAATCATTCGTCAAGTTTTTGAGAAATTACATCCTAAAATTATTATCCTGTAAATTGTGGATTCAATTTGTTTAATCAGTGGTCACTGGAGCCACATAAAGGACCTTCTGCTAGTTTTTAGTTTCTTAATAATAAAAAACAGTTAAAATTGATGTTACAAACATTCTTTGTCAGAGTCAAAAATATTAATTGCTTTCTAAAATAGCAGATGATTTGCTACACACTTAATAAAGTAAGTTATCATCCATTCAATAAATGGGATCTTCAGGCTTAGAATAAAAGAACAGTCAGAAATGGTCAACATTTGAATTTTCAATGTTTAAGTAAATGAAACAAAAAAACATTTTTTTTTTTCGTAAAAAATCGTTAAATTCGTGTTTTTATTTTGGAAGATGGGATCTTTTTTCTTTTAAGATAGATAAAATATTAATAATACTCGGCAATTACCGATTAATCTAAAGGTATGTATCTATAGTCGGCAAATTGAATCTACTCACGGATACATCCGCTGTGTCCGTATATAAATATGCAATTGTACTTTTCAAAAGATCCTTTGATCCAAATGACTTTAAACAATCAGATCAGATCATTAAATACAGCTCTTGGGAATTTTACAATCATCCTGACCCTGAAATTCATACATAAAGGGAGGGAAGAAAAAAAAAAGAAAATTTATGATTAATGTGAGCGTTTTTATTTCTTTTAGAGTACATTTGCATGCATGATTCAAATATTCACTAAATTATGCTTGTTTAGAAGTAGAAATAACAATAAAACAAAAACTATTTTAAGTATTATGTTAAATACTTTATGACTATAGCTATGTTGAGTTATATATTATCATATTTAAAAAAGGATTAAGTACTTGTTACTCAGGTGTGTGTCTATTTTTTTTATTATTTCCTTTTAAGGAACACTTTCTTGACGAATAAAACAAAATGTGTGTTTTTTTTTAAATTATTAGAATACATGCTAAAACTTAGAGTATGGAAAAATGTTTTAAAAAAGTGAAAGTAAACAAAAGTAGTTCTTTTCTTTAGTAAATGTGACGGATCGAATTGCACACTTAGTCAATTTTTGTCAATTACTTCTTTTAAGATAAATATTGAATGACTTTGCATCTTTTATTTTGAAGTACTTACATAATAATCATGTATATCTCAACATGTTTATAACTCATAAGAAGTGCAATTGACAGGTTGAGTAGTGAGAATAAACTGAGTCCTCTGATTGCAGAGCAGAAATCTTCAAAAGTTTGAGTCAAGTTTCAAAGTTTAATTATGCTTATGTCCAATAACTCGAGTTCAAAAATTGTGTACGAGACTTTAGCTCTGATTTAGCTCCTCATCAGCAATTTCATAAAAATCAATGAAAAGATAAATGGCACTCTATAAAGTCATGCAATTGTAGTTTCATATGAGCTCAAAAAATCCTAATTGTGAGTACCCTGTTATAGTGTTAATCAAATTTATAAAAGCGATTTATAACTTGTAAATGTATATATATATATATTTTCGTACAAACTTATGACAATCACACTCTTTATATTGAAAAATACAAGACCTTTGTAATTTGATTTAACATTTAGAATTTTTTTTGACTCTCTACATCATCAAAAAAAAAAAAATTAAGTCCATCAGTGTAGACATAAATTGCATTTGAATATCTAAACTAAACTTTTGCTTTTTTGTGTTGTTTTTATTCCTTGCTAGTGAAGAACAAGACAAAAATATATGTACACATAAATTTAGGTATGTAATTCTAATGATGTAAGATATTACATTCAATTATTTCAACCTTGGCATTTATAATGATATGTAAGTTGACGTAATTTCTAGTGGTAAGATAGTTTTTTTTTATTTAGCGAGAACATGGATCAAATTTGTTAGGTTTTCAATGCAATTTGTACTTATGTATTTGATATTTATAATTACTCATTCAATTCAATTCCATCTACCCTAAAAGAGAGGAAGATATCCTTCAACAAAACCTTTCCTTCAACATTCCTTGGAATGTAACAAAAAAAAAAAAAGAATTTAAACCAACGTACTTACTTCAAAGCATGGAATTACAAACTCATTCATCTTTCTTTTTTTTTCATAGGTAGGCAAAAAGGCCAAAAAAAACATAGAATGAATTGCACTGCATTGTTATTTATACATTTACAATTATGTAATTCTATACTCATATATACATATATATATATAATATATTCATAAATGATGAACGATTTACACACACACACACACAGCCTATATGTACGTACATAGATGTAGTTGACTGTCTACATACGATGCAAAATGTCAGATACATACCTATGTTTATACATGTTAGCCAAGAATAATTATTTGAAGTATTATCTATACTACACTATTATGTATGTGCCTATATTATAAATATGTATGCATTTAAGCCTTTTAATTTTTTTGCTATCTTATATTTTGTATGCAGATGATAATTGGGCAAAAAATTAAAATGCTCTTCTAAATTGCTACATTGATTTGAGAGTAATGTTAAATGAGCAGTACTTGAAGTATTTTTGTCATAGAGCAGTGCTTCTCAAACTTAATTACTCTCCCACCCCTATCTCTTTCGAAAAGTAGTCGTACATATGTACATTGGCGCCCCCTCTTTCTTTCTCTTTCTCCCCCCCCCCCTCCCCCCCCCAAAAAAGGAATAAGTACTTATTTAGAATTTTTGTGTCTGTAGTGGTTCTTCCTTATGGAGAGCCGCACTCCAAAGAGGCTCTGTCATAGAAAAAGAAAGACATTCAGAAGTGAAAGGGTTATAAGTTGTGCATAACGAGGCAATAGCAGTGGCATCGGAACCATAGGGGTCAATGGTTCATTCCCTCCTCCCCCCCCCCTCCCACTTTATGAAAAAAAGTGGTCTTGGGGTCTAATGATATACAAGCTTTGGTCTTAGATAAACTTAAAACGACATGATTATAGAATTTGACCTCCCTCACCTACAAATTCATTCTGGTACTGCTGGAAAATTGTTTGGCTCCGCCATAAATTCAAGTAGGGAAGGATATACGTGTTGTGATCAATACCTCAAATACTGACTGATATTTGAAAAATCGAAACAAAAAGAATAAAAATTATTATTGATCATCAAAAGTACTGACATATATAATTTTACTTTGCATTTTCTAAAGTACAGGTTTTAATTTCAAGACCTTTTTAATAAAATATATCAATTACCAGCTAGTTCCTAGCACTGAGAGTCGCAAACAGTTCAGTATATCCACAGAACCAAAGATTCAAATTGTTTGGGGTATTACTATATTCAAATTGAAATTACTAAATACTATTCAAAAATAAATGCTGCGTGACTCACCGGGTAGAGTCCATTCTCTATCTAACGAGTTCGCTTCTAACGAAATTTGTCATGTAGAATAAATACTTTAATTTCAATCAGTATTTAATTACGAACATTTTGCTTCAAAATCAAGCTATTTTCAGTATTTACTAATATACCAGCAAAGTATTCGGCTAACTTAGACTGTGTTCAAGCTAATTGAGCCAAATACTTTATTGGAAAATACTGGAAATGATGGATTTTGAATTTTAAGTTCCTTATGCTTTAATAGTATTCCTTTCAATATTTATATATTTAAATTCATGGCTTGATCTTGAAGGGAATCAACTCTATTTCTTTAAAATACCCTAGTTGTCAGGTGAGGTCTATGACTTAATTTAGAACACAGCCTGTTTCCTCTATGTTTTTGTTTTTTTTTGGTTTTTGGTTTTTCTGCCTTTGTTGTACTTATGTATTAAAAAGCTGTGGAAAAATATATATTCAATAAATTGAAGCAATCAAATTCCTCAATAATTATTATTAGAATTTTCCCTGTAAAAAGACCACTTTCAAACTTTCAATTTGTAATCCTTGCTCAGAAAATTACAAAGAGAAAACCAATGTTTAACATATTTAAACAACTTTTTAGAAGGTCATATATGAACTCTATTTTTTTTTCTTACTTTAAAGGATGAGTGATACAGTACGAGATGTTGAGTCATTGAATTTTTAAAATATCTATAAACTCTCAATTAATTTTCGTTCATTAGGAAATGTTTTGTTGACTGAGTCATGCTCATATGATGTAGCAGTCTCTTCTAAAGAGTCATAAATGACTAACTCAATAACAATAAACTGTATGAATAAAGTGCTACCTACTATCAATAAATACATATTAATATTCAAATACATATTTATTTTTCATGATGACACATATATGTATGTATATATATATATATCCCAATTCCTTGAGAGAGCAAACATCTATAATGTATAAGAATATATATTTTGATGAGAAAAACTATTAATGTCTACTTAAGCCTAATTCATAAATAATTCTTCAACTCATAGAGTAATAGGGTTCCATTTACATTTGTATATTTATATACATATACATACGTAGGATATGTAGGTAGACATAAGGCTTAAACTACTTTTTAAATAACCCGTAAAAATTACAAATATAGTACTTAGAAAGGCATTAAATTAATACATATATGTATGCAAATGTTACTTCTCTTTCCCTATTTTAAATTCACTTAGAAATAGTGTGATAAAAATTTTGATGTTAGTTTAAAATTTGTAAGTATTGTATTTACGTATAGCTACATATATATCCTTGGAGGTTTAAGTCATTTGGGTACATATTTAAGATGTAAATACTTATAATTAATTACATACTATATAAAATATGTTTGTATAGTACATTTAAAAAATAATAAAATTACAGAGATACAGCAGTTCTTGCTGATAGATTTAAGGTTACTCATTCTAACAAGATTTGTGATTTTTTTAATAGGTTAAGGTATAATGTAGCACATTAGCTTAAAACACTAGAGCAATTAATTTTCTTCTAACGTCAACTCTATAGTCATTTTTATCATGAATAAGTGGCGTTTAAACAAGTAAAAGTTCATGTCTTGAATGCCTAATTAGGCTTAGAGAACATATTATTTTATTTTTTTGCAAAAAAAGGAATTTTTTTAGTCTAGTTGCTTGTTTCTTGGTCTTCGAAGGGCTTTTAAAGAGTAAAGATCAACAATTTGAAGAAGTGAGACGAGATCAGGATCTTCAAAAATTGTTATCGAAAAATAAGAATGATCTTGAGAGCAACATTTAAATAAGTTATGTGCCAATGAGGACACCATTGAATGGATACTTTTGTATAAGAGTTACTCCACTGCAGTCATTAAATACGTCAGACTAGCAATGATTTATTCTTGGTACGTGAGACCTGTCATGAATAAAAGAGCTTACCGGCATTTTTTAAAACGAACTAAAAAACGCGATCAAAGGGGGCTAATTCCCCTCCCCTTCGGTACCCCTTTTGACCATATTTGATGTCGAATTTTCTTATTTTCTGGATGTAACCTTAAAATGTAATGGTGAAATAAGGCTTTGCTCATAAAACACCTATTTCCGAAAAGCTCCTTTTTCCAGTCCAAAGATCATATATAAAAGTGTAGAATCTAGAATTTGGATGAAATCAGATCAATTAGCTCCTATTTTACTTATTGTAAAGAACTTTGAAATACATCCAGTTTATGCCTCTTATACTGTTGTGATTGTAGAATCTGCGTCTCAGTGCTTATTTTATTGATTTATATTTTATTCATATTATTTATTAATGTTTTTATGCATTTCCTTTATTGATTAATGCTCTTTATTGTGTGGGTATGAATGAATTGTATGTACATCAACACAGACTCTTAGGGGAGCATTGTAGAATCTAGAATCCGGGTAAAATTAGCTGAATGGATTATATTTTATCAACTTTAAAGAACTTTGAAATACATCCCGTTTATGTTAATAAAACAGCGTGGCAAGTTCCTTTAAAAATGCCCCCTTCATAAAACTTTTTTTCTTAAACACTTCATTCATTTACATATGTATAATTACTAATTACATGATTTAAATCATTGATTACTATTGATTTAAATTAAAAACAACCCTGGATTTTAATTAATTATTTATATTGTGCAAATAGTTCTATCAAAGATATAAAATTATCTTTGTAGTCGTGTAATGATTAATGATGGTGTAAATGAGACTTTTTTCTTATGATAAATATGTTTTACTAAAACTATTCATATTTACTTATTAATTCATTTCTTATTTATATTTAAATAATATTATTTCAACTCAGGATAATGAATCATTCCTATTGTGGTAAGTATTTTTTAAAAAACCCTAATAAATATTATTATTTATTAATCTTTTGACATATTTCAAAGGATATTTTGGAATTTTGATATTTGGAGCCTTACTCAGTGTTGTTCAAATAAGAGTCATTCGTGGAGATAATCAAATCATTGACATACCCAATGATAAAAATCACTTTGAAGGAGAGCCCCAGTATGTCTATGTTGATGACAACAATGAGGAATTGGAAAATGTTAAGAGCAATCCAAAGGATTTAAATCGTGCTACACGAGCTCAGGGATTCTCTCGAATCCTACGAGAGCCAGAAGGCTTTTCCCGCATTCTTAAAAAAGACTCTGCTTTTTCCAGAATAGCACGAGATCCTGGGTATTCACGAATTGTTAAGAAATCAGATGATTTATCTGGATTTGCTCGTATTC
Organism: Lepeophtheirus nordmannii; assembly: GCA_963680855.1. Lineage (NCBI taxonomy): Eukaryota > Metazoa > Arthropoda > Copepoda > Siphonostomatoida > Caligidae > Lepeophtheirus > Lepeophtheirus nordmannii. The sequence continues at coordinate 22,364,709 of OY804522.1, read as the reverse complement.
AAAGGGATCCACTCAAGTTTGCTCGTATTCTACGTGGGCAGTCAGAATTTTCAAGGATATTGAGAGCTCCTGGTTATGTTAGGATTTTAAGGAGTCCACATGGATTTTCGAGGATTCTTCGCGGTGACATGGAGTTCTCCAGAATTATGAGGGATTACCATCCTTCTCACAATACTCAAATTCAAGATTTGTACCGTGATCATTAATAATAATAATAATAATAATTAATTATTTGAAAAACCAAAGAACTCCCCTTTATTTTTTGATTCTCCAAATACTTTAAAGAGATTTTAGGGATAAAATAACTATGTTTAACAAAAATAAATAAACACTACTACAAATGTATGACTTTTATTTAGAATATATTTCGAATAATGTAGTTACTATAGATTGAGTCACTTAAATTGATTCTTTTTGTTTTCCTAAACTAACTGTATTTCATTCCAATGACCATTAGAAGTGCAATACTTTGGAGGATAAAAGAATCCGTGAATGTTAATCAAATAAATTGTTTTTACTGATGTAACGGATGATGTATTGTTAACTCAAACACATTTGGGGTATAGAATGTAGTTGATTAATTTATATATTCAACGAAAATGGTATTAAAAAGACTAAATATTTCTACTGAGTTTAACTTGATGCAAAAGAAAAACAGTGATATTTGAATGGAATTAAATTGATAATTCTGGGGAAAATTAAGTTTTAGATGGATTAAGGATCAGCCAAAGTAGAATAATTTGAGAAAAATATCCAATTCTTGCAAAAATATTTGTTAATTCATTGGCTATACTATTTAAATGTGTGCGTAAAGTGATTTACTAACATATTTTTAATACATATTATTAAGGTTTGAAGTATAAATATAACAAAGGTTCTTTATTTTTACTTGTTATTTAAGTTATCAAATTGGGTTGTTAATGGACTCAAGATGGCTGACTTCCCCAATAATAACGTCACTTGAATATGTTTTATAAGCGTAAATTAAATCATGAAATCATTTCATAGCCAACCCCCTAAAAATTACGAGTATAAATGGAGAAATGTATAGGATGAATTATCTTTTTTCAATTTTATTAAGAATTGATGTTAAAGCATGTACTTTAAGATTAAATATCTTGTTAGCTACACTCAGTTTGTAGATGAGTAAGGTTAGGATATTTTATATTTAACATATATAACAATATCCCAAATAGTTCATTTGATTGATTCCATAGATATATGTATATTGGACAGTACAGGCTAACATTTTATTATTTTTGTATGTGAAAGATGGATCCCCCCCCCCTTTTTTTTTAATATAGAAAAGTTGAATTTTATACAGATATATGTTTAATAAATATTTTAGTTTTAAATTACTTTCCTTGAAAACAGGACAGTAGCTTACAACAAACAAATAGCAAATATCATAAAAAGATGACAAAATGGAATTTTAAAAAACAATCAATTTGTAGAATACCATAAAAAATAATAGTTTAAGAACAAAGAAAAAAACAAATTTGATATACAAATGCTATACTGTTTAAAATTTCAAATAACTTTATGTAAAATCATCAAATATTTTGATTAGAGTGAAGGATTTTATTTTAACCGATTTTACAGAAAAATTCCAAGTTGAAATGTTTTCATTACTAATTTTAATTGTGAATGTCTCAAAGCGAGCAGCTGTAGTTATAATAATCCTTCTTAAGTGATCTAATTCTTAATATGAGTTGATTTATCTGCTCTAAGAAACTTACAATTTAATAGTCCACAATTCATTGCTTTGGTTCTTTTCGGAGCATTGATTTTCTTTGTGGACAATCTAATTAATAGAATCCGAATAAACACTGAAAACTGATCTTTCCTTTAAGTTAGTCAGTAGAAGTTCACCTATGTATAATTTTTCATAACTTGACAATGACTAAAATCATGCTGAATTTTATAAAGAGTGATTGAAACCGTAGGTGCATCTGAGAAATTCGGACAGATCAAATCTAAACTAAACAGGTACTCAATAGAAATTTAATATAATTCAAATTTATTTTCAGATATGAGGTTAATTATATTAGATGAACATTCAGCATTCTATATTTTGATGATCCGTAAACATTTACTCCACGAGTACATTAAACATCTTCAATTAAATGTTTGTACAAAACACTTATATTTTTCCCCGAATATAATTGTTATTTGAACACAGAAAGGTGTATCCCACTTTTTAATATTCCATGATATTTGTTTTTGTTAAATAAATATTTAGTCAACTCCAAAGTTACACGTACATGAAAATAATTATAATTTCGATTATATTAAACAATAATAGATTGACAATATTTTATTATAAGCTTAAAATAGGGGGGGGGGGAAGTTGGAATAGAAAGATGCAGAAATCATATTCACAAAAGATATATTTCAACTGATAGTTTGATGGATATACCAAAATACCTTCTATCTTACCATTAAATTATAGGTTTGATGAATATAAATAAAATAAATATCAGACTTGAATATATGATGTTCTTTTTTTTGTATGTGTATCTGTGTCAATATTAAATAAAACTTGGAATTCACTTGTTCATTCTAAATTGTAAATAAAAACCCCAAATTCTACTAATAGCTTTAATCGTATTCAAGATCTTGCAAGATGAACATGTCCAAAGGAATTGCCCTAATATTGTTTTTGGCAATATTAGAAAGTCATGCCAGTAAGTTATGCCATTTAAATAAGATACACTATTTTTTTAGTTACACTCATGTGCTTTTTTTAAGGAACTGTTGATATTGTTCTAGAGAATCCTGATGAATCTGGAGCTTTTTTTCATGATAAGAGTCGTAAGACTTCTTTTTTTTTCTGACTATTTATTAATACACCATTTTAATTGTTATATTTTATAGCTTTAATTGCTAACTCCGAAGAACTAACTGGAGTCATAGTTTCCGATAACGAGGGTAAGAAAACATTTTATGTTATATGTATTTTTCTCTAAATTTCCCCCTGATTTTTTTATTTATTTAGAAATCAATGAAACAAATAACGAGAGTACCTCAACGTCTGAAAATCTCTTTTCTCTGGAAGAATCAACGACTACAACTACGGAGGGAGAAGTGACAACAACCCAAGAGTCAACAACCAACACTCCTGATATTACGTCTACGGAAACAGAGGAAACAACAACACTTTCTCAAACTACAACCACAGAAGCAGGTATTTAATGACTATTTAAATACACTTAAAAGTCTGCGTAATGTTCATATTAATAATATTTATTATACTGCATTTTATAAATTTTATTAGATACTTGCAAGGATTCATTAGACTCAGCCTCATGCTTTTCAAATGTATATTCTTGTAACAAGGAGAAATACCAAACTGAATGTAAAATGACATGTGGGGGATGTGACTGTAGGTTTTTTTTAAATATATTTTGGCGTACATAATTATAATTAGCATTTTCTTAAAGCTTGCTCTGACACTAGATCTGATTGTGATTACTATAAAAAGGAAGGTCATTGTAGTATGGACTCTGTAGCTCGAGTTTGCAAAAAAGCTTGCGGAGTATGTGGTGAGTACCTACAGATTTATGTACATACTTATCTATATATTTCAATATATAAAATTTAAATTAAATAAATATATCATTATACAATAAATAAATGTTTTTCAGATGTACAATGTCGGGATAAGATGTATCCTGGTGTTTGCGAGTATTGGAGTAAAACTGATGATAAATTTTGCGAAAATGAATTTGTTGCAAAAGCATGTGCCAAATCTTGTAAAAAATGCGGTAATTTTTCTTTTTTTTTTTGGTTTTTTCATCCTTTTCTTTACAAAATATTTTAAAAAAATGAAAAGAGTAGAAAAATTACAAAGATTAATATAAACATTAATTAATGATTTTTGTATTTCCATCTAGAAATCCAATGCTCTGATCAAGCAGATGAAGAATTTTGCACTAAAAATGCAGACAAGTGTGGACAAAATGGGAATAATATATTAAACACTCTTTGTGCTAAAACTTGTAAATCATGTGAAACAAAAACTGAGTAAACAAAAAGTTTATTTTGTTTAAAACTAAAATATTTGTACTAATATTTTTTGTATTTTTAATTTGAGTTATTTTTTCTGAAATGAATAATTTTGTAACTAAATTCAAGGACTCTTCAAATCTTTAAAAAGGGCTATTTAAATTTAAATTTTTTCTATAGATTTCTTATGACTTTTTTTTAATGCTAAAAATATAAATAAAATTGACATAATTTCCAGCAAAAAAAACTCTTATTTGGCATCTCACTATGATTATTATTAGATTATTAGCTTTCTACGCTATTAGAAGTTTGTCCATCTGTCATTCTAGAAAAGAAGATTTCACCCTAAAATCTGTTCTCCAAAATCCCTGACTGCAATAAAGTAGAAATTTCCCAGAGGGAAAGCTAAAAATCAAAATGAGATATGAATTAATGTATACATCTTCCATTTTTTAACGATGAACAACATAGTATAGATCCAATTGGATTATTTAATCATCAAATGGACACAATACTAAATTCTTTCTCTTCCTTCTCTAATAAATACACAATATGTTTTAGAAAAAGACTTGAAACAACGTCACTTCTTGTATCATGTATTGAAGTTTCTTCAGTCACATGGAGCTCCAACTTGTTCACACATGGCCGTGAGAGTAACATTTTTTTGTCGAGTATTTCACTGTTATTTGAGAGGAGAGGTTATTTGTTTGAAGGACCATTTTCCACTTTCCCTCTCGGGTAGAAGCGGTCTTGAGTTAAATTGGAATTAGTAACAACACTTATTAGGAGTGTACAAATTGTTGAAATCAACATTTTTGTCCAGAAAATCAAAGAATTGCTGACCAATAAAATTTCGTATTTACTAATTTTTGAAAAAAACAGAAGAAAAAAAATTTATTGTTACCCTACATATTAGTTAATACAAATAGTTTGTAATAAGATGGAACTAAGTTTGTTTAGATAGCCACATAGTAAATATATATTTCTTTAAACCCAAAGAATTGTTTTCTTAGTAGATTTTCTACTTTTTGGTAATGGATTTCCATCAAGTTCAATTTTTTTTTAATACTATTCCATTTTTCAATCAAGGCTTGATTCTAATTAATTTTTGCTTCCAATAGAGATAAGTATCAAATGTTTCTCAGGGGATCTGCAGTTTAAAATAAATCACACTCTACTGACCCTACCAAACACTGAACATTGTCGTTGTATTCACATTGATATGACTTTGTAGTGGATGTCAAAGATTCAACCAGAGTTACCCATGATTCTTGTAATATTTCCATTTTTCATAAACAACCTTACATTTGTTGTATAAATGACTTTCTTTTGCATATCATGATAGGAAATATCACAAGTCAACAAAAAAAAAATCTTTTAGGATTCTTATGTCATTACAGTTGTACTTTAAAAATCTGTAGTCAGTTATATTTCGATTCAATATTTATAAGTATGTATTTTATATTTTTTTAATATATTTAGAATTTGTATAGGTTTAAGCCAATCTTGAGGTTAAGTGTTAAAATATTTAATGTTCCGTGATATTAAAATGTAAATATTTTACATGCAAATATATAGGAATAGTTAAATGCGAGTAGTATCAATATTTTTGAATAAGTATGGTGATTTTGTGTTTTCACATCGGCATTGGAATAATTTCACAATATAAGGTTTTAAAATCTTTATGTAAATAGTAAATATAAGCTTTCAAACTAGATTACCAAACAAATCTTTCAAAATTATTCGTTTAAAATGATTTTTAAATGAATAGATTTTTCTACAGATAGAATGAAAAGAAGAAAAAATTTGTAAACATATCATATTATATTTCTATAAACTTAAGAGTATTATTTATAACGCTATCTGGCATATAAAGAAAAGACCATGGGTCCAGGAACGCTTATGTTGATGCTTGACAACTTACATTACATTCCAAATACTGAAAATTTGTAACAATAGGGAACAGTTTGGTAATCATTTACCCGACATATACATAAATAATGTGGAAGTTTTTGGGTCGATTCTTTGTATATAATTTAATAAAGTCCATATTATAATATTAAAAAATGCAAAATTTCCGGGGAAAATAAATATTTCCCTAGAATTTCTCGTCGGCGTAAAACCTCTGAAAATCTCATAATAACGAGATCCCGAGAGAGAACGTTTTTTGAACAATTTTTGAAGTTAAAGTGTACTAAGTTTGTTTTTTTCGTTTGGTAAATTAGTACCCATCCAACCCTATGATTACAACATTTGTCCCATAGCTTTAAAATTGTAACAGTGCCACATATTAGAAAATGGCGTATTTGCACCAAAAAAGCCTAATTTTTCATTTTTTTGAAGTGTTAACACCATGCAAAAAAAATGGGGCGAGGAACATAAAATTTTTTAAACACCGTTCGCTGGATGTATTTATGCAAAAAAGAAAAGAAAAAAACGTTAAAAGCGAAACACTCTAATAATTTTGGTACACAATTTTAATTTAAAAAGTTGAACCCTGATGAATGCCGTGGAAAATACATTTGAAAATGCCTGCCTCGACAAAAACATAAAAAATCATCGAAGGGAAAATAGAGAGTGTGCATTAAATAGAAGGAGAAAGATAAGGGACTGAATGGATTAAACGAATTTTAATAGGCTTAGCAAAAAATCCATCCGTGCTTTTAGAATAGCTGTCCTTAAGTAGGGTAGACCGAAATAGGTTGTGATACGATGTTATTAATTTATCACTCAATTTATGGGCAATATAATTTGTAGAGTACATTGTATAAATGTCTAATGTATATAATATAGTGCAATACTTATAGAAAATGTAACAAATAATTCTAAAAGAAAGAGAGTAAGTTGTCTTGATTTTATAGTCATTTGATTCAAATGAAATTGCAGTAAACGTCATGTCCCTTATTGATATAAAGAAGTTGGCAATTTTAAATTGTAGATAAGTGAATCTATTTAGGCATTTGCATGATAAACTTAAGGCTGGAATATTAATTTACATAAATAAAAAAATAAAAAAATGAAGAATTGAGAGAATCTCCTCCTGTCTTCCCTAACCATATATACTGTGTAACTTTGAAAAAAGAGAGAAAAGCTGTATATGCTGCAGCTGAGCTGCTACGAAAGAAAGAAAGAATCAGCGTGATGACGTCACATAGTCTACGTCAAATAGAAATCATAACAAACGTAGTGTCAATATCTTTCAAGTCTTACTTTATACATCATACACTCATTCAATTGGAATGTCTGGTTTAATTAATTAATTAATTGTGTTAAGATGATGAGGCTCTTGTTGGTTTTTAGCCTCCTTTTGAGGGATGTTTATGGAGGAAGCTATGAGATTGACGATAGCATTTTCAGCATTGCATACCTGCCTAAAGTGGACGACAATTTACTAGACGATGATCCAAATGTGATTAAAATGGTAACCAAGGAAAATGAACTCTTTCATTGCAGACTGCCCAAAGTAAAGGAAGACTCTGAGGACGCCTCTTCAGAGTCGAGCGAACCACAACATGCGAGTCCCTTCGAACTTATGCAGAACTCCTTTGATAAACCTTGTATTTATAAAAGCGGCGTCTATTGGACCTATGAATACTGTCATGGGGCCTACATTAGGAAAGAATGAAAACGATGCAACCTCCCGTGTTTTTATACCATCTCAAACTCTATCTTTTTTATTCATTCTTTATGGGGTAAATGCTCTTGAATTTTGAAGAACATTTAAATTGGAACACTTCACTTCAAAATCAAATATTTTCTTACTCACCAGGAAACTTTTAGGCCCAATTTTTTTGCATACAATCTAATTGGCCCTAATACTGACTAAAACCTTACTTTGTAATGGTGAATACCAGAAATAATTGATGTTGAAGTGAAGCGTCCTGCATTAAATGTTGATCAGAATTCTAGTATTTACCATAACTGAATGAATAGTTTTTAAATCAATATAATTGCACCTATTTCAAAAGTTATATTACTTGATATCTGATTCTAGTACAGTCAAGTTCGGATTGTGTGTTCATTCATAGTCTAATTACTTACTCCATAATACAATTTTAAAGTGTAACTTTTAAAGATTATCTTATTTAGATAATTTATTGTTTAATAATTAGATTAAGACTAAAAATTTTTTTTGAAAAAAGCTGCTCTTAAACGGCCATTGATTTTATCTGGATTTAATTGAAGAATTTTATTTGTTAATTGAAAATTTATACCTTTGAAATTTTAAAATAGCTTTTAGACAACTTTTAAAAATGAAGAAATTCATTCATTTAATTTTAATTTCAAGTATATATTTGCATTACAAGGGATTTGAGACAATTCTGAGAAAATATGAAAATGAAGCCAATATAGGTATTAGCTGTCATATATTATAAATCCATATTTGGAATTAATGTTGTATTTTGCATAAAAAGGAACGTATTTTTATTGAATTTATTCACTCTCAAATCTTGTCTTAGTTAATAAATGTAAAAATACACAAAAACCTGACCTGATTGTATTATCAAATAATGATGAGAGACTCGTAGTAAAAGCTTCAAATAGAATTAATTATCTAGGTCACACTCAAAAGTTTTTGAAAATATAAAATTTGACTTAATTTATGGTATGTAGATAGCAAATGATCTCATCTATAATAGATGATGGTATAGAAACATGCTTTGACTCCATTTTTTACAGTCAGTTCCATGCTTCAAGAATAGGAGAAACCCCTGGTGATAAGTACTATCTAGGTCGCACAACCAAAAGTGAAGTAAAGGAACAATTAGCAGCTTATGAAACGAGGAAACCCTCGACTCTACGTTTCAATAATGAAGACATTCCATTCCTAGAAATCAACATGTATGATGGAACAAATTGTGATTTAAATAAACTTCCACGACAATCACGTATAAGGTTCATTTGTTCTGAATCACAACTGAAGTTTGTATCTGTTCAGGAAACATCAACTTGTGAATATGAAGTCATCATTGGATTTTCTTCTCTTTGTCAACATCCTTACTTCAAACCCAAGGAAAATTTCCTTCCTATTCAATGTCATCCTGCAGTTCATAAGGAGGATCCTAAGCCACAGGCTTTGTTGGCATTGGAAGAGGAAAATAAGCAATGGATGAATAAGAATGTTAAATTAGATTTTTTTTTCGGAAAGCAATCAGGGAGTGTGGAGCTTGTCATTAAACCCATTGAAGATGAGTTTAATCCATCTCAACCTTTAGAAAAAAATCCTAGGCCTGATTTGTGGAGACCCTCCCGACGTGAGCCTATCCGTCCAATGACGGATCCTGATGTTGCTGAGCGCTTCCTAATGGGTGAGTATTGTCTTTATGGAGGATCAGGATGGTGGAAATATGAATTTTGCTACGGGAAGTCTGTTACACAATATCATGAAGAAAAGGGTGGGAGTCGTGTTGAAATCATTTTGGGTCATTTTGATCATGATAAGCATTTAAATTGGATACAAGACCATCCTGGAAAGAAGCCTAAGAAAGTTGGACGAAAATTCGTGTCGCATTTTTATAGTGATGGAGATTTTTGCGAGGACTCAGGTCTCTAATTTCTACTTTCTACTTCGTTTATAATTTTTTTAAACATAAATCTTGTATTCTTTTTAATAGGAGCTAAACGCCATGTTGAAGTCAAACTAAAATGCAAAAAAACGGGTTCATCGTCATCTGTAACCATTTATCTTTTAGAACCAGCAACATGCGAGTAAGATTTTTTCCCTCAGAATAAAAGTCCCTTAACTTTATTCGAAATGATTTTAGATATGTGCTCGGAGTAGAGAGTTCTCTTGTATGCGATCTATTGCATTTAGCTGATGACGAAACGGGTCTTATGACATTCAACAGAAAGAACTTCCTTCACGAAAATGATAAGTTTGATGAAGGTGAAATCATCACTGCAGAGTCGCTCAATATCCCAACGGAGTAGGTTTTTTAATTCTTCTTGCTAAAAGAAGCATACATTATTGAAATTTTATCTACGTATTTTTTAGACCCTTGGAAGATAATCTAAATCCTGATAATGTCCCATCTCCTCATGGTTCAAAAGATAGTTATGATAATATTTTTGAAAACATTCAAGATCAGTTAGAACAAGCTGGACAAAACTTTATGGACAAGCAAAAATGGATTGATGAAAAGGACAATTTTGTTCAAGACACTAAAGACATTATTGATGAGGAGGATCAACCGGATAAGTTTAAAGTTCCTTCCACGTATGTTTAAGTATAATTTTTTTTAAAGTAAGAATTTTAAGCCCCTTTTCTTTATATCAGACCTCCAACAAAACCAAAAGAAAAGGTCCTTGAAGAGCAAGAGGAAGATTACAACAGTATGTTGATCAATTCTGCTCGTGACGCTAAAAATAGTTATGAAAATATTCTGAATAATATTCATGAGCAATTAGAACAAGCCGGTCAAAACTTTATGGAAAAACAGAAGTGGTTGGGTAAAAAAGACACTTTAGATTATCAAGACGAAGAGGAGGAAGATAATGAATTAGGAGTTCACTCATCGAAAGATGAGTTATAAGTTAAATCAATTCATGTTGTTGCTGGGGTTTTTTTTCAGCCTCTTCTTTATGTTTTTATACTTTTTTAGGCTGTCAATAAGCATTTTCACAAAGGAAATATGAATTTATAATATAAAAATAGATTGAATATATATTATATTTAATTGGGTATACAGATTTTGACTGAATATTGTTAACGTTATTTGAGCATCATCTTGTGTAAAAATTGAATAGTAATTCTGTAACTGTAAAGGCACACAAATTATTTATAAAATATGCTTAAAATATTAAAATAAGTATTTGTCGAGATATTATTAAGTTAAACTAAATTATTACTTTGGGGGATTTATTTTTGTTTTGTTGGTGTCAAGTTTTTGTTTCTTTTGAATCTTTGATTGTGTAATATTGGGAATACAACTGTGATATAAAAATTGTTACTTTTTTTTCTTCTTTTTTTTGTTATTCTCAAATGTCTTTAAAAAGATTTCATTTAGTTGAACAACTATTTGTTGTATTATTTCCAACTTATGTTATTCAATAAAATATTCAACTGTCCATCTATCCCACAACTTACGGCTTTTTTGTGTTATTTTTCATTTAATTTTGTTCATGCATAGAACTAAGACACTGGTTGTTCTGAAATCACTATATTCTATTCATTTCAAACAATCAGTCAATCTATCATTTCATTTTGGACATTATATTATTTTACTTGAGGGACCATGGGTCCTAGAATCACACTTTTATGTGTTAGATCGTATATTTGTGTATGTCATTTGCCAACATAAAGCTCAATACACCGAACATTAAATGGAATTTCAATTACTTTCCAAATAGAAGCGATATCAAGCATTCATGATCAGCTTGAATGATTTTTTCGGAACACCCTTCAATGATTTTGGCATTTGAAAGATATCGATAATGAGTTTATAGACAATGTACATATATTTGCACAACAATACATAAAGTAACGTCAGTTATGGTGTTAGTCCTCCTCTATTAATTTGATAGAGTAGTTCTTGAACTCATCAAAACTATTCGATGGAAAATCTTTTGAAGCCACGAGCTGGTCATAAAATAGAAGTTACATTTCAATCACGAGGACTGTAATTTGGCTACATAGCCAGTAACAACGAATCTAATGGAATTCAAATCTATATGCAACTTTGCCAATTCTAGGACCAATATAATATTATTAACAGTGACAATCTCATCTTAATGAGTTTTATAGTTCATCTAATTTATATTGAGGCCATCGAATTTTGCAGGTGATGAAATCTTTTTTTTTTTCTGCATCAAGAACATGACTCACTAACGCGTAGTATTTAGTATCCAAAAGTTGGCCATACCTGCTAAATCTAGCTTCTATGTAATCTCTTTCTTAATTAGTGTGATTCATAATAATCTTTTCTGTTATATTTTGTTGGAATATCTTAGAGCTAACTTTGAAGTTTTGTAGCATTCACAGTAAACTTAATTTGTACAAATTTTTTAGATTATTCTGTCAGACAGCAAAACTGAAAAAAATCTTCAGCCTTTTTAAACTGGACGCTACTTGAAAATGGTTCATTCATTATAATTTTTGTACATAAATCATTAAAATCAATGGCAGTCCTTTTGCACAAAAATTTATTCTGTTTGAATGATTTTGTTATTTTCATATGATATTCTAGCGGACATTGTTGAATTTCAGCTTTCCTCTTTTTCTTTTTTTCCACGTAAGATTGAGCGATATTTGATAAAGATGAATACGTGTCCTACTTAATTGTAATTTTTAACTGTCAAAACATTTTCAAACTTTGTATTTTCTGACTTTTGTTCTACAAAAGACTATAATTACTCAACTTCAATATTCAATTCATTACTGAGTTAATATTATTTTTTTTTCTTTTTGAAAGACAAGCTATAAGATGCAATTATGATTGCATGTGTCTCATGCATGTTTTAAAATACTATTTTTCTTAGTCATATTGGAATAATGACAAATACATATGTATGTATGTAATAGGAGTTATAATTTTTGCAAGATTTATTTATTTTTAATGGCTTTAAATTGATAAATACATACAATATATACAAAGAAGTATTCAAACCGGACTTTCGCTTGTTACCAAACGATCCTTAGCAATTTTTCAGACTTCCTTTTCTCTAATGAAAAGTGAAACTTTTCAAAACATTTTTTTATCCATTGAACTGAAATAAGAGTATATAATATATATATTTAACTATTCTTAGAATGACATAAAACAAAAACGATGAAGATGCAATGACAAAGAGAAAAATAAAAAGTTCCTCATCTAAGTACGTAGTACGTACATAGACGGTACTAGATAGAAATTCTTCTTGGGATTGAATGTAACTGATATATTTTCTTTTAAGATATCATATTTATCATTTTAGTAATTTATTAAGTTTTTTTTTTTTTTTTTTTTTTTGTTTTTTTTTTTTTAACATGAAGAAGCATTAGAGTTCAAATTTGAAGACAAAATGTACTAGTCACCCTCGAATATTCTTGCTTTATTTTCCCACACATGAATCATTTAGGAAATAAAAATACCATACATACATGTATCCATTTTAACCAAACAGAAAAATTGTCTCATATATCCATTTAAATGTAAGATTTGTGGCTATTTGATCAAAGTGTACATTTAAAAATGAATAGATTTTGCCAACGTGTATATTTTGATTTGTACTTTTTGTCAGTAGTGGCAACGGATAAAAATTATTTTTAATGTATTTAAACACAAATGCCAAGTCAGTAGTTGAAGAAGTCAATAAGATGCCTACTTAACATATGTACATGTTAAATTGTTATTGTATTTACAGTCAAAGCACCTCTGGCGACGGCCCTGAAATCGACTTTTGAAATCGTTTACAAACTGTCAACCCTACAAGACCTTTAGAACCATAAAATAAAAACAGTTGTTTCATAACTTAAGCTACATAAAAAACCCTACCTAAATACCATCCTGAAAGTCAAGCGGAGCTGTTCACTAGTCAATTTTTACGAATTTGAGTCAAGTTTCAAATCTTTGAGCAAAGAAAATATACTCGAATCAAATGTCTTCGATACGAGTCCAAGTCATGTTGCAAGTCAATAGGAGTCGAAGTCAAGTCACAGACTCCAGACTATTTCTATTTATCTTTGAAATGATTTTTTTTTTTTCATTTGAGTACATTAAAATTAAATTAAAATAATCTTTGCCATGGGATTTTTCAAATTGATTGTTGAGTAACTTAAAATGTTCAATATACATTTAAGGGACATATATATGTATATATGACTTGAAATTATTTAGTCTTCAATCTCTCCAGTCATATATGAGTTGTAAGAAACTGCCTTTCCCCTCAAGTCTACAACTCTCCCAGCTCGCTGGGGCTGTAACTCCATCCATTTAGTAGATTGCCCCTCTCAAATTAACACTCTAAACTACGAAGAATGTCGTATTAGTTTTATTCTTATGCTATTTAGATGTGCAGTGTCATTGAATTTATTATAGGATACGTATGAAACCATGGGAAACGTACTTATAATTGTTTGAACCAGGTACTAATTACATATATCTTTAATTTCATTTGGTTGTTTAAATGTGACTGTTTTATGCATGATTTTTTTTTTTTAATATTTTATTCCCAACAACGTAAATGAATGTCTCAGGCCTTCAAGATGATTAATTCTAGAAAATTGCCATGAAGACTTACCAACATTGGAGTTTTTCAACTCCTATAATCTACATGTACAAAAAAGAAACTCGTATACACGTCGAGCTTTTTTGTTCACTCGCAACCTCAACTCACAAAAGTGAAAGGAAAAATTTGGAAAAACAACTGATAGCTACCCTTCTGTATTTTCCTTGTTGCCAACTTTTTAATATTGGGTAGAGTTATAATTTTGATGTACTAAACATTTATAGATTCCATCAATATACAAATCAATCGTTAATACATGTACATCAAAAATTCAAAAAAAGGGCGCACAATCTAATATATTTTTTATATATCAAAATCATAAATAATAATAATACCCTTTTTGAGCTCATAATACGTAAAGTCAGCTGCTTTAAATCAAAAGAGTTAAATGATGAAAATCAGCTGAATGGAGAATTCAGTGTTTTTTTGTTTATCTCAAAAAGCTCGTCGTGTATCACGATTTATGTATTTATGCTATTTATGTATATAACTATTGGAAACAGAGAGATAATGGATCACGTGTTGAGTTACTTAAAAAATATGCAAATAAAGTCTCAAACCTCGAGTCTTATTCAAATATGAGTCTTATAACCTCATGTTCGACTCGAATCTAATACCTGTTACTTTGAGCCTGAGTCGAGTTTGAAGTCTAGGTTTGATACAACGACTCAAGTTTGGAGATTAAGTCCCCAGCTCTGGTCTGTCTCAAGACTTTGAATATTTTGGAAACTTAAATCTCAAGTCATCAAATGAACAACTCAAGTCCAAGTCAAGTGACTTGAGTGTACATATGTAGACCTATAAGCTGCTCTGTATTATTTTAAATATTATGTCTTTGATCTTTGAGCAACAGAATAATTAACTTCTAAAAAAATTATATAATTTTTATCAACGGCAAAGACAACACCTTGGGAATAATGACTTTGCAATAAAAAGAAAATATTCAAATCATTAGTGGATAACTTTATTACGAATAAAATATGTATTTTCCAACAGTAAATCAAAGGGAAATTCTCACTTTTTTATTTTCAATGAATGATATTTAGTTATTTGTGTCTCTAAATAAATTTATAGAAATAAGCAAATATCATAGTAAAAATGGGGACAAGACGTTTTTTTTTTGGCTATTTGCATAAACCTACCTACATAAGTCTATATCCATGTATATTTTATTTAACACAGCTGATACAATTCGGATATATGTACATTTTCAAAACTATTCAGTCATAAGGAATGCTGATTAAATTTTGAACAATATTAAAAGAATTGGATATGAGGGGTGAGTGAGCAAAGTCACGTTTCAAAATTGTTTTGTCATTATAGAAATCAAGGCAGTAACTTTACAACTGATTCAATCTGTTCTTTAAGAATTAGTTTCTAGACATTTTTGTACGGTCAAAATGGATTTGTATATATTACGTAATCCTCTAAGTCAATTATAAATCACAATTTTCACGAACAAGAACTAAGTTCTGCTTTATGTGGTATGTCTTTTAAGGAATCAAAAGTTTTTCTCTTGAACTGATATTTGATGAGATCAAAGTGAAAGATCAATGATAAGTTAGAGCCTAAATACAAGTTGATTCGAACTTTCAGTTCTAACTGATGAATAGATAATATAAATAACAATAAATATGTAAATTAATATCTAGAATCCCTACACTTATTTTTATACTTATTTTTTATTCAAAAATATGTTTGTCTCAGAATGATAAACTGCAAATTGCAAATATCTTGTCGTCTCCGTATATTTACTTTTCTCTGCACTACATATATAAACAATCAGTCTTCAGTAATTCAATAAATATCTTGGTAATCAACGAATTGATTTGAACATGCAATATAAAGTGGGCTTCACCCTACGTATACATATTAATAATATATTTATGAATAAATCACATTAACTATAATTAAATAACTTTTCATTGTATTATTTAAATGATTTTGATAACTATTCTATATAGGAATGAAGTCCTTGATTCAAATTCAACCTAGTGATTTCCATCGTTTCCATTTGGAAATAGCGTTTCTATTCTCTCTTCGAATTCTTCCAGTCCTAGAATGATATACAATATGATATTATAAATTCGTAATCAATTTGATTAAAGGTTCTAACAAAAAAGACACAAAATTATATGGTATTTAGCCACTTCTGGTCCATGAGATTTTTATTCTATTAACACAAGAAGGGCTTTTTGATTACTCCTAAAAGTAGAAAGTAAGTGGTCATTTTGATACACCAAGTATCTAAGCTCCTATCAAAAAACATATCTTTTAAAAAATTTAATGAAGGACCTTCTTTCGTATATCTTCATCTAACTAATTCATTGCTGTTCTACAATTAAAGTGCATTTAACTTTTCCTTAAGTTATATCTATCATCATTATTTCAGTTATGATTTTGTTTTATATTTTTTTTGGACTATGCTTAATAAAATTAATTAAATATAATTAAATACATTTTATTGAGGACCAACATGAGTTGAAAAAAGACATCACGGAATTTCCAATCTTTACCGTTCTGGTGTATGTAGTTAAGAATTTTTCATTACAGATGCACAAACAAAAGCTTAATAGAGACAATGATGATGATTTCATACCTTGAATTATATGATTCAGAGTAGAATCGTTGGATTTCCTTCGAATGGATGTACTCCTCCTCTTTCGCCTCATCATCATGAGTTCATTAAGTATCACTGCAAAAGCTGCTGCTGCCGCTGCTCCAATTGCTAATAGAGCCAAGTTGGCAGGAATACCTCCAGGGCATTTCTTATCTAAAAGATTTTCCAACTCTTGATCCTTACTTGAAGTTGTTCCCATTTTTTTAAAAAAAACTTCCTCTTGAATAAAGAATAAAAAATCAACTGAATAAGTTGATATCAACGAAACATTACAACAGTTTTATGAAAATCAACAAGGCGTACTGAAATTCTCATGCAGTAGACGTAAAAAAAAAATTCAAGAAAATTAGCTGACATGAAATCCTAAAAACAATGATTATTCAAAAAAATAAATAATTTTCAAAAGGGATGTTTTGGTTATGAAAGCTTTTTTAATTATTCGATCAATAGCTTATATTAATTTAGGTCAAATAACTTTGATTTAAAAAAGTTCAGTTTAAAACATGTCCATATTACCAAAAAATATTTGATTTTTATCTTATTAATAGCTTTTCAATAAAAACCCATTGGATCTTATATCATTAAAACCCTTCCAGATTATTATTGAACAACGGTTGTTTTAATATGTGTTCATTGTATGTACAAAATAATTAATGAAAAATATTAGAGAATTAAAGGTACTCTACAAAATATAAATTCTTATTATTGTACTCCCACCATTGTTTAGCTATACAAATTGGAGCAATAATGCAATGTTTAGAAGTATAGATGCAACTTTTATAGAAAAAAAATAATACATTTTTATGATTAAAAAAGGGAAAAACGGTTGGTGTTTCTGTTCCTTTTGAAAATGTAGATTCTCTTTTCTTATTCATTGTTGAGGGACACGTCATCTCCCCCAAAGAGCAGAATTATAGAATTTTTGTCTACTTTCGTTGAAAATGCATGTTAAAATTAGTATTAATAATACTAATTTCACTGGTCAACAATCAAAAATCCTAAGGGGTATAAGTATAATAAAACTTATTCAGTTTTGCAAGCTCATTTCAAATCTGTAAGGATTAAGGTACCAGCTGAAATCCTTCTGCGTGCTACTGCTTAAGTTAATCTACCGCAAGTCTTGGATTTCTAGCGAACTTTTGCTCGAAATTGGATGAAAATTTACATACTTAGATGGACGATTTCTTTTTAATTAAGAATTCTTAATGGGGGGTTTGACATCTCGTCTGAAAGCAGTGGGTCTCAGCTCTTTTATGCATTTCTTATTAATCCATTTCATGTAATATTCAAGGAGTTATTTAAGTACTAACGTTTTGGCCAACTTTTGGGCCTACTTCTGCACACTACGCCCCTAGGATTCCCCTTAGATCAAAACAAAGACTGGAATTGGAGTTTGCATGAAAAGCACTAGCGATTCATTACTTTTAATTTACAAAACGAGTATCCTTCTAGGCTTAAGTTGAAGTTGGAAAATGGGCTAAAGAAGTTAAAAAAAGTAGGATCCGATTTCTTGAAAACCGTCGGACTCTGGATGGAAATTTCCTTGGTCGACTTTGCCGCATTCATTACCTTACCCGCTTGCACCTATTACTACATAGTAGGGACCTTGGCTAAAAGTCGTCTAAAATTTTATTGAAAATTTTAGCATAATAAAGGACTTCGTTAAAGGTCTCAATGAAAACAGTAATGTAATTATAAATGCAAAATGAATTTTCAGTAACGATAAATAGCAATTGTTGATTTTTATAATTGAATTTCTTAAGCAATACAAGCCTCTAAAGAAAGAATTCCTCAACTTATAGAGTAATTATAGTGTAAAATCTATGCCAAGGCATTATATTTGAACCATTTAAAACTAGTTTCCTGTAGATAGCATGAAAAAATATTGGAATTCTCAAATTGTCAAAATTGAATTAACTGAAATAAAAGAATGTGATGACATTCTCTCTAAAATTAAAGTTGAGTACATCACGTGCATATTGATTTTTATTATCTTTATATATTCAATTTATAAATAATAGCTTTTAATTTATTTTAATTATTTGTCAGTACATCGATTTCAATGTAGTTAGTTTCCTGACAAATGTTTCTGTCTCCCTTCAAATTATATCTGAAACATTGAAAATGGTCAAATTAACCATTTTAAAGTACATTTTCATCCTGTTGTCAATTCAAATCAGCTTTATTTGTATTTTTTTGATCCACTTATGAAAACTTAATTTCAAATTACATTTCCTTTCTAAATCAACGTTTAGGCTTTTAAAAGATAATAAAATGGTTTTATATGTTGAATAAGAAAAAATAAACACTAGAAACGATTGACTAGATGATAATAAAAAAAACTACTTTATTTATGATTTTTTTTAATAGGAACTATAGATTTCATTTAGAAATATAAAAGTTCTATATAATTTCTCAAATATTGAACATTTCGTACAAATTAATCCATAGAAATGGGTTTGTCAATAATTGAAGTTACAATAGTCATTTCATTAAAAATCATAATAAGTATATTAATTTTGATTTGCGATACCAACAAAGACATATTCAAGTTTATACTCAATTTGTATTAATTAGGTATTAAATCAAAAAAAAAATCAACATAAGTAGAGCAGTATTCGAATTCAATTTTTTCCAAGTCCCGGAAAAAGTAACTTGGGTACTACAGTTCTGGCATTAGGAACAATGGATCTATTCTTCCTGTTCTTAATTTTTTTACTACCTCTAAATAATAAGTTGTTTTTTATTGAAACAGCAAAACCATGACAGCTCCATTATCCATCTTGAAAATTTAATCGTCTGATATACTGTCGTTTTTTATGAGGTTTTTTAAACATGCTCTTTGAATGTGCACCTTTATTCACATCTCTATCTATAAGTGTTTCAAATGAATACATTTATAAATTTTACAATAATTTAAGTAATGTGATAAGGATTCTAAAACTCACTTAGCAAATTAGTTATGAAGATATTTATTCATGACAAAAGTTGACATACAAAATCGAGTACATGGAAATTAAATTTTTTTAAACGTTTCTTTGAAATATTTATTGGAAATTGTACATTGTATGTAAATATATTTCTACAATGTGCAATGGGCCTCACCTTACATATACATATTAATAACATATTTATGAATAAATCACAATTAACTATAACTAAAATAGTTATTCATTATATCATTTAAATGGTTTTGATAATAATTAATTAATTATTCTATATTGAAACTTGATGTTGATTGGAGTCCAATTCAGGTATTTCCATCGTTTTCATTTGAAAAAAGCTTTTCTATTCTTTCTTCGAATTCTTCCAGTCCTATAATGATATATGATATTATAGATTTGCCATCAATATTCAGCAATATTAAAGTACAAAACGAATTCATTGATTTGCATTAATTTTCCAGTAATAGTATATTTCTTGTAGTCAATGAGAATTAAAAAAAAAAATAACCCAATTAAAAGCACTATTTGAATATATTTCATGGAATTAGTGTAACAATCTTCATTGACTCCCTTAACATTTCAACTAATAAAACAAAATATGAGACGAAATTATAAGATAATTCGCCATTTCTTGCCAATTGTAGATATTATTCCTTTAACACAAGAAGGGCTAGATTACTCATAAAAAAAGTTGATCCTTTTGACACAAAGTATTTAAGCTAGAAAATTTTGTCAAAAAAACATATTTATTTGAAAGTTAAATCAGATACAATCTCCGATAGTATATCTTCATCTAACTGAATCCTTGTTGCTTGGATTTGCTTAGATTTTTTGATTTGTTAAAAGATATTTGGATCAAATGTACACATATAAAACTAATGATAATTTTGCAACTTTTTTTGTACAATTTAAATTAAAAAGCATTTAAATATAGTTATATGAAGTTAATTAAAAAAGAGTCAAGGAACAACATGAATTTAACCAATTAAACATATTTTTTCCAACTTCACAATGAGACAAAATGAGAATATTTGCTGTTCTGATGTATCTAGTTAAGAATTGTTCATTACAAATGTACAAACAAAAGCTTAATAGAGACAATGATGATGATTTCATACCTTGAATTATATGATTCAGAGTAGAGTCATTGGATTTCCTTCGAATGGATGTACTCCTCCTCTTTCTTCTCATCATCATGAGTTCATTAAGTATCACTGCAAAAGCTGCTGCAGCCGCTGCTCCAATTGCTAATAGAGCCAAGTTGGCAGGAATACCTCCAGGGCATTTCTTATCTAAAAGATGTTCCAAGTCTTGATCCTTACTTTGAGATTTTCCCATTTTTTTAAAAAAAACTTCCTCTTGAATAAAGAATAAAAAATCAACTGAATAAGTTGATATCAACGAAACATTACAACAGTTTTAAGAAAATCAACAAGGCGTACGAAATTTCCCATACAATTGAAGTAAAAAAAATATTCAAGAAAATTAACTGACAGGAAATTCTAAAAACAATGATTATTAAAAAAAAAATATTTTCAATAGGAATATTTTGGTTATGAGATATCTGGTTTTGATGAATTTCAAACAGGGAAGATGAAACTTGTGTGTTTTCAAAATCTAGTATTTGTAAACAAGAATACACCTCATATAATTTCACAAATGTAATTACAAATTTGAAACTTTATATCACATCATAAATTTATAAAATAAATGAACACAAGTGCAACAAGCTAAACAAATGATTTCATTTGATCATTGTGTAGATTGAGGTTAATTGGATGAGAGGGAAATAAATGAAAAAGTGAAAAGTTTAAACTGCAGCCCCCCCCCCCCCATCGTCGAATGATTTCATATCATTTTCATTTGGAAACATTAGTCCATATAAAATAATCTAAGCTCAAGAATACATCAGTCACTCAAGTCCTTCTATGGAATCATTGTATGTTTTGATCATAACTCAAAAGGTCGATCAAAAGAGAGAACAATCGAATTGAAGACTGTTCTCTACCTAATGATCACTTTAAAATAATAAAAAAATATTTGTTCTAATTTTTAAAAATTATTTCCTTCTTTCAAGTGGTGAACCAGCTTGGACTCAATTTCCCTCATAACATAAGAAATATGAGAGTATAGTCGTCCCCAACACTATTCAGACTTTAACTTTTGAAAGTCCAAATAAGGAGATGTCATAATTTTTTTTGGAAAAGTTGATATCTATGTAACATGGTCATTATTGAAATTCTGAGGGAAAAATACATTAAACTAATGTCTTTTGAGTATTTTATTCCATCTTTTTAAACTCTATGTGACCTACATTGAATATGTAATCTATACCATATATGTAGGAATGTAAATCATATGCAATTCGGGCGTGTGATAAAAAAGTGAAGTTGGCTCTTCAAACAGGTCTTTTTGTTTTCCGAAGCTGTTATCATTTTTTTTCCCCTTAAGAAGGTAACATCAACTTTACCTCAACATAATGTTTTACAAGAAAAGAACAGTCTGCAAAGATTATATCATGGAGAGGAACAAAGGAAAAATTAAAAAATGGATATCATTCATTGAGGAGAATGGAGTTAATGATATTTGTGAATATAATAATGAATCTGGAGTAACGTATTGTAATGTTTGTGGTTTGATGTTTTCAAATAGCAGCTTGTAGCTCAGTAAAACGTCATGACAGCTCAAGCTGCATCCCCCTTAACATTCATTAAATTGTCAGGGTTGCCAGGTTGATTTTCTCTTTCTTTTTTTATTACAAGCCCGATTTGCATATAATTTACATTCCTACATATATGTTATTGAAAGTGTACAAAAAAGTACATTCTTACGTTAACAAACCCAAAATTCTTCACTTTCTCTCTAGACGACTCTCGTATTTACCAGATTCTTGTATTATAAAGCACTATAAATAACCTTAATCTATTTTTCAAAGCTATAAAATAAAGTTGCAAAAAGCAGTTGTTAGCATAGAGAGATTTCCTTAAGTAGAAGACAATCTTTTTCCCCGCAAGATGTCACATCTGAAGTACATAAATTTTATATATATTTATTTACATTTGTCTTTCTTAATTGAAGTAATAATAATGTAATTTCATGGAGGGTGAGTAATTAGTTATGTAGTAATTTAAGACTCCTAGTGAACAAAAAAGTAATCACCTTGTATCCAAGCAATAACTTTGGCAAGGACCAGTCAGTCAAAAAAGAGACAATTCAAAAAGGACACATGATAAATGCCTACAATTATTGCCTATGAGTGTTTCAAATACATACATTTATAAATTTTAAAATAAATTAATTAACTCTTCTTCGATGATAAAAGTTGACAAAAAAAATTGAATGCATGGAAATTAAATTTGTAGAAATATTTATTTCAAGTAATTATTGGAAATTGTAGCCTGTATATATACGTATACATATTTATATCTATGGACATTAACTAAAATAACTTTTCATTGTATTATTTAAATGATTTTGATAACTATTCTATATAGGAATGAAGTCCTTGATTCAAATTCAACCTAGTGATTTCCATCGTTTCCATTTGGAAATAGCGTTTCTATTCTCTCTTCGAATTCTTCCAGTCCTAGAATGATATACAATATGATATTATAAATTCGTAATCAATTTGATTAAAGGTTCTAACAAAAAGGACACAAAATTATATGGTATTTAGCCACTTCTGGTCCATGGGATTTTTATTCTATTAACACAAGAAGGTCTTTTTGATTACTCCTAAAAGTAGAAAGTAAGTGGTCATTTTGATACACCAAGTATCTAAGCTCCTATCAAAAAACATATCTTTTAAAAATTTTAATGAAGGACCTTCTTTCGTATATCTTCATCTAACTAATTCATTGCTGTTCTACAATTAAAGTGCATTTAACTTATCCTTAAGTTATATCTATCATCATTATTTCAGTTATGATTTTGTTTTATAATTTGTTTTTCTTGGACTATACTTAATAAAATTACTTAAATATAATTAAGTACATTTTATTGAGGACCAACATGAGTTGAAAAAAGACATCACATACGGAATTTCCAACTTCATAATGAGTAAAATGAGAATCTTTGCCGTTTTGGTGTATGTAGTTATGAGTCGTTCAATACAGATGTACAAACAAAAGCTTAATAGAGACAATGATGATGATTTCATACCTTGAATTATATGGTTCAGAGTAGAATCGTTGGATTTCCTTCGAATGGATGTACTCCTCCTCTTTCGCCTCATCATCATGAGTTCATTAAGTATCACTGCAAAAGCTGCTGCTGCAGCTCCACCTATTGATAATAGAGCCAGGTTGGCAGGAATACCCGCAGGACATTTCTTGTCTAAAAGATGTTCCAATTCCTTTTGGTTACTATTATTTGCTCCCATTTTATATGTGCCTGACAAAAGAATCTAAAGACAACTGACATTTATTAAAAAAGTTGCAAAAAATAATGTCTTTTGTTTTTTTAGAAGTGAAAATATTTTTTAACATTTTTTCCCACTGGAATCTTTGTCCCATCATGCGAATCATTAGGTAAAAAGCTAAGAAGCAATTAGTAGGTTAAAGTAATAATAAATTTATTTAATGATTCGACTACTTTCAGAGTCTAAAGAAAAGTCTCTTCAAATCGATTGGAAATAAAATTTCTAAATATACTAGTCTTGAATATTCTGAGATGATCAATCAAAAGTGAAGATTTTACTTTTATTTTTGATTTTTATGAAAATGAGTGATATACAAATTCATAAGAAAAAGAAAAAGAATAGTATAACCGATTCTTGGCATCTATAAATGTAATTCCCGTAGTTGTTCACAGTTTATTTTTTACAAGCTCGAGTCGAGTCTGGAGATGGAGTTTAATGTGACTTAAGTACGAGGTCCCAGTTTTGACATTTTTTTACGGATACGTAAAATTCAATTTTATATTTGGGGGGGGGGGGATAATATATTATAAAAATGTATACCCATATACGGGTCACAGACGTATGAGTAATAAACATATAATATAGTTTACAACCAATGTTTTTTCATGTGTTATATTTATTGACATTGGTCTCAAAACTTAATTTCAAACAGAATATATTTAAAATTTGATTGCAATGTCCCGAAAAATAAATAAAATAACCGTTACAAAAAACGTATAATAAAAGACAAAAATTGCGTATCTACTTTGAAATATATATATTTTTTTAAATCCTTTGTCTGGAAAAGCATACTTCATTTAAAAACGCATCCTTTGTTCATTTGCATAAATAAATATGTTTATCGATTGCCATGTCCAAGCGAAGATATACAATTTAAGGGTTGACTGAACATTTGAAGGATTATAATCTCAGTGATGACGGATATCCTTCAGATTTATCTAATGATGGTAAAAGTTCTGAGAATGAACTTTTTTTAGGGGACGCGACTTCCTCCAAAGAGTCAGAAAATGATCTCTCCGAGCCTTTTCAATCCTTGAACAATTCCCAGTCATCAGACTTAAATTGGACTTCAAACTCAAAATCTTCTCCCAAAAAGAGATATCCATTCCATGGACGATGTGAGCTTCAGTTGTCATCGCCTGTGGACATTACGCCTATTCAATTGTTTGATCTTTTTTTGGATACAAATTTATTTACAATTATGGTAGACGAAACTAATAGATTCGCCAATCAGTTTTTTAAAAATAACAATCTTTCAAGACATTCACGGTTGCATCAATGGAAAGAAGTGAATTTGGAAGAAATAAGGATTTTCATTGGCATAATTATAATAACAGGGCTGATCCAGTATCCTAGTATTGAAGATTATTAGAAAAAGAACGAAATTTTCTTCCATCCACTTTTTTTCGCGTTCAAATGTCTTATAATCGTTTTTCCATGGTATTAAAAAATTGGCATTTCAGTGACAATGAAAAAGCAAAGTCTGGCGATATGCTCCATAAAAATTCGAACTTCATGTCAGCCTTTTTTTCTAATTGTCAGAAAATGTATATACCTGGTGAAAATATCTGTGTCGACGAAACTATGATAGCTCACAGAGGCCAACTCCTCTTTCGCCAATATAATCCTAGAAAAACGCATAGATACGGGATAAAGGTGTATAAAATATGCGATGTTATGTTTGGTATACCTCTATTTACAGAGGTGCTAGCACAAACCATCCAATAAGATCTAAATTGGGCTACAGTGGATCAATCATTGTCGACCTAAGCGAAAAACTGTTGGATTTTGGGAGGCTAATTGTAGCTGACAATGGATATTCCATAGAATGGAAATAGAAGGAATATCCCATAAACTCTGAAAGGCCTTCAAATCGAGAATGGAGAAATCCAAGGAATTTATAGCACAAATGGTGGTTCTCTTTTTAAATATCAAGATAAGAGATACATTTTAATGATATCAACCTTTGATAATCACGATGTTGTTGGCACTGAAAAAAGAAATAGGAATGGGGGACCATCAGAAAGCCGAAGATTGTTTTAGACTACAATAAAATTAAAGGAGGAGTCGATTTTAGTGACCAAATGGTTGAATATTATAGCCCCGCACGAAAGAGTATCAAATGGTACAGAAAAATTATTTTTCAACTCATAAGTATTAGTATAATGAACAGTTGGATTATTTATAACAAAACGTCTGATAAAAAAATTCAATTGAAAGAATTTACAAAGAAAATAGAAGAGACCCTATTGTGTGAAGGCACAACATCGCCACCACCATCAACCAATGTCCATCAACTCAACACCAATCAGTAATGAGAACAAAGACTTGAGAAAAAGATGTGCATCATGCTATTAAAAAAATCATAGAAGAGGGAACCGAAGAAGCTACAAAAAAGGCTAGAAAAGTTCAAACAGAATGTAAATTATGCAATAAAGCACTATGGCTGCCTTGCTATAATCATTCCCATGTTTAGATACATTGTTGAAGTTGCTTTTTATCGTCATTTTTTGTGTGTGAATAAGATAATTTAAGAATATTTTTAGTTAAACATTATTATGTGTACCTATTTCAGTAGATAAATAAAAGAAAATATTCAAAAAAATTCAAAAAAATTGCGAATATTCATTTTTCTTGAAAAAATATGTAAAAATCGTCGGAGAGTAGTCAAAATAGCTAAAATGGACTGTATTCTATCGCTTTAACGTGTTGGAGATCCATTTAATAAGTCTTCTATGACCTCAAAAAATACATTAAAAAATTAATATTCTTGTGACCCATATGTGGGTCATGAACCTATGAGTAATACTATAGCGTGACCCATATATGGGTCATAGACAGGCAAAGGGTTAAAGAGAGGGCATGTTCCTCCAGGATTTCCGTCTCTAGTTAAAACTCATACTTAATAAGATTTATGACATGTACTAAGGCTTGGACTCTACAAATGATGGATCACCGGACTAAGATAATATTGGGGTAGAGTACCCGGTATACTAATTGCTTTCTCAAATTCCGACGAGCTAGTTTCCTTTCGAGCTAATTTTACAATTAATTTTATTGACTTCAATTCAGCCTCGGAGTATCCATTATCCATTCAAATGATACATTAGCATATATATAATGATAGCAAGCAACTGGTGAGGTATATAGGAGAGCATCCACACTCCTATTTTTTTTTTTTTTTTTTTTTTCATAATCCAAGAAAAAGTTGCTTCATACGACACTACAATACTATGATAGATCAAAATTTTCGCTTTTCAATAGAGTATTTTCACGCGACGTCATCGCTGTGTTCGTCGGCTATTATGAAATTAGTGAATTTGTATGTCCAAAATATTTCTTTGTTTGTAGTATGTTAAACCCTTCTAATATGTACTCAAAATATGTAATTACATATAATAATACATTCACATTTACAAATTGTTGTCAATGTTAAACTATTAATATCTCCAAATATCCTACTTCTCTGGTCCCAAACGGATCTGTAAAAAACTTAATTGTACAAGTCTCAATCTTTCAGTGGGATATTCACCATCTATTAATTTGATTATATTCAAATATCACTGTTTCTCTTTGACATCAAGTTGTATTCAATACAAATGAATAATCTTTAGTTTCCTTAAGAGTATTTTTCGAAATTTGTTCATTTTATTTAACAAATATATATATATATCAATTCTATACACTCATATATAATCCACTTCGTTTTAATTTGTAATCTTTCACCTCTGTAAAAAACCTCTGTATGTATTTTGATGGGGAAGACATTATTTTAAAAGACTTTTTAAGACTTTTTACATATTGAGTAGTCAGTCACTGACTAAAAAAAAATATGTCTATCTATTAAATTGAGTAAGGTGAGGCTTATGAACAATAAACTCATTCAGGAATGTGGAAAAAAAATCGTAAACCACCTTCAGTGGCTCCGTAACCATGGAGACCAAAGGACCATGAGAGAGAAATCACGTTCACACTGATTAAAAATCTGTTATTTAAATTTTGGCTGAGTAGTCTCTCTACGACTCCCGAAAATCCTTCACCAAATAAACTCTACACTAGTGTACTCAATTCTTATTTGATTTCACTGATGCAGATAAATTTGCTTCTAAAATGCTGGTGGGTATATTTATTTTATTAGAGTATATATTTTTTACAACCAGGGAGCACTTTAGATTGCTTAAGTGCTTCCTTGTTTATTATACTGACATATATATAAAGAAACCTTATGGTCTAGAGATGGAATTATGTAAGGAAAAAGAGTGTATCTACAGTGATAAGTACTTCATAATGATAAACTTAAAATTAGAGCTATCTAGAAAAAATTACTTATAGATATTCATACTCGAATACAGTTCATTAATAAAAGACTGGGGGAGAGGGGATGTTATTAATTTCTAATAATTAGTTATATAACATCCCTCCTCATTATAATTTAAGGGGGTTGCCCCCTTACTCCACGCCCTCTGCCCTTTTATTAATGAATAAATAATAATTATGTAGTTAAACGTGGGGGTAAGAAAAAAAGGAAGGAAGTAGAGAGAGAGAGAACTGAAAAGGAAGAATAAAGGAGGAAGGGGGGAAATATTATTTATATGCCATACTAACAAAAACTATTTTTCCTCCTCTCGTAATGTTATGTTCGCCTGTCTTAAAAATAACATAAATAATTCCTAACAAATAGCGGTAATTTTGTGGGAATTGTGTTCTAGAGTCTCCCTCTTTGTCTTGTTCTGGGATCCAAGGAAAATGAAACAAAAAAAATATGAAATAAAAAAAAAAGGCAAAGTGCGTTGGAGCTGAGGGGAACCTGGGCTTTTATTATTTACAATAAGGGAATGAATGCAGTGCATATTTTGTTGGCATGATCATCTCGTTTATGAAGATGAATTTTGAGGTGTGAGCACTCACTCTAACTGCTGACATGTGTCCATCAGGAATGCTACAAAGTGATTTAAAGATATCAGGAGAACATAACATTTGAAGAGGCTTCCTTTCACCCTGCACATGCTTTTTTTTATTTTGTTTATAGACATAAATCATAAATAATAGTTCTCTCGTTGTTCCTTCGTTACACTCCTTATCTGTTACTACTATGTACTGTTGAGTCACCTTTGGAGCTCCATGGACCCATCATATCTATGCTTGATATTAAGTGATATAAATTGAATGAGGACCACATGGGGTTCGTGGGCCACTGAAATAGTATTCCATGGATACTTCTTCTTTCCTATAGCTCTATAGCCTGGCTATTGTGAATTATGATTTGTGATATATCTCCCTTATTTCAAGAATTATAAGAGTATTTTCCTTTGTCAGCCATTATTAATTTACCCTTTATTTCTTACTTTGTAATTTGAT
This sequence comes from Lepeophtheirus nordmannii, assembly GCA_963680855.1. Lineage (NCBI taxonomy): Eukaryota > Metazoa > Arthropoda > Copepoda > Siphonostomatoida > Caligidae > Lepeophtheirus > Lepeophtheirus nordmannii. The sequence continues at coordinate 22,335,152 of OY804522.1, read as the reverse complement.
GTTTTGAAGTTTGAACTATTGAATTCGATTTCAATATTACAATCCTGTACAAGTATTTTTTTATCAACTGTCGATTGGACTACTCTAATTAATTGCTATCAATTTTGTTTTTGATAATTCGTAACCAATTGTTACCTATTATAATTCATTGTTTCGGATATCTAGAGGTTATATAAATTTAGAGGTTCATCAAAATTGACTGATGCACAAGGTCCGAGTGATGAGGACAAATTATCATGAAGATAATCCCTCTCAAAGTCCAGACACATAAGTGGTTTGCTTACTTCTTCTTCTTCGTCATCATCCACTTAAGCCTCTCTCAGGGGCGTACTGGGGCGAAAATTTCCACCGGGCAAAGAGTAAATATCTTGTACGATAAAGGCGCATTATGCTAAATCGAAGGGGCGCCTAGTAAAGATTTCAGAGGGGCGCACCGGTCATTGACCGGTTGACCGCCGGGCCAGTACGCCCCTGGCCTCTCTAAGCATTGTCATAACTTTTTAATTCAAAATATTGAATGGTTAAAATGAATCAGAACCATGAACAAAGTGGTTGAAGCTTGTGAAGTTAACTGCAAAGTAAATATTTTTATCAATTTTTGGTAAGATGTCATTTTTCCTGAGGCGTCTTATTTAATTTTCTCCTTCCTTTACATTTTTTTTAAAGTTATAAGGAACATAATTGACAAATTTAAATTTAAATTTTTGTGGGTTTCAAATAAAAGATAGTCAACTATGTAAATATTTACACGAAACATATTGTAGTATTGTTAGTAATACCCTAGCACAGAAGTTGGTGAATAAAAAACTCTAAATTAAATTAGTAAACTTTAATATTATTTATTTACCTTTACCCTCGTGGCATAATATTATATATGCAAACAAACTCAACAGCAACAAAAAATATACACCAATATATATATATATATATATATATATATAATGGGTTTACCATAATTAGTATAACAAAATGAGTATTCAAATTGACAGCTGACTTCTGGCTGTCGAATATTGGCATATAAATTTTCAAAGGCCTTCTGCTCCACATGTGTCTATACGAAATAGTCTAAAGGACTCAGGATGATAGAGGTCAACTCTTTAATGAGAATTTTAAGGGATCCCTCTTAGAGCCGATTTAGTTCTGGACAGCGTTGTAAGTATGAGATTAGGCTCCGTCTTGAGTATACAGTATTCTTGCTCCCTCTCTGTTCAGACATTTTTTTTACTCAGCACTGCGTCACTTGATTTTAGTGAACAAAGTTGCACCTTTTAGCAAATTGTTCTGATAACCTGGACACTAAAAATAAAAACAATAACTTTAATCGTCTTGAAACAGTACAAGTCGGGAAAAGTTTTTCACTTATAATAACAACACACCTGGTATATACATATATGTTGATGTAAGTTGAATAGAACAGCTCAGACTAAAAAGTTGTTATCTTATGTAAAAACCAATTTCAAAGTCAAAGCTAATGTGGAATGTAGACTTTAATATTATGACAGTTTGAGGAATTATTGACCGATTCGATTTCACTTAAGTTGTTTATTTTTATACTTGAGTCAAAATATGAGCCAATTTTGAAATTTAAAATATCTGGAGTGGACTCCATACTTGTTTGAGTCAATTATTAAAAGTTTAAGACCTGGACTTTTTTGCTTCAAAAATCCTATCAATATTATATTTTCTGATTCTTTATAAATAATTTAAAATTGGGATCAAACATGGCATTCCCTTCAGTTTATTAAATAAAAACTATGACGTCAGTGACAAATAATGCTCTAGATTTGAAATATATAAAGCATGATTGATTGCTAAATAACTAAATAATACTCTAAATAAAAATGCAAATAAAAATTTCAGTCAGTCAAGGATGAATTCATTTTTATTAATACTGTGCAGTTATATGTAACATGTACAAAACTATTTATTTCCTCAATTCTATGACGAAATCCCCTGATTTAAGCACCATACGAATATCTCAGTCAAGTCAAACTTCAAAGCCTAGGATTTGAATTATTAAGTGTTTTTATGTGGTGTCGTCATCATTGTTGAAGTCACACGTCTTGGAAGAGGCATAAATAACCAGATTTTATAAGAATTAAGGCCCTTCTTGTTATTTAGGAAAAGGGTCAATAAATTACCTTTAAGTTTCCAAGGATCAGTTACATTTCACTATTTATTCTTTTGCTGATCCTTTATACACCCAGAACAATCTTATTTGTAATAGTTCATATAGTCGATGCATAGGGAGGTTCACATCTAAGTAATTGTTTGATTTACTTTTAGTATCACAATTTCTCTTAGACATCGAGGTGTACTCAGTACATCTTTGTAGCTTTTTTTCGTTATTAAAGCCATATGATGGAGTTTCTAGATTTTTTGAGAAATTCATTCATTTTATTTAATCACTCTGTGACGTCAGTGAAAACGGTTTATTAATTGGTAAAAATTAATTATTTATTCGTATGAAAGCAGATAACCGCATAATTATATGTATACCAATATAATTTTTAAATCATATATTATAAAGCTTTAATTAATATCTTACAAAAATAAAATGTGTTATGCAAAAATTCAATTCCATGTAACTATTTACATATAATATGCAAAAAATTGCTGGAATTAAATATCATATATTTTTTTAAATATGTAAAATTTATGCAACTTCGTATTCAGTTTCTTTCATAAATAAAAAAGTATTTCTAAAAAATGTATTTAAAGAAGGACGCTCAACTTTTTACTAGATATGTCAATAATGTCAGATAAACAAATACCATATATATATTTATATATATGAAAATTATTTTAATAAGAAATTGAAGTCATGGTCGTAATTAAAACTCAGTATGTATACAATATGATTACAAAATATATCTAAGTGGTTTAAATAGGCTACAAATTTTAAAAAAATTACTCAAATATCTTTTCAAATTTAGACAACATCATTTCGATGTATTAGACGTATAATCATTTCATTTAATCGTAATGATGATAGATTAGCTGCTAGAAAAAATGAGATTATAGCCAGTTGCCCATCTTAGTTATGTGTATAAAGTAAACTCCCATTATTTCCAGGGGGTTATAGACCAGACCCTTCCAGGAATATATGAATTCTAAGAACGAATAAAGTCCTTTTAGAAAATATATGTACATATATGTATATATGTTTATTATGAATATCTACACTTTTTTGTTTATAAAATTAGACAAAAAATACATAAATTACTGAATGATATGCCTGGAATAAGGAATTGTACACTCTACGAAAGTAAATAATAGTTCTTCAATTGTAATATATAAATACATCACTAATGATGGATCACTGATTCAGGCCTTACTACTTTGTAGTCTACAATCTCTCTTTCACCCTGCTAGTATTGCATATCATCACTAAATCATCATTTTGTGAATCGGAGTATCACCTGATCTCAACCCTCAAAGTGACAATCTTGCTAGACTAAAGTTACTCGTAATTACATTAAATAAGGAAAAAATTTGTTTAATAAAAATGTAAATTTTTTAATATTCATTATTATCCAAGCATTTTTTTTTTTTCATCTCAAGACTAATTATGAAAATAGTGATGAAGATTTAGTCAATGAATGTCAAATTCAAGCTCAATAATCCAACAACTAAATAACATAGATATCTCCATATATATATATATTAAAAAAATAATCTAATTGATATCCCACAAAGATAGCTGCATTCAATAGCTTATTTTTTTGTTAGTTATCAGTTCTTTATTGACACAAAAAATGTTTTAATTAAATAACACTATCATTTAAGCAAACAGACATAGGATTTTGCATTAAACAGAGCCACGGCTATCTTCAAAAGAATAAATATTCATTGTTTCTGTTATGTGTTGTATGGACTTGAGTCGAATTGTTCAAGTTCGACTATAGTCAATAGATTAGAAAAGGCAAAGATTAAGTAGCCACGCATGTTTTCTATAGTTTGAAAACAATATGAATAGCATATATAGTGTACACCAAATAGAATTTTCTTTGGTTTCAATTGAATTTGAACTGAATTGATGATTTCTTGAATCGACACAACATTAGTTACAAGTGTTAGCAAACAAAAAATTGTATTCCATTTCTCAATTACCTATTTCATTATTATATGTAGATCTAAAGAAACAACAATGCTCTATCAAGACGGCTTTTTTTTTTTTTGCAAAAATCATTAATTTAATAAAATAAAAAATATTCTTTACTCATAGTTCCTTCTAAAATACGTAATCAAATAGTTTTAAAAGGAAAAATTGAGAGTTATTTTGATTTGTTAGTACATATTATGAAGATCAAAGAAGTGAATACACCTTTCATTTGATTAATTTGCCATGAGTAATTTCAACTCATATTAACCAGGTGGTATAAGGATAGCATAACCATATATATGAACAATTACGGCTAATAATAGTTAAATAATAATTAAAAGAAAAAAATATTTGATTTATGAGGTACAGTACATAATTTTGCACTGACGTCATAATTTCTCTTCCTGTCTTGTGTGTGTGGACAGGGTTGAGGTCTCGAACCGTAAAATTCCAATTCAAAGATAAATACTTTTTTTGAAGAAAGAGAAAAAGGAGCAAAAGGGGTAAAAGTTAAATCCAGTTGCTCTTCTCAACAAATATCAAGTCTTTGAGTAAGAGTGGAATCTCAACTCTTTCGAGTTATTTGGATAATTATTCCTTGGAAGGATTGACAAAATTGATTGAAATGAATCACCTAAGATACTATTCTCCTTGGTATATTATGAATTCTTCTCCCATGGAGTATCAGGACTCAGATTCCATCTCTTGATTCTGGTTGAGTCCAAAGGAGGACTTTCATTATGTAATGTTCAACGATTCTTTCTATGTAGTATCCTTTATAAATTCTGAATGTATAATTACTTACCTGCTTACAGGGATACCCTGGTGGATGATCATATACTGGATCGGATTGTACTTAACTTTAACCCATTTCTAAAGTAATACATCATTGTTGTAAGTAAGGGGTTTTCAAATCGTGGTAGATAATCTCAGATATTAAATAAATAGCTTGTCACATCTTTTTCGTCATTGGTTAACGGTGCTTATGCTTACAACTATTTTATCTCCCCTGAAAAATTATCACACCCACAGTTTAAAAACCGTTGTTTTAGGCCATTTCAAACTAAATGTCCTTTACTTCTTTACCTCGGTATACAAATTTGAATTATGACCTTAATTTTAACTTTGCAAATTATAATTTTCCGATTTTTGTTAAATTCTAAATTGTTCAGATTGAACCACCGGTTCACTGATCGTTTGACACTAATGCTAGAACTAGGCAATAATATGTATACCTATCAATAACACCTCATGTGAGAACCAATCACTAGATTGGTGAATGAAATTGAAAATATTTAGAAATAAGCAGAAGAAGAACAATTATGATAACTCTAGCATTTTTTATTTTATTTGTCCAATTTATTCAGCAATTTATAATCAAAAGCACTGCAATTTCCTTACATAAAGTAATGTATATGTATATATACTGTACAATTACATATAAATATGAAGTAACTGTACTCTTAGAATGGAACAAGCCATTCATATCCTAGGGATAAAAACATTAATAAAAATGCAAAAAAGTATACAAATAAAATTATAAATACTATATTTAATTATAGATATAAGTAGAATTTTGTTTAGTTTATTGTAAATATGTATGATATACATACAGTCGATTCCCTTTCTAACGAAAGGGAAGGAGTATGCATTTCTCCTTTGTATGTTAGAAATATTTCTCGTAAGAACCAACATTAGTATTTTGGCAACGGTGACCTCTGAGAGTCTATTTTAAAAAAAAAGTACTGTCCAATGAAAACGAGATGAAAAACATATTAAATACTTGCTCTGATCATGATCTTTTATCTGTCTCACTTCGTTATCATTATTGCATCTTGAAACCTTTCCCCTTTAAAAAAAAAGAAAGAAAAAAAAAAGTTTCAAAATCAATTGGTTGGTAGGTCGTCAATTTTTCAGTTAAAACACAACTAATTCAAGATTAACCAATCAATATTAAGAAAACTAATACAGGAAACATAAGTAGAAAGATCGACAGCTGACGACAAAATACAGATAAACTTTACTGAAGGAGTAAAATAGCACTCCCTCAAAAAATATTCTTAGAAGGTAACGAAAACTTATTGTGGTGCCTTAAGTTCTCCCACTTTCAAGCAGACTATACAAATAAGAATGTAATAATCAAACACAAGTGACTTTGAATGGTTCTGATTGTATTGCAAATTTCGTTGGAATGATAATCGACTGTACATATGTACTGTATATGAATAGAATGAAACAAATGTGGGTTTTTTAATAAGTTTTAAAGCATGCATCTCACTCATTACTTATAATTTTATGGCATAATATATGTGTAAACAGACATTTCTAAATATATTATTCAATGAGTATAATAAAAACAAACTAACTTTGGTGATGAAAGAACCTATACAAACTCATCACTAATTCAAGTTCATTATGAGGAATATTTGTATGTACGTACTAAAGTTTATCTCTCAAAGTCCCATTTTCCCAGGATTTACTTGGGTTTTAGACCTACAAGCAATTCCAGAGAAATATTTATTTATTCTTGGAAACCCCGTTATTTATTATTTTATAATATAGGCTTAATTAAATTATATGCAACCAGTACCTAGTCATAAATTATATGAATATATTGAAAAATATAGCACGAGCACGAGAGAGAAAAACATCTACAAACAAAAAATACAGTGCTTTTCATGACGAGCTTCTTAGAATAAACCAAAATACTTTGTATATATTCTCCCTACGACTGTTTGATTTGTATATTGGTAAAATTTATAAATGTATTGCACATTTGAATAATAACTCTGCCCAAAATTAAAAAGTTTGCAGCAAGAAAAATACAGAAGGCTAGCTACTATATCTTTTTTTCAAATTTTTTCTTTCCCTTTTGAGAATCGAGGTTGGGAGTATTTGTGCTGTTAAAAAAAATTCAATTTTCAAAAGAACAGGAACAAAAAAAAAGAAGAAAATATTTAGTTTTAGGAGACCTTTTGAAACTACCTGCACCATCCACTTCAATGGAGTCTGAAAGAGTATTTTCAGCAGCAACTCAATTTCAACCAAATCGACACTATTGCACTCCCAAAAATTATTTTTTGATACTTATGACGTATGTAATTACATACAATGAGAGTTGTTAACTATGCAGTTTGTTAACAAATTTTATTAAATTAAAGTCGAGTTGCACTAACCTTTTTGAAGGTATCATTGTTTTGGAGTTTACTCATGTCCTATTGGCTATTAGAGTATGACGTCATAAGCTTTGTTTATTTAGTTCTTTGTTTACTAAGACTCAGGATTTATGTGACATTAATGAATGTTTTGTGAGTTTGTGTGAGTAGATGACAATTATACATGGAAATTATAAGCAAGACCTTCAAATGCATTCCAAAATGGATTTATTTTAACCAAATTAAGAATAAGAGTTCCTATCCCATTTTTTGTATTTGGATTCATTTATATTTTCCTAGTCATCAACAATGTTGTCTTTCGACAATCAATCTACATAATATGTCGAAACTCATTTTTCTGACATTCGTTGAGGTCATACATGATTAATTTTGCTTTGAACTTTGTTTGTATTTGCTAAAGAGTATTTCGTGATTGATGGTTCCAAAATATAAGCTATAAACAAAACAGGTTCGTTGCCTTTTTACATGTATTGGGCTCATTGAACGAAAAAAATAGTCATACAACATTCCATTAATAAACATACATAAAATTATGATATATCTGGAAGATAAATATATGGGACAAAAAAAGATGAAATTAAATAATTTAAAATGTCATTGAAGCGAATAACTCTTGAGAGTCATCAAAAAAAGTATCAAAAAATCAATTTCTTTTGAAAAACAAAGTTAAATGATGCTCTAAGTCAAATTGTAAACTTTTAAGCAAAAATAAAATTGTTAAAAAAATGAAATTAGAAAAGAATGTGTTATTCGAGAAAATAAGTTTATAATATATTAAATAATTTACTTATTGTCAATTGATATTGTCTAAATGATACAGAACGAAAAGAAGTATAAATCACTATACATTATTGAAATTAAAATATATATTCTGAATTGTATTGCATTTTCAAAAAATATAAACTAATTAGGTATACATAAATAAGTAATAATTATAATCATAGTTATTTAGAAGAAATAAAATCTCATATATAATTAAAATGATGTATTTTTATGAAGTTATTCGAAACTTCTGGAAAATTGTAGTTAATGATTATTAATTATTTTCAAACTGCCATTTGAGTATTTACTTTATTTCATCAGTCAAATCCAGCTGATTTAACTGAGCTTCTGTTCCTTTCCTTTTTGAATTTATGAAAATATTTAAAAATATAAAAGCGCCACCTATAAACGTTCATGTGTAATAGTTGATAGTACGGCTAAGGTGAAAGGAAAAAGTGCTTCGTTACTTTACAAGATATGCAAGTAATATGGGCATCATTGGAATTCTTAGGAAAAACTATACTATTTATGTCTCATAAATCCTATTTTTTTTAAAATCCTTGCAACATATCTATGATGAGGTCTTTCCTGGTTTATATGGAATGAATTAAACGTGTTAGAGAGACCTTCTATAGGGAATTAGATATTATAGCAATTAACAAAAGACTATGAGTGAAAGCAATATGCTTTTTAAAGTACACAAATATGCATTTGTTCCTGCAATAATAATTAATTTATTAAAATATTATAATCTAATTGCCATGAAAATGTCTCCATACTAGGTTCTCAAATGTCACACAATGAGAATTAGATTAATATAACTTTCTCTATCTACATTTTTTAGGATTCAATCTCGAATAAAATTTTAAATAAATTATGTAAAGGTTTAAAATGCTTTACTTTTCTCTCTTTGCCTCATTTATATATCATTGGTAGAAATGTGACCTTTGTTAAAAAAATTTAGTTTTGGGATTAGAGCAAAAAAAAAACGCTCTTTTTTTAAAATTATGTATATTCTGTTGAAAGAGAATCATCAATTTTCATACGAAGAATTAAAAGATTTTCGCCAACATCAGTTGTAGAATTTTTTTAAAATATATAACAATTTATATATAATTTAATATAACAATAGTAGGAAATTGCTCACAACTTAACAATAGCTGGTTCAAGTTAGACCAATAAACGTTTAAAATACCTTTTAGGATGAAGAAAAGTAGAAAAATTGACAGCTGATAAAAAAAATACAAAGGAGTTGTTAATGTTTAAACAAATTATTGCATTTGAAATGCTAGTAGATCTAAGAAAAAGTATTTTTGCATAAAGAAAAAGGAAATGTCAAACCCTTTTTATATTTACTCTAATATTTAATTTATAATTCGGCATTCGGCTACATTACAACAATGATTATTTAGATGGGAATGGTCCACTTATCCAATGCCTACTAACCACACAAATATATTCCATATCTCTACAGTAAAAAAATTGACCTATGTATTTTATGTAGCTTCTGTTTAATCAGACCATATCAGGACGAGTAAAATATAGCCCAATAATGTGATGTTTTTAATAATAATTTTGTTTAGGGCTAGGGAGCTAGCTCATATTAGTTCCCCTTACTTCAAAAAGCGCCTTACTATATGACAGAGGTAGTTGACAATATCTTAGTGTGCTTATATAAATGAGTGGAGAATATAATTTGCTGTATGAAATTCGGTCACAATGTGTAAGTCTAATTCTCATTGTGTGACATTTGAGAGCCTAGCATGTAGGCATTTTCATGGCAATTAGATTATATTATTTTAATAAATTAATTATTATTGATTTCTAGTTTTTAAGTATTTTTATTTATTGACTTTTTTTAATTACTATTTGTAATTCAATAAAGTCTAAGCTAGAGGACTTACTTCACTCTCATCTCCAAGAAATAAGTCATGAAACCCTTGATACACTTATTTCCCTGCTTCGTTGTTAAATGTCTCATTTCAGAATTTTATTTTCAAAAATAATAAATGATTACATCTTTTATATATATATTTCTAAAACGATGTTCACACTGGAAAGAAAATATATACTATGAAAGAAGGAAAACTTAATATAGAACTCTTAATTTGTAGAGTAAATATATTCATTAAATATAGTTGACAAACTTTTACAAAAAATCTCAAGGAAATTTTATCCAGTGGCTATAAAGAACAAAAATGATATTTTAATATAATCAAATTAATAATAGGAACTGAAAATCCCAAAGAAATGGCTACATTTTTACAATAAATTTAATTCCGAATGGATTATGAACCTGCAAACTGTGTTAATTGGTGGAGAAGAATATTTATACCTTTCAAAAATATAAGTTAGCTTATTGGTTAAACTATGTAAATTTGAATGTATACTGATGTATTAACATTACTTTAATACGGGTCTGATATATAATAAAAAGACTTCTTGTGATACCCAAATGCACGGCAGTATTTCTCTATTTTTCTAACTCTTAAATAAACAAAGGCTTTATTCTTATGAAATTTGGTTATTTATTCCACTAAGATGGCAAACTTCAGTCGAGTGACAATACTCTATAAATTTTTGATATACTTTTTAATGCACAAATTGAATTTAATATTCAGTTTTTATGCAATTAAGTCCAACTAAAATATAAATACTTACTTAATTAGTGATTATTCACAATTTGTTCTTAAGCGGAAGATACGGTAGACTATAACTTAGTAAAGTATTTATAACCTTATTTTAAGCAGTCATGAGGTTGAGTGTTATTTTTATTCTAAAAAGTTGCGTGTAGTAATTTTATTAATATGCCAACATAATTTATGGTGGATACAACAAAAGGAGCACTTTATATTAACTAATCATATCATGAAACCTTCAAGTCACTCCTAAAAGAATGATATAATATTTTTTTAGAGTTCATTTTTCACTTTTTTATTTATTTTGCATGGTAAATAAGGAAAATCTGATCATCATCTTGTAGGGAAAAGGGTATTCTTAATGCTAAAGGATTAGATCGATAACGATGACCTCATGTAGCCTCTATATTTGATCAAATGTTACACATTGTTACTCCACGGTATTTATATTAATTCAAATTGTAGTAGACGTAGAACAAGAAGAGTAAATGAAATGATTCAAAGGACCATAGCATGTGAATCTTTGCAGAAAATACCAGGTGCACAACTCTTGACGTGTCTAGAAGGCTGACGCACACTTGCCAACTCATTTTTTTTTTGTTTTTATTTTTTAAGATCATGATCATCATACAATTGGGTCAACGTGTCTTTGTGTGTTTAACTGCACAATTGTATATATAAATTGCATTTATGAGTCAAACAAAGGTTTAAGTCGTCATGCGTCAAAATGTAGGAGTAAATAAATGCTAAACCACCTGCTTTGTAGAACAATTGAATAGCTCTGCGCTTTTATGACTTATTTATAGTGTAGAATCTAGACTTGGAAGCTCTAAAGACTTTTATGTAAAGTCTTTTATAACTAATAACAGTGTAATGAATAACGACGAATAATTAATTAGACTCGGATATTCGTTTTTGCTTTATACTTGCACAAAAAATATACTTTTATTATTAAAACTACTATTTCACAGAAAAAGCATTTTTGATAAGTACCAAAAAAATAGAGCTAGAAATTAAAATTATTATTATTATTATTGAGTAGAGAGAAAGAGAGAGAGAGAGAGAAAGAAAAAAGAATAATAATCAAAAAAAACAAAAAAACGAAGAAACCATTTTGAATTATACACTGGACAATACAAATGTTTGGTCACGAATGGATGGGACGTTACGAATTTCTGTCTTTTTAAAAAAACAACAACAACAACATAAAATTTACTTTTTTTTTTCCAAAAAAAGAAAAATATGACTAGAAATGAATTTGTTACAATTGGCTACACGACATAAGAAATCCATTGCTAGTTAGTTAGAGTAGTACATACACATACATCGAATATGCAGTTGTGCCCAAAAAAAAAAAAAAAATTAAAAAAATAACTATTTAAATTACATAATATGTAGAGGTTTTTATCACATTACATTTTTTTTTTCTTCACCTTCAATTTTTATAAAATTGATTGTATGTATGAAAAAAAAATCAGAGGGTGAAAAGATCTACGTAGAGTCAATATTATTTTACAAACATACAACATTTTAATTTTATGTATGGCTGTATGAGTGTAATTAATATCAATTCATTATCTATAGTAATAATAACAATTAAACATTTAAAATTATGAATAATTTAATTTATTTTCTAAAATTATGATAATTATATATTGAAGAGAATTTTTTCCTTATCTTGTCTGTTTTTTTACCGCCAGTTTCTTTAATATAATAATAATAATAATTATAATAATAATAATAATATGTATGAATGTAAAGTCAATATAATTGCAACAATAATAATAATAATAATTTAACACTGAATCCTTTCGTAAGAAATAATGAATTTAAACAAATCCTGAAATACATAAAACACGCATAACTGTTTTTTTTTCTGACAAATCTGTGGGTTTTCTTTCTTCAAACATCATCATTCTACTAAATAATTCAAAAAAAAAAGTTAAAAAAAAAGGTAAAAAAAATATCCATCCAATTTTGTTGTTACAGGCAAAATAATAATAATTAAAAAAATCATTAATGGACTTCTTTTTTTTTTTTACACAGAAAAAGTGATTTGGTTTTTTTTTTTTTTTTACTTTTTTCATTAGCACCAGAATTTTCGTTTAATTTCGTTTAAAAAGTCAATGAGGAGAGGTGATAGCAAAGGATTGATTTTTCCATATTTTGTGTGTGTTTTTTTTTTCTTTTTCTTCAAATGACATAATCTCATGAATGAAAATATAAATAATAATAATAAATATTATATGAATGAATGAGGTACAATACACCTGTACTGGCAAAACTGTAATGTTGTTGTGTTTTTTTCTTCCTTTTACATGTAACTTTTTTTTTCTTTTTTTTTTTTGGATATACAAAAAATCCTCCCCAATATTTCGGCGCGAAAATGATAAATTAATGTAAAAAAAAAAATGAATTAATTAAAAACACTTATTTTAATTGAAAAATATTTATAACAATGATAAAAATAGTAATAAGATTATAAACATCAATAATAATCTTTCTCATAATTTTTCTTCAGTTTTTCGTCCTTTTTATATGACAAGGAATTGACAAACAAGATGTTTAGGTGCTTGACACATAGTAAATACATATGTAGGTACATAGCTTATTTCTTGTTGTCGTTGCAGTAGTAGCAGTAGTAGTAGGAGTCGACGTAATTAATCAATCACAAGAAACACTTTTTTGTTCGTTTTCCATAAAAAAAATCACTCTCACTGATAATAAAAGTTTTGAATAATGATAATAATATAATTTAAAAATATTTCTGTCAAAATGTCTACTTCTTTCTTTTTTCATCAAGCGCCTTCTACAAATTTTACTTCTTCGTTGCAGCCTGCAAAGATGAGAAGATAAAATATTATTTGTCGTTTTTTTTTTGATAAATATAATATTTAAAGTATTGAAGTAACGTACCGAAAGCCGAGATATCATCGAGACGATCCTGTCATCCCCCTTTCACAAAAGTGTATTTTTTTTTTTTTTTTTTTGAAATAGTTCTCTTAAAAAAATAAGTTAATAATAATAATAAAATGGATTTTAAGAGATTCGCGACTTCAACATTGAATAATTATTACAAGACGAAATGACAATGGTTGTAATATAATAAAAGATTTGTGTTAATAGTGTTTTGTTTTTGTTTTGGAAGGAGGCATTATAATTTCATTCGTTTTGTTCTGTTGATTTGTTTTGCTTGCTTCAATCTGTTGTTATTACATTTTTTGTTTGTTTTGTTTTAAGACGGGTGATCGGACGAAAATAATTCTCGATATAACGCTGGAAATTCAATCATGCTACCATTTCCATTACGGAATCGTGTTAGGGCCTCTGTATGAAGAAAATTGATTTCCCTGAAGAGGTAAAAAAAAGAAAGAAGAGATTGATACATGTTGAACAAACCATGAGCAAATATCTTACCTTAGCGTATGTCTTTTATTTAATAACTTTGTCAATACTGAGACGTCCCCTTTTGTAGGAACCATAGGTGGTCGATTAGTTAATTCGCGTTGAAGGGTTTGAAATACGGCTTGATTCAATTTTCGAATTTCTTCGACACTTTTTAAACCCGTTCGATCTGTCAAAAACATGATATTGAAAGGAAATGATTAATTCATGTAGAAATATGTGAGGTAGATAAGTGTATACACATTTGAAAAAATGAGACAAGTAAACATATTTTTCAAGAGAATTAAGTGCATTTAAATATATATATATATAAAAGATAATCTTATTATTTATGACCGCGACTACTACTTCAGATATATAAAGAAAATGAAATAATATTTAAAATACACATTTCGAAAGAGTTACTTCAAGTGTAATACACCGTATTTTTTATTTTTTTATTATTCAAACTCATGTATCCAATTAATAATGCTTTCACTCACTACCCCCCCCCCTCCCCTCCAACCCGGTTGCAAAACAGACAAAGTGATTGGATTTCAGTTGATAAGACATGAAAAAAATGCAATTGCAATTTTTTATACAAAAAGATGAAAAGAAGAAGGATGTACATAAGAAGTGTGTAGGTATAAGTACTGATAGAAATAATAATTTGTACCTTCTTGAAGAAGAATATAAGCAGAATAGAGTGCCAGCGTCACTTCTGAAAGCTGGAGTTCCGCAAAACCTTTTGCAAGGTCAAAGATTTGATTGACTAAATTCATTTCTCCCGTATCTCCCGTCGTCATAAAGGACTCCATTGGTAACATGACGTCGAAAAAGAGAACGGCGTTTTGACTTGGGTCAAAGTAACGACTCATTCTTATCACCGCTAATTCAAATGCTCCTGGAAAGTACGAGTTAGTAAGGAAATGAAGGAATAACAACAAACATGCATGCTCAACAGTTGACATACCTCCTTTAAGAAGAGTGATTTGATCATCCTGAGGGAATTTCATAAATCCTGGAACCATTTTCGCGAATTCAATGATTTGCTGAATGACATTTGTCAGCTTCTGAGCTGCACATAACCAGAGTTCTTCCTGAGACTACATACAAAAAAAAAAAAAAACAAGAAAGAAAGAAGAAAGATATGATTTATGCATATAAAGTGGTGATAAATCTTAAAGAAGACATTTGCAAGACGTACCATGTTTTTAAAGGTGTACAGTTTAACTTGATCCACACCCTGCTTCCATTGCTCATGAATCTGACTGCGTGTTAAAAGGCTTGTACGGGTATGTGCTTCAAATATGGAATTTGTCAAAAGGACTCCAATCCTATCCGGATCTATAATATATGTACATAATATACCGTTAGCATCTATATAGTCGAATGGCATATTTAGGTAGATGGGTTGGTTAAATGAATGTGTGTTAAATTAGGAAATAAAATAAAAAAAACCCAAAAGGTTAGAAGATATTTTTAAGTAAGTAAGATGAAGTGAATTAAGAAAAGGAGATGCTAATTGCAGAGGGGTGGGTGGGTGTGTGTGTGAGGGGGTGAGGGAATAATTTCTGTACCATTCTGAAGTTCCTCTTGTAGTAGATAAAGTTCGTGATTGTTGTGCATTCCACTATAGCTCCCTGCGGGATGGTGATGGTGTCCAGGATGTTGTTGCTGCGTCGCCTGTGGCTGATGGTGTTGTGGATGATTTGGCGGCTGTTGTTGCTGGTTTACTGGATGAGGATGGTGATGAGATGGATGATTTGGCTGATGATGTGGAGGATGAAGAGGAGGAGGAGGGGGTTGGAGGTGATGATGACTTTTAGACGGTGGATGTGTGGCAAAGTTACTCGTACTGTCAACATCATATCCCATAGAGAGCGGATCCTCCTCTTCTCTTCCTTCAAGATGCGTTTGCCCAGAAATCATGTCCGTTACCTCTTGTTTGATCGTCATACCAATACGATTACTACTACCATATGAGGTCTGAGATGGATGTTTCATTCCTATGGGTTTAGGTTAGAGAAAAATGGAGTTAATTAGTTAGTGAAAGAGATTATTTCATCATGAATGATTTTCTTATAAAGAAAAGGAGGAAGAACCACCCTATACAAAAGTTGTTTTTTAGTTGTACATAAGTAAGTAAGTAAGTAAGTAGGTACATTCTTTGATTTGTAGTATGCACAACCGACTCTTCCCCGACCCCAAAAATATGATTATGTAAGAAGTAGTAAGTAGTGGAGCATGACAATAGGTATTAGTGTATAAACATTATAGTTGTTATAACGGGAGTTCTTGATTTATTTGTTTGCTTGTTTTTTAAAATGAAATGAATGGAGATGCCCATACTTAGTATCCACCTGAGAAATTACCATAGCTACAAAGACTAACATGTAAAAAGAAAAGATGATGATGGTGATGATATATCAAGAAGAGGGGAAAAGACTACACACATACATACATACATAGTTCGTGTGTAAGAAAAAAGAAATGAAATAAAGATCGTAGGTAGGAATGTAGGTATGTCTGTGTGTAATACAGTTATTATACTATGTACATGAGTTAATGTGTGTGTATGTAGTAATAGTTATAACTGTATAATAAAGGAGAAGTAGCATAGAATTATGATGAGGCTGTGTGGATTTCTACCACCTACTACATACATTCTACTAGAGGTAATGTACACATCACATCACATAGGTAGATAGAGCAATAAAGCCCCAGGTTTGATGATATGATAGCCCATTAATAGTAAATAAGTCTGCAGAGCTCGTAGAGGTGAGACACAAAAAATTTACCTGGTGCTGCGACGAGGGTAGAGGGAGACTCCGCTTTGGGAATGGCAGTCGTGCTTGTATTATTATTATTATTGTTGTTGTTGTTAAGCCTACTCCCCGATGTTGAAGTCGTGGTCGTAGAAGTAGAGGTGGAGGATGAACTGGATGAGGATGACGAGGTTGATGCAGTAGTGGTTGAGGGTATCCGGTTCTCTGGCGGCCCATGGATCCCTCCACTGTTACTTGAATTATTGTTGCTGTTATTATTACTATTATTAGAACTGTTCGTATTATTATTATTATTATTATTAGGATTTGGTATGTCTAGGGGGGTGGATCGGGAGTCGAAGGGACTCGTGGTGGAGTCCACATTCCCATAGTCTGTCCACTCACTACCGCCACCACCGGGTTGAGGCTGTTGTTGCTGTGGAGGAGGATGAGGAGGAGGGGGAGGAGGGATGTTTGTAAAAGTATAGCCTCCACTATAAGGTGACAGATCCGCTCCGTAGGAAAATCTACAATCAAAATAATAATTAAAATGAAGGCTTCCGATGAAGCATGAATACAAAGTAGGAACCTACCCAGAGGTCGCACCTCCTTCATAGGACATGTCTGTCGAAGAGGGTTGTTGTTGTGTATCAAAACAGGAAGAATCTGGAGAGTTACCATTATGAGAGGATCGGCCTGAGGGGGTGAGGGCTCCGCCACCACTTCCACTCTGATGATGATTCATTTCCTTGTGGTAGCGAACCTCGTCCTCAACCTTCTCCCTCTGTTTCTTTGACATCCGACCGAATTTGACCGCTAAAAGAAGAGACTCACTCATTACATATAAAGTATTTATTTATTAATCATGATTGCACATGTTGAAAAAATTTAGCATTCAACCTAGAACTGCCAACTGATTTGGGAACAAAGTCAATCCCTATAATAGTAAGCTATATGCACATATATTTTTGGCCCCTTGAAGTACGTATGTGTGTGTAAAGCTGAAGCGCTGAATCTTTTTTTTTAAAAAAAAAGAAGACTTAACTATATTATAATATGTATATATGTAATATTTTATGACTTTTCGTTCTTTCTTTTCTTTAAAAAAAAGGCAGTAAAACTTGTTTTATTATCGTGTAGGCAAAGCAAGCAAAATAAAAAAAGAAAAGAAAGAAAAAGTTGCATGTTTCCTTCATCATCCCTTCCGGATTTTTCCGCCCCTTTAAAAATAACTCCCCTCTTTCAATACATACATACTCACACTGTGCACAGAATATATTATTATTATTATTATTATTATTTTAATGTACATACATATAATGTTATTCACTCAGTCAGTCAGTAGGTCTATGGAACGTTCATGACGTCAGTTCTCTTAAATTTTTGTTTTTTTTAAAAACAAAAAGAGTCGTACTTATATAATATACATTCATATAATAATGAATAAAGAAATACCTACAGACAAACATAGGTGCACAATTATTTGTTCATGTATTATAATACATATAGAGTTACTTTTTGGCCGTAACAACAGTAGTAAGTAACAACAAAAACAATGATTGAACAAACAAAGAAAGCAAGGCAGAGAGGGAAGTAAATCAATAGAAAATGTCTTGAGGGGAAATTAAACACATAAATATGTACATACATGTTATGTACTTTTAATCAGAAACACACTTTAATTTATAATATGTGTGCAAATTAGGGCCGTCCGTCAAATTGAATTCTCTTTAAACTAGCTATCTAGAGAGAGAAAGAGAGAGAGAGATGGGTGAAAAGGGAAGTACATGGTCAGAGAGGGAGGTAGTAAAAAAAAAAAGAAAAAAAGTATCTCTCGCAACCTATCTTATTCATTATTGAATAACTTTTGCTAAAAACTTTAGAGTTTACCTTGATTGGTGCTCTATGTATGTACATATTGGGAATGGGTTACAATCAAGAGGATTGTGAGGGGATTTGGGGATAATTAGAAAGGATGAATTGATGTAATTATTAATTTTTTCTGCTGGTAGGAAGTAAGTAAATAAATATATTTACTAACTGGGATACAAAATATTTACAAACTTATAAACTAAGGAGGTCACGGACATCCCTCCGGAAAGATTTTACCCAAATTATTGAAAATATTGGATCGCATGAAATTTTTAA
Source organism: Lepeophtheirus nordmannii (assembly GCA_963680855.1). Classification (NCBI taxonomy): domain Eukaryota; kingdom Metazoa; phylum Arthropoda; class Copepoda; order Siphonostomatoida; family Caligidae; genus Lepeophtheirus; species Lepeophtheirus nordmannii. The sequence continues at coordinate 22,316,170 of OY804522.1, read as the reverse complement.
TAATAATGTTTTAATGAAATGTTATTTATACGGAATAAATTAGTTGCACTTGAGTACAAAAAAATAAAAAAAATATTTACGTATGTAGAAGATATTTCTCTCTGTCTTCATATAAGGACATTTGGTGTTGGTGGGAGGGGGGGGGGGGGGAGAAGAAGAAGGAATGATGGCTTTCTTGTAGTACTAGTAGTAAAGTCTAGAGTCTCGCCTTAAATATATATATATATATATATATATATACGCAGTAGGAAAAAAAACAAGAATAAGGGAGTCTAGTCGTCTGGAATGGAGCTGGGAAGACGGAAGGGGAAGGATATTATGAGTAGTTGTAGATATAAAGGCTTCCTTGCAACTTTTCCCCCTGTATTTAGGTATTTACTATTTATGTACTATGAACATATGATATGATATATATATATATACATATATTCATATTTAGCAGACTAGCCCCCCTCCCCCCCTCCCTACCTCAAGTCACTCACTCATTAAGTCAATAATAAATAAAATGTCCTTACCGTCACGTGACATCCCTAGTGCCAGACATTTCTGTAGTCGACAGAACTGACAACGATTCCGATTCACTCTATCCACAATGCAATTTTTCTGACGTGGACATTGGTAATTGACGACGGAGCTCTGAGAACGACGGAAGAAGCCCTTACAACCTTCACAAGTAATGACGCCGTAGTGGACACCTGAGGACTTGTCTCCACAAACCTTGCAGGGTATGATTTCAATTTGGGCTGAAAGAGAGAGAGAGAGAGAAAGAGAGACATGCATTAGTACACAGGCAAAAAAATAACGTAGCATAAAAAATCCTAGAGAGAAAGTTTCCATAAAGATATAAATATTATGATATATATAGATACATGATAAATTTAAGAATGTTTTAAAGGGATTCAGAGAGAGAGAGAGAGAGAGAGTTCTACCATTATGAACGGAATTGAGAGAATCGGGTCCAGTGCAAGAAGCACTTCCACTGCTACTAGAAAGAGAATGACTTATTTCGAGTAGGGAGTCACATTCACGATTTTTAATTTTCATTGTATTCAATCTCAGAGCACCACACACCTGATTTGAGCTGATTTGACACACACACACACACACAATTTAAAAAAAAAGGGGGATCTTGAGGATGATGGTGTTGAGCTAGCTGGAGCAGCAGCAGCAGCTAATGTATAGGAGGGTTAGAAACTGAGAGTATGTATGTACATAATAGGAATAGTTACAATTGTACGTCTGAATGTGAAATTAGTGGGCACGTGACTGATACTCGCAAAGGCAAGCAAAAGCCATCACCACCACGATCGTCATACAAGTAGGAAGGAAGGAAGGAAGGAAGGAAGAAGGGAAAAACTTGCTGCCTCCTATGTACATAGTATGTGATGATGAAATAGAGGTAAAGTACCGTGTGTTCCTTGGAAGCGGAAATATTACACATGTCGTTATTAATAAATAAATAAATAATAAATGGCAGAATGAACGTTCGTTCCTTCCTCCTTCGCCTCTCAAAGGGATAATCCGCACTCTGTATTTCTACATATTTCTATGCTATTTCCATACTTATTTTTTGGGTGCAAAAAAGTTACGAAATGAGCAGGTATAACTTTCCAAAAAAATAAATAAAAATACTAACAAAAATAATAATACCATTTATTAGAGGAATAATAATAATAAGTAGAAGAAGAAGAAGAAGAAGAAGAAAGAAGGAGAAAAACAATCAGAGAGTCCGTGCACGCTAAAAATATTTAGCGTCAAATTTGCGTCAATGATTGAGTCACGTGATCCCTTTTCAAACTGAAGGAACAAAAAAAGTAACAGTAAAAAAAGAAAGTTTTCTACTAAATTAAAAAAAAAAAAATTATGTATATATTTTGCATTGTAAAAAAAAATTGCATTTTTTTTTCTCCTTCTTTTCTTTACTTCTATTATTATTTATTTTTTTTCAAGGTAAAATGAAGTAGTCATGCCTAATCATTCACAACTTCAAAATGAGTGGCCAAATCTATTTTTTTTTTTTTTTGTTAATAATATAATGATGACCTCAGTGACTGCCAAAAAAAAAAAATTGATGATGATAATAATAAGATAAAGTCTTTTTTTTTTCTTTTTTTTTTAAATCATCAAAATCAGTTGCAAGTGCTTTAAATACAAAACACCTTCTGCTCCTCTGTTCTTCCTTGAAATTTAATCCTAGACCCTTAAAAATGTGTGTGTTTCAACCGTTTTTCTCTTGCTTGCATGCTTTTTTTTTTTTTTTTGCCTAAAGCAAGAGAAAATTGGATACATTTTTTCCTTTAAAGAGAATCAAGGAGAAAACCCTCAGCACATTTAATAGAAGAAGAGGGGGAGGGAAACAGGGAAGACGGAAAAGGTTGTATGTATGTCTGTATGTACATACATATTATGATGGCGTTTACAAAAATTCAATAATGTCCTTACTCTTGGCTGTAAAAGAAGCCTTTTTGCTATGGCTTTTACTCGAGACACTGCTCGAGCCATGGATCGGAGAGGCTGTCGTGGTGTCAGGATGGCCCAAAACAACTTTATCCATGCTTTTGTCACTGCTATTATTATTATTATTGTTGTTGTTGTTGTGGTTATGAAGTAAATTGGGCCCATTGGAATGAGGAGTGGTGGAGGTGGGGGGTGAGTAGTAGGGCTGTTTGGATGGCTGCTCATCCCACCCATAGCCAAAGAGTTCGTCAAGAACTTCTATTTTAACAACCCCGGTTTTGGGATCCGTGTTGGAGGAAGAGGTTGCCATTTTGTTCTCTAAGAGATTCACCATGTTTGTGCTTATTTGTGCTTAGGGGGCCCTTTCGCTCCTTCCTCACTAATTCATCTTGAAGGAGAGTTTGAAGAAATGAAAGCAAGCTTTGGTTGTGGTTCTGATGTATTGAGTGACTGACGGACTGATACTGTTGTATTTATTTATTTATTAATATATTATAAGCTATTCGATGTTATTATTACACTCCTGATCAATGGAAACGACTCACTAACTAAGCAACACTTGTGTAAGCAGATATCCAACTGATTTCACTGAGGCAACAGGGGGACGAAGGAGAAATTTTCTTTATTGTTATTTTTCTTATGTTTATTATTATTGTGTAGCCAACCTAGGCGTGTGCGCTGGTATCCAGGAACACATGGAACTACCTGTTCACCGTTTTCTCCTCCAAACCGTTAGAAACAAACGCTCTCGCTCGCAAGTAAGTAAGCAACAATGAGCAGGCCCTACAGTAGGAAATAATACTAATACTAATACTCTGTTGGTCCCGACCTTTTCTTCTTCTTCTTCTTCTTCCTCCTTCTTCTTCCCTCTCCCCATGTACATACATACATACATATTGGTGAACCAGCAAGCACTCCTCCTTCTCGTCTCTCTTCCTCATTCCTCAATCGTAATATTAAATTGGTCTTTAAAAGAAAAAAAAATACAAACATTTTCCCTCGTCTTCTTCCTCCTCTCCTTCTTCTCTCTTTACTTCTTCTTTTTAAAGAAGAAAATGAAAGTCACGTGATTATTTCACTTTTCATATCAACTCAAACAGCAAATATGTACATACATATTTTATATTATTTAATTGTCAATCTATTTATAGTCTGGGGTCGTGGTTGGGGTATTAATTAATATGAGTCATTATTATTTATGAATAATAATTCTGATCCCTAATTCCCGAGGGCTCCCAATTAAAGATGGATTAAATAGGTTTATATGTATGTATGTATATATATATATGTATATCAGGTGATCATTAGTAAGAGGGGGAGGGATAAAAAATTAACATCTTGTAGCCATAAAAATATATAGATTTTTTTTATCATTCTATTTAATAACGGTCAAAGGATGTCCATAGGATCCTTGGAGAAACTTGGAGAATGACAAATACGACAGAAGGTAACTTAACTAACGTGTATTACAAATAATTATTTGTCAAATAATGCAAGATGAAAGAGAAAATAATTGCAAGCACCAACAACAACAACAACAACAGGTATCTCCCTCCCCCCTCTTATTATTTTTTTTTTTTTCGTATAATATCTTCGTCTTTTTCCTCAAGAAAGCCTCCATTCAAAAAACAAACTGCATAATTTCAATATACAAGACCTCACAAGTAGCTTTTTTTTCTTTCCTACAAGGATAAAATAAACATGGACTATGTTTAGCTTCCTTTTTATTCAAAAAGAAAAAAAATACAAAAAACAGAGACAAGGTAATAAGAAAAAAAAGATAATGACTTTGATACTATCTATGTACCTATATTTATTTATTTACAGGAACAAACAAATATTGAGCTCTTCAATCCAATTACATAGATATTTACATAGAAGGTTGTAAAGTATAATGTATTCATGTTTATGTATGTATATATAGTTAACTAGTTAACAATGTTAGTTAGTTATTTAGTTATTGAGAGGGGGGGGGGGGAGGAGGTAGAAATTGGATTGGAAGTTGGGATGAAAGTTGACTAAATATTTTGACTCCATCATAAAACTTAATTAGAAAGGAAATGGAGGCAAAACAAAAACTTTATAAAATGTAAATTTATTCACATACATAATAATTTATAGGAGAAGCCCAAAGGAATGTACTACTATTCTGAAGATATTTGATCGTGAGCGTTCTCCCTTTATCATTCCTTAAATACTTGCAAAAAAATAATAAATACATAACTACTACTACTAATACTACTACTATTTAGTAATTGGTAGCATTGAAATCCACATTGTTGTGTAGTGTCAAACAACTCTTTTTGGCATTCCATGAAGGGGAAGTGAAGTAATAAAACATACATAAGATTATAGAAATTCAGCAACATCAAACATGTATGTAACGAACCGATTTCCACTCTGGGGCATCTACCTACGACACAACATGATGACTTCTTCTTCTTCTTTTAAATCAATGGAGCTCTCATAAACATGCATTGAATAAAAACGATGAAGTGAATTAATGTCAATCAAGTTGACTTTTTATACGTACATACATACATAAAGGGAATCCATTGAGAGGAGTTTTAATATTAAAAAAAAAAATATTATTATTTTGTGATTGATTAGCCAACAAGCCATGTGCAATCAAGGGAGAAAGGGAGGGGGTGAATGGAATTACAAATCCAACAGTTTGTACTTTATTCAACCGTAAGGTCTAAAGAAACATAACTTTTATCATTGCCAAAAAATGATAAAAAAAAAACCCAACACCTGACTTATGGAAATAAATGTGGGAAAGAGAGTTAGTTGATTATTTCACTAACATACAAATTTACAATGTACATATATTCCTTGTCAGCTGTTGATTTGTCTATTTCTATTCTCCTTATCCATGTTTTGAACTATATCATATGTACATACAATAAGAATAAACTGTTCTTCAGCTTTGAACAAATACTTACTATTAAATGAAGAATAATTAATTATTAATTTCAGAGTTGAAAAGAATGGGAAAAGCCAGGATGGGCCTTTTTTCTCTTTTTCTTTTTTTTTCTTTCTTTCTTTCTATTGAAGAAAGGGTAGGAAGATACATACAATTAAAGATATTGTTACTGCGAAGGATCCTTTTTTTTTGTTGTTGTAATGGCATCCTCTTTTCTCGTAGGTAAATATAAAGAAATGGACTCAAGTTTCTTGCTCTCTTGCTCCCTCCTGACCACCCAAGAAAGACTGTATCGACGATGTTGAGACAAACAAATAAACAAACATGAAGGGACATTCATATATATATACATACATATATGGATGATGTCTCAAAATCATAAATTGCACAAAAGTAAGGGTCATAAACAACAAGAGTTTCAAAGAGAGGATTTCCTCCCAAAGAAACATGACGACGACAACGACGACTACATAGGTACTTAAAAGAAAGAAGGAGCATTTATGAGTTATTGCGTTATTATTATGGAACGTGTTTCTACCCAGTACAAAAAAAAAAAAAAAAAAATCTTTCTACATATTATAAGTATTTTATGTCCATTTTACAACTGTAAAATACTCTTGACAAACTGATAGATTTTTTCTTTCTTTCTTTCTTTTCCTTTTAAAAAGGTTTTAAATTACAAACACTTTGTATGTATGTATGATGATGATGAATATTATGAGGAAAGTGACAAAGTAAGCAAAAAGAAAAATAGAAAATTCGTTAAAAAAAAATATTTTTTTTTTTAGTCAAATGATACATACATATGTACAAGGAATTATATTCCAATGCTCATTAGTAAAGACAATTACTAAACTTCATATACATATATATATTTTGTTTGTTTTTTCTTCACATCTTAGGAGAAGGATTTTTTTTCTTCTCTTTTTTTCTAAATGCAGTGAGAAATGAAGGAAGAACCCCCAACAACCGACAACAATGCTATTATTAACTATGTACTCTATGTATCAGCCCCAAAATGCAATCCCTCCTCACTCTTGCATATTTTAAAACTCCCTGAGAATACATATCTTTATAAATACTACGCCCCAAACAATGGATATATATGTATATATGTCTATTGACTTCTGATTAAAACATCACGTCAAAACAGAGTGAGATGTTTATATTTGATATACATATATATATATATATATATATATGTATGTAGGTGGTAACAATTTTATAGCTAAAAGCATATGGGTTGAATGATAATGGGATTGTTGAAGGGGGTGCATATCCAATGAGGAGGTAAGAATGATTATTCTAAGGCGACTTGTCATATTTCTAGGTAACCGTTTGATGGATTCAATAATGCATGCTTCAAATGATGGGACTCTGACAAACGTATAAATAAGGAATCTTCTTCTTTCTATATATGTACATATGTATATAATATGTATGGTTTTGAAAGGGAAAAAAAGTGCATACAAATGATTGAATAGGCATATTTTTTTGTATCTATGCAGACGGTTTTATAGGTACATACATCAATTCTAATGTACAATTCATTCTCTCAAAATATTTTGATGATTTAAATTAAAACCAAATCATTTTACGTCTTTCTAGATATTCTTTCTTTCTTTCTCTTCTTGCCGTTTTTCATAGTCAAAATATAATTAAAATACAAAAACAACTCTGTCTGGATTTGCTGCTTACCAAGGATTTTTTTTTTTTTCCTCTTTTTTTTTTTTTTTTTTTTATTGAATGTATATTTTTCATTAAATAATATAATGTATTATTTTAAGAATCTCTTAGAGAATTCATGCATTTGATCTTCATAACAGACACCTCAATCTAATTAAGTCTACAAATATATTACTATATACACATATTGATCATGAATTTATTATAACTGTATGTATAGTAGCAAAGGGGCTCCTTCCAATATATATCCAACTCATTAGCCGAAACTCATTCCAGGGACCCCACAATGTCTTTAAACACACTTACGTACAGTGAAATTTATGACTCTTAAACTATCCTTAAAACAAAGTTTTAATGAGATGTAGCAACAACAACAACAACAACAACATCAACTAAACTAATGAACCCATTTTTCATGAAGGGTAAAGGTGTATTGAGTAAAATAAGAGAGCTCCAGGATTTTGCAAAACTCACTACCTACAAACATATTTGGGGTGTGTGACTAGTAATGGGATAAGTAATATTTTAGAGAGCGAGTCTTCCCTTTTAATTTGGATGGGAAGTGATTGATAGCTACCTTCTACCTACGTCACTTTTCCCCTTAAAGCTCAACCATTTTACTCAAAAAGGCTCATCAAAAGGAGGTACATTGATGTTTAAGAAGTAGGGTTTAATCGATAAATGAGTCAGCCGATTTTATAAATTTTCGATTAATCGATAATCCCTCAATCTTGACAATTATTATTACTATTATTACGAAGTTTTTAAGATGTAATTTAATTTGACATCCCCCCCTTTTAACTGTCATTTACTTTTAAAATCTACAAACATGCATCGAATCTTATGTGCAGCCAAGACTGGCCGTGAATAATATTAAATTAAATTCCCATTAGTTTCAAAATTATTAGATGTAATATTATTTCAAAATACTGGCGGATGATCCATTTGTTTCTCTATGGTAAATAGGAGAATTATAGAGTGAATCAAATGACCATATTTGGACATTTGAGAGATATTTTAGATAATGGGATCTAAATGAGGGAATTGGCAGATTAACCAGTTATAAGTTTTTAACCCCTAATTTGCCTGATTCGTAAGTTTAAGATGAATGTAGCTCCAGGAATGTGGATATTTGTATGTACTGATACGAAAATACCCCAGAAAGTTCAAAACTATTTTATTTGTTCTGACAATTATACATATGTATATACCATAAGCTTTTAAGGTACGACAATAGAGGAGCGTTTTAGAAAGGTATTAACATTAAATTAAAGTTGAAACTCTCAGCTATCAAATGATATATTTTTACACTTTTTTAATAGATTATCTTTAGAGCTATGAGTCTCTAAATAAAAAATATAAAAAATGCAAAAAACTTTATAGTCATTGTTTCAAGAGTTTGAGGCTCATAGAGTACAAATAAGGCCATGTTTGGAATTAAGGGATTAAATTATCTATAAAAATCTCTTTAATTTGATCTCAGGACAATAAAAATTGATTTTGATTTTGTTGTGTAATTAATAAGACAAAATTCAATTTAGGAAATAATTAAAATAAAAGTTATAGACTATATTTAAAAGTTTGTTTGTTATAAATAACTTATTAAGTATAACTGCCATTGTTAGCCACTACTCTCGACTAACAGTTATTTTGGAATGAGATATACGGATGAACTTGCTTGGACGTTCTTCCCATGCATTTTCGATGGCTTGATGAAGAAATACCAAATTCTGGAAATAAAGAACCAACACCTTTGACTCTAGATAACTCTACAGAGCATAATCGAGTGGATTCAAATCAGGGCTTGAAAAATGCCTAACGATTTGTCCTATAATGGAATTCTTTTTTTAAAACCAGAAAATGCTTCTTCAAATCTGCCATTATCATTGTTGCCATGTGAATCAAATCTGTGTAAGACTCTTAAAGGAGTTTCTTTGTATTTTAGTATGTACATACAGAGCATCATAGTTCAGGCAGAGCCTTCATAGCCTTTTTTGTGTTCCTCAATAAATAAATTCTACAGAAATAAATCAGTAGCATCTGCCAATTTTTTCCTCTCTCCTCTCCGGATACTTGAATCATGCCTTTCCATAAAATAAATATGTATGTAAATACTAAACAAATATATGTTCATACATATTTGCCACAGAGGGTCCGTGGCTATGAAACCATAGGGAAGATATACTCATCGAATACACCTCCTTACTTACTTACTTACTCACATAGTTAGAGCGAGGAACAACATCTGCTGTTTGTATGTATGTATGTAAGTATAGCTCTTGATTGAAATACATAATAATCATATTTGAAAATAAATCGAAAAAAAATTCAATATTTGTACAAACAAACATACAAAATAGTAATAATAATAATAACAGTTCTAGGAAAAGAAAATGATATAATTAGAAATAAAAAATGTCAATTCCCTTATAATTATATTGTACATAATTATATTATAAAAAACTACTAAGGGTGAGTGAGAGAGAGAGAGAGAGAGAGAAACCCGTTTCCCTCTTGCTACATTTGAATGTTTTTATAAGATTCCTTCTCCTCCACCATTTTTTTTTTTTCCTTCTTCTTCAACATCTTTGAAAGACATAATAATAATAACAATCTTTCATAGATTATTTTTTGCTCTGATTTGAGAAGGAGATAAATGATTATTATTTCAAAGTTCATTCTCTCTTAATGTAACGCATACATACATAATATGTAACTATATGCAGAGGATATTTTTTTTTTTTTTCATTTTTTTATAAGTCATCGTGACAAAAGAATTTATTATCCTTGGATCAACGGTTTTTTTTTATCTATATCTATTCTTAATATTTTTTTTTCCATTTTCAAGATGTAAGGGAGAAAGAAGAAGAAGAAGAAGGGATGAAAATGGAGTAGGAACTCAATTTTCTTCCGTTTATTTTCTATCAACTACAACATACTCCCGAATTATTTTTATTTTTAATTGTAAAAAAAAAACCCTCACTTTTGTTCTTTCTTAAGGATGACGATGCTATGAATGATTAAATCTTTAACTGCATGTATTATTATTATTATGTAGGTAAGACTGAATGTGTATTGTGCTGTAAGGTCATTGAACCAATGAGTTGCGTAATATTTTTATATTCCTTTTCTTCTCCTTCTTCGTCAGGATTGCAAAAAGATAATCTACACACACACACACATACAGAACGCATAAAATATGAAGGAACTTACATCATTCCGCTATCATCATTTTGAAATATTTCTAAATAATATATATATATATATAAAATGCATAAAAATATGAAAGTTGATTTGATCAGATAAAATCCATTGAAGATCGTTTTATGTAAGAAGTATTTTTTTATTCTTGTATAACAGAGCCATGCAGTACTAATAAGCGCAAACATGGGATTCACAAGTATGTATGTATGTAATACTTCAATGCCATCTGGGTGCATTGTGTAGATATAATCATGATAAATGTTTAGTACAAGTTGCAATTTGCACGGTTCAACACGTCTTATTTAAGCATATAACATGGGCCGTTTTAATTTTAAGAACGTATATGTACACTGATGCTATCTATTCATTTGGATGGACTAATACTTATTTGAGAGTGAATAAACGACTTACATATGTACATATATTCTCCAATGAGCCACAGATTATTATTTATCAATGAGCCATTTAAATAGTGACAATTAGAAATGTCACACACTTAATAATATCATATATAAGTTTTGGTTTGAGATTCTTCATCACAAATATACTTTAAATTCGCCATTTAAAAACCTTCAACTCACTTTTCAATTGCTCCAAGTAGGAAGAGTCTCTTTATAGTTACATATATACTGTCCAACATATGTAAATATCTCTTCTTTAATTGGTAAGAAAAAATATTATACTCTCTTTCTTCGCACTCCTGAATTTTCACAATAGATACATACATACATACATATGTACATACATAGATAGAAAGAATTCATTTATGAGATGCTATTTTTTTTCAAAAGAACAGCGCATTTTCCCATATTTTTAAATAATATACATATATTTTTGACTAAAATACAAAATAATACACCTAATCAATATATGTATGTACATATATATATATATATATATATATATATATATATATATATATATATATACATTGTTTTATAGGGAAAATGAAGCTGCTCCACCATCACCTTTTGTACATATTTTTATTTTATTTTTCTCACCCGCATTGGAGAGTCACAGTAAACAAAATAAAAAGCAAAAAGCAAAAAACGAAGAAGAAGGCTTTGCTTTGCTCTCTCATCATAAACAACAACAACAACAACAGAACAAAAAAAATGAAAAAATTCCATGTCCTTTGTCGGCAAGCATGAGTATAGGAGGAAGAACCATTAGGTATCATCAAGAAGGGGGGGGGGGAGTGAAAAAAATGGTCGAATCATTCTTCCTTGTCTTTTTTTTTTCCCTTTGAAAAATGGTTGCTTCATGTACATATGTAGTGAATATATATATATATATATGTACGTAGATTGTGCATGTCCTTTGGACATCATTTCTCTCTCTTTTTTTTTGCGTATGTTGTATGTAAGTTCATAACATAATAACAAATACGATAACAGGTAGGCAGGAGCAAAAGGAAGGAGAGAGGAGAAGAAGAGGAAGAAAAGGTTAACTATCATCATCATCATCAGTAGGAGAAGAAGAAGAAGAAGAAGATATCTGTATGTAGAGTCTACATAATATGTACAAACATACATACATACATAAAAATAATAACAATAATAATCCCTCATTTCACTTTTACCAGCGTCCTCCTCTTATTTCCTTCTTTTATTTTGCGTAGCCCTTTTGTATTTGTACTTACTTGCTCTAAGGTTATTTCACCATTGCGGAACCATTTGACAGGTAGGCTATTATTACCATCAAGAAGTACTCCTACTATGTAGAACATACAAACGCTATTAGCAACAAAAATAAGCCACTAACTTATGGCATAAGACCGCTATATATATATATATATATATATATAATTAATATAAGGACGCACATTGACCAAAAGTGTTTGATTAGAGGGTTTGCATCCTAGATAGTCCATCAAAGTATCAATGTATGTTGTTTTGTAAAGGCTCACCGATCTAAAAAAAAAAACCTTTGTGGGATCGAACCCAGGTCCTTAATATATATTTATATATATCAATGTCATTATAAATACATACAGTATAATAATATGTTGACGAATTATTTTAAAAAGGGTTTGTCTATCATTTCTAATTATAGCTAAGTTTGATGTATTTAAATATAAAAGGCTTGTCTGCATATATATATATATATATATATATATATATATATATATACATATATATCTACCTTATAATATTGTGTGGATTGAATGTGTAGACATTCTCAGACACTATCGATAAAGGATACGAGACATGAATCCTTTGAGATTTTACATAATAATATATATACCTATTTATATACATAAAAAAATAGATAAGAGCTCTAGGGTCAAAAAAAGAAAGAAAGAAAGGAAAGAAGGAAAAAATCTAATCAAAAAGGATAATGATGACCCTAATGAATCAATGGTTTTGTGTAGCTTTATAGGTAAATAGAGGTGTACACCTAAATATAATATAATAAAGCATGACGGCAAGTTAAAACAGACTTAATCATCATCCTGATTCGTTGGTGGTTCTAAGCCCCTTTTCTCACGTTATACCCATTCCTCCTCTTCGTTTTTTTGTCTTAAAACAATGTGATTTCTTTTTGTTATTATTTCCCTCAGATAATATGAACAACAACGGTTTTCTTTCTCCTTGTAGATACATACATATATGTATATATGTATGTAAGTAATCAAAGGAGGGAAACAGATGGGTTGCATGCCTTCTCAAAAGCATATTCCAAGTCATGCAACTCCTTGATATTAAGAGAAAGAAATAAAGAAGGGAAGGAGAAGAAAAAAACCAACTCTAGCTCCTCAGTCTTCAACTATCCTATCGCCATCTGTACATATATTATATATATTTAAAGACAGGAAAAGGCCTCTTTGTCTCATCGAAAGGGATGCATCGTCTACTTCAGACATGACTTTGATGCATAGAATATGTATATACATATATATATTTATATTAGTGAGAATGAGTATAAATATATATGTTCATGGTTCTTTATTTTTTACAAGAAAAAGAGCCCCTAAATGAGAGAGTCATTCAAAGACAGACACTGCAATTATTATTATTATTATTAATAATAATGATTATGAATGTGTTTGTACGTATAAAGGACTTGATGCATGCTAGGAGCTTTCAAAAAAAGAAAGAAAGAACTATGCAACACTTGGTAACAAAAGTAGAGTAGTAGTTGTAGTTGTAGTAGAAAGAAGGAAAAGTAAAAAAATAAAAATAAAAACTTTCACCAATAAGTTCAATTAAATTCAATTATCTACATACATACATATATATTTATGTATTTATATACATAAATAGGATTCTATTTTTAGAGGATAGAAATATTATACTACTTGTGGGTATGGAAGGAACAGATGGAGAATGGCCTCCCGTCTTTTGATTGCAAATGATACAAAGATAACATCATCCTTAATTACTATCATGGCTTTTAAGTTGTTTCTTTTGTGTTCTCTCTCTCTCTCTCTCTCTCTCTGTCTATACCCAAAATAATAATAATAATGATACTATGAGATATTAAAAGTTCTATTTAAACGTTCATCAAAAATGTAGACGCAATAATTTCATGTACATATAATATGAACTCGACATTTATAATTCAAAAGCAAACAAGAAATAATAAATATGATTGTTGTAATTGGATCTCCAAATCCCTTTTCCATCACTAGCTGGAATGACATGCAGCATTCACGCTCAAATACTGTACTTACACACATATATATATATATATATATATATATACATTGTATCTACAAAGATACTATACAAAAGAAAGAAAATGCAAGACGAGGATTTTCTCCTTCGTCCCTTTCTTATGAGTGTTTTTATTATTATTATTATTATTATTATTTTACCTACCTATGTATGTATGTATGTATGCAACTACAACATACCCACCACCACCACCCCCAGGGGTAATGACCTCAAACTATTACTATAAAAATAATAATATGTATGTTATTATTATTATTATTTCTCTTCCCTTAACAGTAAAAAAAAGGACGATAAAATCATGACGTTAGCAACACACAGAACCTACACATGTATGTATGTACATATTAAAGTGTTAAGAAAAAGATATTATTTTGTGACCAGTCAGGTATGTATGTATGTATGTACAAACTATGCATTTTTTTTCTTCCATGTAATCGAAATAATAACACTCATAAAAAGAAAAATCCTTTTTTTTCTTTTTGAATATTTTTAAAATATATAAATTCATTTTTTTCTCCCTTTTTGAGTGCATATATTATATATATATATATATATATATATATATATATATATATATATATATATATATATATATATACACTGAACTCATAATATGTAGGGACCACCTTGGAGCAGAAAAATACTTCCAGACATGTGGTGAAGGAGTTATGCATTATTTTTTATTCAAAGTACATAATAGTTGCCCTTGTATTTAGAAAGGGTCACTTCTTGACTAGAGTGTTTCTCCCCCCCCCCCTCCCCCTAGTTGCACTGAGTTCCGTTACTTACATAGTTATAAATTACGATCAATGCCCGAAAGACGGGGTCAATCTCTTTTTAGATTCACAAGGTACCTACGTTTCTACTACCAACTTTTTAATTAAATTGTATGTACATTTCATTAAAGGAAGTGAAAAATCATTTAAAAGCTTACATATCATTTCATGGAAAATTCAAGGGATAGCTATTGATTTTTAAAGAGTGTGACTCTTCCAAATAGAATGAGTAATTATTTTTTTATATATGTATAAGCTGTCAAACTCTTATCTCTTGCTCCCTTTGATCCTGTTCTAAACGTGGATTTATAAATCTGTGAATAGTTCTACTACGTATGCATTAAAAAAAAAAGACTCAACTTTGGGCTGAGTGATGATATCCGCTATTGACTGACAGATTTCGGGCCTTTGTATCAGCTCTTATTTTAGAAAAGGGTCAAGGAAGCACGTAGTGTAAATTAATACTTTTAATACGTGTAAAATGACAATTTTTGACTTCATTTTCGTTTTCTACACTTTACAAGACCCGAATCCCCATTCTACCAAAGGGCTTCAATAGAATAAAATTCGTTAAAATGGACTATTTGTAGATATTATGTGATCTAACCCATAAATAAATATATATAGGAATATATGTACATAAATCTCCCAATGAGAAATTGATTTCACGTTGTTTTTATATTGATTGGAGCCGTGTAACGTTTTGAAACACACTATGGCTCACATGTAAAGAAATTCATTGACTCACTGACTCAGCAATTATTATTATTATTATCTAAAAAGCTATGAATAATAATGAGTATATTTTTATTTTACTTTCAAAATATGATGACTTCCACAAACTCAGAGTTGTTGATAAAGAGACAGTGGACCTACCAACAGGATATTTGTGTAAGTATGCTTGGAGTAATAATGGAAATTTAAACCCTTGTCCATGGATAATAGAAATTTTCTCCTCTAAATTCTTTCATGTTTTTTTTTTCATCTTCTTCAAAAGAAAAGGATGTTGTAGGGAAAAAAGAAGAAGAAGAAGAAAAAGGAGTCTAACCTCAAGAGTTCCAAGGCAGACACCTGTGTGAAGTCCATAAATCTTACAATATAAATAAATCAAATAGTTTTGTTTTATAATCTTTTGTTATAATAAAAAGAATTTGTCTAAAACGTTGTTCAGCTTCAAAGGGAATGTAGATAGATAGATAGGTAGATACAGGGATAGAAAAAAAAGATGAAGGAATTATTATATTGACGGTCCACGTGTTCTAAGGAAGAACAATGATGTTCAAAGGACGCGGAGCAGTAGCATATATGTAGATACATATGTATGTTATATGCATATATTGTCCATGATAATAAAGATGTAATCAGACTTTTGTACGCCTCACTTTTGTATAGTCAGATGTTGGAATGCAGTTTTTAGGGCCTGCCAAGAGCCTTGAATGGCTCTACATAGTACGTACATTCCTTCTTTATGTACGAGTTACAAAAATACCATCAAATAATGGGTTTTAGCTCCTAGAAACATGCATCTCCTACTATCCACCTCTTGAGATCAAAGAAAAAGATGAAGACTATATTCAAGGATCGAAATCATGATCATCATATAACAGGCCAGGATTTCTATTTGGAGGGTAGAAGAAACTGGTTTGGAAATATCCGGTTTAAATCTAAGTAACAACGCAAAATTACATGCCATATATAAATAATAGGTGAACATATATGTATGTATTTTAAGGGACAAAAGAAAATATTTGATCCTGTCATCTGTACAATAGGGAATCAATATACGATATTAAGGAAGAAAAAAGTAGTATTAATATTGTAAATACAAAATTCTGACGATGATATGAAAGTTAAATTTTAATATAGCGAAATTTCGTTCTAAATCTAAATGTGTGTGTGTGAATTAATGTCAATACAGTATCTAAATCTGTCAACCAGAGCTGTTTATGAGTCATTTTTTTACAAGCTGAAGTAAAATCTGAAGTTGCAGTTGAACGAAACTAAAGTGGAACGGAATTCCGAATCCCTAGCAACTCTATATAATTTAGTCAGTCATCATAAAAATATACTAAGACTCTATGAAAAATAAACATAAAAAGATATATGACACGTCACTAATGGTGAACATCATTTTGAATTAAAGGATGTCAGTTAGTATGAAGCCACCAGTCCAAGTAAGAAGTACCAGTCCTTTCCAGCTCAGCTTTTCTCTATTTAAATTCATTCCTCTCATTACAGGGTATAGAGCAAAATTGCCAGTGTATAATACATTGATTCTAAGGAATCACTTTGATGGAATATGTATAGAATAATTTTTAATCCACTCTAAATTGTAAGTCAACTTGAATATTGACATCGATAGTTTAGTTTGAATTCAAAGGATTGTATGTTTCATCCTCATTCTGGACTTTGAACGTAGTTTATGATTAAATTTGTATTTTATATTTCAATGGAAAAATCCATATCGCTATATAAATAATAAACGACTGCGACTCTTTAATTATTCTGGATTGTTCGTTGATCCATCAACCATGGAGTATCACGATAAACAGTACAATAAATATATGTACAGAGTGTTTTCTCTGACGTCAAAGATTGCAGTTGACAGAGAGGAGTATAAAGTTTAAATTCATAAAAAGATAACTTCATAACCTTTAGGAGTGAAAAAAGACAGGTCTGTATTTAATACACGTTGATGCCAATGTAAATCAAATTAATAGCTACGTACAAGACATCCTTATGAAATGGCTAGATTTTTACAATTAATTTTGTTTTGAATCAATTTGAAATTTGATAATTTGTTGAAAGATATCTGATCCTTGCAAAAGAGAGAGTAAGATATTTTAGTTAGACGGGAAAGTAGGGGTCTTTACAGGATTTCTGTATTGGGGAGGGGGGGGGGGGGTAGCTGAGGTCCTTTCATTTGTAATATTCCCATTGTATTATTCAATGCACAGCAGTGCATAATCCACTATTTTCCTCAATCCTAAGGAAACCAGGGGATTTTTGTTTCTGTTTTCCCTCCAATATGGCCGACTTCCAGCATCATGACGTCACGTGAAAACGCTCTATATGTATACTTATATATATATATATATATTATGAATTGTTCATAAAATTTTCTGCATCATGCTTGGGAGTCATGAATGGGTAATGGATGGATGGTGCAAGAAGTATGTGTACAAGAACTAGGGGTTTCCTAAGTTGCATATTTATGTAAGAACAAAAGAGCATTTAAAGACTGACTAATACTTTGTGAGATTTGTTGCTATGCTTATTATAGGTCGATGATCCTTACTACTCCTAAGTTCTTTAATTGAGTAAACTGAAGGAGAGTGAGTGAGAGAGTGAGTGAGAAAGGGGAAAGAACGTCATAATTCATGCCTTTGAATAATTATTATGAGAATGTTGATGGAACACACACTGTGTATCTATTCTTTCGCATACTTAAGTAGGAAAAACCAATGAGACGATGAGGATCCCTTGAGTTCATAGATAGTTAAACATCCACGTTATGCATTCATAATTCTGAGAACATAAAGACTATGTAGTTTGGCTCTGAATGATATAACATCCCCATATTATATAATTATAGCGTGAATCCATCATTGAAAATCAAAAGTAAAAACGAGGAGGAGCAGCTCAAAAAAAAAAAAAAAAAGAGAGAAACCAGTTATGGAATAATCAAAATGACTTTGTACAAACTAAAAGAATGTAGGCATTTATATAATATGTACATGGAAGACGAATCGAATGTATGTATGTCTATGTACTAACATAGTAGTTGACTACATTAATAATATAATATGACTTTTAATGAAATAACAAATACATACACACACGAGAAAAAAACTATGTGTATGGGAAGTAACAACGCATCTATACATAGTTATGTACAAATACAAGTTCGATGAACTTTCCCCCCCCCCTCTTCTTCTTCTTCTTTTTTTTCTTCCTACACAACAACAGCAGGAGCAGCAGTAGTGTGGCATAGAAAAAGAAAGGGAAGTTTTTTGTACTATTGAATTGAAGGAGACGAGCAACGTAGGGAAAAATGTACGTAGAATATTATATATATATATATGTATTATACAAATATTTCAAGAAAAAAAAATTAATACACATTTTCTTTTTGGTATCACAAAGGTCCATAATATGTATTATTATTAAATGTGTTGATAGATTTCGTGACTGCTCATAAAGGACAATATAGAAAACGTCAGTCAATAATCACCTGCGCAGATCCTCCTTCAATCCCGTTCAAACAGTTGGTAAATGGGATTTCAATTGACCATCATCATCATCCAACATCTTCTCCTCCTCCTTTGTACCACCTGCTAGGCCCCCTTCTGGTCCTAGGAGGAATAATTACTAGTACGAAGGGTATCTGGCATCGAGGATTAATAAACGTATATGCACTTGTATAATATATTGCCTTGTCATGAGTATGAGCAGAGTTTCTTTCCTGGTATCCCGTTCTTTCGGGATTTCTCGGAGATCTACAAACAAAGAAAAAATTCGGAAAATATGCCATTTAATTAAAAATTTCAGTAGGATGATGGCAGCTTCCATTATGCAATCAATTAATATGAACATTTATTGATGATTCACTTGAGATGCAGTTTCTAAACGATTTATTCTAGGCATGCATCTACACAAAAATAATGCCCCACGAAGCACCGAAATATTTCAAATTCTTGATGACGTTTTTTTTTCTAATTTCCATTAGCGTTTTTGTGACTTAATTTATGTTTCTGGAGTAGTATGAGGTGTCTACTATTTCCAAATGGATCTTACGTATTAATACCTAGATGCTTTATAAGTATGCATATACTTATGTATTTGAGCAAGTATTTATGATAACTGTTGTAATTAAACATCGACCTATAATTAGTGGTTCTTCTTATGCCAAATACCTTTCCAATAAATGTAATTGTTTTCTTTAACAAATGCTTGAGTATGACGTAAAGCTAATGGATTCCTCCTATAATAATTGTACAATCAGTTACTTAAAAGTTCACAGTTATTTAATATCCAATCCCAGATTTACCCGGGATCTTGCTGAAAGAAATTTTCCCAGAAAACAAGAAACTTACATAATAACGACATGAATGGGTAGAAATGGCGGATCTAACAACAAGTTATTTTTATTTTTTAAGCATAATAAGCTTTAATTTCTATGCAAACTGGGTACTTTAAAATCCTACTTCGGTAGTTTTTCATTAGCTTAAATTCGTTGGATGTTTTATTTAATAAAAATTCTTTTATTTATTTTTGAAATAACGACGACTTAAGACGGAAATTTCAATCTTTTATTTCCATATAACATATATATATTTATATATATATGAATACTCTATTTCCTGCTTAAACACATTTTTTAAAGCCATACACACATACATGTTATATATACTACTTAGGTATCAGCATCCATCACAAAAACCTCAATCATTAATTGAATGTTAGTTTAGTAATTGTATAGTTGCTGATCGTATTTTGTGTTATGTCTATTTTTACACTTTAAGCAACATATGTCTAAAAGACAGATTTTTCAAAAAAAAAAAAAAAAAAAAAAAAAAAAAAAAGATTATACAAAATAGTGAGACATTTAATTCCTTTGAGAGTCTGCGAGTTTTTTTGTTTTTAACGTATTTTAAATTTAATTATATCCATGACTAAATATTTATCAAATTCCTATAGTAGTCTATCCTATTCTTCAAATTAAAAAACAAAACAACAAGCAAACATCACAAAGTGAGCAAGTCTCTAAACTCCGTCCTTGTATTTGGAAGCATTCGTAGAATGTTATTTCACTCCTTCTATTTTATTGATTTGCACATAATTAATAGAAATTCATTAATGTTGAAAGATGTCACAAACAAGAATTAATGAGTTGATGACTTTTTTTTTTTTTTTTTTAGATTTAATCAAGATATGAGGTATTTAGAGAAAGAGAGAAAGAGAAAGAGAGGGAGGAAGGGAAAACGAGAGTTTACCTACAAACCTATGAAGATGCATAGTTTATCCAAAAGAGAAATAATACGTTTATTTTTATTATTAAGACATTAATTATGTTATGAGAAGACTTTTTAATCTAAAAATAATAAAAAAGGATTTAAAAAAATGTGATTGGAAAGGATCTACCCATTTATTTGAAGGTATTGAGTTTTTTTAATATTATAAAGTAACGTTTTTATACATATGTTATTATTTAGTCTGAATGACGTGTATCAATTGACGTTTTTTTTGACGTATATGTAGTGTTGGCTGTAATTTGTACTCGAAGAAGCAATCAAAAAATAGATAAAACCATTTGAAATGACAAATTTAAGGTGATAATGATACTTTACAATGATGTGATTTCTTATTATTGTAAAAAAAATGGAAATTCCTAATTGATAAGTAATATGTGGCACATTGGAAAATTCATGGGCTCCTAGTTCCATCATCCACTCCTAAAAACACTTGAATAAAACAACTACCTAATAGAAACATCAGTTAAATAACTACATAGTATGAGTCTGTAAAAATTGTCTAATCCAATGAACACTGAGTATGGCCTTTTAGGAATGAGGACCTGATTTAAACAGATCCTTCCTTATGAGTTTCAAAATAATGAAGGACCTTCAGGGCTTTTTCTTTATATATATATATAAGTAAATATGAATGTGCACATACATACATACATACATCAGTAAGTAAGTTTTTATAGCACTTGAGAAAATGAATGAAATATCTATGAGAGATAAAATTCCTATATAAAAAATATTTGCAGTCTAAGATTATTTTTATGAGATTTTCTTTTCTTAACCGCCAATTTGAAGGGGAGGTTGGGAGGGGAATGTGTGTACATATATTCATCCTTATCCTTGCATTTTTTTTATTACCCATTATCAAAGCTGTAATCATATATATATATATATATGTATATGTACCTAGCAGATTTTACAACTATGTATGTATGTATGATTTTATTCCATCGAAAATGAATGAATGAATATATAGTATGTAGATATTTATTCTACATCCTGATGCCTTCCATTCTATTATAATTATTGGTATTCCTCTTCCTGAATCACTCTTAAGCAATGCACCTCAAAGCCTTTTTAGCTCTCCAACTCCTTAAAAAAATGCATGCATATGGATGCCATGCAAATTTAAATTACATAAGGTCATACTAATCTTTGTTTGCGGTCAAGAAATCCTTCTGAACTCGTCCACGACTGCTATAATTTCCCTTGGACCATTATTGAAGAGACAAAAATGTTGCTCAAAGGTGCCTTTGATCTGGGAGAATTTTTTTCTTGAGAAGCAATCACTGCTTAAACATGACTTGGGTAATGTAGGTAAATCCCTGATTTATCTTTAATTATCTTTTTCCTTTCCCCCTTTCTCGAAGACTTTAACCCCCTGTCGCGGACAGTCATTCACGAGAGAAAAAGAGTGGATAAAGGAAGGGTGAAACCCCTTTACTCTGTGTCCTGTAATCATTTAAACCGATAATTGAGTTTGCTTGTGGACAATTCTTAAGGAAGAGGTCACCCTATGTAGTATATGAAGGCAATAAATCTTTGATGTCAAAGATCCGAATGTACATATAATAATACATTAATACATATGTGTGGACATGCATATAAAAAAACTAAAAAAAAACTAAAGCCCATGCTCTTGAAACCACCTAAAGAAACCGTTAATTCTCCCATCCACCCCACTACTCATGGTTAATGAACTTATGTATTATAATGATGATCTGGTCAATATCATCCCTTGCATATTTTAAATATTTTTAGCAATTTTATCAAATGACGTACATACATAGTTAAGTACATTTATGTATGTATGTTGAGAATAACGCCATTGCTCTTAATTGAGGGTCTGAATATTTGTGGTCCATTAAAATATGTATATAACATTTACGTATAAAAAAATTGAGAGAAATTTGAATAGAACCATTAGTGCTCATATATATATATGTATAAAAATAGATACACGCTTTTTTAATATATATATGTACATTCTTTTATAGCTGGGCCTCATTTTATATTTTCATACGTGGATGGATATTCTGGAATGTTTCCTTCTCTCACTACTTCAAAACATTTTGACAAGGTTTAATTTGATACTATTATCTATATGTATAATATTATTTTTATTTCTCTTCAAAACAAATATGGATTATTAGTGGAAGATATACATATACTCGTATTAAGCGATATCATTTTGTAAAAGTATGCGTTTTAAGGGGGAGGGGGAGTGACTGAACTCCTTAGTTAGACATTCCTTTCCCTCATAATAACTTGTCATTTGGTAAAAAAAGAAAAGGAAAAAAAAAATGATGAAAATTGACTTGAACAAAAAAACTATTTGATAGATTATTAATAGATTTGAAGTCTATGTGTATGTATTTTTCCAAGGAAGGGAGAGAGAGAGAGAGAGAAAGAGGGGGGGAGGGGAGAAGGAAAACGAGGAGGAACCAAAAAATCTAGGAGACACAACTTGCATGTTGACAGTCGCTAGAAATTTAAGAGACTTTTTTTATTTTCTTTCCTCTGTCTTGTATGTGTGTGTGTGTATGTGTTTTTCGTTGTTGTAGTTGTTGTTTTTTGTCATTCTCTCTCTCTCTTTTCCTTTTCTTCATTTGACATTTATCCCATATATATATATTACGACTAAGAAGGAAGAAGAACAAAAATAAATTAGAAAATAAAAGGGTTTGTTCTTCTTCTTCTTCCTCTTCTTGTCTTTTTCATTGTCTCCTTCTTTCACTTTTCTTCTTAAATTTAAATACATAATATATATTACTTCTGCTTCTCTTTCTTGTTGTTGGAATGAAGTCTGTAGTGGTTCTCTCAGAGGATATAATACAATATATGTATAATCTCTCAATCTTTCCTCCCCCCCCCCAAAAAAAAAAGAGAAAAAATGTACAAAATCATTTAAATAATAATTTTGCCAATTCTTTCCAACTATAGATAATTTCAAAGTATTTAATTATGAATATGCTAAGAGTTCAATTAGTTTACACTTTGAAAACCTTTTAAGGAGGGAAAAGAAGTAGAGAAGACAGTTGATAGACATATACTTGTTTTTTTAGAGATAATGTGTTTCTTCAAAAGGCACACATTCTGCTCCTTACTATTCAAATAATATAGTTAATTATATTAGAATCATTTATCCACCCTCCTCAAATGCTCTCATATATATAAATGTAACTATAGGTATATCTCTATAATTATATAATTAGAGAGGCTGACCGAAAAGAGTCAAATCGACAAACAGATTGTATAAAAAACTTTACAGTTATTATATAATAAAGCATAACTTACTCAAGATTGAGGCAGTGGCATAAGGGAGTGTTCTGTTTAATTATTTTTTTTAATGTACTGCTCCTAGAGGGCATCAAAAAACGCAGTCTGCAAATTGTATGATCTATGCTATGGTAGATGCTCTTAAAAAATGGCAAAAGTTGCATTTTTGAGTCGAAATTGGACAATTTTAAAGCTATGGACATTTACATTTTGATTTAAATGTAAAATAAGATTTAATTTGCCTTAAAGAAACAAAAAAAAAGAAAAAAAAATTGACATCAAAAATGTTTTGTATCAAAGAAGCGTTTAAAATAACAGTCATTATGGCATTTTGATAAGATTTTTCTCTTTTGTAAGTATTTTAATCAATAATGAAGAGAGAAACCGCGTTTACTTTGAACTCATCTCAAAGATCTTAAATTTTCAAAGTTAATGTACACTAAAGCCATATTTTGGGTAGATTAAATCCTATGCAACAATTAGCCAACAATATTGAGGGTGCTACTATCTGGGGATGCTATGCAATGGAGCTCGTGAGCAGTTTTAGGGTGGTGTATTGCAGACAAGTGCCCACATATTCTGAAACCCTTTAAATATTGTATTGATGTACCAGGGGTCGTCACTGAGCCAGTATTTTACGTTGGGCCACTGGATAGATGTTCTACGTACATTCTAAATAGTTTACATAACATGAGGCAACACACACGTTTTGAATATGTTATTATTTATTTTTAGTGTAATTGATCGTCTTTAATAAATCTTTTGGCTGAGGAACAATTTCTTTAACATTCATTGAAATCATGGATCTAGTCTTTGACGTGTTTTTTTTTTGTTTTTTTAGTATTCTGAAAATAGAGCCAAAAAGGTTAAACTGACATATAAGCTGACTTTCTCTCTTAAAATGGATTGTAAATGGTGGATAGGAGAAGCGTTATGCATATTCAGCTACAACATTGTTTCAATAAATAAATAATTAATTATATTGATCAAAGAAATAAATAAAATTGAAATGTTAATTCTCTTGGTTACCTCCGTTTAGTTAACATTATCTACGCGGCAGTGTAAATACAAGTATTTGAATCCAAGTTTTTGTATCTTACCTATAAAAAAATATAAAAAATAATGTTATTCAGTAAAGTTGTATTTTAGAATAAATATATATATATTTTTGTGTGTGTGTGTCTTTTTTTCAATGCACTCATATATTACACATATGCATACATAGACAATAAGTGCACTTACAAATATTTTTTTTTTCCCTTCTTCTTCTTCAACATTTTTCATGTCATGACTTTCCATTTGATCAGAATGAAAAACTTGTAGTATCATGATATATGCATGTGGATAATAAAAAATATCCTTTATGTAAGAGAGTGCCTTCTTCTGCATTTCCTCTTGAGAATCGATTTCTATAAAATGCCGTGATTTTTAGCATGAAGGTAGAACAAAACGGATCATTATAAAATATGTTGTTTTTTAGTACATGGAATGGCAGAAAATTGACCCTCCTTACTAATTTTGTACATCATTATCTTTGCTCAATCGTGACTTCAATCTCTTGTTCCCATGCGGAAATTTCATGATTTCCTCTCTTGCCTCAAGCCTACTCCTCCTATGATGACATCAAAAAAAAAATTTTTTTTTTTACATATCCCAACGTAGTAGGTAATCATTGGCATTCGGTGTCATCCATGAAGATAAATAAAATGACAAAAATGTCGTTCCTTGAAGCCATTCAACCATGGAAGAAATCAAGGCATACTGCATTCCATGGCACTACACTTTTACATAAATGAAGGTATCTTTGTCACGCAAAGGAACGCCTTACAATTAAATACATTGTGGGGAGTGGGGGGGGGGGGGATTGGGGAGAGACAGAAAACAACAACATTGCCAAAGAGTCATTTTGGAATGCGTTAAATCCATTTATCTATCCAGAGACTTTGAGGTGGACGCTAATTTCAGCTCTTCATGTATGTAAAATGGTGTAAAATGAACAACCAATAAGAGACACTCTTTCACCAATTTTAATAAAAATGAGAAATAAAAAATTGTACAATCATCCTTTTTCCATTTACATGAGGAAAACAAAAACATGTATATGTATATGTTTATGAACTCAATGTAACAGTTATTAAAATTCACACGTCTGGCTAAAAGTGCATATTCATGTTTGTCTTTAATGCATACAAATTGAAGGAAGTACATAGTAGTTGTTATTTTAAAGACTCTCAAGTCTGTCTTTGCATAGCGGCTGCATAGGTGCTGCTACCCTGTAAAATGTAATTACAAAGAATGACCCATGGGCCTCCTCCTCATCATGGAGCTCCCTGGAATGATCCGTAGAGAGACTACAAAAGTCTCTCAATATGTATATGTATACATATATATGAATGGACTTGTAGTATGTTATTCCCCTCTTTGTTCATGTTGCTTTTTATTTGATGTTGCTTTTTTGTAGGAGTGCCGAGTCTGGATTGACTTTAAATGCAGTATACCCAAAGAACTTTTCTTTCTTTTTTTTTTTTTTGAAAATTTGCCAGAATACACAACTCAAGAGAGAGAGAGAGAGAAAAAAAAAATCTTTAAATCACAGTTTAAACATAATATAATATGTATGTATAATATTTAGCATTTATATTGTTATGACAAGTTATGTATGTACATATATAGACACTATTCAAGAATAGCACTTTGTAATCATCATCATCATCCCATGTCAAGTACTAAAGTGGTAAATGACCAATAAATTCTTTATAGTAAGAATTTTTTGAAATCCATAGTTCTCGCGAAAAAATATATGTATTTAAAAAAATAAATGAGTTGAAATCAAACTCAACATATTGAACAATAAAAAAACAGTGGTTTGATTGAGAAAGAGAGAGAGAGAGAGAGAGCGTGAGCAAGAGAGAGGGGATACCCTCATTAAAAATGTCAAATGAAGGCCTTATCAAATTTTTTGATCTCAGGCCTAGGTATATATACATACATATTTTTGCATAAATATATATATGTTTTGTATATTTGCATTTTCATTATGCAAACAAACAATATGTGCCTATATACTTACTTATATATGTATATGAATATATGTATGTATGTATGTATGTAAACTCAAACAGAGGTGATTGAACCTTCTTCCTCTCTCCACCTCCACCTTCGTCTTCACAACTTAACTTGGTGTTGTTGTATTGTATTTATCATTACTACTACTACAACAACAACAACAACCACCACTATTATTCGTCTCTTTATTTTCACAATAAAAAATAATAATAATAATAATATCAGGTTGTTGTTCACCAGGTAAAATCCTTTAGTTAATTTGTGTGTCAATATATGTACATACATACATATATGATGAACGTTCATCAAACGTGTAAAAAAAGGGGCTCTTAAATGATATTTGATGAGTTATTATTAATTACACCAGGCGCATAATATGTAATTATTTTATAAAGTTATGATATAAACATTTTTTGTTTCTTGGTTTATTTGACGAGATTCCTAGGGATCATCAAGGAAGGCACTCGTTTTGAGAACCACTGCAATAAGGGAACTTAAGGGTTCAAGACTCTAATAAATTCTTATTGCAACGTAGAGCCGTTTATTTCTCCCTTATTCTCATATTTAAAAAACAGGGTTTTAAAGAATCCTTTTTCGTTTACCATGAGAGGAGACATTTGATGAAGGAAAGATCGTAGATGCATTGAGTCCCTTAACGAACTTTATGTCTTTGGAACAATGATTTAGAATGATAACCATACATATATCATGTATATTGTATATCTGTCTGTCTGACTGACTCAAAGGATATCTGCATACGACGAGTACTCATAAAAGATGAAAGGAATCTTCAGTAGCTCAAGAGTTCCATAAAAATACTATGTATAATAAAGGATATATTATATGGTATATCCGTATTCATCAATCCAAAGGCAAAAAAAAGGCGAATTTTCTTTTCTTTCTCTTTAAAAAAAAAAGAAGAAAAAAGTAATATGGTAACTGAGTAGTAGTTATAATTCAAACTCAAATATCTACTAATAAAAAAATATATATATTTTTTGACTTTTTACAACAACAAGTCATTTGGATGGATTGATTTTTCATTTTTTTTTTACAACCTCATAGCAGCAGCAGCAGCTAAAACAACAACAATAATATCAGTGAGGGGCAACCAGTAGCGACACTTATTACAATTCCTTCTCTGTCGGGACAGTTCAATTCCTTTGTATGTATCAAAGAAGGGACATGCAGAGGGAGAGAGAGAGAGAGAGACGGTGAATGATTCATCATAGAATTCACAGATATGTATATTGAACGTAAGAGCTTTTCATTTAAAAAAAAAATAAAAAAATAAATGAAATTGAACAATACTCAGTGTGTCCATTTATGATGATTACGTATAAAAAAACACCATGATTTACAGAGCGCGAAAAGTGTCATAAACACACACACTAGGATACACTCAACAAGAGAAGTGACTATTTCATTAGATTCCAGCATATCCATAGGAAGTCGATCATATGGTGGTTATAACTCTTTTACTCGGGAGCATTAAAAAAAAAAAAGAGTTAAGTTTGTAATAATATATATATCGATAAAGAGGATCCGTAATCCCTTTCATGACAAATATAGGGAAAAACTTTTTTTTAGGTATTGGTTAAAACGTTGCTTTATTCATACGTCAAAGAAGTAAAAAATTGAATTCAATTTTTGGGACTTTACACATTAAAAAGTGGATGCTAATTAATTATGTTTAAATGTTCTGATGAAGAAGAACATATTTATTTTTGAATTTCATTGCATCTTCATTTGAAGATAATCATCTAATTACATCTTGGTAAATTAACAGTGCCATACTAATGGCTATTAACGCTATTGATCGAATATTTTTTATACTTCTATGCAAGTTTATTTCAATCAATTTGACAAAGTATTAATAGGCATACCCTTAATTTATTAAAAAAAATGACAAATTGACAAATTATTATTATTAAGGAATTCAATTTCCAGGATTAAATAAAATTGATGTATGTAGACTATTACTCTTTTGTCAAAACTTGAGACTATTTGTCCTTATGTAGAAAAAGAAACAGAAGATGGGGGGGGGGGGTGAGGTGGAAAGGAGTTTTATTGAAGGCCATAAAACCTTTATTTTTACTTAACTATGTATGTACATATATCCCTCCTAACTTCCCATGTAGTTACCTTTCTCAGCCAAATACCTGATTTGAACGACTCCACTATTCAAAGTACAATAAAACATGGTTCTACATACTTGCATATAATATTATTCTATCGTTATTTATATCATATTTTTTACAGTAAAAAGAAAAGAAAAAAAACTTTTGTATATTTTTAGGTAGCAAATTAATAATAAAAAAAGAAAAGAAGAAAAGACAAATGAATGCTTCAAATATGACGAAAAATGTTTTTTATATAATTATTTTCACAAATTTTTGTTGGAATTAAATTTGATTCTCTCTCCCTTCAATAATTTCTATATTATACATATTTCCAATTTTATATTCAATCAATGAAGCAAAACAAAAAAGCCGTTAGGCTTTAGAAAATAATAATAATAACAATAACAATAATAAAAAATGTTTGTTTGTATTATTTTTGGTCCTGCTGCTGCTGCTGCTGTTCCTACTACTACTAAGACTATTTTTATAAAACGAATTTTTTGATCCTTAAATGTTTTTCTGTTTTTGTATGCAGGGAAAGCTTTTTTTTAAATGTTTTTTTTTTCTGCCTAATTGTTAATGTTTCTGCAGAGACATTGAATACTCAAATAGTTGTATAGTATCTATGAAATTGAATTAATAATAACTAAAGAAACTTTATGTATAATAGAAACTCTCTTGGGCCCCATTCCATGTATGTATGTAGTCAAAAAAACAAAAAATACACACACACACTACTAATTGGTTTTGTTTGATTATTAGGCTTTTATATATATGTTAAAAAAAATGTATATAATTCTTTTTGTATCATCAATTTCTTTCCTCCTTTATTTTCATTAGGAAATATTTTTACGAAAAATATTTCTTATACATTATTAAAAATTAGACTATTCAATGCTTCTTACAAAGTGACCACAAGCTACAAATGCCGAGAGTATTTGTATGCATGTATCTGCCTTCCACATGAATTTCCCAGGACACAAAAAATCCTCGCCATCATAATGAGCTGACCTTTGATAGATATGGATATATTAAGGGAATGGGGAATCACAAGAGTAGTAATAGACACCTTTGTAAGTCATATGTGAGGAAGATATAAATAATTGAATTTATTTAAGAGTATTTCTTGAATGGCAGACAGTGTCATTAAGGTACTATTATGCTAATGTTATTAGTACAAGCGGCAGAATATTCAATCAAGCCCCAAGTATGTATGTAGATTTGTGGTAAAGGACAACTCCTTGACAAATAAGTACTCTTTGAATTGGATGAAATGAGTGTTTGTGTGTGTAGGGTATCATAACTATTTGCTGGATTAAATGTTTTTGCTCCGGAAGTCCTCATGGATCGTAAAAGATCCACCCTCCCCTTAGGAATCTTTTTTCTTTTTTTTTTTCCTTTTTTTTCCTCAGCTCTGAAGAAAAGAAATTTCTTGGCATACAAGTAACAACAGGGAACAAAAAAAAGAAAAACCCGAAATGGTACAGGTGTGTACTCAGGATTCGTTCCAGGGGTAATGCTGAATACGCTCATACATAGGTATATATATATGTCCAATTTTTGGACAATGGAATTTGTCAAATATTCCCTTCTCTAAGCTGTCTCCTAATCTCTCATACTAATACTTTACTGGGAAGATTGATATTATTATTATTATTATTATTATTATTGGTACATATGTTACATTCCTAGCGTGGAATGTCTGCAACACTCAGTGTGAATATTTTGTATCTATCAAAAGGCCTTATTAAAGCATGCAGAATCCTCTTAAATAAATGTGCATTCATGTTTCACAAAAAAAAAAAAAAAGAAGAAGAATATTTTAAAGGGGAGCGCAAAATCCGAACGGATAAAGAATTCAATTTAAATTCAGGGGATCAGGAATTTTTTATTTATTTATAAATTATGTACATGAATGTATGTATAGTCACATATGTACTAGAATATGAATGAATATGATGATGACTTCCCTCTTTAAAAAAAAAAAAAATTGCAAATCATATCATTTCACATAGAAACAGTCTCTATGCGTTTGAAAAAAGTACTAAAAAATAACACAGCATAAATTAGAATATAAAACCAACAGCAGATGCTTAATAGCAGTCTACCCTTCCATCAAAGTACATAACTTATAAAGACATTCATTGTATTTAAATAATAATTAATTAAGGGCAAGAAAATATCCAGATGGAGGAGTTGAGGAGATTTTAGTGAGAGAATATTTTGAAATATTCCTTAAAATAGTAAGATTCTTCAGACATACACAAATATTACATTGACAAAAAAAGCATACAGATGGAATTGATTGAGTGTTTCCGTTTAAATATGTACATACAATGCTAGAATAGCATCAAATATACATGCAGAAAAAAAAAGGCCTGAAGGATCTTTATTTGAATTCAAATTATATACAATAAAAATTCGATTATAAACTTCTTACATATGTTTAATAGAAATTAAGAAGAATATCTATACAAAGTATGCATCGTTTTGTTTTTTCTTTTGCATCCCCAGAGACTTTTCCCAAAACGGAAAAAACAAACAAATCAGTTTATGAAGAATCTATACATATAGTGAGAGTCTTTGAGGAAAACATTAAAAACTCATTAGTAGACTATGAAATCAAAGTACAACTTAAAATTAGGCTCCTCCAGCATCACAGGTCAATAACACATTGATGACTAAACATCGTTTAAAATAAATTATAAAAAAATAGCAAGGAACAGACAAATAAACAAAAAAAAATTTATTGATTTCACTCGGGATCGAACCATCGATCGTTAACATAATGCTAAAAAACCTGTAGGAGATAATGATGACAAATTACAACAGCAGCTTTGTCCTGGAGAGCTAATGATTATTTTATATGTATTAGTTTTTATATCAAATATTACAAATTTTACAACAAAATATTAATTTGTGGTCTACATATTGTTTATTGTACTAAAATTGTCGAGGTTTTATAGACGAAGGAATGCTCTAAAAAACCAAGGATAAAAGGAATTAGCCTACAAAACCTCAACAATTTTATTAATTTGGATAAATTCAACTTCATGAATCAATAGAGCCTTCAATATTTTAGTTTAAAAAGTATTGTTTTTATTTGTTCCATAAAAAAACTAGAGTAACTTTAAAATAATGCGTCATTAAGCGAGTACTTTAGAAGGAAAAAAATGCTGCAAGGTTTGTAGTTCTACTTTGATCCAAAACCAAATTTTATCTATAGTCTCTAAAATAAGGAAACTATATTCGCAAAAACAAAACAAAAAAAACTATTTGTAAACAAAATGTCAAAAACATTTTTAGCAACTAAATACTTTTATAAATAATTTTTGCTAATGTTGAATTTTTTATAATTTTTTCATTTCTTTTGAATGAAAAATGAATCCATTTTTAGACTACAAAAGCAAGATTTTTAAAAGAGTTTGCACCAGAAAAGGAAATAAAACAATGTTCCATTAGTCTACAAGGTTGATCAATGTCATTGAAGTCTGATTTCTAGGGCAAAATGATATTTGAAGACTTAGGAATTTGAGATTGCTTATGAAGACAAAAGTTACAGATAAATGTAAATTTAGGGGGGTTTTTAGTGGGATATTATGACCCTGGTGCCTATTTTAATATTCTTTATTATTGACATTGTTCTATTCAATACTCTATAGCGTACACCAGGATGTCGTTTTAAGATTAGTTTGAAAAAAAAATATATATCTAATTAAAACTATAATTAAAGTCCAGAATGTTCCCTCATTTTTAGAATGGAATATCCAATATTGCAAATATGTTTGTGAGTGCAAAGGCATCATTAATGAGGCAAAGGTTGATTGGTCTTTTGGTTTAGAACATATACATATAAGATGTATTCAGGTGTTTAATTACTAAGTAGTTTTGCAGTCTTACTTCAATATAGATATTGAAGAAAATGAATACATACATAAATGGATTATTATGACAGATAAATTATTATTATTATTATTCTATTAAAGAAGGGATAAAATGGAAGTTTATGTAGATCCTTCTATGAAAAAATTAAATAGTTAAAAAAATTCAATTTCTACCTCTGTTACTAGGTTAAAAGTTTAGGGGTTTGTGTGCCTCTATAGATGTTATATGATGTGTGTTCTTTTTTTTTTTTTTTTTGCTTTTTTTTTGGTTTGCTAAATTTATGGTGCTCTCATTTCATTTATAATTTAATTTTCTTTCCTTTACATATAAGATTTATGGGGAAGGAAAAAAATACAGAATGAGCTTACAAACTCGGTAAATTAATCCTTTGGTTCCGATACTCCTTCGGATCTTATTATCATCATTATCGAATGTACAACTATTATATATATATATATATATATATATATATACATATACATAAAACTCCCCTTTTATTGATTATGAAAAAAAAAAAAAACCTATTGACAATTTTTATTTTGTAATAATTTTTCCAATATTTTTAGTTACAAATTTCCCCTCTGTTCCTTTGTTCCAAGGATTCATAAAATATAATACAATACATATTGCACGGATCATGAGTATAACTATGACAAAATTCGATCATAAAACGCCTGCTAACATTTATTTTCTCACATTTGACATACACCATTACACGCTCCAATCACAAAGGATCCCTAATGACCAATGGCTATAAATTAACTATAAAAAACTAGACTAAGCACCTGTAGAGGAATTCAACAACCCTTTTGCCACATCTTTTTTATTTATTCTCTCTTTCTCTCTCTCTCTCTGTGTTTCTGTTTCTTCCCCTCTACTCTTCTTTAGAGTCACAAGTTCATTGGCTGCTCCTATGAACAAATGTCTAAGAACTAAGAGAAGAGAAAGAAAGAGAGACTTTGAAAAATGCGACTCTCTGAAAATCTCTAGAAACTTTGTTAGCAACACAGGAAAAAGAGAGAAATTTCCTTCTATCAAAAAACTGCTTGCTTATTAAACTAGGTTACAAAAAAGTAAGAAGAAAAACAACAACAACAACAGCATTTAATTAATTTCTCTCCTAAGTATTCAAACAAATACTTTTATTGGCTTCTATATATATATATATACCCAAATATAACCTGGAGTATAAATAGATATTATATACAACTTACAAAATAAAAAAAGGTGTAATATTTGGAGTAAAATTTATTCAAGAGGGAAATCAAGGGATATTTGAGGAGGACTGTACAAGAAAAGTGTGTTTTAAATACCCTAGTACCTAAAATTATAGAACTATTATGGAATGTCTCTTTTCAATGAAAAGGTTTCAAAATGGAGTTTTATTTTTTATAAAATATAAATAATATAATCAAAAATAGACAAAATCCAGAGGACTCTAGAACTACGTCCATAAATGCACAAAAAAGAAGAAGAACAAGAAATAAGTCAATGTTTGTAGATTAAAGGGTTCAGTAAGTAAAAGTGAAATTAAAAGTTCATTATACACATTCCAATAATATCAAAAGTTACAGAAAATAAGAAAGGATTTTAATATATATTATTATCAAGGGCATTGGATCCTACAAAAAAGAGTCATTTAAAAAAGCCACGGAGGAAATGCTGTCAAATTCATTCATAGAAACCTCACCAAGTCCAGGAGAATGAACTCATATTTCATGTACAATAATATATTCATTATATGTAAAGTATTATAAATATAAATAAAGTAAGTATAAAAAAAACCAATTGTTTTTTCTTCTTTTCTTTTCTACTCGTTGGTTGAACAGCTTTCATGCCGTGAATCGTTATTTTTGCTCTTACTAACACGAAAAAAAAAAGGCCCAAAAAAGTATATGTATGTATACCCGTGTGTATATTGCTTTATTGTTATTATTATTATTTTACGATATTTTTTTTTCTTTTACGAGCAAGAGAGCGACTATATGTATATATAACTACATACTGAGCAGCGCTTCATCCAGAAAGTTCATTGCACCGTTTAAAGCTTTCTAACGTGATTTGATGACGTAATACGAATACCAAGGGATCTGTTATGTTGTTAACAAGTCCACGCCACTTTCTTCTTCTTTTTCTTCTTCTTCCACATAATATTAATATTGTTATTTGCTTTTCGTTAAAAGGAGAAAGATGGAAAGAAAAAAATGATGAAATTTATTTAAAATATCGCCAATCTGAATGAAGGCCCTATTTTAATAAGCCTACAGAAAAATCGGAAAATGTCTTTTTCTTTTTCTTTCTTCATAAATCCAAGAGGATTTATCGTTTTATTATAATATTTATATATATATATATTAGATAGATGAGGCAATATTGATCTTTCTAGCAAAAAAAAAAAGAAGGATTTAAATGAAATTTTTATTTAAATTTCGTTAAAAAAACCCTCTACGCGATACAGCTCTTTTAAAAAGGTTTTTTGGGTCTTTTTGGGGGGAGGAGGGAGGGGGGGGGGGTTGATGTACAGTTATTATTTGCACAAATATGTACCTAAATATATAAATATGTACAATAGTCTGGTAGTGAAGGAGAAAAAAAAAAACCAAAAAAAAAAACGAAGTAAAATCGCTTGCCGCGTTTTCTTTTGCTTTTCTCTTCTTCTCCATTCAGACGTATATAAATAAATATATATATATATATATACCCTTTTCATCAAAAGAAAGTTGATGACTGTTACTATGCCCGGCCACTCAAATATATAAATACATACTACATATACTACTATCAAAATGATTTCCAGATATTCCTTCCAACTCAAATTGAATCATAATTTAAAGGATCAATGTGTGATTAGTATAATGAGTATCCTTTCTTCATACGTACTTAGAAGCAAATACCTACTACAGATCTCCTTTGATTTCCTCAACTTTCACCTCTCTATCTATCCCCTTTGAAAAGCCCTATGGGGCCAAATAATACTGATACTAGTAGCAAATTGAGAATGTATTTGATAGATAAATATAAGGAGCATGTCGTATAGACAGCAGACAAAACGATAGCAAAGCAAGATGATTCCAAAGAAAAACGTTCCTTTAGAGCTGCTTTCTATCTCTCTCTCTCCTTAATGGTCAAATTTCTAAGTAGTATACCAATTTGTTGGCAAGGAGAGACGAAGAAGAAGAAGAAGGGAAGGAAGGAAGAAAAAAAATGTACATATACTATCTATCTATGTATGTATAACAAGTCCACAATGACGAGGATGATGAGGTGTCATTGCCCTCAAGGCTCCAGTTGTTTTGTTATTTGTCTATTAGTAATCTATTGGTAGTAGAATAGACAGGGCTTTTTTCCTCTTTTCTTTTCTTCTTCTTAGAAACGTAGAAGAAGGTTCTTTAAAGACCCAGACAGCCTTTTCATTACTTATTATATATGTATATGTATGTATGTATGTACATTGCAGAGTCAGCACTAAAGCAATTTAAAATGATTCTGTACATAGACTCAAAAATGAGTCTGAAAAGCATCTTCTTCAGCTACTAATTAATTATGAGTCATTTATATACATAAATATACGACTAAATTATTCAAATTCATCGCTCAGAGTCACCCCAAAATTCACAATCATATAATTAAAGACAAATAATATGATAAATGATTCTTATTCATATATATATATATTTGAAAGGGGTCTACGTAATAAATCAAATGAAGACTTCTAGACTATAAGATCATCATATCCTTGGATATCTCATCCCATGCCAGATATTTGAAAGTAGGGCCCATAATAGACCTCAAAATATGTCTTTGAAATGAAGATAATTATTTCAAATAGCTTCTCATTTTCCTCATATTTGTTCAAGATTGCTTTTATTTTAAGACACTATTCATAGTTATATATATATATGTGTGGGAGTAGGTGGTGCCGTAGTGAAACTCTTCGTGCATGGAGAAGAGATGAAAGGGGCGTCGTTTATATTATGTACATTGGATGGGTTCCACATTACATATCTACATACATAAATAATTCCTTTATAAATTGCTATTGATTCTATCATCATAATTGAAAGGAACATTTATTTATCCGGTATATGTATGATTGAATGTGGGTACGTAGAGGCAGGAGGAGGCTCCATGCACTTTTTACTCCTTCGTTATCAACATACATACATACATAAATACATTTAAGAACCAATTTTCTCTTTCTTATCACTCAAATCTATGTACATTGTATTTCCTTTCTTCTAGAGACATACATTTATGTATATATATATATATATAGGTATGACTAAAGTACATATATGAAGAAAAGAAAACGTCTCATAGTCATGAAAACACACCCAAAAGCCACAAAACAACAAAAAATCCAGCATGTTTTTTGTATACATTCAAATCCCATTTGAGAGTATAATTGTACATTAATTAATTAATTAATAGTTATATATTTATTATTAATGGCCAGAGAAGAAAAACAATAACCCTATTTATTGATACTCTTGGCAATACATAGAGTATTGATTGGCCACAAAAGCAATACTATGCTTGTAGATATTTATGAGCAAGCAATAAATAGGCATATGATTTGTCTTGTTATCTACAAGTACCTTGTAAATTGTAGAAAAAATAAAAGCACAAATTCCAATTTAAAAAACAAAGAGTAATTTAGAGTAGCGTTGATTCGGATATTGCAATGGATTGAAATTTCATAAGATGGGGTTCTTGGACTCAGATCCACATCCAAGCAAAAGTAAAGTATTTCCATTTAGAGATTGAGTAACTTTCAGTCAGCCCCTGCATTATGAATTTGTACATTTATTTGTACAAATCCTACAAATACGAATAAAAATTCATTCAGAGTGATGTCTTAAAAAACAAATAGTGAATGTCTTCTTCAATTTTTTGATTATTTCTTTTCTCTTTAATGTAGCTTGAGATGGCTCTTCATTCTGTTCACAGAGATCAAAAGATTATTTCACATATTGACGATCCTTTATGGGCCTCCATCCTTTCTAAATATCTAGTCATTAAGAAGTTTTTATAAGTCAAACCGAAATAAGAGCATCAGTATAGAGTGCATAAACACTTGATTTAAAATTTCATAAGACAACATTACACACAATTTGCAACCTGCTCACCCCATATATGGGACAAAAGTTAAAGGATGGTAGAAGGAAAAGTACAAGCTGGGGAAAGGGGTAGGTTATGCATGTCCCTTCTCGTTGTTGTTCCTCATATGAATAAATTGTGTGGTAGACTTGTATATTTTTAGAAAAATAAATAAATATACCACATAGAAGAGAGTTGAGATTTCCTCATGAAAAAGTTCTTCGACGACGACTTTAACTTGGTTATGGAAACCTGTCTATGTTTCAATAAAGAGAAAGGTATTCCCCCCCCCCGTCCTAATCCTTTCTATGTCTAATAACAATAACACTCCTAAAGGGATAATAACAACAATAATAATAATAAGAAGAAGAAGTTGTAGTAGTGGTAGAAGAAGAAGAAGGAATGTAGGTAGATATGTATGTATGTATGTATGTGTACAACCCCTTTCACTTCTTTTTATAAAAGTGTGTATCTCTTCCCCTCACCTTTGAAAAATAAAAGAAAAAAAAAAAACTCATCACAAGAGGAATTACTCTTCCTTCCTATTTCGAATGAACAGCAAAGCATACTTCAAAACCTCTTTGAGTTAAAAAAGTACAAAATAAAAAGAAATGTCGGGAAATGTATTTTTAATTTAATTTTTTTTTTGTTTTCATGTATGTATTATTCGAAAGGTGGGTGAGGGAGAAGAAGGGAAAGAAAGAAAGAAAGAAAGAGAGAGAGAGAGGGGGGAAGGAGGGAGGGAGGGAGGAGAGGGATGGAAAAAATAAAAAAGGAGAGAGGAAAAAATAAAAGGGGTCTAAGAATACATACATATACATATATGTTCAATGTACTTTTGAGTAATAAAGTAATGATGATAAATGAACAAATGTAAAAATAAAAAGATTCATTGGATACAATTTGCTCTTGAAAAATGTGTGTGTTTGTGTTCATTGAATATTATTTATACATGTATATATATAAAATAGTTTATGCATTTATCCATTAACTGGGATTAAAAGACTTATGAAATGGATTAAGAAATTGAGCTTATTAGGAGGAGAAGAGTGTGCAAATAAGGAAACGGAATTCTTCTGCTGTCATTTTCTAAAGATAAGTGCCGATATAATATTTATAGAAATAATGTATATGTACATAGTCCATAGATACTATAGAATAATATTAATATAGATAAAAAAAAAAAAAGCTTTCTAAAAGGTATAAAGAACGAGAGAATTTTTTTTCTTCCTTTATTTGCAAAATTATTGTTATCGCCATTCGAAAAAAAAACAACTATTTTCCTGCTTATTCTCTGATAAATAAATAAAAATAATTAAAATTCCACAAAAGCTAATCAGTTATTGTTTTTTTTTTAAAATAAGTAACTACGTACAATGTAACATCATATATATTTTGTCAAAATTCAATCATTTCCGGTTAAAAACACGTGGCCGTTTTTTAAAGGTACCTAACATCTTTTTTATTTTAATACTTTTAAATATGTTAGCACCAGGGATTCCTCTCATTACGTATATGTACGTAGGAAAAGTAAACCAACAATCATTGGACTCCAAGTGTTTTTGAGATGAAGAACACATCGTACTTCTAAACAAACTCAAACTTGCTTTTATTTAACCAGTACAATGGCGTATCAGAATAAACTCATGGCAAAGATTTTAAAATAAATGTCTGTATCCAAATATTTCAGATTTGAGGGACCCAATAGATTTGACTACCAATGGTCCTTTGGAGCCTTTTATTATAGACAGTACGATATTTTCTTTCAAAACCATTACCAAACAATGGTAAAAACCGTTGGAGAATAATACCGTAATCTCTCTGAAAATGACGTCATACTAATTTTAAAACTCATAGCCCCTTGCTCATCATCAATCTTCTGTATCACTCATAAACAACAATACTTGCGCGACTATGATTTACGTCATCCAACGAAAGTCCGGAAGTATACATACTAGAAAAATAGGGGAGGGATGTCAATACTCTCTTATTTGTCTGATCAATTATTATTGAACGGATAAAAGTTTATTAGTATGAAAATAATTTAAATCTGAGACAAATTAATAAGATACTCCATGTAGAATGTATTTAATCAAATAATCTTTAAAATCCTTTTGGCGAGTTTTTCTACAGTCATTTTTACTATATAGTACCATGCAATGTTTTTAACGGATTATGATTTGTACATGTCACAAGGTTAGACTGATGCAATCTGAGCTATCACACATCTAACAAAAGTTTATTTGGATTTAGTTTCATATTAATACATTTAATTCAGCACAAGGAAATGAGTTGGTGATATGAACTCACTACCATCCTATTGCTTATAAGATATAATATAGACCTTACACTACAAATAAAGAGAAATCTTAGAGAGGCTAAGATCATGTGCAAATCTGCTCTTGGGTGAATTCAGTGCTGCACCAAAACATTCTTATACTCTTCTAGGCTTCTTGTAATACAAGAATCCCTACGAGTAGGCCTACTTCCAAATACTAATACACATCAAAGTTAAAAACATTTCATTTTGAATTAGTCCTTCACGACACCCTTGCAAAAATAAGCAAAAGTATGAAAAAAACAAAAACATACAACTTCATCAATCATCGAGTGCCTCAACAATATCCGTGTAAACGCCTGTAACTATGCCTCCTGCCTCTTCATTCCTTTCTTCAACTGTCAGAACCAGAAACTCTCTTCTAACTTAATCCTCTCTCTTTCTTCATTCCCTCAATTTACACCTCTTGGAATTTGAAAGGACCCCTATGTTTATATGTATGTACTTTATTCTATATAAAATAGGAGCATCAGACGTACATAGTTGCTTCAATTGTAGATTTTATTCTGAAGAGGATAATGTTGTTGTTGTTGTTGTTTTTTTTTTGTGTTTTTTTCAATATTATATATGTATACACAAGTCTGTTTCGATCTTGATAAATTAAGGCACAAAATTAGAGAGAGAGAGAGAGGGAAAAATGAGAAAATGGAATTTTCACATAGAAACTCACTTTTGCTTCAGATCCTTTGTTGCTCGTTTTTTTTATTTTTTATTTTCTGTGAAAACACACACACACACATTGGAAGAAGAGGAGGGGGGGGGAAGAAGAAATATATATATATATATATATATTGGAGTAATGAGTGCGAAAATGTTAAGCAATAATCGATTCATTTCTTAATTATCAGTAAAGCAAAGAAAAAGAAAAGAAAAAAAGAAGCTCGATAATTATAAATGGGTTTTGGGCGGAGGGATTCTACTTATTATTATTGTTTATTTTTTTTATTTTTTCAGTGAAAGAAGAAAGAACAACTGTCTGGGTGTCTATATATTGAATGCACTCATCATTTGTTATTGTTCTACAGAGATATATCATGTATTTAGTTCTGTACAGTGTACAAAAATATAAATTGCCAGCTCCTTTCTCGTTTTTTGCAACATTTCCTTCTAAAAAAAAACAGGCAAAAAGGCCCAAAATCAGTAAGTAGCTAGCTAGCCAATTATTTTCTACT
Source organism: Lepeophtheirus nordmannii (assembly GCA_963680855.1). Lineage (NCBI taxonomy): Eukaryota > Metazoa > Arthropoda > Copepoda > Siphonostomatoida > Caligidae > Lepeophtheirus > Lepeophtheirus nordmannii. The sequence goes on along the minus strand of OY804522.1, from coordinate 22,274,449 downwards.
TTAGAATTATTCTCCACATAGTAGCCACGTACATTCTTCACGTTTGAGAAGCAGTGAATTTGAACTGAAATAATTAATGTTGCTAAGAGCAGAATTTTCATCAATGACCATTATACAAGGATCCATTTGTACTCTCGTTCTATCGATATCTCCCCCATAATGTAATTTATGTAGTAAAATTTTATGTAGAAATGTTTTTGCAATCCATTTGTTGAGAAACACTGGCTTAGAACACAAATAATGGGTATAAAGAAGTGGAAAATCGATAGTTGATAAATACAAAACAAACAAAAGAAGAAAAAAAAACCATCTTTAGCCAGGAATTGCTGATGCTTTGGGGATCAACGTCCATTGGGATGGTCGATTATTTACATAGACTTGCATATTACATATTTGTCAAAAGACAAACCAAACCTTCAATTAACACGCTCCTTCAATTCATACCCGAATTTCTTTTTGTACATATTAAATTCATCCTAAGAGATAAGTAAGTATTGTGTGTCTACGTCTTACTATTCTCACTCAAGCCTTTGTTATATGTCCCAAAGGGCATCATTCTATCCTCTTTTTCTATATATATATGTATACATGTACATTTGAGTTTGAAAAATCCTAAGATACTTATTTAATAAAAGATCTTCGTCAAAAAAAGTGTCAAGAAGGGAAGAAATAATACACACAAAACTAATAAATACATACGTGGGAATGAATCAGCAGATTTTTTCCTTCCCTTGACTAAATACATAAATATTATTTACGTATTATTTTCATGAAGACATCGTCAGCCTTAAGAGCTGATAAGAGAAGAAAACATCTTTGCATGATGGATACCTAGATAGACAATCCCTTTTGTGTTTGAGTCACATTGTATGTATGTACATTTGGAATAAAGGGCATTATGCCTTAGACATTGTAAGGCATACCTCCTTGGTATGCTTTAAGACAATGTAGGATTCAAGAAAATTAATTACGTTCAAATGAATGGGAAATTCTTGTTCTTTGATACAAGCATTTGATAAGCGAAGAAAAAGAATAATAATAATAATTATTATTATAGTAATAATGTAACAATTCTTCTTGTTATTATACTAATTAATGACTATTTGAATATTAAATTTCATTAAATAAAAATAAAAATTGTTAAAAAAAATCATTGATAAGCTAAATAATAAGAAGTGATATATATATAAGGTTAAACAGTAATAATAAGAACAATAATCATAGGATCGGTTAAAAAAATAATAATAATAAAAATCTATACAATCATCATCATTGCCTTGTTGCTAATACCTCCTCTCTTTTGATTCATTCTTCCAACACACGCACATGTAATATTAATACGTTAATAAATAACTCTTTAATATAATATTTATGTATGTAGAAGAGGAAAAGACATTAATATTTCTTTTGGTCTGACGTCACCAATGAATCACTTCTAAATTATTTTATTTTATATATATATTTTTCTCTCCATTCATGGTGAGAAATTGACAAAAAAAAAATTAATTTAAATGTTTTAAATAGTTTTAATTTACTTATTTTTTCTGGTTGTCTAATGAATCACTATTACTAGACATGAGCCAAATCTTGAAATAATGCTGAGGTAAGGAAATAAAAATATACATATATTGGTATCACTACCTTGATAATAATTAACTTATGAGTAGCTCGATTTCCGATTATCAAGAAATCATGGAAAAGCCTTCTCCTACTCTTGGACTTATCACCATTCAAATTCCCTTCAGTCTCCTCACTTCTATTGGTTAGTAAGTATTAATTAAAAGTGCGGATAACAATCAGTGGATAAAATGAAGGAGGAGGTACGAGATAGTGATTGGAGGCATGTTCAAACTAACTTCAACAAAATGATACAAAACTATTATTACTAAAGGTATGTTGCGTTATGCGGCTTATGATTTGCAACTTAAGTTTAATGCTTAGTGTCCTTAATATACAAATGGCGTCATTTTTGTAAAAATCAGTTCCACCCCCACAAACTTAAGAATTGGTCCCACCATCCCTGCTCATGCCGCCTTATTAGTGCTTAGAAGACCGTTGATTGGTTGAACTCCCAATTCCCTCTATTTTTTTTTGCTCTGAGCCAGTCCTATCAATTCATTGAATAATTGTTCAACAATTGAATAAATTTGATACATTACTACTACTTATAGTCATTTTTCCTTACTCTTTTTGAAGGAGAGGGGAAGGTTGAGAGATATATGGATATATATGTGCATACAGTACAATTCACATCGTGATCTCTGCAACATTTATTTTCATTTGTATATATATATATATATATATATATATATATATTACTGTTTCCCTATCCTTTGATTTGAGGGACCTGTCCCTTAAATAAATTGGTTTTTTTTTATACTACGCAAGCAGTCTTGTAATTAGACCTATATATGTATATCCGAGGAGGGACTCTCTCCAAATTCTAAGAGGGATGAAGGGGGGGGGGGGGGGACAATGGAAAAATTAAGGATTATAAAGGATAAGAATCTATACGTATAGACTAGAGGAATGGATCTGAACTATAATATTAATAATACTATAGCAATTCTGCATTTTAAATAGAATATATTTTGAATAATATCTACTTAAATATACATATCCTTTTTTTGAGAGCTGAGCTTTGAGGGCTCAGCTCCTAAATGCCATAGTTATGCCCCTGTACATACATGTTTTGTAGATAATATATTAAGATGCAAGTTATTTAGCTATAATTATGTTCATATGTATGTAGATTCAAAGTATTATTTTAATTGAAATTCAATTCATTGATTCTTGGAAATGAATAGATTTTCTCTTAATCAATTAAGTAGGCAATTTGCATACTTAAATCATGATAATGAGATTGATCTAGGCAATCAAACTGCCAAGAGATGAAAAAAATGCGAAAAGCAATATCAATAATTATTATTTTATTTTGTAGGAATGTACGAAGTTTGCTGCTCCTCATCACAATTAATGAAATACCTAAATTATAATGTTCTTGAAGCATATATTAATAGATAAATATCTTTTGAGAAGGACTGAGGTAACAACGACAACAACCATTGGAATAGCAAGAGCATTCCTTTTTCCCCCTCTCCCTCTACAACATGCATATTTGTCCTGATAAAATAACAACAACAAGAGGGAACCATTTTCTCCTTCTATGTACTTCTCATCTTATCAAGTAGCCTTACGGCTATTTTCTCAAGAGGACCTACCTCACCCATATACACACATACATACATACATGAAGGGAAAGAAAAAACCGTTTTCTTCATCTTGGATTCCCTTCTTCATCATCACGTTATGTCCTGCAGCATCTTCCTCTTAATTATATTTGAGGACTTAATCAGTACTTTTATTAGACTGTTAGTTTGCAAAAATTGATTCATACATAGATACAAATCTACAGAGATGATTTTGTGGATTTCTTACCTAAAAAAAATAATAGAAGAAAAAAAAGAGTTAATATAAATATGAATAATATTTAATGGACAGTACATCGTTTTATCCTAACGCTCAACAACTAAATTTTATAATAAGAATAAATGCTTTTGTTTCTTTTTTATGAAGGGAAATGGTGTATTTGGATGTGGAATAAAAGGACTTTAAACTTTACTGTCCATACAAAACATATCAAGTATATATCAGACTCTAATAATACATATTCAGAATATGTCATTTTACATACATAGTCTAGCTTAATGCATTAGCAATTGCTTTTGTAAGGATCGGATATTTGTATACAAGAATCTTACATTCCTGGTCCCCTATTGGTTTTGAACACATTTAACTATATACATACATAGATCCCATTGCTATGATATTGATTTGATTCAAAATTCATTCACTTTGTTAGCCAATCTCTAGCGTCTATTAAAGAGATCCACAAATGTACAATTTATTAATAATAGAGTCTCTAAAGTAGGTTCAAGTCTGCCTTATTTCAAGAGGGATGATGGAATGGGTTTACCCTTTTGAGACTTTAACCCTCACACACACACATTTGAAACCATTGCTGTCTTTTTTTTTTTTTTTTATCATCTCGAGCATCCTCTTCAGAAGCCATTCTTCTTATTGCTTACACACTATATACAAATGTAGATATAATTGAATAAAGATGATGCTGGGTCCTTGTTTTTTTTGTTTTGTTTTTTTCTATGCTACCCCCCCCCCCCTCAAAACTTGACACATTCCCCTACAGAAGAGATTTTATTATATAAAATTCAATCTTCTTTGAATTTGATTTTGTTAGAAAACAGGAGCCAAAAAAAAATATACTTTTTTTTTCTACAAAGTAGTTTCGTCTTCAACTACTTTTTCTTCCCTCCTCGTCTTCCCCCTTCTTCTTCTTCCCCCTCTTCCCTCCCTCCTCCTTCTACATATTATAAGTAACATAGCACAATACTTTTGATTCTTCCCTCTCTTAAACAAGAAGTACATATAACATAATATATAATGTATAAATATATACATAGATGAGGAATGGAGTTATGTTATATGCTATGTTCCACTACAAACAACTAACTACACCACGTATGTATGTATGTATGTAGCAGTAGCAGCTCCTCACAAATAAATACATTTTATATGTGAGCATATATTTTTAATAAGATATTTCCTGACGAAATTTTCAGTCTATTTTTCCATTTGCATCAAAAGAGATAAATCTAATGGATAGTCGATCAAATCCTTACTCCTGGATAACTTTTCAATTCATACAAGGGCCCATGTATGTTCTCCTTCCAGTTTAAAAATCTTATCTGCTTACTTGCATGGGCACCTGATCAGAGGGACTCCATAGATATAAAAAACATATGTATTTAGAGTCCTTATTTGAAGAAACAGTTGAATCCATGGCAGCTGACGAAAGAAAAAAAATAACCCTATAGACCGTAAACATTCAAATTGTTGTAGCAATGGGCCTCTATTTTGTCAGCTGACACGGCTTAAAAAATGGGTGCCCTCTCATTCATTGATTCTTCTATGATTTAACGGAGCTAACTCTCTATATACTTTTTTCATTGTCCAAGGATACCATAGCATGCTCAATCTATGTATACATAGCTACCAGTTGTTTGTGTCAAATTTTACCTTTTGGATTTTGAATGAGCAGAGAAATAATTGCAGAACGTTTTGTTTGTCTCTCTCCCAAGATTGACCGACCCCCTCTACTTTTTGAACAACAAAAATAAATAAAAGTTGCGTGAGTATAGTGTCATAAATATCCCCTCCTTATGAACTGGTTAGTTCATAACCATGCCTTGAGTGATGGATAAAATGAGATTCCTCCTCCACTTATTCCACTTAGGGGTTACAATATATTATTTACCTAGGTAGCTAGGTAGGTAGTCACCATACTTACATAGTTGTCAATCTATTTACATATTACATATTGTGTTGTAGTTCCATACATGTTACAAGTGTGTTTATAATCAATGTAGGCAGAGTTAGATTTACAGGAAATGATGGCGTTTTTCATTGTATGTGTATGTGTTTATGTATATTATTATTATTATTATTATTTATTTATTCTGGAAAAAGAGTGTTGTTGTGCTTTGTTTAAGTTGTTTTTTTGATAGTCACACAAGCATACGCATATATATATATAGATATATAGTTTCTTTAGATAAGAAACTCCTCATGAATTTTTTACTTTCATTTCAATTTGAGTTTATCAAATCATACAACGTAAATTATTATTATTATTTGTTTTTAAAGAAGGGACAATCAATAATAAAAATGTTATTATTATTTAGGTAAATATTTGAATCGGAATGTCTTCCATACTCTCACGCAACCTTTGAGCTCCAAGTGACAATCTTCTTCAACAATTTATGCTTTTCGTATTACTTTTACTGAGGTGTTTAATTAAAAGGATATCATTTACATATAATATAAGTTTATTTTGATTTATTTTTACTTATTTACTTCAAGTACATTTTTTATAAATAGTTATCATATGGATGGATATCTATAGCAGTCTGAGACTTATGTATAAGTATGTTTGTATAAATCATAACTTTTTTTTTTTTTGCAAGTTGTTTTTTTTATTTTTTTTGCTATTACTAACAGAAGTGTCTGTTTCCATGCGTGCGAAGCTGAATTAAAAATTTAAGAGAAACATTCACTACATAGAAGCAAAAAAAAAAAAAAAAAAATCGATCGAAGCGCATATATTACCTCATAATAATAATTAATATAATCATTTTATGGGTCCATAATAATCCCCCCCCCCTCCCCACTTTCTCTCACTCCCTCTTCCAACACCCACTCCTCCGCCCCTCCACCTCTCCTCTACATATGAAAAACTATAGCCCAAATACTTACTTAATATCAAAGCAATTTTCTTTTATGATTTAATGAATAGAAATAATATTTTATGAAATCTAATGGGCAAAAAATAAAATTTATATATCTTTATATACATATATATTTCAGACTATCACCATGAAGTTAGTTAAATAATAATAATAATAATAAAAAGTTCATTAGCCCCCTCTTTTTAATACATTCATAAATAGATAAGTAAGTATACATACTCGGAAGATTTGTCACTTTGTCACGCAACCTTATAGAATGGTTATGGAAGCTTCTATGTTTGAGGATCGTAATAATATCATCAAAGTGGATAGAAAGGTTATTTTTCTAGGAGGGGGAGAGGGGGGGGGGGTTAGTAAAACGAGAAATAGTAGTAGCTCTATAATAAAATAGTTATTTTTTCCTCCCTATATGTTTTTAATGTAGTGTGTTCCTAGATATACTTGACTCAGAGAAAGAGAGAATATATAGAGTATGTTATGTAAAAACTGTTTAGTATTGAATTTGTTTTTCCCTATGAATAGCGTATAAGGGGAGTATTTTTATTTTTATTATTTTTTGCCTGCACACATTGACTTTATACTGATGTACAATATATATATATATATACTATATATAAGTATGTATACTCATATGAAATTATAATTAAAATAATTAATGTATCATAAATTCACATAGGAGTTTCAATTGTATGGATTGATGGATATACTCTCTACAAGAGCTTTTCCACCATCAATATGGGCTATTTAAAAAAACAAAAAACAGATGCAGATTCTGTAGCTAGAATACTTTGTTTGTTTGTGTATTTAACAATTTGGAGAATTTTAATGACTTTATTTAGAAAATAAAAGGTAATTTAATAAATTATATGGCCACTTTTCACATTTCATAAACCTATTTATATATATATATATATATATTTGCAAATAAATGGCATGCAATGCAGAAAACAAATTGCTTTAGAAACAGCCCATAATCTGTACAAGTCTAGCTGGATCATATCCCCTCCTCCTCTCCAATTGAAGAGCCCCTTTAAAAACAAAAGCCTTTTATATCTAAAGCTTATATTTAAAAACAATTAGAATCAATGAAAATGATTCTAAGGAGTCCCAAATACATGAGGGTAACCTGTTATCATGTTTTGAGGCTATAAATCTATATATATAAATATATATATATACAGAATCAAGAGCAATAAAGAAAGAGAAAGAGACTGCATTGTTTGATGCATTTCCTCTTCTATGTATTGCCAATGAAAACACTCAAATACTTACACATGCAGACAGACAGACAAAAGTAGTATCAAGTATTATGACGTTTTGTCTGTCTGTCTTCTCTTGCAGTATCGAATGTAAATATTATGTTTGATATTGGTTGTTGATTCATCATCAGCATTGAATTCATTATTATTATTGAAAAGTGTCTTGGGGAGTGTTGAAATGTATATAGGGTGCAGAGTCCTCCTCCTCCTATGGCCTCAAAGGAACTCTTGCATAAATAAATATTCATCATATGTCTTGATAGATATTATAATTTATGTACATATAATGAAATCGTATTTGTATTATCTTTTGTTACGAGATTAAATAGAGTTGCTTTGTTTTTTATAGTCAACAAAAAATAACGACGAAACAATTGACTCAAGGTAACAGTCATAAAAGGAACTAATAAAACTATTTACGATCAAGACATTGCATGGAATTTGCAATATTTACACAAATAGAAATAAGAATTGCATTTACTGCAGTTTTAATTTCTTTTTCCTTATATAAGTATGTATGTACTTATTATACGTATAAATATATATATATATATATTCTTTCCCTCTTTAGAAAGCAGTAGCAGCAGCCGTAAGAGAGAGAGAGAGAAAAGAGAAGCATTTCAAACTTTTTCTACAGAGACACAACACTAAATTTCATGAGAGTTATGAAAAAGAAAAGAGAAGGGAAAAAAAAGGAGAAGAAAAAGGGGGAACGAACGGGCCATTATAAATTTATTGGCAGTTTGTCCTCTTCTTTGGGCGTGCGTGTCTACTATGTCTGTTTACAAAAAAAGCGTAGGAGGGGGGGGGGGAATATTTTTCCTTCTCCTTCTTTACTCTCCGCGTAGAGCCTATAAGTCAATGAACGATAGAAGAAGAAGAAAAAGAAAGAAAAGGAAAGATATTCCCCTTTTTCTTTTTCTTTTTTTCAGCGTATCACCGAAAAAATTCTTCTTTTTTTTTTTGACGAATTTCTTATTTATTTTTAATAATAATAAACTTAATAATCATAACACACGACGTCGAGCATTTATATGACTACAAAATGTATAGTTAGTTTCTTAGATTTATAAATGAATATTCTTAATAAATAAATGAATAACTGATTCTGCTTTTATTTACATATGTTTGAGAGACAAAAAGGCCTATTAATTTTATGTCGTATAAAAGAGAGAGGGATACTTTCATGAGAAAAAATATGAAATCAAATTTTTGGATAAAAAAATAAGGGATCGTTGAACAGAAATAAACGGATCGTTGACCTTTTTTATGTAGTATTATACTTCAAGGCATAGAAGGGAAGGAGGAAAAAGGAGGAAAAGAATAAAAAGAAGAAGAAGAAGAAGCTCTGTGAAAGCAGCAATGTAAGAGCACAATGAACTTCGTTCTATACTTCTTTTTTTTTAATCATCAAACAAACAAGTAAAGGCTCCTTGGAATGCAGAAACAACAAGAAGAAGAAGAAGAAAAGAAGAAAAATCATCCAATTTCTCGTAAAAACAATTTTCTTTTAAATCCTGGTTTGAGTGATTTTCCGTACTTTACTACAAAAAATGCATTTTAATCAAACGTAAGACGACGAAGAAGAAAAAAAAAGCACACAGAACAATAATAAAAAAAGGGAACTGCAACATGTTGTTGTTGATGCCCCGATAGTCCGTTACAATGCAAGCATGCAAAATGAGTCAAGAGATGTAGGAAACACGTCCACATCACTCTTTGGATGGGAAGTAAAAGGCTCTATGTACTAGTAATAATAAAAAAAAATAACTGTGAATGGAATTAAAGATGAGAGAAGTGAAATTGCAGAGAGTAAATACTTAAATAAATAAGTATTCATTCAAGCAAATTAAAAAATGAAAATAACGGACATGAGTTGCTCTTCTTCAATTTGGAAACTCATAGATACAATATAATGAACTAAATATGTACATAACATGTATGCATTGGTCTATGGACTCAAAAACCCAGAAAATGGATTTGTCTTTTGCATCTTCTTCTTTTTAACAGCAATACTTCTACAGGCTCTTACTTAGTTGTTAATAAATTCATAAATATTATTATTATTAATAATAATAATAATATTTATTATTTTTAGTAAAAAAAAAAGAAAAAGAAAAAAAAAACGAGATAACAACATGAAGAATTGCGTCATTATTCAGGGCAATAACCCATAAACATACAACATATTCGTCAACTTCAACATCTACTGTTACTTCGTAATATTTTTATAATACACACACACACACACACATAGTTACAGTCCTTGATAAGGGAATCTTGAGAAGGAAGGGAAGGGAATGCTGAAATTCATGTTAAAAAAAATACGAAAAAATGTTTTAGATTCTTGTAAATTTAAAAGGAATTTCATCTAAGAAAGCACCCGTCTTTTTTTTTTTTTGAATGAGAATGTCTCTGTCTCTCTCTCTCTTTCTTTTCAAACAACCCTCATTCCTTCCCCCCTCACACTTTTAAGTCAGTTTTATATGCATACTTATATATATGTATGTATATATATATATATATATATATCATTTTGTAGAAACGGACACTGACTTGAAATAAAGGGAGAAATACATATAGTATAAATAAAGTAGTAAATAAATCCGGGGTAAAAATGAAATTCAGGTTTCTCTCTCTCTCTCTCTCTCTCTCTCTCTCTTTCTATAGCAGAGCATCACACACAAATATAAATAAATAAATAAATATGAGTACATTCATATAGGGAATGAAGTATGAATGTATGCTTGTTTGTACTATGCAATAACAAGCTATGTAAGTAAGTAAGTAAGTAAGACTGTAATGACAACATACGAATAACTGCACAGTTGTAAATGACTGTGTCGTCGCGTAGTGTGTACATAGTTTGTAAACAAAGGTCAATGAACTGACCTTTAATTGATCCTGGAGCAGACATCCCGGATGATGAAGAGGACTTGCTTGTCAGAGGACCCACAACAATACTATTCCCCACTTGTCCCACGGAGCCACCACCATGATGATCAGCTGCTTCCACTTTGAGAGGTGTATTTGCAACAGCTGCTGCCCACATGCCTAGCATGGAGGGTGAAGAAGAGGAGGAGTTGGAATTGGTCGTGTTGGTGAGGGGACCGGTGGAGCCAGAGCCTATGGCTCCACCTGTTGGAACTTGAGGTGTATGAGAAACGCCTGTTCCGGGGTGGTGATCATCATCACACTTTAAATCCGAATTGGATGGAAGACGATAGCCTGATATCCAATCCATGGAGGACAAATTCGTATAGTATTTTTGATTTTGCATCGACGAGAACGACGAAAAATAAAAACTTGGCTGTTTTTTCTTTGTTGTTGTTGTTCTGATACTTCTTCTAATTAGTGTGTTATGACTGTTATCAATGTTAATAATATTGTCGAAATCCTTTTTTTTTTCTTTTTTTTTCGCAATGAGATTTCTTGATTTGTTTTATTTTTTTTTTCAAAAAAAATAAAGAGATGAATGAATGAATGAATGAACTTTCACAAATAATTTCTTCTTCTACATCACACTAAGTAATAAATGAATTAATTATTTTGATAATCATCATTTTGACTATGGTTTTTTCCGACTAAGTTGGGGAGAGACTCAAGTTATCACGGGGATCACTTCACTTGTTATGTATGTAGGTATGTATTAATTTATTTATTTTAATTCGTTTCTTTGACGAATTTGATGTTTAAACATTTTCTATCTATGCATGTAAGTATGAATGTATATCTATGGTTGACTCTCAAATCACTTCTCTGGTACAACTATCTAGTAGTAATAGCAGCAGTACTATCGTAATATATAAATAAATAAATATTTTCTAAGCTGGGAAAGGATGAGAAGGCCAGAGAAGCAGGGTGTGATGATGGCTTTTTAGAGTCTGATTCAGGGTTCATCACAGACTAGATCCTTGTGTGACATATTGAGTCATGAGTGAAGGAAAAAAGGAGAATATCAACAATAACAACAACGACAGATTTTGAACCTCTCTGTGATGATGATCACGTCTTCAAAGAACATATATATACAGACTGAATTAGATATAAGAAAAAAATTATATTTAATGTTTTCCAAAAAAAAAAAAAAAAAAAAAACAATCGGGAGTGCGCTCAAACACGCGCAGTATAAGGAAAAGGAAAGAGAGCGCTCTCCACGAGTAGTACGGAGCTCTCCAGTAAGTAGTATGTACATAATATAGAAAAAGAAGAAACAGCAGCCTCTCCGAGGCTATGTAAGGCCCAAACTCATGGGGCTAAGGGAGGATGGCCTTCAATGGCGAGTTGAACGGATTCTTCCCCTTATATTTTCATGTTTCTTCTCCTCTCTTCGTAGTAAGTAGTAAAGGGGGAGGGTGGGAAATGTGGAGTTCGAGCCGAGTCACCCCGGTTAATCATCAAAGGGATGAGAGCTCCCTCTATATCATCATGCAGAAGGGAGGAAGGGAGGGAGGGAAAATACACACACACACACAGAATAAATGAATGAATGAGGGTGGCATGGGATAAAATTGCCTTTATTAATTATGTTTTTCCAACGTGTGCAAAATGACACACAAGTACATATAATGATTAAATGTATGTATAATATTATCATACTATAAAAAATACTCTCACATCTGGAATAACTTTTACTGGGCTTTCCAAATAGGTACCTTGGTAGGAAGGTGGGTAGTAGTAGGTCATGTCAGAGCCTGTCATTGATGAGCTATAGGTGTATTTTTCTCCTTAATTAAAGCAACACCCCCCCCCCCTATCCCCCTATCATTTCCCTTATCAAATTTTGTGATATTATTAAAACAATCATTACAATTAAAAGACAACAGATGCTGCTGTTTCAAATGAAAATAAATTAGTAATAAAAGAAAAACGAGCTAGCTGTCATCAGCCCTTATCTACCATTTTCATTAAAATTCATTTTATTTCTTTTTCTTTTTTTAAAAAAGGCAAATATATATATTTATCATGAGGACGAGTGTATCGTTGTTGTTCCCTCTGTATGTAAACGAATGACATAAGCAAAAAAGGCCTTTCCAAGAGAGCGAAAAAAAAGAAAATACGTGATTCTATTTTTTTTTTATTATTATTATTTGTAGCCAAGAAATCCTTATTCTTTGAATGAGTCATAACTCATGCAGTGACTTTATACTTACATATATGTATACTACACAAAGGCTTTCCCTAGGAGTTCATTAACTTGTATACACATTATGTATAATATAAAGTATTTTCAGTGGTGGGTCTCAACAGGTTTTTTTTTTTTTTTTTTGGTGTATAATTAGAGTTCTCAGTTTAAAAGGTTTTTTTTAGTGGTTTCTATTCAAGTTTATTCGACCTAAAATTACATCGAAAAAAAACAACAACTAAAAACACTGACGTCTAAAATAAAGGGTTCTTTCATATTGAATAATGATGAATATTCAATATATATATATAAATAATCTATCCACAATTCCAAGTTTCTAATTTGTGCATTACAAAACGAAAAAGTAAGTTTGCAGAGCTTTAAAATCCCTTTGAGTAACGAAGGAAAAGAGTCTGAAAGGACGACATTGCAAAAAATAACCATAAAATATTGGAAAAAAAAAGTTGTATAAATAAAAACTTTATTTAACTGAATATTTATTTTTATAGATTTTCAATTTTCGTTGGGTAAGGTGAGAATTTGTATACTATACCCTATATGTATAAATGGTAATATATAAAAACCATTATGAAAATACGTGAGTTATTAAGGAGAACTAAAGTTTGTTTTTTTATTTTTATAAATGACTTATTGACAAATTGAAGAAAATGGATGTTGTTGTTTATTCATTTGGATTTGGGTATGGTCAATGGGTCATGGGTGAGATTCGGTGTTTATGAGTTGCAGCTTGTACATATATGAGCTTTGGTATGAGCATAAGACATTGCTTGAGACACTATGCCTCAAAAGACCGATCGATTTCTTATTCAATAAAAAAGAGAGGCTTTGAGGATTAAGTAGAAAAAGATATAGCATATATGTACATACATACGCACATGAAAGGACAATGACCGGTAAAAAAAGTCTGCTGCGGAGCGTTATGTGAGAAACCTCATGTATTTGTGGATAGTAGACAAAAAAAAAACAAAACAAAAAAAACAATAATAAATATAATAATAAGATAGAAGGAACGGTATATGTTTTGAATTTGTGTTTGCTTAACTAGGCTTTTAATAGGACTTACATACATAGAGGAAGCTTCCAAAAAGAACTTGCCAAGAGAGGCAGTATGCTCTTGTTCTTCTCTTAATTGATTATATTAGTATTAGTATTATTATTACGTGAAATGTGTTGGCGGGAGTTTATTCAAATACATAGAAGAATCTGCCTGAATCAAATCTGACTGATCCTTTATGGAGAATCAGTTATGCAAAAAGAAAAAAAAATCACTCCTAGGTTAGAGGAGGAGAGATGACACAACAATAGAGGAACATGGTCATATCTCCATATATGCAGAAATGCTTGGAGATAAATCCCTTTGTTACATCGTCTTTGAACAAAGAGTTACGTAAGAGGAGTAATTACGTACATGGAGTGGATCATGGACCTGTATGAGTCTGACAGAAATACGATTTGAAAATACGTGTTTTTAAAAATCAGAGTTTCTGAACTCTTCATCAAGTGTTCAATTCAATGTTTATTGAATCCAAGGGGGGAGGGGGGGGGGGAGGATGTACAACTCCCTTTCCCCAAATGGATTTGAGATCCATAAAATAGTTTCGAATTATCATTTATACTAAAGATAAAAAAGAACCCCAAATTATCATTTATTTAAAAAAAAAAAAAACCAAATTCATTTTACTGTCCCACTTTATAATATTTACAAATCGTAAACAGTAATTCCTAATGATGTCCAGCATTTTCTAATACATGCCAACATAAGCAGAGATGTGTTAATTTTTCAGCACTCCAAGTGTCACTTTTAACACACCTAGGAGTACTATCCTTTTATTTTTTCTACTCAGAGCACAGGAAATGAAAGGTGTCATTCCTTCTATTTATTTTTATATGTACATATATATATATATATATTGTAATGCAAATAAAGAAAGCAAAAAAAAAAAAAATCTTCTTGGGTAGTATACGTTGCACTTTTTATTTTGTTAAAGTTTTCATCCCCTTCTCCTCAAACACACAAATAAAATAAAATAATGGGAGCTTATCTCATGCAAATGCAGACTAATGCTTAACTTTGCACTTTTTTTAATGGTTGTAGCAACATAAATTTGATATATGCAGTAGTAATAAGTAAGAGAGAGAGAGAGAGAGAAATAGTCATGGATAATATGTGAATGAACGAAGAAGAAGGGGGGGGGGAATTATGGATGTATGTATGTATGTGCATGACTTATCATTTTGGCCTCCTATATTTTAATTTGTGTCTGTGTTTCTTTTTTTTTTTTCCTTTTTTTTTCTCCTTCTCATCACTTTGGCACCAAATGCTTGCTCTGCCTCTCCTTAGGATTCATTGAACTCTGACTAATAAAATCTTTATTAGTCCAAAGAGGCATGTGTATTTATGTATGTAGGTACATATCTAGTTCTTGCAATGGTTGTGTCTAGGAAAAGTATATCACATGTACCTATGTACACAGAAAAAGAGAAAGCTGATACAGAATATTTCAAAGGCACTAAAATATGTCTTAGCTCATATTTAGTCAATATTTTCTTGAAAAAAAAAAGAAGAAGAAGGGAAAGAGAAGGAAGACGAAGGAAATTCCTCCCTAACCCCCCCCCTTTCTAAGACGACTACATATATATATATATATTATGTATATTCCTTCTTCTTCTTCTGAGTGACAAAATAAAGACGATTTTACCCTAGAATTTATTTATTTTATGATATGTTGTTGTTATTTTTTTCTTCCTTCTTACATTTGTATACATATATGTATATATATATATATATACATATATATACTCAAGTAAGCAAGCAAGCGAACAAACAAACAAATAAAAATAATGTGAAAGCCATGAAGTTCTGGCTTTTTATGTTTAATCAATCAGAGGGCCATCAATACCAGGGGGTTTCTATAATAATGTCTACATATTTATTTACCCCCATCAAATACTTTTTTTTTTTTTTTGGTGTGTTTTAGTAAAATAAGTATCTACATATATAGTTGAATGTAGCCTCAAACTCAAAATCTAATTTTCCACTTTTGATGTATAAATTTATAAGAACAAAAAAACAGAACCACCTTTTCACCCCACGTCATCAAGTCTTTTCTACAAAAGTGCGTAAAGTGAGGGGTTGTTCTTCTCCCCCCTCCCCCCCCCCTCCTCTTAAAAACCCATGTCACTTCACTTTCTTATTACTATGTATGTAGTATCTTCAACAAACATACTCTTGATATGAAGAAATGTCAATGAGCAATACATCAAAGAGCACAATATTACATAAATATATCAGAGTCAAAGAAATGGGGATTACTTAGGCATCTGAGCAATATTTATGAATGAACACATCATATATATATTTTTCCTTAGGCATGCGCTGAATAACGTACAACTACTAGAGAAAGCAGTCATTTTTTTATATATATATACTTTGATAATCTTGACGTCCCAACCCAAAGAAGAAGGTTCAAAGAACAGAAAATGATCTGATACAGCGTTAGGCCATGCCCATACGTATATATATAAAGTGAGGAACAAAAAAAAAAGATACATTCAGTAATATATTATAATGGGAGAAGAATTACCTATTCAAAGAATTAGTCTCCATAAAATTAGTCAAAAAACTTTTTCTTCTTCTATGCATTTACTCAACTGATGCAGGGTCAAATAATAAAAGTAATTCCTTGGTGCTAAGAGATAAAAAAAGAATTCACCCACTTGTTTATCCTTATTCACTCACCCTCTCCCTCCGTAATAAAAAAACATTATATTTATTCAAGATGAAATCAAATTTTGTTGCAAACTCAATCGCTTTAGATGCCTACATACATACATACATACACACTTCTACATCATGCTATTAGGCTCCGGTGAGCTTCATTAATCATTGGCTTATTATTATTATTTTACACACACACACATAGTGAGAACGACAAAATGTGAGTTCAATACTCCCTATGAAAGTTAGAGAAATACAGAGAAATAGAAGGAAAAGATGAAAGGAATAGTGAGAAGACTCTGCCTTGAAACAATCAATCTCTAATTTGATCATCCCTAAAGGTACCTATGTACATAGAGAACAGGGAACGACAAAGGTATTTTTTTATTTTTTTTTTGAAAATAAAAATAGGGGTACTCTATGTCTTAGAATTAAGGTCAATTTCTATTGCAGAGACGAAAATTCATCAAACATAAGCATAGCATTTTGTTTCTTCTTGCTCTGTATGGTGGATATGATGCAAACTCAGAGACAGCAGATCACTCATCAAAATGACTGATCTGAAATGCAAAAAGTTAAAAAAAGCCCGCCAACTATTGGATCATTCCATTATACAAAATGTTTCACCATTCCTATTCACCTGAGCAGTTTATTTATTCTCACTTGCTTCAAATAAGCCTTTTTAGGATACTCATACACAATTCCCCGAGCTATTAAAATTTAAAAGTAAGGACCTTAATGTATATTTATGTAGGTGTATTTGTACATATATTTGAAATAAAATGAGCTGCATAATTAGACGTTCTTCCTATGACTAATTTTTCACATTACAACAACATTCCACCTATAAATTATACAGTGTATGCATATGCAAACATAGGGAGGGAAACAACTTGCGACCGAGGCCCAGATCCTTTAATATTCGCACATACTCTATTTAAGCATTCCATAGAGTGTAACTATGTATTTATCCATACAATAAAATGTAAGTTACTCATTCACAAAAAAAAAAAAAAAACATCTGTTTGATGGTTTGTGTATGTACAAGTTCTGCCTCATGTGCTTTTATGCCTTTATGTCTATTTGTGCCTATGGATAAATTGATATCGCATGTGTAGTTTGTATACGAATGCAAACAGTAATTATAGTATTCTATGTTAGTAAATGTATTTAAGGAGATGAGTCAAGATCATTTGGAAACGAGTCCCTTTGTGACAACTTTGTGACAATTTCGAGCTGCCACACCCAGAAAGTAGAGGAGAAAGCTACTTAAATGCTTCAGACATTTATCTACCTATTTATTACACCACTCAGCAATTTGTTAATGAACTAATAATAAAAAAGTCTAAGAATATGTACATACATACATATATAAGTGACGAGAGTCATTCCCAGTGTTTAAGGTATATATTTGACTTTATCAAAGTGCAAATATATACCTACAAACACATAGAGAGAGAAAAAGAAAAAGAAAATGACAATTTGCTAAATAAACAACTCGATTAAAAAAATATACATACGACTCCTAAATTCCTTGTGTATATCTATGTCTTATTGATATAGGCAATGATAGGTAAATACACTGTCTGACCCTAGGTTATAAGTTTGTAAGTGAACACATGCCTCAATATCATTGGAAAAATAAATATGTAGAATGGAGGAATGAGCTTTCAAGAATGAAAAAAATGTGCTTAGCATATATTAACAGCTTTATTATTGAGGGAAGATGGGGTTGTTGTTTTTAAGGGGCCTTTTATGTCTCTGTGTATATGTTTAAAAAAAAGAATGCCTATTAAACACCTGAACACTTTTTTTTTTCTTTTAAATAGGATATCGAATTAAATATAATACATATTTCTAAAATGATGCCATTGCCTCCCTGCCGATTATTTGTTCTTTTCAAAAAAA
This sequence comes from Lepeophtheirus nordmannii, assembly GCA_963680855.1. Lineage (NCBI taxonomy): Eukaryota > Metazoa > Arthropoda > Copepoda > Siphonostomatoida > Caligidae > Lepeophtheirus > Lepeophtheirus nordmannii. The sequence continues at coordinate 22,256,092 of OY804522.1, read as the reverse complement.
AAAAAAATGTAGTTTTTGAAGGAAGGGAATTTGTGATAAATTAGCATATATCTCATAAACATTTTTAATTATAAAACCTTAAAACAAAGTATTTTGATATGACTCAAGTTTCCTTTTTGTGCTCATTGAGAACCTTATTTTTTTTAAAGGGTACCTGATCCATGCTTTAAAAGAGGTATTTAGAAAATATCCGGCCTTTTTCAATTAATAAATAAGTGTTAAACAGATGTATTAGTCAAGAGTTTAGATGCAAATTAATTTTTATTATTATTGTTGTACAAAGAATAAAGGAGAATAAAAAGCAATGGAATCAACATTCATCCGAATGTTCCTTTTCCTCTACGTCTGTTTCAAGATTGTGAATGCTATACAACACGTAAGTAGAGAGTGATACATCTCTACGTGATTGCAAAAATATGCAATATTTCTATATAAAAATAGAGAGAGAGAGAGAAACTTGAATTCCCAAATTTAAACTCTATTTAAAAACTTTTTAATTCTCTTTTAAATGCATACAGAGGTAAACATATAAATTACATTTTTTTATAATACTCAATGACTCCCGTTCTTAGTAATAGTACATCCAAGGGAAAAGTAAGGGTGTCTATTTGACAAAATATTTTTATCGTTCTATTGATAAAAAAATGATGTTTGAAAAGTTTTAGTTCTTTAAAATCAACTTTATGTACCTTTTAAAACATTTTCATTTGGACAAATGAGTTGTTTTTTTTTCTGCTGAAATTGGCTATTTTCAATGGAGGCTTAAGTGATATCAATTTTAAAGATATAAGTACAAATTTTTGTATTTTGTCTTCATGAAGATCTCAATTTTTAAATCTCTGAGGAACAAAAATGCCAATTTTACGCATAATCTGAGTAAACTAATACATTTTAGTATTGCAAACATTTCAGTTTCAGCACAGAAGCCCAATGAAAAAAGAAGAAGAAAGAGATACGGAAATTGAAGAAAATTGATATTTGCTAAATTGCACATAAAAAGTTTTATCAAAGTTAAGATCCTAATGAAGTCACATAAAATAATTGGGCGTCCATTAACTTCAATTTAAGCCTTGAAGGATATTCATTTTGTGCTTTAAAAAATAATGACTCACCAGTATATTTAATGCAAATTCAATTTCTAGTCTTTGTTTTGACCTAAGGGCGATCCTAAGGACATAAGCGGCAAGAGTAGGTCTAAAATTCGGTCAAAACGTAGTCAAAGGACTGAAGTAGTAGTGTGCAGAAGTATTTCAGCTGACTTTATAATCCTTCTGTGCGCTACTACTTTAGTAGGTCTACATTGAGTCTTTGATTTCTAGTAGATTTTTGCTCGATATTCAATGAAAATTTATAAATTTAAATGGACGATTTCTTCTTAGTTAAGGATTCTTATCGAGCACTTGACATCTCATTTGAAAGCTGTGGAGCTCTGCTCTATAATGCATTTCTTATTACTTTTGAAATTGAATTTGGAGAATGGGTCAAATTAGATTAAAGAGTAGGGTCCGATTTCTCAAAAACCGTCGTATCCTCAAAAAAAAAAATTACAGATTTGAAATCAGTGTGCAAAATTGAATAACTTTTATTATACTTATACCCCTTAGTATTTTTGATTGTTGACCAAAGTTATTATCAAAAACCTCTCAAGTTCTTTGAAAATAGCTAATTTTGGCTAAAAGAACCTGTCATTTGTCAAATTTTAAATAGCTTAAGAAGTCTCAAAAATTGATTTTTGAAAATTAAGCTTTAGAGACGCTTTTTTTTTCTTTAATACGTCGTAGAAAATCCCTTTGTGCAGGCTAAATAAGAAGTCACTAGAAGAACAGGACACACTACACTACAAATACATTGATTAATGTACATACAAACGAGTAGAATGATTCCTACTAAAAAAAAGGCAGTACATACAATAAACAAAAGATAATTAATTATGTATTTTATGAATCTTCTTTTAAAGAAATTAAATCTTGATTGATCCTATCCAATTTCATTTGACCCGAAAAAAGATAAAACTAGATTTTTTTTTCTTTTTTTTTTTTTTTGAATTACAAGATTCTAATTCATTCCAAGTTTTTATTTTTATTTTTTTAAATGAATGATGATGTATCCAATCTTCCTGACGATGAAATTTGAAATCTGAATGTATTTTATTATTAATTAATCATTACGTGAATTGCAATTTTGCAATAGAGTTTAACCTAATAATGTTTCATTTTGAATACACTCTATGCTTTTACTGCACTCTATTGCAGGTTACATCAAGCTATGGGGATTTTTCGCGGATGAACACTTGAGGATAAGCCAGAGATAACCAAACAATCGGCAGACATTATTCAAGCCTCAACTAAGAATTTTACAAAACTTATTTTAGTGAATAAATGATCAAATAATTAAAATAAAAAAATACAAATACAAAGAAACAATATCCCATGTTTTAAATTAAACTGAATTTTAGGATCAAAAGGATTAGTTAAGAGTGAGAAAATAAAAGGAGATTTTAAAAATAGCCGTTTTACTTATATTTAGTCTTTTTAAAAGGAAAAAGGTGAGTATTTAGCCGCCTCGGCTAAACATGGACAATCTTGGACAAATTTGTGCCGATTGAATGATCGCTTATTTACAAACTGCCTAAGTAATATTAATAATTATTAATGGGCTGATATATCAGCTGAATTCATTACAAAATTACTTTATTAAATTAAAAACTCAATGCAACCTACAGTACATAACAACAAAACAATGTTAAAAAGAAGAAGAATAAAAGATTAATAAATTGTAAGCTTCAAACTTTTTTCAAAAATTATAATTTTTTTTCTAGTGAATTCAACTATTTATATATATAAATAAATATATATATATATAAACATCAATTTCATATTGTATAAGTACATACCCATATATATTTTTGCAAATAATTTTAAAGTACTGCTTGGAAAATTCTTGGAAAGACAAAATTCATTTACTCAATACCATATGTGCTCCCTCTTTCCCTCTCCTATGCATCTATGTGTACATATAGTGAGTGAGTGAGTGGAAGGGGGTACGCATATGTGCCATATGCCAAAAATAGGCAATTGATGAATCAAAAGACAATCAAAGTGGGATGCAAATTATTATCACTTGTTTGTACAAATTAAAAAGAAAGAATGATGCCCTCTGCTAAGGTGTATCCTTTTTCTATATATTTAAGGAGATTTTAAAGCAATTTAAGAAATTTATTTCTTTTTCTTCTTAAAGACAATGAATAATAAGTTTTTTAAAGATATTTTTAAAGTAGAGTTCTCAGGTGGAATACTGTTTTTGTTTTTTGTGTTCTTTTGAAAAAGACTTTACTCTAAGCCTTTTATTATACAAAATTGAAATAAAATGCTGCAAAGTTCTTCTTTTGGTTCTTTTTGGAACAGTGGCTGAGCCTTTACTATCATACTAGCTATACTTATATGTAAGTATTCTATATACAACCTTAGGGTACAAAAAAAAAATACAATTTAAGAAGAGAAGAAGGGCTTTTCATACTGCCTGACTCTAATGCATGGATACTAATTTAATAGGGAAGAAGTTGGAGGTATAAGGATTTTCCCTACTGTTTATGTGGGTGTCTGAGACTCCTCTTCGTACAACATCCAAATAACACTATAAATATATATACATTTATCAATGTGTGTATTTTGTGTAGCTAAAAGAGTTTGTTTTATAAGGAGGCTAAAACAAACTAGAAAAATATATATACAATATAACTATATATATATATATATATTTATATAATCAATCAACTCAAAATCGCTGTTTCTCCTATATTTTCTATAGTTTTGCAAAAATAATTTTGCAAATAAAAACTATAATATGTTAAATAATATTAAAGGATATATATATATATATATATATATATGTACATATACATTTGAATCAAAGAAACTTTTAAAGAAATGAATTAATCTTAGTTCTCATGAGTTAGATTGTTATGTACACATGCATGGATTTGCCATCCATAAACGATATTATCCTATGTATATCCAAGGATCGGCTTGTATATATATGAAAAGAATAAAAAGTTTCAAGAGAGATAGTGAGAGACAGGCCTAGGTACTTAATACTTTCCTTCCTTCCTTCCTTTCATACATTACAAAGATAGATCATCACATGTGGAAAAAGGGATATGTATAAATATTATAGTAAAACTAAGATTGTATGTATAGTCATTTTTATATCTTTTAGAAAATCAGGAAATGCTGAAGTAAAAATGATAATAAAAGATGAAAAAAAAAAAGGAATTAGAGATAGAAAGAAAAGAACATCTGAATAATGATGATGATATATTTATTTATTGTATGTAGGATATGAACAAGACTTAGTCTGAGTAATTGCTTTGTATATATATATATATATATATATGAGGAAATGAAAGAAAGAGCCCTGTCGTCAAGAGCTCTAGGGATTTTGGCTTTTTTTGGGAGGGAGGGGGCGTGCTCGTCTGTCAGCTCTTCTTTTCTTTTTTTATCTTCTCTCTCCTACATATTACCTATAATGATTCCTTAGCTCTCCACCTATTAAAGCAACAGAATTTGAATTTTTTTTATATAATATAAATTATACATTTTATTCTACCACTTGTTGTGCAAAAACCCAGGGAGTTGATGATATATTTGGAGGTATACAAATGTTTAGAAAGTTGTTGTTGTTGGATGAATAACTTACGAAATTTTTTTATTTTGTAAAAAAAGGGATCAGACATGTGTTTCTCTACATTTGTATAATCCTCTGAGATATATATCCTGCTTCTACCTAATCCTTTATAAAAAATGAACTAAAATTAGTTCAAATGCTTTTGCCAATTGTTGAAACATACATACATACATAGGTATGAAGATATTTAGCGACTCTCTCTCTCCCTTTCTGTATACATATATGTATCTAGACTTTCACTTAGTACCATCAAACGGAAAGAAAAGGGAATGGAGAAAGATGGCGGACTTTTAACAAATTTTAATTTTATTTATGGTAAATATCGGATTTGTGAGGTCCTCCTCAATAAGAGGAGACAAATTCAAATGGAGCATATTTGAATGAGGACTACTCGCAAAACCTCTGCAACATTCATTATTATTTTTATCATTTGACCCATTTGCAATATATATATATATATGACCTCCCCCCGAACAAACGTATGAGGAAAATGTCTTTAAAAAGACATGAAAAAACACACAGATGAGTGCAATTCAACTACCTCGTAAACATATCAATACATAAAAGAAAGATGAACTAATTAATTAAACAAAAATTGATGATACAAAATCTGCAAAAAAAAAAAAAAAAGGCACTTAATATTTATGTACATATTCATTTAGGCCCAACTGTCCGGGGGCTGCAATGAAACTCATTGGAATTGACGTCATGAGGGATTTTTCATTTAGTGTCGTCAGATTCCTTGAGACTACTCCTTTCACAAAACAACAACAACAACAACAAAAGGATCTTTGACAAAACCTACGTATGTGAGAGGGGCTAATTATATAATAAGAATGAGGAATTCATTATGCAATTATACTATAATTGCATAAAAGAGGATGAGGAGGAAAAGGAGGTGGAATTAAATCATTTCCCTTTTATAAGTATGTACATATATATATATGCAGTATGCAAAAAAGAAAAAAAAATGCAGTTGAGGGGAACGCCATTATAAAAAGACGGGGGAGAAAAAAAAAGGGAAGATAAAAAGTCATTGGAGAAGGAGAAAGAAGAGGGAAAAGGGAAAGAAGAAGAAGAAGAAGAAGAAGAAAGAGGTCTATGTATGTATGTATGTATACATATAATATGCAATGGAGGAAAATACATTTTATTTCTTCAAGAAATGCAAGCTGGGCCTTAGAAAATGGGTCAAGCATTACTGTGTGTTTTTATTTTGTTGGGGTAATTGGAACAATGAATGTTTAGTTTTTTTTTGTTTTTTTTTTCATGCAATCATTATACACATTTTTATGCACATACATAGAGAGAGAGTATAAATGAAAAAAAAAAAAAAAATGCAATATAAGAATGACTCGGCTTCAAAAAAAAAAAAAAAAAAATGTAATAAAAGTGTATTAATATTTTATATCATTTTATTATTTATAATATATTAGAAGTGAGTATGAGGGGAAAGAGAGAGAGAGAGAGAGAGGGAAATAAAGAAGAGTCAGGAATGATGAAAATTGTATCATAAAAGGATAAAGGATATCATAGTACAGTGTTGCGAATTGGGATTCATTAGCATGAACTAAAGACCTGTTCAAAGGGTTTGAATCGACTCCTCCACATTTCCTTTATTTTTATATGAATAAAGATCCACAAAAAGAAGAAGAAACAAACAAACAAACAAAGAAATAAATAAATAAAGATATATCACGTACGGAATTAACTCACTTCTTGAATCCTGTCTTGGATGATACAGATTATACATACATATCTAAGTATGTATATATGTATGTACACATGCATGCATAAATACTCGTTGTCGGACTTTGAGATGATGTCAAATGATATATACATATAGATTATCTAGAGCAATTATTTTTATGAACTAACATGACTTCTAAAAATATCGATTATTCATTATTATAACTATTATTATGATTATTATTATTCCTTACTCAATTTATTTATTTATATGTGTACATATATATATATATATTTGAGGGGATCAGACGACGTACCATGAGACTGGTTTGTAATTATATATAACAACACATAGGGGTATACTCTCATTCAGCCCTTGAAAAGTATACATATATATATATATATATATATAATGAAATTAAAAGTTGTAATTGAATAAACATGGAAGACCAAGGTGTGCTATGTACAGACGCCATTCTCTAAAAATGTGTCACTCTCCATTCGTATTTTTGATGCTCATACTACTCAACTTAATATATATTTTTAAAATTTTTAAATCTGCATTAAAATCGCATCATATCATGAAACTCAATCCACTCATTAAAACTGATCAAAAGACCAGCACCTTGGATGTCAATGTCTATAAATCTCAGCATAGTATGACTAAATCATTGACTATGGAATATGAAAAAAATTATGCAGGGACCCTTTGGAGTTAACTCCATCCCACAATAATGGGTATGTAACTATAGATCTGTAAATTGAATCTGACTATGACTCAAAAAGGAACAACGTAGATTTTTCGTAATAGACTAAACACCATATTTATTCAATTATGAACTTATTCTACTTATAATTTAAATATGTATGCATGTACATACTTTTTAATCAACTCTTTGTTTCTTCCTTTTGCTTGAAGTACTAGTCGTTTCCTCTAGAATTTAATTACATACATACTTACAAGATTTTAATTAATGACTTGTCATCTTAAGAGCAATTTGCCAAATTGTAAAATATGTTGATGTATGTACCTATTTATAAATCAATTATGGGTACATAATATGAAGTATGTATTTGTTGTTTGATTTTAATGATAAGCCTGGGATTGATGTGCATGATTAATTGAAATATAATAAACCAAAAATATAAAAAAAACGGAGAGAGAGAGGCTAAGAAAGGTGTATGTACAATGTATACATATACTCGAAGGACAATGGCCGTGTAAAGTTTATGTGTATTTATACATACATATATGTTATGAGAAATCAGACAAGGTTCAACAACATGAAGATGACCTCAATTTACAGCTTTGAAAGGGATTCTTTTCGTGGTGGGGGCAATTAACGTTTTGTAAATAGATATGTAGGGAAGACAGGGTAGTGTTGGAAGAGTTTTTGCTTTTGGTTTTTACTTACTAGGGACTCGTTTGACTAGGAGACTATAAGTACATCTCTATGATTGGTTAATTCTTCTCTAAGGATTAAACCCTTGGTTGCTTAGTATTTTCACAAATTGTAATTGAATTGGACTTTTCCTTAGATGTTGAAAGTGTTATAAAGGCAAGACACTTGTGTTGTAATTGTCCCCTTTGTAAATAACTTTACAAATATTTTTTCTCAACAAATTTTGATAAACTATACCATCTAAAAGTTTAAAGAATTTCTTCAAATGATGAGAGTGCCAGGGAAGAACAAGGACAAACGAACTCCATTATACAATAACTATTATTATTGTAATTCCCTCGTAAAAACAGTTGATATCCAATATCTCAAAGAAAAGTTGACCAAAAAATATTTGTTGTCCATAATCCTGAACATATTACACAATTATAGAGTAAATTTCATGGCTATAGCTGATTTTCAGGGAGAAAAAATGTCTGTTGCAATCGTCTCGTGTTGTAAGTGCTCTCCCCTACATATTGTGCATACTGTAGACTAGACATATATATGAATGTATTGTAGCAGTAGATATATCGGTAGGACATTCATCCAACCAATTACAATATATGAATGTCTATGTATGTACTTTGTTCATATTATGTGGATGTATCCAAAAAGGCGCTTTGTGAATCCACATCCCTGTATTTCTAATTGATCCAGAGTTCCAAGACTAAAGATCCCTAAAGCAATCTGCAAATGTCTCAGATGAATAGAAAGCACGTTGACTCATAGCCTATGTTAATGATCGCATTCATGTAGTCTATGTACATTTAAATAATATAAGTATTGTATTATACATTGATAATGTATGTAAACCAGTCTGGCTTTCCCTGCCTTAATCACGTTTCTTTTAAATAAATTATCAGTCTCTAAATAAAAGCAAGGTCATTTAGGAGTGTACAATCTTAGGCCAATACTGTGACCCTATTAAGGTTTTTATGCAGCCCTCTCATCGCTCAAATATTAATTCATTATCAGACCATAATAATAAAATACATAGCTTTATTTTGTGAAAAAACTATTATTATTATTATTTTGTTAAATAGTGGGTTTTGTTAAAAGAGCAAATAGATAGATAAGATTCCCGGACTAAATGATGATTTGCTACATATTTATTGATTAAAAATGAATTCACTTTAATTTAAAAAGGGTTTAAATAAATGTAAGACCCATTGTGCTCTAAGAAGCTTACATATTTTTCTTTAATTTGGTCTATTATAAAAAAAGTTGGAGGACCTACAGGGCTGCCCTTTCAACCTTTCACGTATTGAACCCGTTTTACAAACTCAATTTGAATACCTCTAAGTAAGTACAAATAACTACAAATGAATACTATGTGAACAAACGGCACACCTAAGTTGTATCATAGATACAAGTGGAGTGAGTGTTTGACTTGAAATGGTTATAGAGGATGAAATATGCATGTATGTACTATTGAGTGGTTTATGCTCAAAAACTATCTTCATACAAACAAAAAATATGTAGATAGATTTGTTATAATTTTGTAATATGAACACATTTTTTTATTTAATATAATTATAAGTAGTTTTTGAGTGCATCAACTTTCTCCATGAATGAATCACATTAAAATTTATTATATTCAAAATAATTATTTTCATAGTATAAATAATATATGTATGTATTTGAGCATGCATGAAGAAGCCTGGATAAATGATCATCAGCTTGTGAACATGAACATATATATGTACAAAGAAGAAGAAATGAGAAAATATGTGTGTGTAACTGTTCAACATCTCTATGGTAGTCATGTTATACATGATCTTATTTACCTATACAAATAGAGGCATCGATATATGTGTGTGTTTGTTGCAAACAACAACAACAACAGATTCCATGGACTCAATTAAATAAGTGTACAAATCCAAGAATGCCGAATCCTCAGCCTTTTTTTCTTCTTTTGAAGTGAGAAAATCACTTATAGAATAGGGTAGAAGAAAACTCACAAAACCTTAGCCGCAAGATGGCGCAGAGTATCCATGACTCAAGCAAATAAATAAACCTTATTAAAAATAACACAAAATCAATGGGAGCAATCAAGAAGTACTCTTGACAGCCCCTATTTTTCTTCTACTTGTCTTAAAATAAATATTATTCATACTTATTTTTTACTCTCTCTCTCTCTCTGTAAACAATTTTTCAATTCAAAAAATAAACCAAATTCTCATCATTTCTATGACCAAACCTTTTGATAATAATAGCTCTTAATTAATTACTACATATCATCACTTTTAAACTTTTATTCACTAAACACTCACACATGGGCAAGAGTACACACTTAATACTTCTATAGATGAATCACATACATACATATATTCAAAGCAGTCGGTTTTTGGAACAACCTTTTAGGCACACCAACTCATGAAGGATTATATGATTGATGTTGATATTAACTAAGTAGAAGGGACTGAAGTATATTTTTCCCTAGTGCCTTGTATATAGGTATATCTACAACAAAGTGTCTAAGTTTTAAAGTAACAGGTGAAGTGTATGGAGTAAAACAGAGAGTTAGTTATTCATTCTGTTAAATACTTAATACAATTGGCAATATGAATAAAATATAGGATATAGTATATAGATTTTCCTGCTTAAACAACGTTTGATTGGATTTATTTATATATTTTAAAATATTATATGTATATATATATATATATAGTTATTTATAGAGAAGGAATAGAGAATCTGTTCTATTCGTTGTGCCATTTCGTTAAACGGGAAATGAAAGTAATATTCACCTATAAATGAACTTTAAACTATTTGGTGTGTTTTTTTTTTGTATGTACTTAAAGAGAAGGAAACATCTGTTGGCATTGTTTTAATTTCATAGCTAGATAGGTTTACATACGTATCTCAAATACAAAGTATTTGACTCAAAAAATAAGCAAGTGATTAGATACTTTAATATATATATATGTAAAAAAAAACCTGACGTGAATAGCAGAGTACATTCATAGTGTAAAGAAAAACTCGATATTACATATGGAATCAGTTCGTTCAAGGATTAATTTTACTTACATAATATCTATATCTATATATATATATATATATATATACGTACAGCTTCCTGAGAATTTGTTCAAAAAACAAACAAACAAATATATTAGACTAATAACCATCATATATGTATGTACATCAAAAAACTGTTCTTGAGAGTATGTATATCTATCATGTGTCTGTCTATGTATACAAAAATGTGGAGACAACAAGCCTGTTTAAAAATTGTAAGGACTGCCTCTGAGAAAAATATCTTATCATCAAGAGGCATAATGAGTCTAGACACTGCCTCATTCAAACTGCATATATGTATAAAAATAAATACTGCAGCAGTAACGCAATTTCGTAAATATAACTACATACTACAGTTAAGCGTGCTCTTTATGCTTTCATTACACTTTCATGCAACGTACATACATGAGCGAAACATGAGCGAAAAACTACTTTTCAAAGGACTTCTTCTCCTCAGGGCAAGGAACTCGCACTTCTAGAAACGGGGAAAGAAGTCAGTTTTTATTTCAATCCCCTTGTCCCAGCAAAGACAATTTTACTCTGTTTGAATTTTGTGGATAGTATAGAAGAAAGAAAAAATCACATCATTAAGACATTTTTGTTTTTCCTCATGTCCGCAATATTTCTTTAATTAAAGATAGTGCCGTATTTATAAAAAGCAGGGGAATGGTTGAAACTTTCTTTTTTTTTAAGTTTGAAAAATCAAATTAGTGTTGATTCGACAATAGTCGATAAATTAGAAAAGGAAAATATTAACCAGCCACACACTGCCCAACCCCCAATTTTGTTTTATAGTTGTAAAGAAGATGTAAAAATATTGAGTGTCTCCTTTGATTCCAAATAGGAATGGCGTTTATTTTCAATGAAGAATTTGTTTTTGAAGAGTCCCACTTTCCTCGAAGTCTTTCATTTAAAATTACATATATTTATTACAAATGAGATCCATAGTTTAGGATCTATGGGCTAAAAAGCTTCCTTAGGACATTATGAAGGTTCAATTCTTACTATTGACAGTCCCTGTTAAATGTAATGATTTAACACGTACATATAATGAATTATATTTTGAGGTTGAGTGATTAAAAATGGATCTCAACAAGGGAGTCAAATTTAAAAATTAAGGAATCAAGTGAAGTTCAACCGAATCAATATAATTAACTAGGAATCAATTGCTCAAAAGCTTCCTCTATTTCACAAGGTTTCGTGAACTGAAATGAAGATTTGAGGCTGTTTAAAAAGAGAGAGCAATGAAGCAAAAGCGACGCAGCTCCCTCTATGTAGTACGATCTTACAAAGGTTTCGTGAGCTGAAATATAGTAATAGAGTAATGTGCTTACATTCATATGTGTCATTTGCATGACAAGGAAGCAAAAAAAGTCTAAAAAGTAAGGAGTTTTAGTTTGTTCAATGGACTTCATCTTAATATATATATATATATATATATATATATTTGTCTTATTATTCTTTTCAAGAAAACAATAAAGAAACAACATGAACAGGGGGGGGGGGAGGGGGGAAAGAGTTTTATTATTATATTATTATGTGTATAATTATATACATATACATATATATGTATATTTATGTTTGTTCCCTCATTCTTTTGAATCTCTCTAGGGGACATAGTACTACAACACAAATTTATTAGATATTGGTATGAAGGAAACGGAATTGACAATTGATTTTCAAATCAAGGAACCCCCTTCTCTCAAATCCGTTTTGAGACAACACAAAAATATTTAATAAAAACAAAAACAAAAAGGTTGCAAGCAACTCGTTGGAGCAGTATAGTATAAATGTGTCTAAGTATATATATATATATTTCCAGAATAAGGGGAGTCTGCCCATGTCAACGAACTTCTCTCTCTCTCTCTCTCTCCTATATATATGTATATGATTATTGAATAATAGTCGACAAGAATAAAGCACATTATTTGTATAACAATAATACATTTAATATAATATTATACATATATGTAAATAAATTCTGGAAAAATATATACTTATTATATAAAATTAAATATGATAAATACTTCGACATATTTATATATTATATATGAATAATATATATGTATTATCATCAAAACAACAGCTCATTTGATAAGCTTGCTTTGCTTTGCTTTGTCTTTTATTATTATTATTATTTTTAAATAATAATAACACTATCTTATGTACTAATGTCATTGACAACATTGATGGATTGAGCCCTTGCCGCCTGGTAGAGTAGGTATACTCCACTCCGTCTAGCCACCTGTTGACCCATATCCGAGTCGAAAAGGAGAGTGGAAAAAAAGGAGGTAGAAGAAGAAGAGGAAGAAGAAGAAGGGATATACCGTTAGAATGAATCATAGTATTGCAATAGAGGGCGACACTGAGTAAGTTGTTCATAATAATATGTCGTCATTTTGACGCAATGATGATACTATTATTATTATTATTATTATTAATAGACAGCAGTAAGTAAGTAGTAGAAACTACCTACGTGCATAGTAGTAGAAAACGAAGAGGAAGAAGAAGAAGAAGAGTCAACAAGCAATGTGTGTGTATGTATGTAAAAGGAAAGAGAGTCAAGCACTTGACTGACTGACTGACTGACTCTTAGGTGGCAGCTTGCACTTTAAAAGCTAGCGTGCGCGAAAAAAAAAAGACATTCATAGGATCAATGACCCCTGTTTCCCCTTCCTACTTCTTCTTCTTCTTCTTCTCCTAATGCAACAGGGGAAACTCAGAGTGCTCTCCCATTTTACATATATGAAATTATGTACAGACTAACTAAGAAGGAAAATATGTATGTAGAATATATGTTGTACAAGTATCAGGAGAGCAACATGAAGGTGGCCGGTCTTTGTATGTAGCTCAAGGAATAAATAATATCTGGATATAAATTTGATCAATTGTTTCTACTACGAAAAAAGCGCTAAAGGAGATTGATTCGAAAGAGCTAGAAACTATCAATGCATTCCAAGGAGGGAAATCGTGTAATAAAACAGCAGTAGTATTGCATACAACAGGACAAACAAAGACTCAAATAATGCATAATTATATGTACATATCTATGTATAATCACAAGTGATAAAATGTTGAAATGTCTTTGGATTAAATGTATTATTATTGGAGTATTAATATTGCTGCTGTTGTATTTATACAATACTTCTCCAGAGGAAAAGACGAAAACAACTACAACAAAAAATAATATTTAAAGAAAAAATGAAAAGTTTCATACTATGTACGTAGTTATATATTATGACTAATAAAGCTACTTATAGATGACTTTAAGCTGCTCAAATATTGTACATACATTTTATATACATACATATAATAAATAATGGGGGGGGGGAAGAAGCAATGTGCAACCCACCGATTTTGTGACTTGGCCATTTTACTTTTAAAAAGAGGTAAAGGCATTTCCTATATTGAAATCCTGGGTTATTAAATAGTCTGTATTTACACAGCTACGGACGAAAGTTCAGTATATCAGCTACTCCATTGGTTCCAATGGAACACATATTGTTTTATGAAAAAACGAATGGGCATATGAACGGAAGGATACCAATCGACATTCATGTATCACCATGTCACTCCAGAGGAATTTAATTCCTTGAAGGGATAAACTGTATTTTATCGTCAGCTGATGATTTTCTTACTTCTTTTGTCCCTAATTCATGTTTTGAACGTTTATGGATTGAACTTCAATTATCTTTTGTTCAGCTGTTACAATTATCTACTCAGAAATAAAGAATAATACAGAATGACTTAGGGCCTTTTCTTTTGAGAGGAAAGGTTGGGATAAGTGTACAATAAATAAAACGAAGAATGGATACATCCTATGATTGAAGGAAAAGTACATCCATTCCTATTGTATCCTTTTTATCATGAGTTTAGAATAGTGTAATGGGCTTTTTTTTTAGTGGTAGCCCTGGTTTGTTTCAATAGAGAGGAGTATTGTAATATGTAGAGTAACTGATTGACTCTTTACATATCTTTGGAGAATAATATAAGCATGTTGAGGAAAAGTACCTTTTTATTTGATTAGCAGCAGCCTTTTTTCTCTCACTCTCAGTACCCTCTTGATTCAATTCCTTCGTGGAAAGCCTTACTTACTTACTTACTCCCTCACACATAGGTACTTGATTAAGACGAAGTGAGTCAATTGCTCTACATTGATGTACTCGTAGGCACAATATATTTATTTATTGAATTGCAATATAATATTCTGCTGATGCAACTTTACACATAATTCATGCTATTTCGCTTTGAAAACTTTTGAAATACTATCATTTGATTTAAGACCCAATTATCAATCTAGGCTAATTATTACTCCTATTATTTTTAATTTTTATTATTCCTAAGGCAGCAAGAGCAGAAGCATCTTTCTTTCTTTCTTTCTTTCTCTCTTTTCCTTAGCTCTGTTTTAATTGTAATAAAAATAATAATAGTAACACTAATGAAAATAAAAATCATCATATTCTTTTAAAGCTCATTCCTACGTCGCCGGTTCAAAGGAATAATTAGGTTGTGTGCTGAAGTGATTACAGCACTTTTATAATAAATCATGTGTTGAACAGGCTTTATTATTATTATTATTATGTGTTCATATATGTATGTATGTATGTAACTATATATACATATAGTGAGTTGATTTATTCACTGACTAATATTTATTATACTACTACTACTGAACCTTCTAGGTGCGTGACTGCTCCGGGTGGCAAATTTATTAAAGACCTACTTTTCACACATTATTTTCACATTTGTCATTATCATATAATACCTACTTAAAGGTAGTTGGAGTACCAAGATGAAGGAGACTGTTTGTCTCATTTTTCATTTTTTGCCAAATAATTACTTACATTCTCAAGTTGGAGGAAAGAGATTTGTGTTCAAAGAGAACTTTGAAGCAATTAAATCTAATAATAATTAATGAGAAAGTAATACCTACATACACACATATTGAGTGTTTAGATGTCAAATTAAATTGCACTGACTTATTGTTTGATCCATACGTTCATGCAAATGTCTCTAACCCTTCTCACCTAACGGTCAGTGGTGAAAGCTGTGGCATTTTCCAACTCAATGAATATTCACCGTATATTTCGGCGTATAAGACGACCCTTAGTGTCAAAAAATTACCTCTAAAAATTGTGGGTTGTCTTATACAACCGATATAAAAGTCAGACCTTATATGATATATGATAAATTCATACTAAATTTGCTCTAATTTTGTATCTCGTCTTATATGACGGTCGCCTTATACTCCGAAATATACGGTACATACACTAAAGAATTTTAATCATAAATCCCATCAAGTACAGTGACTATTAACCGTTTTTATGTATATCAGTGTTTCTGAACTAATATCCACATTTTTATTGCCTTTTAAGCCAAACAAAAGATAATTATCTCGTTTGAGCTTGACCGACTGTCGGTTCGCCCTAACATTTGGAGTTTGTGCGTCTATCATGATCATTAGCTAAAAATTTATTTAGTTTATAGTTAAATAATGAATGTCTTTCGCTTTTAGCAAGGCTAAGACTGCTCTTCATTGTTTGTCAAAAATAATTCCATTTTTGATCAGCTCTCCACGACCGACCAATAGAGAAACATAACTGTACAACATTTTTTTTAAATCATTGCACAATATGCAAACATATATCTAGATTCTAGGCATATACACAGTCCCAGTGTCTGAGCTTTCAGTCAAGATGTTCTTTTATGCTCTTTGAAGGCTTTGGGCACGTATTGAAAGCACTGCACCAAATAGATTGAGGATTTTTGAGATCCTTATTATCCATTTAGACCCTATATCCATGGTATTTTTCCCCTGGGACGTCTTGAAGAAAGGAGCAAAAAAGTTAAGACACCAATGAAAAAAGTTTACTGCAAAATGATGCTATTAAATTTATATAGCTTATCTATGTAGTTAATCTTCTTGGTTTATCAGGGACATTTGCTTTATTTTTTAACTTTTTTTTTAAGTATGAAAAAAAAAAAATCTCATACAGATTATTGGGTTTGAACAATATTTTCCATGAATATAAAAAATAGAGTTGAAGCAAATTTTGTATGATTTGCATATATTATAATTTTAATTTAATATAAAAAAAAGCACATATTGTAATATTCGAACTTCAGTTTCCCTGGAACTGACTTATACAAGTGATGTTTCAATGTCATGCATACATGTATCTATGGATGTAAATCATTTCAAATAACAAAAGTAATAATAATACTGTACTTATTTATTGATAGTAATTAGGCTGCTACGTTATTTTCTCTAACTGCAAGACACATCCTTATACCTAATGCATCTTTTCCAAAAAGAAAGGGACAGCAAAGGCCCAAAATCAGTTGATATTTGGCCAATTCCTTCCAACTCTGGAACTATTCTTCATTTAGCAGTAGAAAATTGCGTACAATTAAACAAGAGCAAGGTCATTTGAGTTCAACCAATGAAGTAATAAAGGAAAGAGAACATCTGCCAACAAAATTTTTAGTAAATTATTATGTTAGTAAACATCTTTGTTTCTCACAACCTTTCTTATAAAATAAAAAAAAAGGGAAAAAAAGACCATAGTTCAAATATGGTTAGTCAGTTCCTTCCAACGACCTATGAACAAGGAATATTTTATGGTTGAATGACAAATCTTTGATACACACCAATCAACGTTCAGAATAGTTTTGAGGAGCAAGTTAGGAAGAGAAATAGAAAATCCATAGAAATAAATAAAAATACACATTTCTTGGGATAGCACCATGTAGACTCATCCTTATTCAGTCATAGGCTAAGATTCCCCTCGAGTTCATCAGAGCAACTAATATATCCTATCAATCTTAAGTAGATATTTGTGGTTATAAGTTTTTAATTTTATTTCCATGATGACTCCATAAGCTCTCCAGTCATAATCATTTACAAAATGTAAGGAGAATGTAATCAACAATCCTAACTTTAACTGCCTCATTGATCCTTTCCATGCATTTTTTTTTTTTTTTAGTCTTTGAATCTCTTATAGATGATCAAAACATAAAGGGTTTATCTAAAAGACCGTAATTGTTTTAAATTATAAACAATTTATATCAAATATCTCATAGTAAATCAATAAATGAAATCATTTGTATGGATGGATCAATTTCATGGACCTCCTTCTATTTTTTGATGTATCAAATACGTACAAAGGATTTAAAACAACGAAACGAAATGAAAAAAAAAACAGATTTTTTTTTTATCTTACCTCTCATCAAAAATGGATTTGACCAGGATTTAGATATCAATAAATCCCGCACTGGAGATAAAATCAATTATGTACATACATATAGGTAGTGTGGAAATATATATATATATATATATTATTGAAACATGCGGGATAATTGTATCGTCAAATGAGTGACATCGAGATCTATAGATTTGATGTGTACTTAAGTAAGCAGTTAGTGTGATCTAATATGTAGAAGTAATTATATGTTGATATTTTAGGACTTGTTTTTAAGAGTTGTAATTACCTGAAGGAGTATTTGGACTGGACTGGGATAAAGGAACGTAACATGCCAAAAGTCCCTTTTATTTATGACCTAAGTTTAAATATTTTATATTTGTATTCAGCCCCTGATGTGAGCTGCTACAGTCCGTTTTATCGAGGGTCTTAATACCAGGGACTAAGTTGTCACTTTACTCCATTTGTTTTCCCACATATATTATATATATTATGTATTCTTTTTGTTGAGGATCCTCTGTTTGAGGTAGATATATTATATAAGAGAGGTGGAATTTCCGTGAATGATATGTGATATTCATACATATTATTGGACTATCAATGGTCCTTATGACTCTAAGATAATTTATATCTCAAATGAAATTCAACTGCTCATTTTCATCATAAATAATAAAATCTTCGTTTTAAAGTTTTGAAAACTACATGGCTGTATATATGAGGATACCGTCTGTATTATTCTTTATCTCTATATATGTATTTTATGTATGTAAATATCCAACTCATCATAACAGTAATAGCAGTAATGATATACATAGATATAATTGTTTGGGTGGAAGGAATGTGATTGACGGAATTCTTTTCTCCAGTACACATAGTTCCTCAAAGATTTATGTGTATTAAAACGTATTGATAGATAGTTAGACAAAATCCTAGATACAAACATAAATGAATGAATAAATGAGCGTCATTATTAAAATGGCTTTACATACATACATCTCAGTGAACCTCTCACTACACAAAATCCCTCAAAATGCCAGCTTAAAATGAATGGATTTTTGATCACTAAAACTCCAAGAAAGAAAATCATTTAAATTGACACATATGTTGAGTTTTTTTGTTACACCTTCTACACGTGTCATTTGACACATATTTATGCTTTTTTTCTCAACTTCAAAATACAATCATATAGCCATAGGTATAAGGAGAGAATCCAAGAAAAATAAAAGAAAAAAAGTTAATTGTAATATATTTAAAAAAGTTTATTTTTTTTATGACAACTTGATTTAACATCAATTCCCCCTCCTACTCCAAGTTGTGTAATATTGTATTTTCATTCTTCTTTCTTGAAACATTTGACAGCTTTTCTATCAGCTGGATTTTTGTATGTAAGTGGACTTTTGTCCATCAGTGATAGGGTCTTTTTAACAATCATTTCAGAGTAAACTATGTAACCCATAGGACAGACTAGGGATATTTTATCCTACTATGATGATTTAAACTTATAGAATGTAATAATAATAATAATAATAATATGCTCGTAGGCACATAATTAATTAATTACTTATGTATGCATGTAACCACTCAAAAACTCTTTGAACGCATGTACATACAAGCATAATTATTTCCATTAATTAAAATCTGTATAATAAACGACGACAATTATAATAATAATATATCATAATTTGTTAAATACTTATTTTTTGAGGCAAAAATAATTTTTTTCCCCTCTTCTTTAATTTCATCTGATTTCCGTCCATATAAATACATATATAACTTGAATATTAAAACTTTCTAAATGGAGTCAACGTTTCGAGGGAAAATTCATTAAGTTAAAGGATCATACGCTCAAATTGTTTTTTTAATATATATGAAAAAGTTGTATCTATATGAAATATTTAATAATGTGTAGATACAACTGACTTGTAGAATCCTCAAAAAGCATTTTTTTGAAAAGACATGCAAAATCAATGAAGAGAGAGAGAGAAAGAAAGAGAGAAATTCTCACTAAATAATATAATACATATACGAAGGTGAAAAAATTGAATTACCATAGTGACAAGGATACTTCCCGCAACTTGTCAGTGAAGATAATTACTTTGTCTACACACATACTTACTACTTGGTAATGATAGAAACACTGGGAAATTGAGATAAAATAAAGTCTTATATTATAAAGACGAAGACAAAAGTATTCTTGTCAAAAAGAAGAAAAAAAAAGAAGGATATTATCAGCTATTTGTTGACTTTATTTGAATTCACATGTAATTATTCAACTCACAGTTGACTAATTGAATTACACAGCTTAGAATTATTGTAATCGTTCTTGAATTAAACTATGTATAATTAAATTTTATTAATTATGTTGTACAATTAGACAATACACGTAAGGGGAAAAAAAAAAGCAAAGAGAGAGATATGAAGAGCATTTCTTACCTCGAATGGTGCTAGGCATGACTCCACGCTGTTCCTTCTCCTATCCTTAAAACATGGCTCACTTCAAAAAATGTCACTGTACTTATATATATATATATATAAAATAATTATTATTAATGATCGATATTATGAATATTAATGATATAGCTGATTTGTTTTAAATATTTTCATTGTGTTTTGATGCGTGAGTAAGAACTGAAAAAAATAGCAAAAAAAAAAGATGATTTTTTTTGAGACGTTAGTTTTTTTCTGATGAATTAGTAGTACAGAAGTAAAAGCGACAACAGTTTTACATATATATATATATATATATTATATTTTATACATATACATATATACACACAAAGTAAGTAAGTAAGTATATAAATGTGAAAGAAGGCGCGCTCTTTTGCAAGTAGTTCAATATTTGTTTAATATAAAGAAGGGAAAAAAAAAGGATTTTTGCACATAAAAAATAAGGGATTCACTCATATTGTTAGTGTATTAGGATGAGCTAAGCTGAGTTTGAGCTACAGGAGGGAGAAAGACACGTCGTCGTACTCCTACTACTACTACTACTATTACATGTCTAACAAGTACAACCTTTCCTTCCGTCATTAAGTTCTTCATGGAGAAGAAGCTTCTTCAGTTCTCCTGGGGCAATATTTTGACGTTATTTCATATATATATATAAATACGCAATTTCTTCATGCTTAATTATCTCTCAACCTATCTCTTATATTTATACTATATATGTATTTTATGTTATGTACTTTACAACTACAGAGACTTCGATATACAGTAGTATATTGTATGATTAATATAAATGATAATGAGAGTAGTTACAACTTATAATAGTAAATAAGTAATGAAGGACATTGAACTCTTGTTTCTCTTTCTCTCTCTCTCTCTCTCTTTTCTGATGAGAACCGGTACAATAATAATAATAATAATGAAACAAATTACTGCCTTTTATTTCATCACAACACTGGCTCCTCCAAGAATAATAATAATAACAAATGTATTGATATACATACATACATACATATTATTGTTTCTCTTTGAGAGAGAGAGAGAGAAAAAGTGTTTTAAATTTGAGTTACTAACATAGATGATATACATCTTTACTTAGGCCTGTTTTTTGTTTACATACTATTTGAATATGATGAGTCAAGATAAAAAAATGAATAATAATTGTATTATTATAAGTAACTTTAATAGGAGTCTTTTGGTACGACTCTTAGGGTTGGAAAGGATCAAGATAAAAGAGTAATTAACTAAATAATATATGTATAGTAGATGTCCTTTGGGTCTCTTACGGTAGGAAAGGATTCCTTGACATGGTTATACTATTGTTACAGTTACCCCAAATAATGATAAAAGATGAAAAGGGTCCTCATGTTTACGACTATTTGTATTATTTTAACAACCATTGAAATACTCCAATTTCATGGTATATGAACTTTGCAAAGCTAATTCAGCGTAAATGGAACTTATTTACTTCTAGTTATTTTTCATTATTGTAACGGATCTTCAAAATTATCTTTTATTTTTGTTATTTAATCAAGAATTTACTGTAGCTATTAAAATAGGTCAGTAATTATTGCTATTCCATGAGTTTTGAAATTTCTTGAATGGATCCACATGAGGAAATGGGTCTTTTTTTTTTTAATTTAATATGCATTGGGGATTCAACATAATCCATACAGACATCATATATATATATATATGTATAATCTGCAAGGAGTATTACGTAGTTAAAAAAAGGAGGGGGGGGGGATTTTATAGAAATGATTAATACAATGAAACGATGCTCACATAATTATTATTACAAATTTTGGTTAGTCAACAGAGTGAAAACTTTCTGTAAAAAAATAAATAAAAAATGAAACTCTAAGTCGCTTTCATAGAGGAGGAATAAAAAGTGAGTTATGAATAATCATGACTTCTATGATTCAAGGAAGGATCATTTAATACTCTGACCCAATTACACTACTAACCCACATATATATTGAAGTATATCAATTTGGCAAATGTAGAACAACATCATGTCGTAAAAGAGAAGGGCTTAATTCAAATTAATCATACGTTCTCACCTAGACAATAATTATATTTATCTCTGCTCTTTATCTCTCTCTTGACATTAGTCAATGATAGAGCTAAAATAAACTACAATTTTGCGATAATAATAATAATAATAATAATAATAAAGGGATATGAAGGGACCCTTTTCTTGTCAACGTACTTCATATGCAAAAATTTGACGAAAATAATCCCATATTTAATAACATATATTTTGTCAAAAATACAGAAGGTAAATTTTACTATTAAATCTATAAACTATTGATTTATCCTTCAAATGAAATCTACATATATAGTGTGTAAATTAATTATTATTATTAAATAAGTTACAAAGAAAGAACGCAACTTAGTTCAAAGACACGCAATCTCATCTATATTTTTACTCGTATATATATATATATTTACAATCTAAATGCTATGTGTCATAGACAAATGTTATAATTAACTACCTAATGCTACGACGAACGAACCCATCTCTCAAATGTAGTAATGCTATGGAGTTTTTAATCAGGGATTTAATACTCTATTAAATGTATTCAGTATAATATGTACATAGGTATTATACATATATTTTAATATTAATATATATATATAATAAATAGCTAGATCCTTGTTTTGAAGTATGTAGTTTGTGGAAAGGGCGAAAGGGGTCTCTTCTGACTGTTTGTCATTCAAGACAACGCAACCTCATCCAAGCAAAGCCGCAAAGTCATCCTTAGTTTTTCGTACTGCTACTCCTCTTCCCCTGAGATACTGACGATAAGTAACCGTAATGGCGTCTGAAAGATATAGTTTCTCTCTTACAACCTTCAGCCCCAAGGGCACCTTGGTTCAAATCGAGTATGCTTTGAAGGCCGTAATTTCCGGAGCTGCCTCCGTTGGGATCAAAGCCTCTAACGGAGTGGTCTTGGCTACGGAGAAGAAGCACAAGAGCTCCCTTCACGAAGAGCACTCCATTCACAAGATTGAAGGTATGTGTCAAAGGGTGGCCTAGACCTTTTCCTTCCTCCACTCACATCCACCACTTTTTTTCCTATTACTCAGAAATATCCTCCAACATCGGAATGACTTACTCTGGAATGGGACCCGACTATCGACTCCTCGTGAGAAAGGCTCGTAAAATGTCCGAAGAGTACTCCATGATCTACGGAGAGAAAATCCCCACGAGTCAATTGGTTGCTCGTGTCGCTGACGTCATGCAGGAATACACACACTCCGGAGGGGTTCGTCCATTCGGAGTTTCTCTCTTGATTGCGGGTTGGGATGAGGAGGCTAACAAGCCATATCTCTTTCAATGCGATCCCTCTGGAGCATATTTTGCATGGAAGGCGACTGCCATGGGAAATAACTACGTCAACGGAAAAACCTTCTTAGAAAAAAGGTAACATTCACGACGATGTCACGATTACCATATCTTTCCACATGGTTGACTCTCCTTGTTTTTTCAGATATGATGATAGTGTTGAGCTTGAAGATGCTGTACATACCGCTATTTTAACTCTTAAAGAAGGATTTGAAGGGCAAATGACGGAGGACAATATCGAAATCGGGATTTGTAATGCTCAAGGATTTAAAAGACTCTCACCCACGGATGTCAAAGATTATTTGGCCAATGTAACTGTTTAAAATATCCTTGTATGTCAATTGTATCAAATATTTGAGTATAATATAAATTCTTTTTAACGTAAATCATACCTATGGCTACTCCCAAGTATTGTCATCATTCATATTTTGCTTCTTTTTTTTGCATAATAGTATCAAATTATTTACATTGTGGGTATTCATTCTCTATTGTAACGTGTATGGTGGAAGGTCATTTAACATGAAGCTGTTCCTAAATTTGCATTTACTTGTACTTGTTGCTTTTCTATTTTTAAAATGTATCGAACCCTGCTATCATTACCAAAGGTTCGTTATTATTCAGAAGAATAAAACAGGACTCGTAAGCCAAGTCATTAAAATGGTAAGATATTTTTGGGTTTAACCCTGAGCATGTTGAGTAGAAAGAAATATTTGTAAAGGAGAATTGCATCCTAGCGCACTTTTTATGGGTCTTTAGGTTGCCTTTCAAACAAATCCCTGTACGTACACCTTGTTTGATCACAAATTTTATCACTTTTTTATACCTATACTAAGGAAAGCAATTTAGTTCTTAATTAAATGAACATAAATACTTAACTAATTATTACGAAAGGGCTGTTGAACTTCGACTTAAACGATGGTTAATATTTTTTTTAAATACAATTTTATTACAATTATTGACGGGGTCGATAAGATAAATTCTTCTGCAATTTGGATTGAAATCCCTTTCAACTTTTTCATTGATATGTAAATTTTATGAACAAGACTGATCCATTAAATAATTATTATCAAAAAATCTTAATTAGCCCGTTGTTTGTTGTTGTTTTTTCAACTTTTTCTCAAAAATTAAAACTAGATTCAGTTTTTAAAACATTGTTTTTCTACGAGAGCTCATTCTTAAGTTGAACAAAATCAGGTTGTATACCCTTGCATAAAATGTTTGGTTTTTTTTTTTTCAAAATAGAAATGTTGCAGCGTGCTTGGTTATATTTTCGGTGGCGCACAGTTTAAAAAAACACTGAATTAAAGTATAGAAAATTGAGTTGGAAAGCAAAACAGAACTAAAGAAAGGCCTATTTCTTTTAAATATTTTTATTTTATTTTAAAAATTACTTATTCGATCCATTTTCAGCTCTTAATTATTTATTATCATTATTATATTTCCGTTTCATTTCTAATTCATAACAAAAATTATGTATTTTATGTTCTTTTAGAAAGAGGAGGAAACAAATTCGAGTGATAAAATCTATTACAAGCGGATATAAAACACATTCACTCAATAAGGAATCTCCATCATGATTGTTTACTCTGAAATAGAAATATATTTAAAAATCCTTTATTTATAAAATATTTGTATTTCTTCACGCTCTTATATAATTCAAGTCAATTTGATACTTAATAAATAATAAATTATGAATAAAATAATATAGAAATGTATTTATGAAGTAGGAAAAGCTTATAGAAAAGGAAACCCTATTGGAATGCGGTGTTGTTGTTATTTTTAACTCCTGGATCTGTCACTTTCTCAAGAGGTCTAAGAAAATGGACATTCTTTTATGTATTATATGTAGTATCATTAGATTAAGAAAGGAGAAGAAACATCACGAGCAGATTAAAAAGAAGTTGTAACTTCTTTTGACATTAATTAATGCAAAAAAAAAATCAGGCTCACTATTAATTATATTTTAATAAACAGAGTTTTGAAAAGATGAAAAAGATATTGTGTTGTTAAGGACATACATTCAAAAGAAAAATACAAAGGAAGGAAGGGATGAAAGAAAACAGTGAGTCATACTCCTTTTGTGGCTAATTAATTAATTATATTTACCTATTTAACACAATCATCCATTTTATACTTCACTTAAATGGACTACTAGGTGCATTACTAGGCTTTAAAGGCTGATGAGCTTAGTGCATTTTGACTGACGTCACAGATTGCATTACAAACTAAAGGTGACGCTATTTTGGAGGCATATAATGAATGATTTACCGGGGCGTAGGAAGTATTTACATACTGGAGAGGGGGTCATCTAGATATTTTCCCTTTTGACCCAGCAGAATAATCAAAATCCGTCAAATCGTTTGATAATTCCCTGAAGAATAAAATTGCTAAAATAAGTATAAAATCTAAGAAAACAAAAAATAATGTTTGCTACTTCAAAAGTAACTTTTTTCCATAAAGAAACCTATAAGTTTTGAAATGCAATCTTAGATGCAATTATTTATTATTTGTTTTTCAATATAACCCAAGAAATTTCAACTGTGATGCCTCATTTTTACTCATTCTAGAAATTACTGTAATATCATTGGTGAGTAAAATAATTTTACTGAAGATTTTGATAATAATAATTATATCGAAACATTCTTTATCATGGTTTTGTTTAATTTCATATCAGTGTATGTAAATTATGAGTTGCGGGTAAAAAATGATTCTAACAAATTATTTTTGGGGAGATGATAGGTATTTGAGCCCTCACATCGACCTCCATTGTTCCAATTTTTTCGATTAATTTTGTCCCAGATGGATGAGGGACCAGCAAAGTAGGATAGTTAGAGAAAATATCCAACCCTTGCAAAAGCAATACACATCTTTATTGTCTACGCTATGTAGATGTGAATGTTAAATGATGTAATAAAATACTTTTGATACATATTATCAGGGTCTGAGATATATGAAAGATATTTTTTATAGATAGACTGTGACGGTTTCAACCCTTGTTGGCCATTTCTATAACGTAACGTCAAAATAAACGGTAATAATTCACTATTTTCCCTCATTTTAAAGAAATAATGGTTAAGACGTCACATGTAAACGCTCAACTAATTTATTTTCTGTTTGGATTAGCAAAGACGATGTCTGGTTGCATCAGGTCCTTTTTCTCAAATATCAAAAAAAAAAAAAAAAAAACTATAGCCATGAAATTCGCACCATAATTGTATAGTCCAAAGAGGATTATTGACCTAAAGAAACTCAGACAGTTGTGTCAATTTTTTTTTCTTCTTTAGATATTGGCCTCAACTGATTTTGAGGGTTTAAAAGTAACTTTTTGGAGGAACAATATTTTAGCAACAATGTAGTTATATTTGTACTCTGTATGCTATAGCTTACATCACTTGAATATTATTGATTAAATAGGGATGATATTCTTGATTATGTAACTCATTTCAAATAATATGTATTAAAATAAGCAGTACGATTTTGGACGTCCATTTGAAATACTATAAAAACAAATGAATTCTGAAATAATCATGTAACAAAACGTGATTATAAAACTCTTCAAATAAAAAATGATTCATTTTTTAAATCATATACGTATTGCTCTTAAACTTCTTTTTTTTCGTTCGAAAAGGGTTTACGGAGTGTTATAAAGCATCAAACAAAAATTGAGTCACATAATAACTGAGTCTAGACAAATCATATTGTCATGTGTTGTGTTCTTATTGCAATTTGTTTGCTTGTTTTGAAGTCACAAAAAGTTCATAGTCGCAAGATAGTACAGAAACCGTGAGTGATTCTTAGTAAAGAAACTACAAAGTAAACAATATTCACGTCTTATGGTATTTCTATAAGCTATTATAACACTTCACTTATAACATACGATTTTTTTCTCCATATATACCTAGAGGTATGTGGGACCATAATATGTACACGTACATAGAGCCAAATATACCAATTGGATAGCAAATATTTTTTTGTAATTTTAATATAGGTATTTTCGTATTGATATGTGTCAAATCAACGAGAAACCAAGTTTATCTGAAATATTTCAAAAATAAGTTAGAACTATTCTCATATTCTTGAAGACATTCTCTTTCATTTGTATTAATAGTATATTTCGATTAATTAAATAATTACTCCAATAATTGCAACTTAAATAAGGGAAAAAACCAACTGCCACTAAATAAATCTCTGAGACTATGAAAATGATGGACGTTCTTTCAGGGACCATATTGACTCCATATGTAGTCGTAACATTTATATAATTGCTCTATTGGATAGACAACAATCCTTAGTTTTTCGATTATATGTGACATTTATAAAAGCCTTCCGCGATAGGTCTTAAAATGACTCCAAAATATTTGGCCGTTATATTTATGATGTAAAAAACTTAAAAGTGGATTTTCTCCTTTTCAATATTTGAAAACAAATTTGCTTTCTTGTTGACTTGACACATATATCCTTAAGAAATCAAATTAACAGTTACACAACAAAATATAGAGTATTTTTTTTAATTTATTAAACTATTAGGTATATACCTATGAAATGAGACTTTCAGCTACTAGGCAACAGATGTATTTTAAACCATCCCAAATGTCTTATTCTTTTTGTCTGTCATCTGACCACAGTATTCAGTGCATTGTTTGTGAAGTTTCATACAACAACACATTTTTGTTCGTTCTTAAAAATGTCGAATTTCCTGCCGATGATTTGTAGACTTTGTTGATTTTCTACTATCATTTGAAGAAAAAAGCTTCAGAAGCACATCAAATTTCTGTAGAAACTTATGGTGGACATATTTGAAGCAGAGCATAGTGTGGTCTGCCCGGCCACAACCCAAAAACATGGGAAAAATCAGATCACTTTGACTGCAAGGCAACGATGTGTGTTTTCTGGGATCAACGTGGTATAATTTGGTACGAGTTGTTAAAACTCGGGGAAACAGTTAACGGTGCAAGCTACCAATGACAATTGTCCGATTTGAGCACCGCTATACGCCAAAAACGCCAAGAATATTCCGATCGGCGTCACCGAGTAATTTTTCTTGAAGACAATGCACTGCCACATCGAACAGGAGTGACCCAGAAATTGATGGAGACGTAACATTGGGAACAGTTGGTACTTATGACTTACTCAGTCATACTTGGTGCCATCAGATTACCATGATTGGTTTGCGGCCAAAGACGATCAATTTTTTGGTGCAGCATCCACAAATTGTCTGAGAGATGGGGACAACTTGTCGCTAGCTAAGGCTGTTATTTTGAAGATTAAATTTGTCACCATTTTTTCACAATAAACGTTAGAAATTGAAAAATAAAGTCTCATTTCATAGGTATACATAGACTCGATATTACTTGATGCTAACATTTCATTGAATGAAAATTATATTATGACATTAGATTCAAATTGACAAGTACAATAAATTATTTGTTTAGAACACATCGTTTCATTTTATCCCAACCATCTTGAAGGGATAGACAATCAATTTTTATCTATATATAAACACTTGCTTCTTTTTGTTTGCCCCGTATCAAAATGGGACCGACAAATAAAAGAACTTAAACTTTAACCTTCTATCAAATCTCTCTCTCTCTCTCTCTCTTTTTTTTTATGATATCTCAGGCCCAAATAAAAATACCAATCAAAAATACGTCATTACAACATTATTATTCTCTAGCTAATAAATTAACTATTATTTTTACGAGGATCCTATATTTTTTCGATTATTCTCCTTTCTAGACTTTAATCCATTCTAAGACGAATTGATTAATATTTAAATCAAATCCTTTCAAATTCATAAAGTCATTGACTGTGTAAATCCTGAATGAAAAGATGTGCTAATTAAATATGTCAAAGTAAGTGACTTTTGAAGAGATAATACACAATAAATAGTATTCAGGTACTTTTTATTGCAAAGATTACAAAATATCAATAATGCTCGGAAGACAAATAAAAACGAGGGATGGGATTGGGACCCATGGAAAACAATAGAAATTTCTTGAGAATTTTAGATACACATATGAATTTGATTTGATTCGAGTATTTTTGATTGTTTTTGACAGCATGCTGTGCTCTATAAAAGTATCAGGTTTATTTCCTTTTTAAAGTCATTACATGAAGCTTCTCTAAGATTTTTTGTTATTTTATTTATCTTTTATATTTAACTGTATATTATATCAAACATGGCGTCACTTTTAGTTCTTTATGAAATCTGTAAAGTTATGTAGTGAAAACCACTCCATAGATAGATAATTAATACAGAAAGAGTTCATGAAATGACCACCAGAGGAGGAGCATTGTCTTCTCACCTTCCACCAAAATATATTGTACTCGTATCCTATACATAATAATATGTATTTTACACAATGGAAACTTGGAAAGCAAACAGTGATGTAATGTCCAATTTTTTGTTTTTGCATTTGAAATCATTATAGATTCGGTTTATTTCAACTTATTATTGTTATTATCATCTATGTTAGACCAACAGTTTTTATTACTTCCTTTTATTGATACAATATGTATATACTATTTAATTTCCTTTCTTCTTCCAGGGAATAGTCGGGGTATGAGGATATCACGGGATTTAAACGGTACATTAGAGAGGGGAAAGCACATTATTTAAAATACTAAAATACTTTATTCGTCTTTTTTTTTATCCTTAAAACCTTTTCATGTCGGAACTTTATCTATAGGGTGATTCTATCACCATTTATATATTATATATAATAGGATTTATGTAGTTAAAAGATATATTTACACAATGGACTCTTGGCATGACAAATTTGCCTTTAATATTTTTAGAATAATGTCTTATATATGTCTATATATATATATATATATATTTGTGCACAAGTCATCACTTCTACATATAAGCAAATTGTACAAGTTGCCATATCACGTTTAAAAACGTTTTATTTAAACTTATAATACGAGACATTTTGATAGAGAACTAATAACTGATGCATTTCCTTCATTTTGATCATAATTAATAAGTCTCAATTATTATTAATTCTATAATAAGTCATAAAATGCTTAACAATAAGTATTTTTCATAGAAAAATACAAATTACACCCTTGATAAGCATACTGAACATTCCATATAATTTCAATAATTGCATTATTTTCATCACAAGGTCCTTAAATTAA
This sequence comes from Lepeophtheirus nordmannii, assembly GCA_963680855.1. Classification (NCBI taxonomy): domain Eukaryota; kingdom Metazoa; phylum Arthropoda; class Copepoda; order Siphonostomatoida; family Caligidae; genus Lepeophtheirus; species Lepeophtheirus nordmannii. The sequence continues at coordinate 22,225,115 of OY804522.1, read as the reverse complement.
GCTTTTAAAATGCTTTGTTTCATTTTTTGATTGGAGCATATATATGGCATGTTACAAAAATGTAAAAAAAATAAATCAAGGGCTAAAAATTGATTCTTACGATGTATGTATCTTGACTCCAGAAACATGTTGAGACCATTCATCTCTTTTTGTTTGGAGTGATTGCACAGTTTATAGGGCAAAATATACTTTAGTATAAACTAATCTCTTCTTGATTTGGATAACTAAGCGCGATCGATGAAAAATTGTGCGCGACTACTGAGTGAATAAACAATGATTTTTTTGAAAATTAGCGGAGTAACAATCAATGTTTTTTTTTTTTAATGCTGTGGAACAAGTCAAAATGGATCGGAGATGTTGTACAATAAATTGCAATAATTGTGATGGATCAGACACAGTTAAAGAGAAAAAAAATTACATTTTATGGCTTATCACAAGATCCCACCCAAGTTATTCGACAGGAAAATTTCTGACCAAGTCTACACACCTATTTCTACTCTGAGTACTTCAAAGAAACTGGCTTTGCTAATGATGGTGTCATTTACAGTTATTATTGTCTAAAACAAGGGACTATTCCAACAGTTTTCCAAGGTATTCCGGAAAGACGTGGTCCATTGGTTTGTGTCATACTCAGAATAAGCAAGACAATAAGAAAGAACTTTAATCCAATCCAAATATTCCCAATGGTGATGCAGTTATTAAGGTAATTAATATTAATATATGTAATAACAAAATATGTATGATAAAATAAACATTGTCTAAAACTGCATGGATATATTATGCATTTATATACAATTTGTATGGTTTTTTACTTAAATTTTGCACCAAAATATATACACAGATCACTTTTTGTGACCTAGATAGAACACAAAAACTACTTTGTCTAGACTGCAATCAATTGAAAACTCGTTTAATGAACAGAAGTAAATTTGAGTCCAACATTTGTAATTATTTGAGTCATACAAAGCAATCGAATCGGGAATTGAACGATGCGCCAGAAGATTTACAGAAGAACAATTTAGTAACTTTAGAAAGAGTAGTAGTAGCCTTGAGATATTTTGAGGATATTGCACTTGAGACAATAAAGGAGTTGGCCAAAAATCGCAGTAAATCACTGTATTATTTCCATGCTTTAAGTTTTGATTGATTTAACTATTTAACTCACTTTGTGCTACTCTATCCCAATACATGTGCAGTATCAAGTGCCCACCAGAATGTCACGTTGCTTTAGTACAATTCAAAAAACTGAATGGGAATGAGAGAGGAAAAGTTCTGTAGAGATTAATTCCGAAACTGCAAGAACTTCAAACCAAATATGATCTTCATTTGGAAAAGAAGTTAATTGTAAAGCATTTAAAATGACATCAAAACAAAATGAACGTTTCATTAGCATTACATGGTAATGCGAGCAACAGTGTTGGTCGTGTCCTTAAATGGTGTTAAGTTAAAGAATTCCTAGTTTTTTGAAGCATGTGTTCAATCTATTGTGCAATGTGTCAACAATGAATTATGCAATGATTATATTATTGATAAATCTAATCAAGGGAAAGAACAATCAAATGAAAACAATAACACTGAGTTGAAACACTTGAGAATATGTGACTTTTATAATACATGTAAAGTTTGTACAGCTTCTTCGTGCTATATTACTGGATTTTTTACACACTCAGTTTGTCAGATAATTGAATGTGCAACTTGTAAGATTCATTGCAAGGATGATCCCTGTAGAGAATATTCTTGAATTATTTTCCAGAATTATGTTGTCATATCATAAAATGTCAATTGTTGTATCATTCAGAAAAGATATTTAGACACAATAAACATCTTGTTTTCGACAAAACTGTTCACTAAAAACAGAGGCAAAAATTTTGGTTGGATCAAAGACACACTCCGTTTCCTAATTTAATATATTTGCATATTTTAGAAAATGCAATGGATGTCGACAATTATTATTGGAGTTTCACTCATATTAAAGAGTTTAGAAGCATTCCAAAACTTTTTAGGAACATCATACACCACTTGAGAATATTCATAAATATATAAAACATCTTAGCAAATATAAATATAGCTCAAAATCTAAGAAGACAACGATAATACATAGAGTGTTGTATCATTATTATTTAAATATTTTCTCCTGATAATATACAATGAGATATTCTATTCAAATTTAGAAGTATTATATTATTTTCTAATCATTCAAACGTAAATTTAAATTGATGTATATATTTATTTATTTTAAAATAAGCATTTGACCATGTATTGTCTTATGTTAGTTTTATGATGGAGTTTGAAAATTCGTGTATTCAACAAAATACAATTTCGCAAGATACAAAAATAGATGAAATTGAGGATTTTAGTATTTTATTTTCGAGAAAATTATCGGTGCCTCTATTGATTTCTCAATAGAGGTACCTTTTAAATTACTTTTCCACTATAAGTCTTTACTATTATATATAAAAAATTGACTTCATTGCCCAATGAATATATTGGTGCCAGTAGTCACTCAATTTTGGTAAAGTTAGACGATCTAAACTCAAAAATTTTCCTCACGATGCCACGTCACACTTCCTTATAATTTTTTGTTTATGTAAATTCTGTTAAAAAAAAGATTAATAACTAATCATTATAACAAAAAATTATATTTTAATGTATCTTCTCCGTCGATTCATATATTTTAATTAAACTTCACAAGTCAATAGAATTTTTTTTTTTTCAGTAATTACTCGTAATTGCTTCGAGCTGTTCCCAAACAGAACAGAACAAAGGCAATTCAAACTAATTTTTCAACTCAAAAATGAATATAGTATCTAAAACTCAAAAAAAAAATCAACCAGAGAAGATGAATAGGTTGCTCCAGAGAAATATGAAAGGTAATTAATTTGAAGAGTTTAATAATTGTACTAGAAGTAATTTTTATAGAAAAAAGGAAAGAACCAAAAGTTGAAAATGCACGAGACAAAAGTACATGGCGCCCTCTATGTTTGTAATCTATTTATATACAATATAAATATCCTTTTCATTTCTTATGATGGCCACTCTGCCCCCCCCCCTTCCCTCTGTAAGCGGGAACTAAAGCTTGTTTCTCATAAATAAAGCCCAATTAACTAATATTATTATTGAGTTGAATTTTCTCTGCATTGAAAACAATGGCCTTTCCACATCTTTTTTCTTCATTCTGAATTGGATTAACCAACCCTACTTTGCTATACCTATACGTATAGCACTACTCTGGACTCCACTTTATTGATTGTATATCATTATATTATGTATATATGCATTTGCATTATAAAAGAAGACTAAGAGGATAATCACCTCATAATCCAGTTTCATCTAATATTCAAATATTCGATTTATGTATGTATGTATGTAAGTACATAATATTATAAAGCACATAAATTATTTATATACATATATGCGTAAGATTTCCAAGGGCAGGGAATATGTTGGTTTGTCGAAATAACTATGTATGTATGTAGAGGAAACCAGAGGGGGGAGAGGGGTTGGAGAAAAGTTGTAATACTTTTTGTTTAAGACGCATGGACTGGGAGCGGGTTTGATGTAGACGTACAAAAGCTTGTCAAAACATGACTACATACATTTGTGGGATATTGATAAAAAATCTATTTAAGAACTATTCCAATAAGTAGTTCTTTTTTTTTTGTTTTTTGCAAATTAGATTTCAATATGACTTCTTAAATGTTGCAACTATTTCTTTAGATAATTACAACAGCTTTGGGGGAAAGTTTCAATCGTATAGAAAATAAATAAGTTTAATATAATAAATAAAGTATAAATAATATTAATTTTAGTTGCCAACAGTCCAATGTTGCTTATTATATTTAATTTATCTACAGTAGTAACTTTTATTATATCAGAAGTTATTTTAAATTCAAAAGATTATTTATAATTTTCTGTTTACATAATTGCTTTCATAAATAGAATTATATTATTATCATTTCTTTCAATGCCAAATATTATATAATGTATGTAGAATAGTTCTTCAGTTACTAAAATTAAAAATTAACTTCCCCCGTTTTTTAAACTAATTGATCCTATAAATTTGCTCAGAGATAAACTTGAACACCATGCAAGGACATTAAAAATTACTTAAAACAAATAGGAAAAAAAAGACTTGAAAATTTCAGTCCCTTCAGTCTGCAGATAAAACGTTTTTGAATTTATCTGATATTAGATATAAATATATGCTTATTTTTAAGTGGTTATATAACTCTATCAAAGTTTAAGGATCCCCAAGTAACTAAAAGTTAAAAGTAGATATTTTTCATTACTTCATATATTTAGAAAATAGTGTGAGCTTGTGACTTACCCACCCTTAAGTGAGCAATTGAGTCAAATATTGGCTCTTTGATCTAGTCTTGGAAATAGTTCAAGGGACTCAAACTTGAGCATGATCCTCATCCTTGAGGTCTTTGAATATGGACATTATTAGAGTCTTATTAAAAGATGATCCTTAGATCCATGGCTCTCTTGATTCTAATTTTTAAAAACTAGAACGAATGGGGATGTTACAGAGCTTAAGACTCGGACTTGAAGTTTTCATCTTCAAAATTGAGAAGGAATCGAGGTAAAAGGCTTTAAATTTGACTCAGAGTCTTAAGCAGCTCTTAATCATTAAGACTCGAGACTTTTACTCGACTAAGGGACTCTGCTTCTGTTAAAAAGTGATTTGTCGTCATTCCAAGGAATACTAAGAAATGGTGGTCCCATGGGGTTGCCAAAAGGAAGGGGGAAGATATTTTTTCATTGTTAGTGTGTTTGATGATGATGTTCTAAGAGATCCATTATTAATTCATCAATTAATACACAGTTTTCGAAGGGTTAAGTAATTGAATTTATTCATTTATTGACCAAAGGGAGCAACACAATAGAAATAAATAAAAAAGCAATTATATTTTTTGAGCCAAGTTGTTATTTTTATATTATTATGTGTGTATTGTTGCGTTTTGTCAGTCTCGGGAGGATTTGATGCCCATTTGAGTGACTATTATAAAATCATGTGCAATTCTAAGAGTAAAAAGAGCTCGTGGGAGGAGGAGGAGGAGTCTTCTACCTCAATTAGAAAGCAGATTTTGATTGGGTACTGATACCCGTTCACGGGGCGGAGAATCCTTCCTCAACCATTTCAAAATAGATTGAGCGATTTCTACAACACAAGGATATTCTGTGAGTTTAATAGTAGGTCGAGGAAGCTCGACTGAAGCAGATCCCAGGGAATGGAATCGGAAGAGGACGAAGATGAACTTAGAAGGTTTCTTGGCATAACTAAAGTCGAATAGAAAGTAAAGATTCCGCACGCTTATTTTTATTTTTATTTTTTACGATGGACATAGAAAATGACTTCAAGTCATAGTTGAATTGATTGTAGATCCCTTCAGACACACACACTCTTTCTTTCTTTCTTTCTTGTTGAATCTCTTTCCTTTGCATACACACTACTCCCAATTTCTTTTTCCATCAAAATATTTTGACAAATTCTATGCATTAATATCAATCACTACTTCTCAAACATGAGTTGAGTATTTGAGCTGTGATATCCTCGAATTATATATGAAGGGGACGCTTTTCCCTATCCTGCTATATAGTTTGAAAATGGACATTTCTTACTCTTCATATAGGAAGGAAGTTTTTTTGGTAAGTCTCTCCTCTTTTTTTTTTTTTTTTTTTTTTTTTCGTTGTTGTTTCTTTCCCCCCCCCCCCTCTCTCTCTCTTTTCATAAGAGAAACCTTTTAAAAGTACTTTCTTCGCATGGATAGTGAAGCATCGTTATTTGTACGTATAAAAGTGGAGACTACTACGAAGGTTATTATAAGACGTCAGTTGTGTATAGAGATTTCATCAAAGGAAATCAAGTCATATTAAAAAATCAACAAACTACATAATATGTTATACATATTTACATTTAAATATAATCTAATACAAACTTGTACTTAGATAGATACTACAACTAACTATTATACAGTTCTATTTATCAAATACAACGACTGGCTGTTAACGTATCTTCTATTCATAAGATTAAAGAGTGTGAGAGGGAAATTCATCGAATAAATAGTGTATGCATTTGATGTTTTGAATGTCTCAATTTGATTTCTGACCCCTCCTCCTCCTTTGCCTTCCTCCTCTGCTCAAAATCCAATGTCATCATCATGTATGTACATATTCTCATTCCTTAGTACGTAGCAGGAGTTTCTGGCTCAATATATATATATATATATATATATATAGAATTATTTACTCTATTTGTTTGTGTTGTATTTAATAATTTATTTTTATTTTTTTTCTTCGTCTTTATTTCATCTCAAAGGATAAAAACTCAACATCAGTCTATTCCTCAAATAAAGATATTCGTCGTCGCTATTGGAACGAGGGAACAAGGATTTTGAGTCTCAAAAGTGGGTTTAGGATCTCTAGAGCTCAGGTCCACTCTGGACTATCATCCCCTCTCACATGGCAATGAAAAAAACTTGTTAACATAAATTAAAACCTTTTGACAAAAACTTTCTCAAGGGATAGCGGAGCAAGGAGCAAAAACCATGGCAACGAAGCAGAAATTAAACGAAGGGAAATTGGATGAAATGGTAAGAATTTTACGTTTTTTTTTTTTTTTGGTTTTATGTATGTACATATTATTTTCCTTTTCGTTTGAGTTATGATATGTATATATATATATATGTATGTACATACATAAAAGCATTTTTGACAGATTTTTATTGACTTTTTTTATAAGTGTGTCTGCTTTTAGACATTTATATATGTATGTATATGTAATTGAAATTTATGAAAAAGCTTCATATCAAATACTTACAGTTGTTGAAGAATATTTACTATCGAAAAAAAAATGTTCATTATAATCCCACTTCTTACAAGAAATTGTAATAAAAGTAATAATAAGAATAATAATAATAATAACATAACAATGGGTTCTTTCCCCTTTTTCAATAAGGGATTATTGAATTATACGAAAATAATGCCTGTCTCTTTGGGATTACTTCTTTTACAGGATGTATGACAAATAAGTACTTCATTATTGTTGTTGTTGAAGTCTTTCTTCTTTTTTTTTAAATGTCTTTCATGTACTTGAGAGTACTTGCAAAACAAAACAAAGGCTGCTTAAACAAATATTAATTAAAAAGTCCGTCTAAGAGTTTCTTTTCTTCTATCAAAACTTCTTAATCAGAACTTTTCTATTTCAATGTCCTCTTTTAATAGAAAGATATATATAGAGAAAGTGAGAGAATAATACTAAATCCACTTGAGGAAATAAATAAATGTAATTGTTATTTATTCTTCTTGAACACGAAAAATATTTTTTCTTTGTATACATATTAGAGACCACTTATGTTACATGATCATAGATGATTTTATATATAAACTCAATACATATTTCAATTCATGATGTATGTTCCCTTCTCAGGAAATAGAGGGCTTCGTCTTCAGCCTCTCCAAAACAATACTCACGAGTTTCCTAGTCCTCTGTTCCGGAGGTCTCTTCCTCATTCTTCTCACTTGGCGCTCTGACATCAAATTAAATTGTCTTTATCGAAAGGTTCCTCTCAAAATCGCACTCAAAGTCTTGCTCAAAGTATGTTACTATATACATCTATTTTCCTATCTCAATCTCAAGGTCATTAACAACAAAACAACCCCCTTTTTTTTAAGGATAAATTTAATCAAATATTTGAAGAGGACATTTTAAAGCTATCCGAGTGTTCCTCATCTCGCTATTTCGTCAATAAAAAGATCAAATACATTTGGTCTCCTGAGATAAATGGGTTTGTCAAACTAAAAAATATGGATGAAGGGATGAAACAAGCGGACTTTCACAAATTGAAGGAGGGACTAGGTTGTTTCACTGTTTCGGATCGGATCCAAGAGTACGGAGAGAATTTGATTAAAATCAGTGTTCCTCCTGTCTTTTATCTCCTTTTCCACGAGGCACTCAATCCCTTCTATCTATTCCAAGCTTATACTGTTATCCTTTGGTCGCTTCAATTCTATTGGAAATTTGCAGTCATTATTGCAATTACGTCAGTTATATCCGTGACGGCAAGTGTTTGGGAAACAAGAAAGGTAAAGGAAGGAATCTATTTCTCTTTTTGTTTCTTATTAGTAACTTTTTGATCATCTTACAGCAAAATCGAAACTTGAGAGACAAAATGAAATCCGAGTCTAGGGTGACACTTCTACGAGATGGGCGAGGTGAGTTTATATTTTTATGTACTTCCTTTGGCAATATTTAACAAATATTTTGACAGTGGTTGAAATTTCATCCATTGAAATGGTACCGGGAGATGTGGTTCTCCTTCCTACCAATGGTGGATATATGATGGAGTGTGATGCCATACTTGTTGAGGGAACATGTGTGGTCAATGAGTCCATGCTCACTGGTGAATCCATTCCCATCACTAAGGTAAGTCATATCTTTCCCTTATCTTTGATTTGGATAGAAAATGAGACCTTTCATTTACTGTTTAGATCCCAGTGCCTGATGATGAGGTAACCACATTTAATTACGACTTGCATCGACAGCATGTCGTTTTTTGTGGAACGGAGCTCATGCAGGGGAAGGCTCAATCCGGACGCTATGTCAAGGCCGTCATTGTTCGTACAGGTATCCATCTCTCCCTTTAGTTATCCCGATATGACATTCAACAAAATGAATGAATTTATTTTACTACAAGGTTTTACCACGACAAAAGGAGAATTGGTTCGTGCCATTCTTTTTCCTCCTCCATTAGATTTTGCCTTTCATCGGGATTTCTTAAAATCTATCTACGTGTTCCTCACTCTGGGACTGATTGGAATGTCCTACTCCCTCTACGTTTGGATAATTAACGGAGTATGAATACATTAACTAGGTATATTAAAGACTGAATTTCTTATTTAAATATTTTTATTCATTAGGGAACTATGGCTGAGTGCTTACTCAACAGCTTTGACATTCTCACATTTGTTGTACCTCCCATTCTACCTGCTGCTCTTACAGCCAACAATGCTTTTGCTCAAAAGAGACTTCAAAAAGAAGGGATTTTCTGCCTACATTCCAAACACATTTGCCTATGTGGAGGCATTGATGTTGTTGCTTTTGACAAGGTGAACTCTCGTAAAGAATTATTAAGCCGTCAACATTCAAAATCTAATCCGTAAACAGTTACCCGCTCAACTAGGTTTTGCTGTGAGTGAACTCAAAGACTCTCACAACCTCCTTGAGTGAGTGACTGTTTATTGGAATTAAGCACCTCGTATATTTGTGTTTTTGTATTTGTATGCTCTAAAGGTGGGTTTCCTAAAAGCTTAAAGACATTTTAAATCGTTTAACTCGTTGTGTAATACGACGTTATGTAGAAAACCATCTTCAGACTTTTTTCATTTTGAAATTGGAGGTCATTTCATAAATATTTTTCCACTTTTCTCTAATATGAAAAGACGGGAACGTTGACGGACTCTGTACTTGACCTGGCTGCCGTGATTGAATGTAAAAATGCTCAATTCCAAGAATCAATTAAGGAGCCAACACAATTGCCAACAGAGTCTCTTTTGCTACAAAGTATGGCGACTTGCCACTCCCTCATTAAAATGGATGGTGAGCTGACTGGAAATCCTTTAGATGTGAAGCTATTTGAAGCCATTGAGTGGGTAAGAGATATTTTTCTGCGGGGCCATGCACGCCTTTTATTCTTCATTTCTTTAGGAACTGGTTGAGTTCAAGCATTCCAATATTAATCCTGACTATGGACTTCAAACCCCTCTCCTCGTTTTCCCACCCAAATATAGTGGCTATGGAGGAGTTTACTCCTCTTCTCCAAGATCATCCTCAAACTTGGAGATCGCTCCCCTCAAAACGTATCCTTTTGACTCTGCTGTGCAGAGAATGACCGTTGTGGCCAAGAAAAAGGGATCCTCCCATTTTGATGTTTACATCAAGGGGGCCCCCGAAAAAATAGTGGGACTCTCACGCCCAGAAACGGTTCCTCATAACTTTGTACCCATCCTACAATCTTACACGAAACAGGGATTCAGAGTGATTGCTGCAGCCGTCAAGTCTCTCAATTCGAATTTATCCTGGTCTGAAGTGGACAACTTTCATCGAAATGACTTAGAAAAGGACGCTCTCTTTCTAGGACTTATCATCATGCAAAACCTAGTTAAAGAAGAAACATATGCGGCGATTAAGGATCTACATGACGCAGATATTAATAGCGTTATGGTAACAGGGGACAATATTCTCACTGCCATTAGTGTTGGAAGGGACTGTCAACTCGTTAAACCGGATCAAACCGTGATTAGAGTAGAGGCTGAGATTAACCAGTGTGGGCAATTGAATGTCAATTACACGTTGGAGGAAAATGAGAAATCTAACCTCGTTCATGATGTAAGAAGGAGTAACGTGGGGCTTCCTTATCCTGCACCTTACTTTTAGTCTTTGAATTAATTTTATTTTTCATAAATTACATAAAATAGACCTCCTTGACTTTTTCTTTTTTTTAATACATTTTTTATAGAGCAATTTCATCAAATCCGTACAAGAAAAAAATTATGTCTTTGCTTGTGATGGAAAGACCTTTGGTCACATACGAAACAATGATCGAGCTCTTTTAGACCGCATCGTTCAACGCGGGAAAATATTTGCACGAATGCTACCAGAGCAAAAAATCCATTTAATTGAATGCATGAAAGACTTGGGGTAAAAAAACATATCAAGAAGTACATGTATAAATTCGCCCTTTTCTCTCCCTATGTAAATAGGCGACAAGTCATTATGTGCGGTGATGGATGTAATGATTGCGGAGCTTTGAAAACAGCTCATGCGGGTATTTCTCTATCAATGGCAGAGGCCTCCGTCGCAGCACCATTTACTTCACGCCATGTAAATATAAGTTGTGTTCCATATCTGATTCGTGAAGGGAGAACAACGCTGGTCTCTGCTTTTGCATCCTTTAAATTTGGTGTTGCCTTTTGTTTTACGCAGCTGATTGCAGTGCTCATGGTTTTCTATGTAATTATTATCAAGATCCTTTCTTTTGTAATAGCAAGTAGATTTTGTATACTTACTCTCTCTCTCTCTTTCTCTAAGATCGGAACGGAGCCGAGTGATAACCAGTATCTTGTTGTGGACATTGGTTTGGCTGCACTTCCCATCGTCATGATTGGTAATTGTGGACCTCATCACTCTCTTGTTAAACAGAAGCCAAGTCGGCATCTCCTCTCTTTTCTTCCTCTCTTCTCCATCATTTCTTTTTTATTTTTTCAAACTTTGACCTATGTCGGGGTTTGGTTCTATGTACAAACACAATCCTGGTTCGTTCCGTACAAGTTCAAGGCTGGACTCTACCCGCCAAATCCTAGTTATGAACAAACAAATATATTTTTACTGAGTGGTGCAGCAGCTGTAATTGCAGCAATCGTTTTCTCAAAAGGAACTCCCTACAGGAAGCCTCTCATTACGAACGGTAAGTAGAATATCTATGTATCCAGAACAAAGAACCACAAATATATCCCAACCGTAGGCATCATGGCTGCTTGGACCATATGTGCGGCAGTAACGGTTGTATTTATGTCTCTGTATCGAACTGAGGATTTTGCTCGACGTTTGAACATGAAAATAGCCCCAAGCCCGGAGTATCAATATATACTTGTAGTTATCATGGTTTGCAATTGCATATTCTGCTATATGTGGGAAGTAAGTATCCAGTTCTTAGAAGGCTCTTAAAGTGTATTCTGATGAGTTTCCCTCTCTCAATTCCATTAGAACTATTTCCTCGATGGAATTCTCTTTTTCAAAGTCCTCCCCTGGTACAAAGAAAGAATCCGAGGTCCTCATCTTCCCTTTGAGAAGCTAGAGCAAGAGCTAAAAAGTAAAGCGGGATGGCCTCCAATCGGAGACTGTAAGAATAATGAGATTAAAATTGGTAAGAGCTGGGAAAGGTTCTTCATACTTATGCGTATGTATGTTTGGATATATATATATATATATCACTTCCTTCTTATTCAAACGACCTCCTTTTAAGTATAATTTCATATGCATGTAAAAACTTGCAATTATAATATTGTAAGTATATATGTTCATACGTACGTACATTATCGTGGAAAGATAAAGACTTATGTTTTATTAAAGGCTTTTGTAAGTTATCTACCGAGGCTATACATGGAAGCCTCTCAAGTACAAGGATACTTTAAATATGTACATACATATGGATAATATATAATTATAAATATTTAATGTATTAATGTAGGGTATGTATTAAATACAAGCACTGCATTCAAGATTTGCTTTGTGTTTCTATGATACATGTATGGATGTGGTACTAAATTCTACATACCTCATGACTTGATGTAAAATAGGTCTTCCTTGTACATATATGTACCTACCAATCATACTCTCTTGGCCCACATATTAATGAACATGGGGCTATTTCAAAACTATATTTTCTATTTGTATATATCGAGTTGTAAGGGGTAATTTCGTCTTTACGACTCTTTTTCAGCCGTGTCCGTGGAAGGCTCCTCATCCAACGAAATGGGACGCTCGTCTTCATCCCATGGAAATAGTAATAACAACAACAATTCCTCACCAGCATCAGGTAGTAGGATCGGACTCAAAAGTCTTCCCTTATCATCTCCAAACTTTGAGACATCCTATCCTCTTCCAGATGTAACTCCTTCGGAAATCATTCGAGAAGTCAAACGAAACATAAAGAATCGATGGTCCTCTTCGAGTCCAGGAGCTTCTCCAGCCACTGAAGAAGATAAAACACATTTATTATCCTCACCCAAAGACTCTCCTCCTCCGTATCAAACAAATTATTCAGTCAATTTGTCCACCTTGGGAGGAATACTGGATGCGCGGTCAAAGTCCGGTTCTTCTACTATTACGGAGTTTTCCTCTCCTCTCCTCGAGTCCAAAATGCTTTCAAGAACAACGAATAGTAATACGGTTACTAAACCCGAGAGTTCTTCTTCCTCTTCGAGCCATACGCATCGGAAGGAAACGTCTTGTTGAAGAAAAAATACAAATTATAGGTCATATCATATAAAATATGCACATACATAGATCTAATCATTATTATTGAGCATTGTTAAATTATCCATCTCTGTACAATTGTTAAAAGATGAGCAGATCCTTATTTATTCAAACAAAGTATTTATATATGTACATATCTATATATATCTATATCTATATATATATATTAGAGACATATACACTTAATTAAATGTTATTCAGATTCCTTTGTCGTCGTCGTCTTCTTTGTCTTTTTTGCATATTCACGAATAAGACGAAAGCTGGTTTTTCTTTTTCTTTTGTTTTTGTTTTGAATGAAAAGCCCTTTTGAGTCCTATATTCACTTGTTATTAATTATATTATTAGTCATATTAATATTAATTATACAATTTTGCCACGATATACTACATATTATATTATGTACTCCGTATTTTAGCCTCTAAAAATTTTACAATTATTATAAGAGCATGAAGAAGGAAACATAAATTACGATTTGCCGATTTTTCTTTTCTTTTTTTCTTTCTAAACTTAAGGGATTTTTATTGAAACGGATGATAGATATATTTAATTGATTGCTTATTTACATACCTGACTACTTACTTCTCCCCTACTTCCACACATAGATTACAACGTGATGCGTGAGAATTTAATTAATTTATTCACAATTATGTCTTTATTGTTATTATTATTATTATTACTACTACTACTACTACTTAAGTCCTACAATACATATTTATTGTTCAATTTATTGATAGCATTATTCTCATTTTTTTTTCTGTACAGATTTTATGTATGATAAAATTCCCTCATCCCCAACTCGTTGCATATTTATATCTAATCGTAAAAAATTCTTTTTAGATAATTATTATTATTATTATTATTTGTGCAATTTTAATCTTTTATGTAGATTGATGACTGTCTTGTGTTCTTCTTTTCTTTTTTCTTTATTTCATTCTTTTTCCTAAAAAAATACAACCATTTTGAGAAAAAAAAAACGATGCGCAAATTGGCAGAGTTAAAATTTATTGGGTAAATAAATATATGGAGACTTTTGTCAATTCTGGATCTATAGAAAAATGTATGTATTCATTATTACCATATGGGTACAATATGAAGTAAAATTTCAAAGTTTCCTCCAAAAAGAGAAGGAAAAAAACAATCAAAAACAGTTGGTAATTTGTCATTTATTCCCAACAGCACAACAAGCTTTTTCTTCTTTTTTCCCTTCGAAACCTCGATTTTCAAAAAGAAAAGAAACAGTTGAACAAAAATAATGGCAGCTCACATTCTCATCTTTCTTTCTTTCTTTAGTATCACACAACCTTTCAAACAGAAAGGGTCACCAAAATCTGTTGGTTGTTGATACTTCTTCACAGCTGAACAACAGCTAATTCGAATAGTTCAACCAGTATTGTTCAGAATAGTAATAATGGGAAGAGAGTTAGAAAAATGGACGGCTGACAACAAAAACATTTTAATGTAGGTGGGATTTTTTTATTTATCAAAAGTCAATTTGACAACAAAAATTATGGCATACAAAAGTACATTCGGGCAAGTAACGTAGTGTTAATGGCCTTTTAAATTTGTAATAGGCTGAAATACGTGTACTGATGAAAGCAGCTGTTTGTTTCAGAAGGGAATTGAGTGGCTTTCACAAATAGAATGGAATTGTTCACAGTTAAATAAGACCTCATTCCAATTCAGCAATAAATGTTTAGAGCACGAATAAGGAGTAAAATTTGTAGACAAATTGGCAACTAACAAAATTCTACAGCCCTCTCTCCCCAATTTAGAAATGTGCAATGTACATGTGCGGTACTAACATCATAAAACTGACCTCTGAAAATAAAATATACAAAGTTGCAAGTTTAATTTTTATGCATATTTACGTTTTTATAAAATAATACAGGTCAACGGTCATAAATCCTTAGGGGTATAAATAAATAAAACAAAAATTATTCAGTTTTGCAAGCTGATTTCAAATCTGCAACTTTGAACTCATGGTAGAGCTACTAAAAAAAAAGTGCAATAGACAGTAGTAAGTAGCGGGCAGAAGGATTACAGCTCGTTTTTTAATCGTTCAGCGTGCTACCACTTAAGTAGCTCCACCATGAGTCTTTGATTTCCATCGAATTTTTGCTCGAAATTGGGTGAAAATTAACACATTTAAATGAACTATTTCTTCTTAGTTAAGGATTTTAATCGGGCGCTTGACATCTCGTTTGAAGGCCGTGGGTCTTAACTTTTGAATGCGTTACTCATTAATCCATTTTATATAATATTCAAGGAATTATTTAATGTAGTGTCCTTTCATTCAAGCGAATGCAATCGTGGAAAGCCACTACAAAGTTAATTTATAAAGTTTATAAGGATTTTGTGAGAGTTGATATTTAAAAGAGTATTCCTTCTAAGGATATAATTACGAGGGAGATGTCTTACGCAAGTATGTGTAAATGAGATCGGGGCTTACCTTGATTTAGTTGTTGGTCAAGTTTGGGTAAATAAGACTCGGTGTATTCTATAATACTCGTATATTTCCGTTAAGTTCCTTACAATTGTATTCCCAATTGAAGTTCGAATAATAATAATAATGAGGCGGACAATGCGCTCTATATTTATACGGTTTGGGTTGAGTAATAGCTAGCTTATTATTTCTAGATCTTTCTTATCAAGTGATATATCACTTGATGTTATGACCTTATTACTTAACACTCAACCTGCCCCTTTACATAATAAATCATACATATCTACAATAATAATCTATATCGTAATACGATCCTTGTACATAATAGTCGATAACAAAATAAATAACAAACACCATAATCAGTACAAAGTTCATAAAAATAAATATATTAATTAGTAAATTCGATGATACTATATTAAGTACACCCGTTTTGGTCGACTTTTGAGTCTACTCCCGCCGCCTATGCCCCCAAGAGTCCCTTTTGGTCAAAACAAAAACAGAAATTGAAATCTGGATTAAATCCACTAGTAGATTATTATTTTATAATTCACAAGGTTTAAATTGAAGTTGAAGTTGGAAAATGGGCTAAACTAGACCCTATAACTAGGGTCTGATTTCCCGTAAACCGTCGGACTCTCAAAAAAAAAATTACAGATCTGAAATCACCCCTTAGGGTTTTTGAAAGTTAAAATTTATTGACTTATGTAATCATTACACAATTTTTTGACAAAAATATTGGCAACAAGGGTCCAAAATTTCATTACAAGTGAATTCATATTTTCTTGTAGCTAATTTTCAGAACGATTAATTATTTCATTTTTGCAAATTTGCAAATAAAACTATACTACGTAGAGTTATACTCACGATTTATTTTATAAGTATATACAAATCAATTTGCATTTTCTTTTATTTGCAAATTGGAAATTACATAATGCTATTTTTTCGTTTTATTTTTAAAAAAATTTCCTCTTTTAAGATGTAAATGTACTTCATAGGTCAGTTTTGATGCTGTAGCAACACATGACAGTATATGTAATATATTAAACATGACTTAAAAATTCACTATTTAGTTTATAACCTTCCTATGGGTCAGTTTTTCAAATTTGGCATACATGATTTGTCAACATATAATTAGTTTTTCCTCTAGGTACATATTATATCTATAGAAACAAAAATTTCAAATTTGTTCTTTTTAAGAAAAGTCCATATTGAAACAATTTTATTTTTGCTACTTAACTAATTACCAAAACTTTTTCTATAGTTGAACACCTACTGGATGTTTATAATATTATATGTGTAATTTGATTGGTTTGAAAAAAAAAACACCTATTTTATTTTGAATTCTTCTATGGATCAATGTGGATATTTTACATTATAAATATATCATTATAACAGGTGAAAAATATAAAAACAAATTTATATTGATGTGCTAAACATGTCTTGATCATACGACCCATAGAGGGTCACTCCTATCCTCTGAAATTAATTTAAAAGCAAAGACGCTTTTCGTTTGGCAAGAGCATCATTGGAGACATAAAGTCCAAAAATTGATTTTGGTATACATAGAAACAAGTAGCAAATATAGGATGATGCGTGAATCAAATCCTTATTTTTTGTTAAATGTACATATTTAGCAGATGAAAGCATTCATGTACTACATCACCGACGTTTCAGGATCTCAATGACTTCAAAATAAGGGAAAATTAAAATTGAGAAGATTGATTTATTAAAACATATCTTCATTCACCAAATATTTTTAATTTTAAAAGTAGGGTTAGGGAGGACTCATTTTGTTTTGCTATGAGCAAAAAATACCAGGAAATTTGATTTTAATTTTTATAGAACACTAATGGGGGTGAATATTTTTGTTTTTATTTGACACAACTATCTCTGATATTTGTGCCAAATTACACGTCAAAATATTCATTATTGTGTTTTGGATACGCGTTCTTTTGTGAATTTTTCGATTTTTAAAATGTTTGAAAGATGATGACTAAAGTACAATTTAGAGAAATTTTCTTGGAACGAAAAAAGTTTAAAAGAATATTTCAGACTCTATTCTTTTAAAATTTTGAAAATCCTTCGTTTATTTCTCGAGATACATGACCTATTACTCATGAAAACAAGCGACCATCTGATTTTCAATTTTAAAAGTATATCGAAACTCAACAGATATTGTTCTGTAACTATTGAGTTAGTAAATATTTTGTAACTGTTTTGAAAATTAACTGCAAAAAACGTTGGCACATGTATATTGATTGTATTGATGGGGTGGTGGGACTAAAAAAAAGGAGGGGGAATGAAATGAATTTTGATGATTAAATAAAGAATTTTTGATTTCCGATATTATTTGCCCATAAATGCAGTATGTGAATAAGTTAATCTTGTAGCCTTGGCCTTTTCAAAAAAATATTCAAGGAGCATCAGATCCTCTATTCTTCTTACTTTTGATTATGACAAAGTAGAGTCTATCTTAATGAAGTATCACTCAGTTTCCTGTCTCTTCAGTTAGATGGATGGCCTAATACAGATTCTAATGAGTTATACACTAACATGATATCTGTCTGAATAAATTTTAATTGTCTTGGTGTGAATCATTTACTCTTCATGATGCGAAATACTTTAGATAAGTATTATGATGTACATTTGCTACATACATGAGTAACTGAAAAAAAGGGTTCAGACTCAAAATTACCTTTGACTCTGAAAGGGGCATTTGCCTCAAACCATTTATCTATGTATAACTTCTACTCAAGTAAATTGAGCTTCAAGGATACATTTGTGTGCAATAATTAATTATGGCCTTACCTCCTAGATTTATTTGTTGCCTCATCCCACACCACACAGCAACAAGGATCATACATACTTACATAACATATTACTAACCAAAGAGGATTGATTTATATTAGCACAGGGAAATCCAATCAGAAGGAATCGTCAAGTAGGAAGTCATTAGCTCAATAACACTCATTGTTATTTTATTGTTGATGTTATATGTGAAGATGAATTTTTGGGTTTGTACTCATTTATCATGGCGTATATGTACACAATTGTGCCAACATGGTTATTATCATTCAAAACGTAATGATATTTTTTTCTACCCATTAGGTAAAAATGTGCATTCAAATCGTGTACATACATATGTACACCTGCGAATGGAAGGTCAGAGTAACTTCCGTAAAACAACGAATAAACGTGAAATTAGACATAAGTACTGTTCCACAACATTTACTTAAGCTTGAAACAAGGGGTAATTATACTTACTTATAAGTATATACCATATCTACATAATAATTTGTTACATAAGTCATATATGTACGTACAATTTATCGTTTATTTTTTCTACATTCACTAAGGGGTTTTTCTGCAGCAATTTGAGGAAAAAAATACACTCAATGGTCTTTTTGTGTTACCTCTCAAGCCACTAATCTTTTTAAAAATGACATTTTTGAGGCCGAAATTGGCAATTTTCAAAGAGTTTGAAAGGCTTTTGACTCTTGAACCTTTTTATATGTACAAAGTACTTAGTTTTATTTCAGTCTAGAAGTCCAATGATCCTGAGCTGCTTCTTCATTTACATTTATGGGTCAAGAAAAATAATTTGAAGCCCAAAGAACTGACTGAAGCGTCTGAACTCTGGTCCCCTTATATATAATTATAAGTAAAACACTGTATCTATATATTGGTCTTTTTATCTCTCAGAGATGTATATATTTGCCTTTAATTGAAGGCAGTTATTCATTGCTTCGTTGGACCCAAAAAATAACTAAATGAAAGTTGAGATTCTAAAAAAGTCACATAAAACAATTGGACTTCATACCTTTAAAATTCAGACATCTCAAGCCCATGGAAAATAGTCAACTTTGGCAAAAACAAAAGACGGGAAAAAAACCGTCATTTTTCAAATTATAAAGGTCTTGAGAGGTCATAAAAATAGCTTTTGAAGGCTGAAACTTTTCAAATATATTTGTTTCATCTATATATATGCAGCAGAAATTCCCTTGGTGCAGACAAACTAAGAGATCATCTTACCTAATGTACATGCTCATGATAAACCTTCATGCATAAGGGAGTGGTATCTCAAAAAGGTCAAAAGGATAAGATAATTTCATCTTTCGAGATTTTTCGTCCCCTTTGATGTCTTTGAAATCCTTTTGTCTTATATGAAATACATACATATATATATACAATGTGTCGAATGTGTAAATTTAATAGTGTCATTTACTCTCGAAGTGTAAAGTGATGTTATGTAATATCCATGTTTTAATTTGTGCTTAAGTTCCATTCAACCTTTAACTGTAAATGAATAGGTACATTCCCTCCATGGTTTATTTTAGAGTTAGGTACGAACATCATTTTTCCCCAATAGATAGAATACAAAGAAAATTGAATTATAACAGAATAGATAAAAATGATTCATTTATTCGAGTTGTATCACGAATGAGACAATTAAATGATATTGTAATAAGTACAAAATATGGCAAACATACATATATGTATAACTAAATATGAAGTGAATAAAAGTGTAGACATAGTATAAAAAATTCAGACCATATCCTCAGACTACACATGATCATATTTTATTTCACGAAATGGGTTTGACTGTGGGTGAATTCTTTTTTAAACATGCAATTGTATAATATTTATACATAACTCAGAAATTGTGTACATGTATTTATGAGCGACAAATCTTTGGGTTTTGTTATTTTGTATTTCTTTATGTACATTTTTCATCAAACGTTTCCAAAATAGTTTAATTCTACTAGCAATTACTATTACCTATGAGCTCACACAACTTTTATGCTAAAAATGCAAGAGTTAAGTTTAATCAAGTATGACCTACGTCACAAGGATATTTCAAAACTAAAGATAAAAACTACGTTGGTATGTAAATATAAAGCGATTATGATTATAATTATGAGGAATAAATATTATTATTATTATTATTATTATTATTTGTCTAAATTAATAGACTGTAAAACAATTTTTAAATAAATATAATGAATCGAATAGAAATATTATGGACAAGGAAGAGGGCAAGGGTTCAAATACATACCAAAGAGGTAAATAATGATACTTAAAGCTATATGCAAGGAATTATCTATTCATCATAGGCAGTGCCGTTAACATAGGTGGGGCATTTGCTTCTCCATGAATCCAAATATCTATCCTCTTCAATATTTTATATTTAATTGACGCGCGAATCAGGAGTCCTTAAATTAGTTTTTTCGGATCAAACATGGTTTTCCAGAATTTTATGAGTGTTTTTAGACATTTTTATTATTTTGAGTCAACTTTTGAAAAAGGTTTGAGTCAATAACTTACCTATTCATTTGCTGTTTCCCATCATAAAATCATGTCTAAAAAGATGCTGAACCAGGGGACCTATGTCAACACAATCACATTGAAAAATAAGTTCAAATTATGGATGATTTTGTATTTCAAAGAGATTTCAAATACATATAACTCATCAAATCAAAGATACTTGGATGTGTAAAATTAGAGCAATTAGCCATGGATTCACCCATAATGCCCCTTTACCCATGTAAATATTCGAAACCCAATTTAGATATTTGAAATTCTGTGAATTGAATATCAAAACTTAGAAATTGTATGATTGCAAATAGCTGTAGTCGTTAATCATACAAGCATATCATTCTTTTTTATGACATTTTTCTTCATATACTTGTATGATAGACGATCATTGATGTACATATTTCAGACTCAAACAAAAAATTAAGGATATCTAGCACTAAAGTAGTGTGCCCCTCTATTTATTTTGCTCCAAGGTATTTCATTTACTCCTGGATCATAATCGTCAATAACTTCATACACTTTGTGATTGATTCTTTTTAATTTAATTTTGGGTCATTCAAGATATTTGGTTTTCCTTCTTACTAACATTCCTACAACAGATATGTCTTAAATTAAAATAAAAATAATTTCCTACCTACCATGTTATGAGTATATACGCTACCCGAGCTAACCTTGAAGGCCTTACCCTTGACCTCCAGTCATGCAAACGCTCCCAACAATTAGATTCCCTCATATATCTATGTATTTTTTTTGACTCTGTACGGGTGCATGATTGTAATTAATACTATACTATTAACTAAAGAGATTTGCTTCCCACACAGGATACTTATGATTTATTTATTCCATCCGTGGTCACTCAGCCATCATATTCAAATTTAACTCCTTCATAATGTCCCATTCTCAAGTAAGTAATCATGCATTATCAAAAAACAAATTTGGTAAATATTTACGTCATAATTCCCAAGTATTTTAATTGGTTGTTAGAGTTTTAGAATAGAGGGAGCCACAATGATGCATTTGTTTACTCTATTTTGAAATCCTTGGTCCCTTTTGTGGGAGAGTCTCTATTTTTTGTCTTTGTCGGGAGTAGGTAAGTAGATCTTATCGATTCATCTACGAGCATTCAAATTATCATCTCCTTGAAAATGAAATGATGATATCTGTTGACTTAATATTTTTATTTATTTACCTTTGAAGGGTGAACTTCATTCAAACTAAATCTACCGTTGGTTACAAAGAATTAAAAGTCTCCTGTTTCCCAGATAAATGTACATTCACACATATATATTATTATTATTAAAGATTGGAAGTGACAGATTTAATTCAGGATAATTATGACATATTTGTAGGTTATAAAATGTGCGACGATATGAATTTAAACCTTTTTGAAAATACAAAAATCCAAGGACTCAACCCTCACTTTTTCAAGGGATCCTCATCCCTTTTAAAGGTGTAAATATGTATAAAATAATATATCAACTCTCTACGTTACCTCTAATTATGGAGCTCATCTTTCAAATGACTAATATAATTATTAGGATACTTCCGACTCCATAAAGTCTTACGCAGAAATAATAATAATATAGGTTTGTCTTTTGAGTCTCATTATTCATTTGATATGTCATATACAGCCGCGAGGAGATCACATTGAAAGAACCCTGAGATTACCAAAAAAAAAGTAATAAGAAAATCATATAAATAATATAATTATATGTATACATATGTAAGAACTTAATCAAATAAGATTCCCTCTCATTCCTCCGATTAAAAGTGAAGGGATATACATATATCACATTAATCCCCTTATTTTCCAGAACTGAGGGACTCACACCTTAACTCGATGCTATGATGAGTGATGACAAATCTCTTTCCCTTCTCTTTAAGGAATGCTACAAGGAAGTTTTTATCATTGTTGCTCTGATAATATAATAGAGGCCAAGACTCGAAATTTTTTTTGTGTATTGTTGACGTTTCAATAACACTCCCCTATCGTAT
Source organism: Lepeophtheirus nordmannii (assembly GCA_963680855.1). NCBI lineage: Eukaryota > Metazoa > Arthropoda > Copepoda > Siphonostomatoida > Caligidae > Lepeophtheirus > Lepeophtheirus nordmannii. The sequence continues at coordinate 22,202,322 of OY804522.1, read as the reverse complement.
GCATGTGTGTACATATTTTATTCCTAGATTCTTATCAATAACAATGTACAGTCTACAGCCGTTCTATAGGCTATCTTCCCATCAAACTCTTTTAAATTGATACAGGGCCACCGTAGTTTTACAACTATGACGTCACATATTAATTACACAATAATCACGCTACTTTTCAATGTTTTGCTGTAAAAAGTAAAGAGACCAACGGCTCCATAAACCCCCTCCCTCCCCCGGTTCCAGCCCCCATGTACTCTAAATATAAATGGAATTGAGGTCAAAATCACTTTCTCTTTTGTAATGACAATCTATTATCTGTGACTGGATTTTGTGTAAATTTTTAAGCCAATACTTTAAAATTGATTCCATGACTTTTTTGCAGCGTAGTAGGTTTATTATACTGAACAATGTAAAATATATAACTGAATCAACTTAATCATCAGGGTTTTTGAAACTGGGGGACCTACCTCCCCCCTCCCCCCATAAGAAGAGTGTAGAGTATCTCTAGGAGGGGGGGGGGGGGAGAAGTATGTTTCTTTATTAAAAAAGTAAAAACAAATTTTGTTAAAATAAGGAAGATACTCAAATACTGCCATAGGGGGCGCCAGTCTAAATGTTTGAAACAATGTAGTCTGAATATATGATCATTGATACCCCTATGAAAAAATATTGACTATGAGGTAATTTAGTAAAGCCTGTAATAAGTGAGGGAATCTGAATCAATTTCAGTCAACCGACTATGTAGGAAAATGAATCGTGAATCCCCTATTCTTTATGAAATATTATTTGTCCAATGATGATATTTGCCATCCAGATGTAAGTAAGGTTTCACTTACTTGAGTAAAAGTACATACATCTCTAAGAAGATATATATGTATATATATATATAATTGAAAATTTAAAGGATTACTTTGGAAAAATTGGCTGGGTGTACACGCATCCAAGTCTGTATCTTTCTCATAGCTGCCCTTCCATATATTCAAAAATTTGAGGAGTTTCAATCAATGAATGAAATTGAACTCATAAACGCAAAGTTCCCGTTAAGAAACAGGGCTGTATTTTTTTACCTCATAATCTTGCATGTACATAATCCCAACAATATTGAGAAGTAACCCTTCTTACGGAAAACAAATAATTGGTTTTTGAGCAGCAAATATAATAATAAGGAGGCGTGCGCGAGGCAACAAGTAGAAACAAAATACGTATATTTTTGTACATATATGTATGTATATATACCTATGTATGTATGTATGTATATATTTCACCGTCTTAAAAAAAACCAAAAAAGAAAGAAAAAAAAGCAAGCATTGGGGGTAATGAGACAAGATATGGAAGATGATACACCAACAAATATTTAGTACTCCACAGAGCATCTTAGATCATAGATGTTGGTGTTTGGTTGTTACGATAATATGAAGAGGATTCACCTCGGAGCCACTCTTCTTCTTTTCTTAGCCATTCAATTTGATCCAGGAGAGGGGTGTCTCTGCCACGTCGTTCCCAATTTCTCATGCCCTCCACCTCCACATTGCTGTGAAAGCGGTCAATATACCTTTGATGAATGTGGATGTTGTCTCACCTGTGCAAAAGCAGAACTACAAGCCTGTGGTGGTCCAAATGATTCCTCCGGAAGGTGTTCTACGGATCTGGCATGTCTCAAAACTTGCAGTAAGGTTCCCTCCTTTTAAATCTCTGGTCATTTGATTTATTAGTATATAGGGTGGGCCAAGCCTAAAATTTGTGGGTTGACATTCGAGGACTGTATGTCCTCCTTAAAAAGGTACTTAATATGCAGGAGGGAAGGAAGGGATAAGGCTTGGCTCTTGATAGGTTTTAAAGAATAATAATAATATCTATGCACACACACACACAAGAAGGAAATCCAAGCCGATCCAAGCAAAAGTGCAGTCATAGATATGGTACATTATATAATTTGTTGCATTTAATAAATATTTTTCATTTATTTTTATGCTTGGAGAAAAAAGGGCACTCCTAGAGTTCGTTTTGGTGCTATATCTTTATCAAAGGAATTTACAATTAAAAGATTCCCAAGTACATAGACAAAAAGCCTTTTTGCATAAGTAATAACTAGAGGGTAGCCTTCTTACGTAAACCTCCCTTTTTCTTCATTTAATGACCCCTTTTTATGGAGACCTCTCCCTTTAATATCAATAGACACCACATGAAAATCACACTATTAAAAAAAAAGGAACGTCCACAGGGATCAGCAACCCCTTCAAATATAACTATAGGATCGATAATGAGGTTTGAGTAGGAGGACTTGCAATTACGTCATAGTATGTCCATAAAAATTGTGTTACCATGTCTTTATAACATACTTATAATACATTTGTCCAGAAGTAGCAAAAAATAACGTATTTAATTTGAGTGAGAAAGTTCTCATAGAACTATTAATAAGAAGGATCAATATTTGATTGATTTATTTTTTTGCAACCCATGATGAGACATACATACCTACATATATGAAGATAAATGACATTTTTTTTAGGTGTGGATCTGAATGTATGTACTATTTTGTTTTTCCCATTTAATTTTGTCTATTTGTATCTAACGATAAAGTGTCAATACACTGATGATGTAATGATTTTCCATGCATTTTATAAAGTTATTCTAAAGATCTAAGAATAACGGATAGGGGCTCAATTATTACTCCACCTTAGAAATAGGCTTTGGAACTCGTTTGCCCTACCCATTACCTCATGCTCTTTTCATACATGTATCTTCTTCAATTCTTTCCAGCCGCTTGTAAGACCATTGGATTTGATTCAAAGCCCTGTGTCTTCCCATTTACTTATGAAGGAGAATCCTTTAGTAAATGTACCTCCACAGACGCAAATGAAGGCTCTGTATGGTGTGCAACAGCCGTGAATGAGACTGGACATGTAATTGAGGGACAGTGGGGGGACTGTAAGGAGGGCTGTCCTGGTGCACGTAAGGAAGCCTATTTTTTTTTGTTTAAAGCCATTTGGTTATAATTTTTTATAACTCTATAGGACGAGAGTGCAATGATCTAAGGTTTGCCATACTTGTTGGAAAATGCATAAATCCAGATGTTCCGGGAGCTATTCCTAATTGGTTTGGAGCACCACCCTATCGATTATTAGACAAGACCAAGGATCTATTTGAAGCTCCTATTTGCCAGTCTTCATCTCATCAAAGAAGGCGCAAATACAAGAACACTTGTAGATGTGCTGAGGGTCAGGATTCCATAGAGATTGGAAAGAACGGACTTGTCAGAGGAAATTGCACAGGGTAAGCGTCATTTCTTTTGATAATAATACGGTTTCAGCACAAAAGATTATTTTGTTATTGTTCGTGTGATTAGGCCAAGCCCATAAGTCATAAAGATTTAACAATTGCATTGAAGATCCCTTTATTTTCTAAGAGTCACAATTAGATAGAAGCACAGACAAATAAAGATTATTTTTCATATTCAGAGATTTAATAGTGAAGTGAGTGCTCTATGAAATATGATTCTCACTCAAAAAGAGGTTATGTGATTTTATTATCAAACTACTGTAATAAAAAATCCATTCCCAAACCATTTTAATTTAGCTCTTATTTAATAATATATGAATCAATAAACTCAATCCATTACCAATTGCAATTACTTCAATTTTCTTGTCAGATGTTAATAACATCATTGTCATTGTATGATAAGACATGAAATGTATTAATTTACGTATTTGTTTGTCTATAAATTAATTTAATTTGCGTTTAGCAAAAGAAAGTCCTTGAGATTGGATATTCATATCAATTTCAATTCCTTTGAACATCTGCATCAAGGTAATAAATATAATTATATAAGTACTTAATTATGTAATATTTAAATCCAATGTAAAGTCATGATTGATGGTCCAAGCTTATTATAAGTAGGTACATTTTGGTTCCTCATTATGGTGGCTAGATCTCGCTACAATTTTATAAATGTATATAAGTTAAACCTTGTAAGAGATTTGATTCTCCATGCAGAGATGCCTCTTAAAGTTATCAGGAGAACTGTACGCACAGTGTGAAGTTAGTTCAACTTCAAAAGAGGAATTATTTAGAAATATTTTATTTCATTTCGAATGAGGATTGAACAAATGAACATCACTTACTATAACACAAATAAAAATTGATTTTCTATAAATGGAAAATAAAAATATGTGGGTCTTTCATCTCCAAATTTATCGAACAAATGTCCAAATAAAGAACAAAAGCCTAAAAGCTTCTTTTTTTTTTCTCTCTCTCCCTCTCTATAGAATTTCTGTCTAATTCATCTAATCAATTTCCATTATGTTTTCAGATTTGATATAAAAAAGGATAATATCGACACTGTCTGGTGCTTTTTGGAAAATATACGTGATCCAAATGATCCTACATCGGGTTGTTATGAAGATACAACATGGTCACCCTCTGATGGACGATTTTGGTCAGCAAAAGCTTGTGGAGGAATTCCTGAGATTGGAAATGATGTAAAGACAAATTAAATTATATACTTTTACACATAAATTACAATTTTGTGATTGATATATTCTTATTGATAAATAGAATTGAAATTATTTTGAAAAGACAATAGGAAACAAAATTATGACTTAAAAAAAGGCAATCAAAAAAAAATTAAGGCTTAAAAAAAACAATCGTAAAACAATTATTATGGCTTAAAAAGCAACAACAAAAACACAGCTATGGCTTAAAAAAGACAATAGACAGAAATGGGTTCCTTTGTAGAAATTGTTTATTTCATAAAAATTAAATACAGTTATAAATGAGTAAGGACTCTACAAAGATTACAACAAATTAATCATAATTACAAAATTATTTTAAAAGAATATCATAATTGAATTATGCTTTTCCAGCTCTCCACGGATAAAAGTAATCTTCCTCTTGGTCCCAAACATCCTCTGTTTAGGGCTGCCTTGAATAAACCTTTCCAAAGGCCTGAAGACGTATTTGATGCTCTGAGAACAACACTTCCCCCATTCACACGGCGTCCGAGGCCATCTAGGAGAAAGCGTCCTCGTAATAGAGGCAACAGAAGACGAACAACATCGAGACCTCGAACAACCAGGAGAACCACAACTACGACGACCACTACAACGACTACAACAACAACAACTACAACGACGACTACAACAACCACGACCACAACTTTTCTCCCACTTCGTGAAACCTTCCGATTTACACCAGACGTCTATGACGATCAAGATTTGCAATACGATGATCAAAATGACGACGATTATTACCTCTATGATGACTATGACTACGAAGAGGATCAAGAGGACGTCATGAATCTTCCTCTCTTTAATGCTCGCGAGGACGATTCAAAATTTAAAGCCTTTTTACCTACTCCTCCCCCAGGGCTTCCATTTGGTAATGATCTACGAAATTTAAACCCGCGGCTCTCTGAGGATCAAGATGAAGAATTTGATGACGATTATTTCACGGATCCTCCTCCAAGGCCAACAAAATCCTCCGCCACATCAACAACATCCAAATCAACAACAATCATAGAGCCCTTAGTACCCCAAACTACTTTACCTACAACAGCTTCTCCAATAACGGAAGACATCCTCACGACTGCAATTCAAGAGGATGTCACGTCATCATTACGAACAACACTTGAAACAACAGTGACTGCAAGAGACACAACAATTTCTTCATCCACAACAACGTTGTTGGCAGAGAGCACAACAACCCTACTTCCAGAGGGATCAGAAACAAGTGATGAAATATCAACAGATTCAACGACAAGGACAGCAGCAACAGCAGCAAACTCTATAACATCCACAATTTCACCAACCACAGACTTTTATACGAAAACAGCTTCTGCAAATCAATTTAATACAACAGAGAAGTCAGGAAAGGTGATATCTGTATCCGTTAGTTTCTCATCGACTTCCAAGGAAAAGCAGGAATCAGAACAAAAAGTCTTGTAAAAAAACAAAAACAATGCACAATCAGAAGATGAAGAAACACACAGCAAGAACAAAAAACAAATCATGTTTCATATATTTCAAAGTTATTTTATAGAATTTAATATTTTTATGTTTGTATTAATATAATATATGTATGTATGGTTCTCCATTTATATTGTTGTGTTATATAAGTTTAAATAGAGTTTTAAACTGACAATAGACCTCCTAATTGTGTAGTACCAAACTAAATGACTATCAAGTATGTACTGAGTGCAAGTGGATGAAACATTTTTTGTTTTTGTTTTTATCCTTCACATCCTCGTCACATGTATGTACAAGCTTATGTATGTAGATTGAACGTCATGTGGAACTAAATATTGGGCGAGTAGGCTCTCTGTAATTACTGTCGAATCCTCTAAGGGATTGTTACAAAAGAATGCTTTTGAAACAATACAAATAATTGCAATAATCCATGATTAGCAATATTCTTTGAACCAAATAACACATAATTATGAACTAATATGACTCATGTGAAGAAAAAAAAACCAGTATCAGCAAAGATTGATTAATGATAATATGAATCAAGACCTCAAAAATTGTATCCAATGTGACCCTACCCTAAATGGTTTATTTATATCAATTGGAGATATTTTGCAGTGCGTAAAGCGACTTGCTACGAAATAATTGTGAGTAAGCGTCGTATTGTATAACATATTTTATTTTTTTGCAAGGGGCTTGGTTCCTTGCAAAAAAAGAAGAAAAAAGAACATGATAAGCATTTCCTTTGTATGGAGTCATGACGTGGATTGTGTGGGATGCAGCTTCCGTATTATTATGAGTGAATTACTGAATTATATATGTATTTAGTTCTGCCCTGAAGAAGAGTTTTTGATTTGATTTCGAAACCAAATTGATCTTTTTCTCCTATGAATAATTGTATTGAAGAACCTTGTCACTTACAAATCAACTTATTTCACGCATTTTTTAACCATTTTAACCATTGAAAATACGTAATTTAAGATCCAGGAAGATAATATGAATTAGCTATATGCTGTAATAAATTAACTATTTATCCTCTAACTTATTTAACATTATTGAACACGTCCTGTCCATAAATTAAAAATCGATTAGTTTGCAAAAGGGTTTTAATGCTCCCTATCACACTTTTTTTATAAATTTATATTGTAACATTTATTCCAAAAAGAAAAAGTATTAAAGGCCAAAAATCATTTGGAAATCATCCAATTTTTTTTTTCAATCCTAGAATTATAATTTATTTAATACTTAGTAGAGCAGAGTTGTCAAATTGCACTTGGGATCAAACAAGAGATTTTGGATATACCAGTTGGCCAATTAAGTAATTGATTAAATAATAATCATCATTAACTTCTTTGTCCAAAAGTAGTAAATTTGACTAATAAGGATGATGTTTTAAATGATTGGCTTAAATTTAAGATATTTGTAGGTCCCTCAGAGTGCTGAATGCTTGACATCACTGTTTATAGTTTAACAAGAGCTAATTCAAATTCAACCCATATTGGAGGAAAAGAAGGAGAAAAGTCTACAGTTAATTACAAAAAACAATGTAATTTGTATGTTTGTGGGATAACTCTGTGAGTTATTAAACCAAAATATATATAATTCCTTTCATTTTTGGTTTTTTAAAAGGATATTGTAATTCAGTTTTAAGTGTTATGAATTTATTTGATATAGCAGGGCATTAGACAATGTTTCTTAATTCTTAAGAAACAATTTAAGTAACAAAATATAATTATTCACATCCATTTCATAATACAGGTTACTTTGACACAATATGGCAATCACTATGTATACATCAATACATGAATCATAACTTTGTCCACTTAATTCAGAGCACAAAAGAATACCTTCTTTTTCAAAGACAATGGATCATAATACAATGTAAAACAATAACGGCTGAAAAATGAATATGATTCAATCTGGGTGTAGACTTGTTGCATTTTGCAATTTGATTAATGGATGAGCAAATAAAGAGACATATTAAAAGACGTAGTAGTAGGGTTGATGACAATTTAAGTGGGACTTAACTTAAATGTTTATTCAGTAGAATTGGTAAAATCCAAACATGGAAACTCATGACTGAAAGCCCATAATACCTCGTAAAAATTAATCAGTTAAATTGGATTTTAGGCTTCATATAAAATAACTTGTTATGCATTGTGTTAAAATCTCCTTCTAATCAAACTATGGAACAGACATGCTAATAAAATCCATAAGGCGTATACTGCATTGTCTGTTTACAAAAAAGACTTTATTAAGTATCGATCAACTTTTATACAAGCGTAAGTTCAAAACCGGAGGAGAAGGCAGGGTTAGAGTCAATAGAATTAAGCATGATGAAACATTTACTTTTGAATCTAAAAATGACCCACCTATTTCATCCCACCATTTATGTAAATTCTTTGTATGCATATAAAAACAATTACTTATAAAACAAATATGTATCTAGGTGTTTCCATAAAGCATAAATAATAATATTATTATTTAATTCAAAAAGTCCAATTACCGAATTCTTTATGACAATACGTTTTTATGAGTTAGCCCATTTAGATATTCAACAATGATAAAAGGGCTATAACACACAAAACCTCAAGTTTTACAATCGCTTTCTGAACACTTCTGCAAGTATTTTCTAATTGCAATGGTCATTTGTGCATATTTTTATAAAGGGAACAATTTCATCTAATGAAATTACTAATTAACGTGTTAGGATGTAAGTGTTGTTTACTTATTTCTATGTAAACTAAGACTTAGTATCCCTGCGCCATCTTGCGGGTATGTTTTTTTGCTTAGTTCGTTCACGCCCTAATATCTAATTTACATACAACCACTATAAGGATATTCTTAATTGTTTGCTTCTTCAAAAAATTATTATGTATTTTAAAATATACGCAATGATAGAAACTGAGTTATTCACTCAACCTTTTTATGAAGAATTTACTACATAGAATCCAGAATGTATGTAATTAGTGGATGGATTTGATTTAATAAAATATTTGTTTATAAAAATTTATAATAATAACTCATATAAAATTAAAAATAAATAGACGGTCCAATTTGCTTTGGTACTGAAGGACTGTTCTTGGATGATGGAACTTTAATTGGGGAAATATTAGGACTCTCTGTATATGTTGTAATGTCTCTATCCTTGTTTTCTTCTTCATCAAGTTCATCTTCCCATGAGAGTTTCTTGACTCTCCTGGGAATAGAGTTCCTAGGCCATTGTATTCGTGTTAAATGCCCTTCCTCATTGGAATCTAAATGTTCATTAGAAGAAACAATGACTGATGGATTATGATTTCCTATGTTTTCTTTAAGTACTTGATGTAATGTATAGTCTCCTGATTTTTTTGATCCAGATGGAGCAGGAGAAACTCGAGATATTTTTCGACTGGAGTAGCGTTTACTTGAGCTACGAGGATTCATGGGATTTAAGGCAGGTCTCTCTGGATCACTTGTGAGGGTTTCAGAGCTGGACCTTCCAGAGAGCCCGGAAGTGTCCTCCTCATAGAGCGGGTTTGAACTCCCTTCTTCGTTTCTTTTGGGATATGAACGGACTTGATTTTCCCTGGCTGGAAGACTATCATTCAGCACAGTGGAGGAAGAGTTGTAAAGTATACAATTTGCATCTCGTTGCTTTCGTCGTCGGTCCTTGGATCGACAAATGTAATAAATCAGACAGCATATGATGAGGAAGCAAAAGCAGAGTATCAAACCAAATACAAGGAATAGTAGGATGTTCTCGTCCAGGAATGAATAAATGCTCGCAGTTAGACCCCTTTCGATCCCTTGATGCGACGAAGCAAATTTAACAACTACGGGTACAGAGGCACGGCGTGGTGGGATACCCGAGTCCTCTGCCACAACTACGATGTGAGTCTCAGAGCCATTGATTCGACTGAAAAAAAGTAAAAGAATCATGAATAGTACATTAAAGAAAAAGTGTGTAGGATATGTTGTCAATAATAGTTCCGGATTTGCTATTAAACTTTTATGGAGAAATCAGGGATATCAAGGATATTTGACTCAGCAGATCTATGCATTTTTTTAGCATTAACTTGCTTGAATGAAGACAAAATACATATATGTATATAAATTGTACCCTTCATATTTCAATAATGCATGGACCGAAACGGAATCTTTCCCTTGAGGTTTCATTATTCATAAAAATATGTGTGTTATTTTTATGGTAAAAGGATACATAAACATACTTAATTAATGAACCTCTGTGGTTATCCCCTCGTACTTCATATCAGTCAAAAAGTGATGGCTGTCATTCTTCCTATCATGAAAGAAAGAAGGTCTCCCCTCAAATGGGTCTCCAAAAGAGACATCATGAGAGCATTTCAAACCGGAAATATAGAGCATCTTCCTTATACTTACGTGGTACTAGAACTAGCTTTTAATACTTAATTCAGGATACTTTCCTCGTTTTTCTCATGTACATACATTTTGTCCAGAGCATCATTACAGAAAAAGGAGCAGAGAAAGAGAGAAAACCCTGATGTTAACTCACTCGCTCCTAACTTCGTTCTACATGGAAGAATATGTTCTGAGGGAGTCTGGTAGAAATTTATTACTTAGGTAATAACCGGAAATCTATTTCAGCATCTGACAACTTCATATGTAATTAAGTATTTTCATTATCTAAAATTCATATTACGTGTCGTTAAGATACAAGAATAAAATATTCATTCTAGGTTGTATACAAGCACAAATATGCCTATGTTTTTGTACTCTGTTGCCACAATGACTCCCTTTTAGCAAAGACGAAAAATGCGTAGTATTTTGTAATGCATAGAATTTTTAATTGCAGGAAATATGTGACGTTTAATTTACTCTCTCAAACAACTGTTTTTGCTACCCAATGCTTCATTAAAAGGAAGGACTCCAAGTTATTAAAATACTATATAAATATCTTGCCAAAAAGTGATGGCACAATTATATGTATGTGAAATGTTTTAACCATAATATGTTTATTTATATACTTATATATTATGTGGTTTGTGCATGCGTTCTATAAACAACAACAACACAAAAAACCGTCTCTTTGTTAGTCAAATCAACAAAGCATGAAGACGACTATCGAATGGAATGACTAAGCAGAGACCTTTATAAGAGAAAAATCTTTATTTGATAAGAATGAAAAAGAAAAAAAAAATTTAGAAAAAAATAATTCGTTCTTTTACCTCATGTCTCTAAGACTCAGCTCCCCACGATTGCTGATATCAAAGGCACGTGCGTAGGGTCCTTTGACCTCTAGACTCACAAAATCCCCCTTATCACCGTCATGCACATCCAATACTCCAATAGTGTAGCCATTGAAATCATTTCCAGATGGAACATAAAACTCATACTGTGGGTATCGAAATCTCGGATCCCAATCATTGATGTTTAAAAGACTAATATTAACGAGGGCCGAGTCATTCCTCTTCCCGTCCGTTGCAATGACTTTAAAGACATGGCTTTCTTTGTCTTCATAGTCCATGGATTTACGGAGAATGACTTCTCCCTTTTGGTTCACTGAAAAGTTCATTTCCTCATTTTTACTCACATAGAAATTCACTCTACGGTCCGAGGGTTTATTTGTGAGCAGTGTCACAATCACACTATTTAAGGGAACGTTCTCTAGGATCCTTCGGTAGTAAGTCTTTTGAAGGAACTTCAAGTCTCGGTCATAGATACCTCCACGTGAGACTGTGAGAGTGGTGAGGGCGTAGCGATCCGGATTGTCAAACTGTGTTGCTTTGATGACTAATGTAACAGGTGAAAGGATTTCGTTCTCTGGTATCTTGGATTTGACATAGATTTGCCCCGTGTTTCGATTCAATTCAAAGTATTTATAATTGTCATTGTTGGGATCTGAATTGAAGGAATAAAAGACAGGGGAGCTTAAGCCACGATCCTTGTCATATGCCTTGATATCCTGGGGCTCTACCATTAGTTTTTGTCCTGTAACGATGAAAAGGATTTGCTATTGTATTGATATAAATATATCATATATGTAATTATTTAATACATATTATTTTATTTACACATGAGATTTAGGTCAAGTCATTAAAAAAAGGTACATACATTCAAAGCTTAGTCTTAATGTCCCTTTCACCCTTATATAAACAGACTATGCATACAATTTCAATGTAATTAAGTAAACACGTAGAAAGTACAAGAAAAAACAAAGTAAGGAAGGAAGGGAAAAGTAGACTACACGGGGTATAATTATTCACAATAGGTGTCCAATATATTATATTATGTAGCGAGTATTCTACATCAATGACGTCTTTATTAGTTATTATTTCTAAGATCGAACAAAGGAGTTTTGGGTGTTCCTAGGCACAATTGCAATGAATAAGAAATAAACACAAATCTGTTCATTATTATCATTACATTATTTTTTTTATTTTTTTTACATATTTCCCATGTATTTACATAATATGTACATGTCGAGGATTTTTGTCTGTTTGTTAGCTCATAAATTTCCTTATTAAAACTAATCAATCACCAACATCCCATTTCGTAGTTTGAATCTTTTAATTGTTGTGTACAAATTGTAACTTTATTGAGCAGATTCTACAAGGTGCCATTAAAAAAAAAGGAACCATTTTAAATATCAAATTTTAGGATCTTCTATTAAATGACCAACAAAATATCAAGGGTATATTTTTTTTATTTTTTTTCTTAATTAAAATTACTAATTTAATTAGATGCAGTCTGTGGCGTTCATTAATTATTTAGTATAGATAAGTGCCAACTGTTCTTTCAGTCGTAAATAAGTAATACATGAGTTTAATATTAATTTGATCAAAATAAAATGATGATAGAATCAATGGAAAATTCGTAATTAAAAATGCCCCTTGTTAAACGTTTAAATAAAATGGTTTGAAAATGGTTGACAAACGTTACAACTTGTACAAAATTACAATTTGGTCATATTATATATTTGTACAATATGTAAATAACAAATTTACTTCTTGTTTTTAAATTATGAATTAGTAACAAAGTTTGGCTTTTTGACAATTTACATATATTTATGTATATTTGACGAAAACAGTTAGTAACACAACCCTGCATTTTTTTTGTGTCTGCTCATTTTGATCTATTTGACAGTATTTAGCAACACATCTATCAAAATCCCTTTGTCAACTGTTTTGGCACAAACGTACATATGAATGTATATGAAAAATAATAATAATATTTCATAAAGACTCTATAAGTCTTTGTTAGAAGAAAATGTAAATCGTGGAGGAAGAAGAAGAAGAAGAAGAAATGGCACTTGAATAAATAGTTTAATGACATTTGTATACCTGTGCATGATTCCATCATTAAATTACCTCCAACCCCCTTTTTTTTTTCTCTCTCTCTCTCTTTCTCTCTCTTACTACTCAAAAACAAAATAGGAAGAACCTTCAAGTGTAGAAGGAGCAATCACCTAGTTATAAGTTATAACATATCTCTAAATTTAGACATTGGCAAAATGTTGAAACTGTGTTGAGTCTAAGGGAGGGAAGAAAAATATCAGTTGGTAACATTGCCTTGATAATAATCAATTTGAATTCTGTCTTCTCTGTCACGACGAGCTTTTTTGTTCACTCACCACCTCAACTCTCAAAAACTGGTAGCTAGCCTTCTGTATTTTCCTTATTGACAACTTTTTAATTTTGGACAGACTTATTATTTAGATATACTATACATCCATAAATTCTAACAATATTGAAATCAATCGTTAATACTTGTTTATTATTCAATAATTCAAAAAAAGGGCGCGCAATTTAATATATTTTTTTTATATACATCAAAATCATAAATAATAATAATACTCTTTTTGAGTTCATAACATGTAGAGTCAGTTGCTTTAAATCAGAAGAGTCAACTGATGAGAAACAGCTCAAGGGAGAAAAAAAGTATTTTTGTTTATCCCAAAAAGCTCATCGTGTGTATCGTTGAGTCAAGAACTTGCTACAATTATAAGTAGTTCAATTTTTGATTATTAAGAAATTGTGTTAAAGAAAGCGTGTCCCTTCTCCTGGCCTTTTGACTATTCAAATTCACTTCAATTCCCTCAGTTTCCAACAGTTGTTGTCAAATAACAATCAGACGTTAAAATGTAGAAGTAATTACAGACTCTCACCTCAACAAAGTACCCATCCCTGTCTTTAATATTCATGTAGTTAATTAAATGATTGCAAATACTAATTTGCTTCTAAGCTACCCATAAGCATACATATCTACATAAGAGCAACAACAAATGAATGTCCCAAGCAACTAAATATTATTAGTATTGTTATTTTTTAAACATTCAAGGCTAAATGCATTTTTCCTGTCTTTTGATAAAGTATATCATTAATTAAAGAGCAATAATTGCATTTTCTCTGAATTATGGAATTTTCACTTTTTATATGTACATATATGTACAAAAAAGTGCACACTTCACATAGAAACAAGAAAAAAAAAACTTTTTTAGTAATTAGAATCCTACAAGATTTATAATGTACCTACTACGTAGGAATGTAATATATAGGCATTTAAACCTTTTTTTTAAACAAGGAAATGTAGTTATACAGAACCGTATATTAAGGGTGACCTGGTGTAACTTACATATTTACAATTGCATGTTCACAATATTCTAACAAAAAATATTTTGATATAAGGGACAAACTTCCTAGATCGGCATTTCATTGTATGCTTTAAAAAATATTGAACTGGGATTACATAGGCAACACAGGGAACAGGATCAGTAGAATGCAATACATACTTAGTTAACTAGACTTCTGAATCTCATGCATTTTACATGAAGAATATTGCAAAATATGTACTGTTTTTAAGGCAACATATAATAATTGGTAGATAAATACTTCTTTTTTAAAAAATGAGGTTCTCAAATCTAACGACAAACCTAAGGAGCACTGCCAACTACCATGCAGGCTTCACAGTGATGTCTACGTTGTTTATTTGCCAGAAATTATTTAAAATCTTGGCACAAATGTGCCTTTTTTTCCCTTGCCAGCTTTGGATTTACTATTTTTCTTGCCCCTTCAAAGTGTTTCTGAACATTAATGGGTAGAGGTCAATTAAGTTGCTCTTGTTAAGTCGTAAAAAATCAATTATCGACTTTTAATTGATGAATAGTTCCACAGTTGAAGGGAAAAATTAACAAATTATCAGTTAAATTTGGCCTTTTTGCCCTTCTTTTTTTTCGAAGGTAAGGTTGAGAGATGATTTTAAAGAAAGTTCCTGTGAGTCAAATGAAATATGCCACATACTCCATACGATTGATGACTTCATAAGAATGATTACAATACGTATTCATAAAAACATATTGCTGAGCTAATTTCCAAATTTGAGGACTCAACAGAAGTATACGTATATTTTTGTATCTACATAAAGGAATTACAACTTATTATGTATGTACATATATGTGTAATTAGTGGTAGCACGCACTTCAATTTAAATATATAACGTCAAGAAAATAGCACAAACATAATAGTCTATTTTATGTAGTCATACATATGTAAAAAAAAAAAAAAGAAATCAACAACTTGGTAAAAAAACAAACGAATTTTCAAAAACATTGACGACTTCTTGTTAAAAAAAATGAGACTGTCAAGTTTCGATAAAATTACATGTTTATATACGCATATATTTGAATGAGATGGATTTCACCTTTCAGTGTATGTAGTATACAAGAGCAAATTAAATCCAGCAAGGGATTTTATTGAATAGCAAAATCTATTCGGAATGATTATGTGTGCCAAGGCCACCATAACCGAGACAATATCAAGAATTTAAGGGATCGAGACTAAGAGAACTTTCAGGAGTCGTAATCAAGATAAGACCTTCAAAATTTGGTCTCAAGACCAATATTGATCTCAAGATCCCTACCTAATACACATATTACGTATGTTAGATGTGCAGTCAGCACAAGAGCAACACCTAAGTTTTCGTTAAAAAAATGTTAATTTTATTTGGATTTTGCTTTGATACAAAATGTCTCTAAAATTCGAACTAAACAAATGTTTATTTCTGGCCGTGAACAAACTAAGAGGGGGGCAATCCATTTTAGGAGTGTTCTTTCATTACTAAGCTGAATAGTTACAAGCAGGAGAAAAAAGGGGAAAATACTGATTCAAGAGGTGATTAAAAAAATTTAGAACCCATTGATCTAGACCAGGGTTTTTCAAAGTGTAAGTGTGTGAATCTTTTTCTTACGATAATTTTCTGGTTTGCCCCCTCCCCCTTCCTTGTCTTAGTCTTGACTCCTTTTATTTTGGTGTAGCAAGATTTCCTTAAGGTGATCTTGACTACCAGCCTGATCTCAACCCATCACAGAAATTTGACATAATTGACCAAAATAGGTCTCTGAAATATTGGAGCGTATTATTATTTTTATTTATACTCAAGACTGCTTTTGTGGTAACACACGACATATTGTGTATTTAATTAGATAAATAACAAAAATTTACGTGTATTTATTATATAAGTTTTATTCTTTTTGAGTTGTTTTTGCCCATGAAGTAGGGAAAAAAATTGTTTTCTTTATAGCTAAGAACATGAAAATTAATTTTGTGGATGAGTTGAACGGCTATATTGCCAACAACAAAAGGAAAATCCATGACAAAATCATTCACCAAAAACTATTTCTTGAACAAATATCAGGGAATTTAAAGAAGTTTTTATTTAGATATATATTTTTGGTGTTCTTGAAGAGTAACGTTAAAAGTTGCTCTTATTCGGATAATTTATAAATATTTATACAGGGTATTTTATGAAGTAAAAAGTGTGTTTCTGATTAAAAATTGACCATGTTCTTATATTTAATTACATATAAGAAACTAATATGTAGGTAGGACCCGATCAATGTATCGGTGAAGCAATTAAATTGTCCCATATAAGTTTAATTGGTCGAAGTTATATATTATTACCAATATTTTATTTCCCTTAAAAAAGATCTATTTTTAAAATAAATAACGAAATCAACAATTTTTTAGGCCAGTGCAATCATTTCTAGAAGTTTTTTATCCTGAAAAGTGATGTGAAAAGTTGATACAGTGATGAAAGTGCTCATATTCAAAAGCTCATTTGGAGGGGGGATATCGGTTTTTTAACTACCAAATAATCAGTATCGATCCATAAAAAATTCATATATGTCGAGTTGTGGAATGTACAGCTTTGTCAGTTACAAATAGGTTGACTATGAGAGTATATGGAAATATCAAAAACAAATATGTACGACATTTATGCCTATAATTAACGGAATACATAAAAAATATTAATAATAGCTTTTTTGTTGTTTTTTTGCAAAATAATTATATGTAGTAGTTTAAAATAACTGTAGAACACTAGACAAACAAAAAAATTATTATTTATCAACAATACATTTTTCTTTCTTTCTTTCTTTCTTTCTTTTGCATTTCATTTACAAATATATGTATGTAGAAATCTTACTTTGACATGTTATATAAAATATTTTATTAGTGTGAATTTCTTTGGAGACACCTAGTAGTTTGATCATTGATAAAGGCTTTATTTCAGAGGTGAAAACTTTGATTCTAGATAAGGATCGAGTCTGTATCTTGAAGACTTGAGACTTGACAGAGCTAAGACTTTAGACTGAACTTGATAGTCATTTTTTAACAAATGACTTTTACTAATTTTATTTTTTTCCTGAATATAAAGTACTCATCAAAGTATATTTTATAGGGGGAGGAGGGGGTAAATCAATTCGAATCAGACTTTTAATTATTTGATCATGTCTGCAATAGTGGATAATAATTACACAGGTCAACAAATTTGAAATGTTGATTTCAAATCTGTAACTTTTTTTTGAGAGAGTCCGACGGTTTTCTAAATATCGGAACCTTTTTTTTAAAGCTAATTTGGCCCATTTTCCATCTTCAGCTTCAATCTAAACCTATATCGAAGGATACTCATTTTGTGCATGAAATTTTTTTGATTCGCTAGTGTATTTAATGCAAATTTCATTTCCAGTCTTTGTTTTAACCTAAAGGCACTCCTAGGGGCGTAGGGAACGGGAGTAGGCCTAAAAGTCGGCCAAAAAACGGCTGATATAGTAAAACGTCATAAGAGCTTATGTTACTCTCCTTCCAAACACTTATCAAATTGTCAGTGCTTAGCTTAGGATTTACAGCTTTAGCTATATGCAGGCAATTGCTATTTAATAAAATTCATATCGGGTGTATTTTTAGACCAAATCAACATCTATAATTTAGTGCACATAAAATAGACTTGACTGGAAATGAGTACAAAAGAAATCTGATAACTCGATATAAATAATTAAGGACTTGGACTTGCAATGTAGAGACTTTCTTCCACCTTTGATTTATTTCAATAGGTTTTGAACGTTGTTTATATTGTAGTTTCCTTGCTAAAACTCAGGATTTCTGCACTGTCTTGCGATTGTGGGTGTTTGTTTATAACTCAATATCTACAATTTGAACAGAATAAATATTCTTCAAGAATAAAAACAAAAATAATAACGATTCAGGAGCCCTATTCAAGGATTTCAAAACATCTTTTCCATAACGAAAATGAATAAATTCCTTATCCAATGAAATCTATATGGAATAAACTTATCAAGATAACATTGAGAGAGTCTGGAATTCACCGAGTGCTCTTGAAATTTATCAGCATTCATCACATATCTTATACATATAGAGACGTATAGACATATTTTATTATTAAATTCTGGATCCAATTGAAATATCCTTTAGTTATTTCGTTCAATTGGACCTTATCATGAGGAGAAAGTTCTTCAAATTAGTTCTAAATGATCAATTAGAGTTTATTTGCACAATAAAATTGGTAGTTAAAGACACTATACATATACATATATATGTATATGTATGTATTACTACATGTGCCTTTGTACATACGGGGATTGAATGGAGTCTGCTCTTTACAAAAAGCAATAAAAAACATTAAAGCAGGTAAGAAGTCACGAATTAAAGGCTTCGTACATAATATTATGTATATTCAAAAAGATACTCTTAATTTACTGCAGAGTAATCTCAAGTTCTTCAAATGCAAGGAATATTTTGCAGTTGATTGTCAATATATTTAAACTTTATATACAATATAATATTATGTTTGTATAATAACATATTTTTCTCATTCAAACACACTTTTGAAAGAAAAAAGTATTGTTATACATACATATAACTAATGCGTTCTGGAAGAGACTATGTATATATACATATATATATATATATATATATATAAACACACGCAAGAGCCTGGATTTAAACCAAACCTACCTATGCATGTAAGTAGATATGTACAAGAAATGTGAAAATGCAGTACGTAAAAAAATCAATAGGACTAATCGATAAGAAATAATAAGTAAGTTAATAAAGATTATGTCTATTTATAACTACTGAGAAGCATGTTGTTTATTGTCATGAGTCTACTTGGTATCTATATACATATACCATGGGCAGTAAGAAAAAGGAATCAAAGTAACCGAGTCTTGATTAGTTTAATTAAAATGATAACGATAATAATGAGGGAATAAAGAGAGGAACGCAAAGGGATTTGATTAGAGCTAGCAATGAGCTAAATATGAAGTGATATATCTGGAGTCATATACATATACTATACATAGATAGTGTTGTTTCAAGATAGAGGCAACCACAAATATGTACCCATAATCCACAAAACCGCAACTAAACACTTCCATGACTTACATAGGTGTATAATTCTATTCTACGTCAAATGTACATGGAGGGTTATTCATAAGTTGTAAAGGTTTCATATAATTAGCACCGAGTCAGTCAATCTATAACATGATTGGCTTACACACAATCCCAATTCAATTCAATTTTCTCAAAAGATATGTATGTATAGGGATGAACCAAAAAATGCGTCGTTCGGCAAGAGTGAGCTCCAGTTCATACTGATACATAATATTGGAAATACTTGGAAAAAAGAATTGCAGTATTATGGGACAAATCGTTATGCCTTTATTTAACCCCTGGTTTGAATCCCCTGGACTATGCTAAGTAGAGTTCTTTGGACTCTGTCAAGCCATCTAAGAAGCAGTTAGACAATCTGCTCAGTATGCATCTAATTTCAAACTACTTGTTTATCGAGCGTAGTGGCTAACAACAGTGGCTATACTGAATAAATATATGTATATAAATACAGTCTAGAACTTTTAATTTTTATTGTTTCCTAAATTTATTTTTCTCTTATTAATTATTGTGCAAATTAATACTCTTAAATCTTATAAATAGCCCTGTATATAAACCCTCTAATTATAGAGCATACATCCATATGCATTCCTTCTCTGCACTCATACATATCCTGTATTACTACTCTAGGTACATGAGTTAATGACTCCACCTGTTTCCTTCCAACCCCGCCGAAAAAGGGAACTTTTAAAAAAAACAAAATAGATCTTGGATGAGCTGATATTTACATACATATTATATGATCTGAGAAGTCCCTTGCTGGCATTTAAACCTGATTTAAATTTTACATACATGATGATAACTTTATAAGACATAAGTAGGAAGAAAATATCTAACAAATAGATAGTTCAAAGCGTTTGAAATTGACAAATCATTGACGATGTAATCAATTGAATATATGTATATTATATAAATATATGTATACACAGCAAAACTGAAAAAAAGGACATGTTATGAATACTTATGTATTATTATCAGAAGGAAGTTGTTGAATTACATCTTGATCAAAACATACAAATTCATTTGAATCTCTCTATCAAATAAATTTTTTTTTTTTTGAAAATGAACATTTATATATATATTATATGTGTATAAATATATTTTCAAAAATGAAATGGTGGTAGCAAATGAAATCCACATTAATGATGAATAATGACACGAAAAGGACCTTTAGACGAAAAAAATAAAAATTACATATTACGCAAGTTCATTCTTCCATGATTTGTTTTCTTTCTGCTACATATTTCATGTGAGTGACTTTTCAACCAATAATACATAAATATGTACATACATAGTAGTAGTACAAACTTAATAACTACTAGCATTGGATTTTCACTTTTAATATGCCTAGTAAGGTTCAATTAGTTATGTTTAGTAGGTATATTCTACATATGAACATATGTAGAGAGAGTGAAAAAATGTATCTTTCAACCGTCATAAACGGTTCTCAGAGTTGTGTTTACAGACAGACACAAAAATGTTCAACACTTTATAAACAAAACTTTTTATGGCATGTTCACAAATTCCTTATATGTATATGTACATATAAATATGACATTGTTTTGAAAAAGTTTTTGACCTGAATCCTATTTATGGGATCTCGAATGAAATAAAAATGTAAAAATACATACATAGTTTAAATTAATATTAATTACTAATTACCTAATTAAAAAGAAATGAAAACACCGGACACACTTCCTACCTTGAATGCTCTCAATTTGTTCGGGAAGAAGGACTTCATAGCGATCGTAGTAAAAGGATGGGTTCTGGTCATCTGCATCCAAAACTGTGACGAGTAGCTCTGTGACTCTTTCCTTAGAGGGTGTGCCCTGATCCTGAGCAACGATCCCCACTTTAAAAGTCCTAAGACTTTCATAATCCAAATGTTTGATGAGAACAAGGGATCCTTCTAGGGGATTCTCAAATGTGAGGTAATCCGAAAAGCGGCCGGGTTGTATGGAGTACTCAACTGTAGAGAAGGGACCCGGTTGATCCTTGTCTGTGGCTCTAATACCCTGAAAGACTCTGGAGCCAACAATGGTCAACTCAGAGATGTTTAGTGTATATGGAAGCTTCCCAATAAACTCTGGTGCATTATCATTAACGTCTGTGACACGTATTTGCACAGGGATGGTGAATCCAGGGTCATCACTTCCAATACGAGAGCAAAATACATTAAAACTCAGGGAACTTGGCCCATCAATCCCCTCTTTGTCAAGGCTCTTTCTAAGAATGAGATTCTTGGTTCGACTCTCGATTTCTACCGCATTCTCCGAGTCATTTTGAAGACGAAGTTCTATGTTACGGGAGGGATCCCCATAGACACGAAGTGTTCCGAGAAGACTCCCTATTGAAAGGGACTCTTTGACAAAGAAGCTCTCTGTGGAGCCTCCACCGTCGAGGAAGCATCTGTCATCCAAATTAGCACGAAGTACTTGTCCAGAGGCAGAGAGTACGGACAAGAGATAAATAAGTTTGTCAAAGTAATGGCACATAGTCAGTCAGAGCATTATACGTTGTTCCCCTGTTCTCTGATACCTTCTTCTTATCTCAATCAACTCAAGAGGATACACCTGGTACAAAGTGGAGGGGAAGGTGATTCTTCCGGTTCAAATATATTCTTCTTCTTTCCTCTTCGTTCTCAGAGGAATGCCCAAAACGGATCATATATTGAAGATGAAAGAAGCAGAATCATGCTGGTTTTTCATTTGTTTACACAAAACACACTTGTTCAGATCAGAATAGCACACATATACTTAATTACCTTCCCGTCTTCGTTCTCTTCTTCCCCTTCCTCAGAATCTACACAGCAAATATTGATTTATTTCTTAAGTACCGTCACATAAATAATAATATCAAATAATATCAATGTACTTATTTTCTATCAGACACTTTATTTTTTTATTTTTTGTGTTTCTCGCTTCGTTTTTCTTTCTGTCACAGTCTTCCATGAAAAACTGACATTATTATTATTATTATTATTATTATCGTTATTACAATTTTTGACGAAGAGGTGGTGAGGGAGAAACAGCGTAGGTAAGTTAAGTAGAAGGGGGAGAGAAACGGAAGGATCTTTGTACACACAATACTTCTACATACATACATACATAAACTACGCGCCTGCAGAAACTAAAAATTGGATTTCCGTTGAGCGTATATGTATAGGTAACTAATAGTAATTCTATTATGTGTGTGTGTGTATATATATGTATATAATTTTAAATGAATTATTTATTAGGAGCTTTCGAATCCATTCTACCTCATCCATTATTCATCACCCAGGATATATGTATTTAGGTCGGCAGTTCAAAGGATAGGTTTATTAATTCGTGGGCTTCTAAGTTCTTTTTTTCCCTTCTTCTTTTTTTAGCTCAATGATAGGAATACGTAGTGTAATTTATATTAATATACCAGTTGTTGTCACAGTCAAGGATTGCAGTTATTTATTTATTTATTTATTCTTCCTTTTCCTCTCATTTGACTTTCAATCATGAGTTAGTTTTCAAATAGAAGGGGGGGGGGGGTAGCCACACATATATGAGTCATATTTGTCTATTTATACAGAATATACATAAATAAAATATAAAAGGGACCAATGACACCCCTTCCTATCAGTACAAGTCGGCTTAATTTCATTTTAGAATTAAAATAATAGTTCAAAAGAGAGGAAATAATCAGTAAATGACCCATTTTGCCCTAGCAAATGACGACATTAGATATAGTGGAAGTCGACATAAACAAAACCCTTTAAGATGTAGGAATATAGGGACCTTTTACCATACATTTGGATGTCATGATCGGACTGGTAAATAAAAAGACTTGAACCTTTACCGACTATCGATAATCCATCCGGAACAAACTTCATTCTACAAATTCAGTCATTTCATAAGAATTTTCAGAACTCATTATTAATTTGATTCTATTCAAATATCACTAAACTCACTAAATTGATATCAAGTTTCATTTTTAAAACCATTTCATGAAGTTTCCTTAATATTTCAAAAAAAAAAAAAAAAAAAAAAAAGAATTTCCTCATTTTATATTATAAATACACCAACTCTACATATGTCCCCAACTTTATGGTGTTGCATTGATTGATGGTTCAATCGGTGAGGTTAGTGGAGACACTGCCATATTGATAAACAGAGTCCTTGCTTCCCTTAATCAAGAATTAAAGGCTCATTTTGAGCGGTTAATGCTATTCAAACTATAATTTGTCACACTGGCAGTGCTCTTAAGTTTTGAAATGTGTTGGGTGTTATATTTTTAATCTTACCATGTGATCTTATCAATAGTATGACGTCCTTCAGTTAGACTCTCTATTTTTTTAAGTAATAAGATCTGACTAATAAAGAATAATACATAACTATGCATGCAAGCAATATTGGCTCTCAAGTTTGATTAGATTTTGAACCTTACTTTACCTTTTTGATGTTTGGTGTGATATTTTGGTACTTACATAATTCAAATTCAATGGCTCTTTTCTAAAAAAAAAAAAAAGTTTTCAGCTCAAAATATTGTATATGTTACTTTTACAAATGAAAAAAAAATATTTTGCTATGTTTTAAAAAATGTGTGAGAAATATGTACAATTTGTGACGTGTGAGAGAGAGATTGACTAGAAAGGCGTGAGTCTCAAGCCAAATGCAGGAAACTTGAGAGCCCTATGTAGCACTATCCCGACAAAATCAATCATTCCTGTGTATTTTTCGATCAGCTCATCAGGTCAAAATAAAAATGACATAACTAACTCATAGCAAACTCTGAGATATTCATATAACAAACATTGAAGAGTAATTGCAAATCCAAATCTGTACACTTTTGTCCTACAATATATTATTGCAGGGTTGAAGTCACTATCAATTGGTAGCTTATGGCTACCATTGTGATATGGAGACAAAATGTAGAAAAATAAAATTTTGTCAATTAGGCACATACTGGCACTTACCCCTTGATCCCTCTGTTCTTGGCTCTCATTAGCGTATTGAATATTGATCTACACAATCTAATTTAAATCTCGTTAGCTTGGGATCATATATCTACGACTTAATACAAAAGAGTTCAACAGTTTGGGAGAATTGTATTGCATAACATAGAGTGTTTTAACTGGCATCACAGATTTCAAAATGAATCGAAGCGACCGTGTAGCTGGTAAATTGACTTAATTTATATAATTTCCAAATAATCTAAAGGAAATTTCATTAAAATGAAAAAAGACTAAATACATTGTATTGCGTATAACTGGATACCAAAGAGAAGTTGAATAATATTAATTCAATCAAATTAATAGCTTCTGAAAATCCCTATAAAATGTCTAGACTTTTTATGATTAATTTTGTTCCGTTATGGATTAGGGACCAGAAAAGTAGGATGATTAAAGAAACCCATGCAAATTGTAATAGTTAATTATAATTGGCTGCACATTGTAAATACTATTATTTTTAATGCATAGTACTAGGGTCTAAGATGTACCTAATATGTGTAGAGAGTGAGATTTTTAATAAGCGGTAAAGGGTCAAGCCCTTTTATTTGTGTATCCACTGGGACATCCAAATACATGGTAGTAGAACGGTACTGGAATAGATTCATAAGGGCAAATTTTATCATTTGATGCCTTTAGTCAAAAAGTGCAATGGATTTTAAAGAAGTTGGTAAAGGTTTTTATTCTTTTATGATGTTCTTCAAAATGGCTGACTTTCACAATGATGACGTCACGTAAAACAAAACTATACAATTTCGTGACTTTTTTTCCTTTCTCGTTTAAGATAAAAGGTTGAGAGATAAAATAAGGATTGATATGTGATTGGTATCTATTCGAGTTCTCTATCCGATATTTTCTCTTTATCTCATAGATCATTGATCACTAAATATTAAAAATCATATTACATGGATACATTAAAAATAAACAAAATAAGTTGAAGGTCCTATAAGTGCATTGAGTTTACGCCCCATTTTATTGGAGTTTTTTTTTAGAAAAAAGAAGGGATCAAAATACAAAGGGTCAAAACCCTGGACGTATAGAGTGTTTAGCCAATTAAGGATACGGATAAAAGTTTCATTGAAGATCCTCAATCAGTCATTTGATCCTCTGAATTTAGACTGCAAAAGCTATATATTTATGGAGAATGCAAGGAAATGACGTGCCTCATTAACTGAAGTTGTGCCCTTGTATAACAAGCATTTTACCTATGTACATCATTTGCCATTAAAATAAGATTTCATCGCTCAAAAAAATATGAGAGGAAGGAAGTGAAAACCGTTCTGATTGGTGAAATATATTATTTTTTTTTTTTTTTTTTAAAAAAAAAGATCATTTTTTGTAATCGTAACCAAGTTTCCTTTCTTTCTTTCAACTTTACCTAATAATGGTCCAAGTAGTAGTAGTAGTATTAGAAGTTGAGGGAGCTCTTAAATTCAAGAAAGAAGTCTTAAAACCCTTTTAAACTCCTCCTCTTGGAATCATACATACATATTTATCGACTCAAATATGCCATAAATATGCCTTCTTCGAGATTTATGATAAGCCCTTTTTGAATAAGGGAACGAGGAAGAGTCTCGAATGGATCATAAGTGTATTTATTACATATATGTTATACATACGTACATAGATAGATAAATAAATATATGTTTAAATCTGGATGAAAAGATTTTTCCATAAATATACTTATATATATATATATATATATACCTTAATACAGGGAGAAAGATATCGGTATTTTTTAATAGACCCGTTTGTTACATTTATAAGTACAAAAGATGTTTAAAAATGGTTTATTCACCTGGGATCTCGTTTATTCTATGCTCTACAAACATATATTATACATACCTATGTGGTTAAAATATAATATAAAGGAAATAATTGCAAATATTCTATACATATTTTGTGAAATTTGAGAATGTTTTGTTGGAGTGAGTCTGTCGTTTCGTTTATTGTACATTGCATAGAATATAGAAATCAAAAAATACTTTTCTGTGTTTTCATTTTCAATATTTATTAGGTTTTAGTCAAGCCTTTTCATTGATCACAGCATGCAACTTATCCCTTTCTTTTTGAGAGCAAAACGTCACTATAGAGGGCTAAAGTTGATAGTTGAGGCATTCCCTTTCATTTTGACAAAATTCTAACATGTTAAATTTCCTATATTTTTTGATATAGGAATGTACAATTTATGTTGTAAAATGAGGATGGATCTTTTTACATATACATTTGAAATCACAAGAAATGGTTCTACTCTTTAAAGTTAAATCATTCTTTGAGTGTTTTAAATCCCTCAAATTTATTAATTAATGCATATGTTTTAATTGACCATGAAATGTGTTTGTTTGTTTTCCCTTTATTTGAATATGTAATATGATATTTGAATACTTTGATATACTTTGTGTGGAGTCTCTAATGTGTTTTTATGACGACTATGTGCACACAAATACTCCATGTTTGAATTTGAAACATACCTACTTATAATATATACATCATATATGTATATTTGAAACTATTCATACATACATAGTTGGAAGGGATCTTGGAACTGTGTATGTGTGGATTTATTATTTTGCTATATCCAATCTATGCATAGTAATAATCTCCTAGTGATTACAATTATTTTAAATTTTACAACTTTGTATATGTTTTTGCGTTCATCCAAGCTCTACTCACAATCGATTGAGCTTTTTGTTAATTTTGAAAACTTCATAATTGGCCTTATTAAAGAAGAATGTGACAATATAATACACAATTCATAATTTAAAATATCAAGTCTGATGTAGGTCTAGTCTGATTATGCAAATTATTATACACTGTAATTTATTCCAATTATATGTATATAGTTACAGGGCCTTTTTTTAAAGCTTTAATATACCCTAAAACTCACACTATAATGTTAAAATATAATGAGAACTATTAAATTACCAATTATTGGTCATTTTTCCTTTGAGATATTTGGAAAAAAATGATTTTGATGAGTAAAAGTAATTTTTAATTTGAGAGGCAATGTTTTTCTAAAAATACCTTAAGTTTCTCAATATTTTTTTTTGTATATCTTTTGAATTATTGATTTTAGGACTATCATCACATAATTAAATTCATTCAAATTCAAAACTCATACGTTAAGAAGAAATTTAAGAAAATGCAACCTTCGGTGGAATCAGTTTTGAGTTAGATGTACCACAATTTAATACGACATTCTTTGTTAGGATTGACTATATTTATAAAGTATACCAGTCATTATTTTTATTTTATTTTTTGTACAAATTGCTTTTTAATGCGACTCATACAATATTGATTAAAAAAATTCGACTTTTAGTTAAAGATTTTACAAAAATGAGACGAAATAATATTTCTTGATGAATAAATAACTAGACTTTTCAAAACTTTGAATTAGTAACTTTTAATTTCTTATTACAGGTTAAGATTTAATGGAAATTGTATTGGTGTTAGGGGATTTCCTCCTCACAACGAGTTTTTTGGAATAAACAAAAACACTATGTATTCTCCCTTTAGCTGATTTTCATCAATTAACCCTTCTGATTTAAGTCAGCTGACTCTACGTGTTAAGAACTCAAAAAGAGTATTGATATATATAAAATTATACAAGTACCAACTATTGATTTTTATGTTGGTAGAGTTTATCAATTATAGTACATCTAAAGAATAACTCTGTCCAATATTAAAAAGTTGGCAACAATGAAAATACAGAAGGGTAGCAACTACATTTTGTTTTTTAAATGTACTCTTTCCTTTTTGAGAGTCGAGGTTATGTGTGCACAAAAAAACTCGACGTGGTTCGGAACACAAACAAAGAAAAGTAGGTACATCGACAGCTGACAACCAAATACAATGAAAATTTTGCTGATAGTAACACCATGAGCTTCCTTTTTATGCCGACACTGTGTCTCCCCTGTATTTGTCTCCCCTGTGATTTCCTTTTCTTGTAAATTTCATTTCCGGACATTTCATACTCAAATTATACATTAATTAAATGGACACACTAAACAATTATATAATTTTCCTTTATTAATACCACACCATAAAATAAGTGTCCTTTTTTTATTGTACACCTCCTCATAAGTATAATTCAATTCAGCCAAGGACTTATTTTTACCTTGTAATTTTGAGAAACTGATAGTCATTTTGAAAAATATCGATTTATGTATTATCACTTGTGTCATTCTATTAAATACTATTTATGAATCAAATGTTGCCAAGTTTGTAATTCATTTAATTAGATACCATTCATTATAGAAAGGTATTAATTTCTTATTTTGTCAAGATTCAGTCCGTAAAAGGATAACTAACATTCAAGGATTCAAAAATAGACGAGTACAGTTTATTATAACCTTGTAAATCAGAACCACCTTGCAGATATTGATATTTTGTTAATTTGTTTAATGAATTTATTATTCAAGAATGAAACATCCTGGAATGAAACTTGCTGCGAAGGAAACTTAAAAACAGAGGCGAAAAGAAACGGTAATGACAAATAAGAGGATCCATTTACCGATCACAATTTATAAAATAGATCAAGAGTCGACAGAGTTCCATGAATCACTATGTCTATGCGTAATGTAAAATTTTGGCTGTGGCTAAGTCAAACCAGCTCCAAGTGATTGTATTAAAACTGTTGTAACTGTCTCTGGCCTCACCTTTGTTGTACAGTAATTATAGTTTCAAAAAGCATTTCACATATGATTGTTGCTAATTGGTATATTGATATAATTTGATAGTTCAATTGATGCCTCACGACGTGTTTTTGGCCTGGCTACTGATTGATAAGGGGAAATTTGTTGATGATACTGATAATTATAAGAAAGTAATATGTTCATGATTTTAACAATGAAATTGAGTGATTTAGTATAATCCAGATGTATTATAGACATTCAATATACACATTTTCATATAAATATATTTTCCAAAACCCCCTCTTAAACAACTCACTTCATTAATTATCTTTCACATAAATAACATATGTGGGTTTGATATATTTTCAACTACCATAGGAATCTAATCAACAAAAGAAAGTACAACTGATTACCCATCGTTGATAACATTAAAAATAAAATAAAAATTCGTATGGAATACTAGGATTAAAAATGATTCTTATTTAGTTTTTTACTTTTATTAAGTATTTCTGTCATAAAAAAATTAAAGCTCATATTCCTGGAGACCCAGATATTCCAACTCCTTTCTTAATTACATCCCCCTATAATAATTTAGTACAACCTATATTTTGAGTTCACCCAAGAGTTTATGGTGTATTTTCACTGACGTTTCCCATTGGATAATGAAACAAAAGTGTTGCACATGTTGGGAACATAGTTATTGATATATATATATATATATATATATATATATATATATATATATATATATATATATATATTATATAATAAATGAAGAAGAAAAAAACCTAAACGTTTATTGCATAAAATTTACTTGTTCATGTCTTCAAAACGGCCGATTTCAGAATAGTTGAAGTTCAGTGAACTTTACCTGTGTGCCCCTCACACGGTGCCTTGCTCTCAGAAGGACTACGAAATCAGCTGAAGTCCTTCTGAGCGCTACTTCTTCAGTCTATTGCACTTGTTATATAGTAGCTCTACCCTGAGTTTTTGATTTCTAGCTTATTTTTGCTCGAAATTGGATGAAAATTTACATATTTAGATGGACGATTTCTTCTTAGTTAAGAAGTCTTATCGGGCGCTTGACATCTCGATTGAGAGTTGGGGATCTCAGCTTTTGAATGCTTATCCATTCATTTCATGTAACATTCAAGGAGTTATTTAAGTACACACATTTTGTTCCCTATGCTTTTTAGGAGTCCCTTTAGGTAAAAAAAAAGACTGAAATTGGAATCTGCATTAAATACACTAGCGAATCATTATTTTTTAATGACAAAATGAGTATCCTTCTAAATTGGCTTAAATTGAAGTTGAACATGGAAAATGGACCAAAAAAGCTCCAATAGTAGGATCCGATTTCTCAAAAATCAATGGACTCCAGGAAAAAAATTACAGATTTGTGGAAAACTGAATAACATTCATTATAATTAAGCCCCTTAGGATTTTTGTCTGTTAACCAGTGTAATTAGTATTATTCAGGGCCGTCGACACTGGGAGAGGGGGGATGAGGGGGATCTGACCTCACCAGTTTTTGAGTGGGTCCTCTTATGTCTCGAACTATATTATAATTATTATATCAATGTGCCAATTATTTTTCTAATTAATATATATTAATGAAGAAATCCCAAGTGACACGTTAAACTCCTAGTTAAATGATGGCTGAGGATGTGGCAAGAGGTGACTTTGTTCAGAACTACATATTTAAATCCCTTATTAAAATGTGTTTTTCATGCCTTTCTCAAAATAATGACTAACAGATCAAGAATCATTTTCCCCTCCCCCACTTTGAACAAAACAGTTGTAAATTAATTTTACTGGTTATAAATCATATTTAACGAGTCCATAACATAAAGAGTATACACGTGTATGTATTGTAATAATATTGTTGAATGAATAAAAGGAATAAACTACTAAAACATGGACATGACTCAAACAACAACTTGGCTTGAGTATTGCATATTTTTAACATTAAAAAGCATTATTTTTATGTTTTTGTATTTAATGTTCTATGTACTTTGTTTATACAAATATGTATATGAACCAAAGTATCATCATACAGTAATCACTTTGGAAACTTTGTTCTTTTTATTTTAATATTCCTTATTACACGTGTGAGAATGAAGCAAAGGAATAAACGTAGTTTTGACTTCCAAGTGAGTCATAACCTGTACATAATTTATACTTTACACATTGAATTATGTACATATTATTTCTAACGCCCGAACATCCCATCTCATTCATAATCATAATCCCTCATGCCTCAACTTGGTATGCTTTCTTGGGATGATATTCTCTCAATATCTATTTAGTTTTTCTCCCTCATTTCCTCATTTTCTAATTTATCCATCACTCAAAGACAGTCGTAATAGCAAAAGTCATGACTAATTGTTGTTCTTCGCTACATACATAGAAACAACCCAATCAGAAAATGAAATTTATTTTTAAAGTTGTATTCACAGCATATTAGGGGCTTATCAAGTCCACAACAGTCTTTTGTGAGGCCTTTTCACCTTAAATAAAAGAAGTTTGTTTTTTCATTCATTTTTTAAAGGATGAAATTTTGACAGAATCAGCCTTTACTTTTGTACATCAAGTCATTCACAAATCGCATTCTAATATTATTATTTTGTCATGAAAATTATCTTTACTTGAGCCTATATAATGCATATTTTTTTAAACTATGTATCAAAACAGTGTGTCTCAAACTTTTTTATCTCAAGGATCACCATTCAAATAATTTATGCCCCTGTACATTTATAAATGATAGAAACACAAATTTTGCAACACCTTTGGTAACTCTTAGGGGCCGTAGAGGTTGAAAACACTGTATCAATGTATTTACTTATTGATTAAGAACCCTACTTTTTGCATTCATGAAATCGTAGCTATATTGAATAAATGAAAATCAACCTATGTTCAAATTACTTTACTCTTTTATAACTCTGAAGCCTTGAAAGGGGGGGGGGAATGACTCTACATATGTGCAATACTTCCCATTGAAATATTGGAGGGAATTCTTTTTACACCCTTCTTAGTCTTTGAATTACTTTATCGTATGTAACATTATGGGCACTATTAAGAGTTTGGAGATATAATCTAGAAATACATATAATTATACATACCTTATTCCCAGGCATCCCTTTTTAATATGACGTGTTTGCAATAGATTATTATAAATATCCCTCAAAATGAATGTGGATGACTCAAAAGAAGTGATATTCACTTGTAATAATAACTACAAATAAAGGAGTTGTCCATTAAAACACCCAGTAAAAGGAGGCTCAAAGTTTACATACAAAATTTTTTGCATTCAAAAGTTGGAATCGCAATCCTTATACTCACAAAACTACGACAAACCTTTGTATTTTTTTCTCAACTGTTGATTTCTATATTTATACCCTATGTGAGTCCTTTGGACATTGTTGATTGGTTGAACTCGAATTTGCTCTAGTTAAGCAGCAAGAATATTCCTAACCAAGACTAGCTTTTTTATCCACTCGAAACCTCGACTCTCAATACGATAAGGGGAGTCATGTAGCTATTTTAGTATGCTAAGGCAAGTGATGAAATATTAATACCCTTTTAAATTCATGTATATGTAGAGTTAGCTCCTATTAATCATAAGGGGTCAACTGATACTGTAATTTATCTCAAAAGATGTGTGACAATATTAAAAAAATGGTTATACATTTATTCTTCAAAGTATTTACTCTCACTGGTTATACATTTTTGCCATCTCTCTGGCAATTTGTGGATGCCACGCCAATAAAAATTCTCCAGTTTTGCTTCGAACCAATCATCGACCCATTTTTTCAAATTTTCGAAAGAAGAGAAGAGTTGCTCCGAAAGTGCGTGCCCCATCAATGCAAATAGGTGGAAATCAGTTGGTGCTAGATCTGGTGAATAAGCCGTATGAGCAAGCGGCTTCCAACTATACGATGCAACCAATTCGCGAGTCGCTCTTGTTCGATGTGCCGGTGCATTCTCATCAAGAAAGATTAGTTTGTGTTGTCTTTGTTGATATTCTGGGCGTTTTTGACGTACAACACGGTTAAATTCGGCTAATTGTTGCTGGTAGTATGGCCCATTAACAGTTACATCAGGTTTTAAAACGTCATACCAGATAACACCATGCTGATTCCAAAAAACACAAAGCATTGCTTTCTTTCCAAAGCGATTTGGTCTTGCGGTCGATTTTGCTTTTTGGCCAGGGTTCACATATGATTGTTTCCGTGAAGGGTTCTCATAAAATATCCATTTATATCAGCAGTAACGATCGATGTAAAAAAGATTTTCTTTTGAATCTATCGAGCAGAATTTGACAAGTGGTTTTTCGGTTTTCCTTCTGTCTTTCAGTCAGTTCATGTGGTACCCATCTTCCGACTTTTCCGAATCTTTCCCATGGCTTTAAGGCGTTTTACAATCGTTGACTGGCCAACATCAAATTGTTGTGCAAGTTTTTCTTGCGTTTGACCATCATCTTCATCGAGCAATACTTGCAACTGCGCATCTTCAAATTTTTTTGGTGGTTTTCAACGTTCTTCGTTTCTCACATCAAAATCACCACTTTTAAATTTAGTGAACCGCTCATTGCACTGTGTACGACCAAGAGCATGCTCACCGTAAGCCCCCACAAGCATTCGATGCGATTCCAATGCCGATTTCTTTATATTTCGACATTTTTAAGAACAGAAAAAAATACGTTGTTAGTTGAAACGTAACAAACTATGAACTGGATATTGTTGGCAGATGACAAATAAAATAATTATGACGCTTAAACCGGTTGCAAAGCTTTTACATAAGTTGCTAGATGTCATTACCGGTTTCATATGCATGCACCTGGTAAACTCAAAATTCAAGTGTTTTTTTTTTCTTTTTGTATCACCTTATATAAAATTTATGACTAGAAACGTAATTTATATATTTTTATCTAAAAAAAAATTCTACTTGCTCAATAATTAAATATAAATTGACTTACCAAACGACTCAACTTTAATCCCATCATTTTCTATAAACATTCATTCACATTGGAACATAGACATAGTCACCTGCACAGTGGAGGAGGCAAGGAGTCCTCCTCACACTTTTTAAAAAACCAATAGTAATAGAAAATTGCGTCATTCTGGTGTTATCAGAATGTGAGAATGTCATATATATCAAACTAGCCTCTCCACTTATGAATTAGTTTTTACGCCCCAGGCAAAAAATCAATCATTACTCGGTTTATTGATATTTGTTTTATTTACTAACCTCTTCTTTTATTTATCTATTACTATCGTAAATTTCGTAAATTAGCACATGTTCAATAATTACGCAAAAAATTGATATCCATGCATCAATCCACAAAAGTGAGACATAATTTTTTTTTAAATAAAGATAAATCCAAATTCCCATTCAAAGATTGCGACATTTACATTTATGAATTGATTAAAGGTTAGTTCATCCGTAATTGTTAATATATTTTTGTAAAAAGTCTGAAATGACTTTTTGAAGTTCTAAAAATCTACCTATGTTTGTGTTTTGAAAAATAGTTTGAGAGCCAAATTTGTACACACAAAAAAAAAAGAAGAATAACTGTAATTAATAGTCGGGGAAAACTAATGTGTTCATTTTTTAATTATATAAGCAAATAAATTAAAGACACATTTCTTTGTGTACCTTCGTATTTTCCGAAAATTATGCATCCATAAATCAATGATGAAGTCCTGAAAAGGTACAATCCCTTCTGAGGTATTTCCACGACAGCTTTTTAATTCATCTTATAACACCATTCATAAATATTTTATAGAATCATTTTATAGGAGCTTATGAACACCTTTCAATACGCCTTACTTTTAACGTTATCAAAATCTTAATTCTTATGTAATCAAACTGTTGAGGTTTTGTAGACACTGAAAAACAAAAATTTGAGAGTAAAAAGGAACGGATTTTGTTTTAATAATGAAAAAATAATGTTATATAATTTATAAACGTAGGTAATTGACTAAATTGAGTAAATACTAATGATTAATACCAAAACGCATTGTTATTTTATCATTAAAAAGTGGTTTAATCCCTTTAATCTTCAGACTATTTAAACACTTTGAGTCTACAAAACCTCAATAATACTAAAAAAAACTTTAAAAATATTTTTTATTTTGTTTAGAAATAGAATGAAATAAAGTTGTGTATTTTTTCTTTAATTCAAAACTATGAGACATTTAAAACTCAAACAGAAAAAGTTCATTTTTACTCACTTGACTGTTGTTTTCTTAAGTTTAAGAACAAGAAACGGAAATGTTGAAAGCTTTAATTACAAATCAGGACATATTTATATTACTTTTATCATTATATGTTTTTGTCATTTACTTATTTTCTTTATTTTGGAAAATGAGTTACAGTCTTTCAATTGCTCCTTTAAAAAAATCAATTTGTATCTTGAAATATTTTTTTTTTTTAAATTTAAAATTTACATTTTCTTGAAATTAAAATTAAAAGTAATCATAAAATAGCCTTTATAATACAGGTACAAATAAGTTCAAATTTTGTTGTATTGTTTAATTATAACATTGTATGGCTACTTAATTAGTTAAATCTACATAATTTGTTTGTTTGTTTTATGATGGGAGGAAAATTTTAAAAATCACAGGAGCTCATGTACACATAGGTATGTTAGTATCTCAAGTTACCAATTATTTAAAACCTTTTTTCAAAAAAAATAAAAATAAAGAATCAACTCCCAATATAAATTAACAAGGAATTGAGGCAAGAATTCTCCCTTTGAATTTAAAAAAAAAAACAAGAAATCTTTACATTATTTTAATTAGGAGTCGTTTCAATGAGTCGTAGATCGTCTATCCTTCATATATTCGAAATGTTTTTTGTTGTTTGTTATTTTCCTTTAGCTACCACTTGACCTTATGAGCAAAATACACAATATATGTAGGTATCAATATATTTGAGTAATCGATCTATAACTCCCCCCAGATTTCACGACCCCCTATTTTACACCTTATTAATAATTATCAAGGTGCTCAGTTAGTATTTGCCTCTAGTTTAGTCATGATTCTCCATGATTTATGTTAAGAGTTTGTTCAAAAGTTAAACATACATATATGTATAAAAATGTTGCCACTTTATAAGAATACTTTAATAATAATCCTTGTGTCACAGTTAAGTCTCTCGGAGACGGAATTATCCCTCGAAAAGTATAAACTATCTTTAAATAAGAGAGCTGTCTTGTGCTTATTTGATTATTATTTTATTTTGTTAGTCCTAAAATAGTTATCAAGGATGGGCATCTTTTGATAACGACGGGAAAGGATAAAAATATTACATTTCAAACCTCAGAGAATGGTTTCGTCCGTTGGAACCGAGGTGACTCCCAAACAATCCCGTTTGGCTCAGGAAGCGGAACAAATATTTATTCAAATGGAGCCCCTTCCTCAAGCATAGAGGATAGAGTTCATCAACTGGAGTTATTACTTCAGGGTAACGTTGAAAATAGAATTGCGTCACTCGAAAACAGTGTGCAGCGACTTCAGGTACAACTTTGATAAATATAATACCATATTTGTATGTAACTAAATAATGTTTTATGGAGTAGAGTGGCGAAGAGGACGGAGTCTCTACTCCAGGTATTGGACAGATCCCTCAAATGAGAACTAAAATACGTCAATTACAACGACTAATGAGAAATATGAGGGAAATAATGAACCGAGATCATTGTGAAAATACACCTTGTCGAAATGGAGGAACTTGTATTAATACATTTCAAGGACCTGTATGTCAATGCTCTGATAATTGGGAAGGGAGTACCTGTGAAGAGGACGTCAATGAATGTATTAGATTCACTGGAACGGATCTGGGATGTCAAAATGGAGCAACATGTCAAAATTTACCAGGGACTTATCGGTAATTTCCATATATTTTAAAACGTATCATACATTTGGTCAATAACTTGATGACTTCTTTCTTTTTCGTACTGGGGACAAAATAGAATAATAGCTGTTATACTTTATCTTTATTCGCATGTATGAGGAGAAAATTATGTGCATTTTTATCCCTCGGAATATTTACGAGTTTTATTCTTTAAACCTCTCTATATTTGAATATGATAGTTAATACACCTATTTTGTTAGATGTCATTGTGCACCAAAATGGTACGGTATACACTGCACCCAGAGAAATGATGATTGTAGCAGTGGTACTAATGAGGAGATCTGTGGTCATGGAACTTGTATAGATCAGTCCGGTGGATCCAAAGGACATACTTGTATTTGCCAACAAGGTTGGAAAACAGATGGAGTAAATCCTGCTTGTGTTGTAGACGTGAATGAATGCAATGAACCCATACCACCATGTTCCAAGGACCCTCCAGTTCAGTGCATTAACACACCTGGTAGTTTTTCATGCCAGTCATGTCCTTCGGGATATTCAGGAAATGGATTCTATTGTCAGGATATTAATGAGTGTCTTATTAATAATGGAGGATGTAGTCAGAGTCCTTTAGTTGATTGTTTTAATACAAGAGGTTCCTTTCGATGCGGAGAATGTCCAGTTGGATATCAAGGTAATGGTCAGACCTGTACTTTCATGGGCCCTTGCCATATTAATAATGGAGGATGCAGTCCAATGGCGGTCTGTCTAGTCTCATCTGGAATAGTGCAATGTTTCTGTAGACCTGGTTACAATGGAATGGGCATTGGTCCCATGGGCTGTATGCCTGGAACTTCTCAATATCCAAATCTCCCAGGCCCAAGTGGAGGAGGAGAATCAACTGCTGCTGTCTCACCTTGTGCATCCAATCCTTGCCAACACGACTCTGTTTGCATTCCAATGGCAAGTGGATTTATTTGTAATTGTGTTCCGGGATTTACTGGCTCCACTTGCTCAACAGAAATGAATGAATGTGATTCAAATCCCTGTTTCAATGGGGGAACATGTATCGACATGACAAATAATTTCCGTTGCATTTGTGATGAAGGATTCAAGGGAACAACGTGTGAAGAAGAGGTCGAGAGTAAGTTGTATGATTACATAAAAAGATGTTCATCAATTTTGTACTTCTTTTTTTTCAGGTTGTGGGGGTCTATATCAAAGTGAAGAAGGAAGCATTGTTTTTCCTCCTGGTGAAGGAGATCTTTACAATCATGAGTTAGATTGTAAATTTTCAATAGAAACATCTTTTTCCAAAGTTCTTAACTTTACTTTTCATTCCATTCATATTGAGGACTCATATCAATGCCAATTCGACTACGTGGATTTTCAAAATGATGAATCTGGTGGTAGAAGCACATCAATGGGAAGATTCTGTGGAGAAACACTTCCGAAGCCTTTTACGAGTGTTCATAATTACGTTGTAATGACGTTCCACTCAGACCACTCTGTGAATGGTCAAGGCTTTTCCATATCATGGACCTCTGTTGATCCTGTTTGTGGTGGAGTGATTAAAGATGAAACACACGGGTCCATTTACAGTCCAGGCTACCCCGGCAATTATCCTCATGGTAGAAATTGTACATGGACTATTTTTGTAAATCCGAGTAAACGGATTCAATTTCACTTTGCTACGATTGAAATAGAGAGGCATCCCAATTGTTCCTATGACTACGTTCAGGTAAGATGCCATTTGAATGTACATGGATAGTAAGTTCTATATTGAATAATTTCATTCTCCAAAAGATACGAGATGGAATAAATCTTACACCAAATTCCCATATTTTGGCAAAATATTGTAATTCAACATCACCCCCTCCAATTACGAGCTCAGGTAGTACTGTAAGTATAGACTTTGTCAGTGATTATGGAAGTAGCGATAAAGGATTCCACATAACATGGTCAGAAGTTCCAGGTAAATATTATGAACTGTGGTAATACTTTGTTTAGTCAGAATTCGATCAGTCTGGATTTCACTATAGTATAGATGATTTATTAATTTCAAAATCTTTTAAAAAGAATACCAGTTGATCCACGGGATCAATTACCTAGACTGTTCGGGGTATTGCTGTAAAGAATTATCATTACGGTAAATTTGTGATTTTTGCAGGCATTCCTGGATGTGGAGGAATTTTCACAAGTGATGCAGGACAAATTGCTTCACCAGGTCATCCCGAAACATATGAATCACATTTAGAATGTGATTATTTAATAAGGGCTCCAAATAATGTACGTTTAAAGTTAGAATTCTTGGATATGGGAATTGAGAATGAACAGGATTGCTCGTGAGTGTCTTGCTTTTTCACTATTAGGTTGTAAGCCCTTTTTTTATAAATTTTTCCCTCTGAAAGATTTGATTTTGTTGAGGTGAGAGATGGAGGAAACGAGGATGCTCCTTTGATTGGAAGATACTGTGGTACATCTATTCCATCTGATATTCAATCCTTGAGTAATCAATTGTTTATCAGATTTAAATCAGATCATTCAATGGAGTATGAGGGATTTAGAGCACAATTTGAGACACGTGAGTTTATTGAATTGGTTTAATTCTTCAATGATATAATCATGTTTCTTCTTAGTCTGTGGTGGAACATTCAATGCACCCACTGGAATAATCATGTCTCCTTATCATCCAAATTCATATCCCCATAATAAAATATGCGACTATTTAATAGCACAGCCAATTAGGTCCTCGATACATGTGGAGTTTATTGATTTTGACATTGAAACTGGCTTCGATTGTAGTTTTGATTATCTGGAGATTCGCGACGGAGACAATTCCAATTCAACACTAATTGATAAATTTTGTGGAGATTCATCATTTATTCCCCCACCTATAGACTCAACTCATAACTATCTATGGTTTCGCTTTGCAACTGATAGTTCATATAATAATAGGGGATTTAAATTAAATTATACGACCGAAGATAATGTTTGTGGGGGAATTTTGAAAGAAAGTCAAGGAGTTATTTCAAGTCCAAAAGACACTGAGCATTATGCTCATGGTCTCGATTGTAAGTGGATAATAAAGGGGGAGCCAGGTTCTGTCATTCGAATAAGTTGGGATCAGTTTGTCATTGAAATGGATGACTCTTGTTTTTTCGATTATGTGGAAGTATTTGATGACATTGCAAAGTCTGGCAGTACGAGGTAAAATCCTTTCTCCAACAAAAAAAACAAAACAAATCGCTATATTCCCTTTCATTGGCAGATATTGCGGAGAAACACCACCACCAACAATGACAAGTGTTGCTGAGCAGATAACTATCCATTTTGTCACGGATTCTTCAATATCACATGAAGGGTTTATTGCGAGCTATTCTATCATGAATGGATCTAGGGGTTTGAATGATTGAATACATTTCTACATATGCTTTAATAAACAAAGTTTTTTTCTTTCTTGAGTTCAGTATGTGGAGGAGACTTTTATACAGAAGTAGGTTTCATTCGTTCACCTGGTTGGCCTGAAAATTATGTACACAATGCTAATTGCGAATGGACAATAACTGCACCTTTAGGTCAACAAATTCTTTTGAATATAACCCATTTTGAAGTTGAGTTTCATGAGGATTGCAAAATGGATTATCTAGAAATCAGGTACTGTAATATAATGGATTGCCCTCTAATGGCTCTCAAAATCAGAATTATTAATTAATTAATGTAAGAGAGCCAGTCTTGGCAAATTGATCTTTTTTTATTTTATTTTTTAAATTGA
Organism: Lepeophtheirus nordmannii; assembly: GCA_963680855.1. Taxonomy (NCBI): domain Eukaryota; kingdom Metazoa; phylum Arthropoda; class Copepoda; order Siphonostomatoida; family Caligidae; genus Lepeophtheirus; species Lepeophtheirus nordmannii. The sequence goes on along the minus strand of OY804522.1, from coordinate 22,161,418 downwards.
ATGTTGAATCTTTTTTCTTAGAAAATTTGTTGATTCTTATAAAATTAACTTTTTCCTAAATTCAGAAATGGTGGCTACATGACGTCACCCCTTCTTGGGAAGTTTTGCTCCAATCGTATTCCTCATCTTATACCCTCATCAGGTCATCAACTATACATAAAATTCACCTCTGATTATAGTCTAAGTGCTAAAGGCTTTGAAATTTTCTGGGATGGGACATCTACAGGTTGTGGAGGTCACCTCACTGCCATGGAAGGATCAATAACTTCCCCTAGCTACCCAATGCCGTATTATCATAATGCTGAATGCATTTGGAATATACGAGTTTCTGAGGGCTCAAAAATACAAATAATTTTTACGGATTTGGATTTGGAAGCCAATTCGGCTTGTAGATATGACTATGTGGAAATTGTTGATTCAAATTCCATTCAAAAGAATTCCTTAGGTCGATATTGTTCGACCAAGCCAAGTAGTATTTTGAGCAGTGGTAATTCGGTTCGTATCAAATTTCGTTCGGATGGATCTTTTTCAAGCCGTGGATTTCGTCTCCATTATACATCCAGTACTTTATTTATTTGAAATTATTTCAGTATTTCATTTTAACTGTCTTCTTTTTTCATTTAGTCTGTGATAATGAACTGACTGACTTTAGCGGGATCATTGAAAGTCCAAATTTCCCTAGTTCATACCCACACTCGAAAGACTGTCATTGGACAATTAAAGCCCCAAGAGGAAATCAGATTCAAATTACATTTTCATACTTTAGAATGGAATTGGAACATTCGAATGAAAATTCCCTAGATTCAGCTTGCATGTTTGATCAGTTGAATATTACTTCCCTTAATGTAAGATCTGAATTATTAAAAGTTTCTTTTTTCTAATTATCCTATTAATACATGTAAACTAGGAACAAAACCATGGGAGTAATTCCAAGTCTTATTGTGGCCACATAGTCCCTGAGCAGTACAATTCAACAACAAATACAATCTCATTAAAATTTAAATCTGATGGAAGTCAATCCCATTACGGTTTTAGACTTCAATATAACGTGATAGGTTGTGGAGGATCATTCGCTGGTCGACCAAGTGGTTTGATCATCAGTCCAGGATATCCCCATACTTTTTCTCAGAGTATTGACTGTGTGTGGAGAATAGTCACCGATTTGGGAACACGAGTAGAGTTGAATATCATGGATTTAGATTTACAGAGTTCGAAGGGTTGTAACCATGAATTTTTAAGAGTCTATGGAGGACCAGATGAGTCTTCTCCAATGTTGACGGAACAATGCACCAGACGAACTAGTCCAATGGTTGTTCAATCCATGGGAAATCACATGTTGATCATTTTTCGAGGCAATGACTCAGATCTCGGTAAATTAATGAAAGCATTTTTCAGGGCTAAACTTAATGGCTGTGGAGGAAATATATCTGCTCCAAGTGGACAGATTCACTCTCCAAATTATCCTAATTCATATGATAAAGAAGATGACTGTTTCTGGGCCATAGAAACAGATCCTGGACACGCTATCCGATTAAGCTTTACAGATTTTGATATAATGCCTGCACCTAATTGTAGTCAGGGTTATGTGGCCATCTATGATGGAGACTCAGCCCTTTCTCCTCTAATACTTCGTTATTGCAACCAAAGTGTTCCAACACCTCTAAACAATTTTGTTTCGTCTGGGAACAAAATGTATATTAGACTCAAAGCTGGAGGATCCGTTTCTGCAAAAGGATTTTTGGCAAATTATTCAAGTGTATGTGGAGGTCATAGGATTATACGAGATGGAGAAAGTGGAGAGTTAATTTCTCCAAATTTCCCCCATCCTTGGACAGAGCCTGGAAATTGTTCATGGATTCTTGAAGGTTCTTCTGAAATGGATAGAATATCTTTAACTTTCCTACATTTGGATATTTTTGATCAAAGTATGCCAGGTGGCGTCCAGAATGGAATGAATTGCTCCAATACACGAATAGAAGTCCGTGATGGAGCAAGTAGGGATTCTCCCCTGGTTGGACAGTATTGTTCACCAATAATCCCACCTTCTATTACAAGTCATGGTAATAAGCTTTTTGTTTTCATCACGAAAGTTAATTACCTACCCGAGGGCTTTGGATTTCGAGCCGTGTATAGTAAAGAAAATTCTGGTAAGTCTTTTGACCACATTGTCCAAAAGGGATATTTATAATAACTTTTCCAGCATGTGGAGGAGAAATAACGTCAGGTAGAGGAAGAATATCCTCACCAGACTTTCCAAATCCTTACCCCACCAATGTTGAATGCATTTGGACACTGGGTGGGTGGCCAGGAAATCAAATTAACTTCCAAATTACATATATAGATATAAAAGAGTCGGATGGATGTAATAGAGATTACCTTGAGTTACATGAAAACGGACCACATGGTCGCTTACTAGGTCATTACTGTGGATCAACAGTCTTGCAAAATTTTACTTTCAGTAATAAATTGTGGTTAAAGTTTAATTCAGACTCCTCAGAAACTGGGAATGGTTTTATCGCTGAATTTTCCTTGGGTTAGTCATTTCATATAGTTTTTAGCAAAAAAAAGTACAATATTTTTGAAAAAATTTCAGTTAAGGAAAATGAGATACAGAATCAAAGCTCGGGTCAAATCTCCTCTCCACTTTATCCATATAGCTATAGGAATTTTGAAGATGATAGCATAACTTGGAGAATTGTGGTTGAGGAAGGAAGTAAAATTGAATTTTATTTCGATCATCTGGATATATCCATAGACGTAGACAACTACTGCCTTTCATATCTTCTCATAAAAGATGGCTATGATGCAGATGCTAATAATATTTTTGCAAGTTGTGGAGTTTGGAGACCAGAAAGAATCGTGTCCACAGGCAATGTTGCATTCCTTTATTTTCATGTGAATGCGGCAGATCAAGTGAGTTAAATTGGATATTCGAGTACATGAATAATCGTGATTTTTATTTTTTAATATATCAACAGAGACGAGGTTCTAAATTTTTGCTTTCATGGAATCAAATTCCTGGAGATACGTTTGCACGTTTGACACCCTTTTCCAATAATTCCTGTATCCATTACCTGATGATTAATGATACCACTCGAATCAACAACACAAATTACCCTATTTATGGCAACAACGAAAATTGTACATGGATTTTGGAGGTTTTACCTGAGACACGGGTTAAACTATTGATCACTGAGTAAGCTAACATCAGCTAACATAGCATTCATCTTTGTTTTTATTTTCGCAACAGGCTTTCCATGGAATCAACTCGTTATTGCAGCTATGATGCGGTGACAATATATGACGGAATGTATGGAACTCAGCAATGGAATAAAACAGGTCGTTTTTGTAAACGGAGTCAGATCGGTCGAGTCTTTTATTCGACTGGATCATTTATGAAGATTCAGTTCAAGACAGATTCATCCAATACTAGAGGGCAGGGATTTGTAATGATGGCATCACCTGGTATGTATATATATATATATATATTATATTTATATAATAATAATTATGATTAATTAATTATCTATAAAAAGTATTATAATTAATTATATTCATATCTGTTCAAACCAAAAGTTTGTGGTGGATATTTCACTTTGAGCGAGGGTATCATTCAAAGTCCAAGATATCCAAGAAGTTATCCTAGAGAGCTTGATTGTACTTGGAGAGTACATGTTAGACCTGGGCGAACAATTGAAGTGGAGTTTGAGGATATGGATATTTTTACTTCTGACTCAAGCTGTTCTAATAATAATTACCTTACTTTGAGGAATGGAGAATCCAATCTCTCTCCACTCATTTTGATCAATAGTGATCAAGGCAATTCACAAAATGGTCGAATTTGTGGTTCCACACTGCCTCCAAAGTTTAACACCTCAAGCAATCATCTAAGTATTTCATTCAAGTCCTCGGATCTTCGAGTACAAAGAGGAAATGGTTTTAAATTACGTTATCGGGAGTTGTCTCTCTCGTGTGGGAAATTTATTCATCTTTCTTCTCATATGGAAGAGGACATCCTTACTTCTCCTAACTATCCTAACGTTCCCGGAGCACATTCTGAATGTCATTGGAGAATTGTCACCGTTCCAGGAAAAAGAATACAATTAGATTTCTTAGAAAACTTTGATATTAAGCCCTCAAGTAAATGTATTTCTGCGGGAGTGCAGATATTTGATGGATTATCAGAGGATGCAACAGAATTGGGTATATTTTGTAGAAATAAGCCTTCAACAATATTTTCTACTGGCTACATGTTGTATGTAAGATACTTTACTTTCCACGATTTTCCGAATAATGGATTCAAAGCCAAAATTAAAATAGGTAAGGAACATTTTTTCAATTGTTAAAGCATTCTTTCCTCATTATACAACTATAACTAATTAGCTACGTGTGGAGGAACTCATTACATTGGAAGGAGACAATCCCATTTCCTAACAATATCCTCACCAGACTACCCCCATCATTATCAAAATAGTTTGAACTGTGAATGGACCATTATAGGACCTAATCAGCTCTATTTGGAAGTAAGTTTTGTAGAATTAGATCTTCCTTCGCAAAGGAATTGCTCTCAAGGGGATCACTTAACAATAATTGATCATAAACGAAGTTTTGAAGGTAAAAAAAGAATTTTAGTTGACTCTCATACAAACAAAACTTGTTGAATGTTTTAGCTATGAACCTTGGAACCTTTTGTGGACGTGGTCCTCAACCTCCAATTGAATCCCTAGGGAACAATATCACCATCAGATTCATAAGTGATCAATTGAATAATGAACGTAATGGTTTCCTTCTGCGAATTAAAGGAAGTTTTGACCACTGTGGAGAGACCGTAAGTGGAACATCTGGCATCATCAAAAGTTCTGGATATCCCAACGGAGATACACATTTTAGAAGGTGCTCTTGGTTAATTAAGGCTCCCCAGGGACACAAAATTAACTTTCATTTTGAGGATTTTGATTTGAATAATAATTGTCATCTATCCTATATTGGGGTAAGTAGATTCTAACATTGAGTTGAGGGGGATTCATGTAGACAAACTCTGGAATTTCAATCTTTAATCAATTTATTCTCGAAAGACATGGAAGCATTATTACCTGAGTAAATGTGTTGTATGTATGTACATAAACTTTACCTTTGATTAGTATTGGAGTGTAATAATCCTGCTACTATTTTGAGCGGTTGATTAATATTGCAAGCCACGATGAAGAAACGAGTTTTGTGTCTTTAAAAAAAAAGTTAAAGCCCACACAATTACTAGCTAAGACCTCTTCTTCAAACGTTTATGGATTCGATCCTCATGATTCATACATATATAACTATTATATTATAATTTAACGAACAAGAGAGTCTACGAATAGCCTCTTATTGTTAAAGGATTCGGTTTAAGTCCTTGAAACCTTTTCATCTCCTTCTATATAGAAATAACAGAGAATGTTACATATGTATGTACATAATTTTTAAATGATTACAGTTTAACATTAAAAAAAAAAAAAAGAGTTGGTACAAAAGTTGTAGTAAAATACTCTGCCCTTCACGTTCGTAGTAAGACTTATCTTCCTTTGCAAGGACATATTCTCAATACCATTTTCATCATCCTTACCTGTAAAAAAAAACAGAGGCAATAACGCATCAGAACGCCACTATACCTTGTCTCTCCTATATTTATGTATGTATGTATAAACAGGGCCTCCCCAGAATAATGGGAACCAAAAGCCCTTTGAAAACATGTCATTCTATTCATTATTGTAAATGGAGGAGGAATTGCATTTTACTAAGACTTGATGAGGGAATATAATGTACCCATGTATGTACTGTACTATATAAATATATGTATACCTTAGGCATTATTTTATATTTAAATAACTCCTACGCGTAGCATAGATGCGCCTACCTAAAAAAACAATAATAATACAAGTATGTATGGTCTTGCTTGATTTTTTTTTTTTTTTTTTTAATATTTCATTCTCCTCAAATTCATAGAGAGGAGTGAGTAAGGACTTGATAGTATGATGTGTGTTCCTGTGCTCTAGAGACGTAAGATTGTGTAGAAAATTGTTTATTTTTACATATTTCATTTTAAAATCAGTCAAAAAGTGAATTGTTTTAATATTACCATTATTTATCCCTTTGGATATTTATATTTTCCAGAGGATAAACCAGTGATTTAGTTCAAATTAACCCCAGGTGGGCCCGTTGTTGTTGTTTTTTTCCTTCTAAATTTATTTTGGGCGAAGATTTTTGAGTGTAGGTGAATCACCTTCTGTATTAGTAAGAGCGTATTCATTGGAAGAGAAAGAAATAAAGCAAGAAAGGCAAAATAATTTGACGCCTCCACAAATATCTTGGAATGATTTGAGAAATAATAAGACATTGACAAAACTCAGTTATGTTTTACATACAAAGACTAAATTTGTGAAACAGACTCTTTTTTTTTTTAAACTCAAAAGAAGATTTCTAAGACATTCCAAGACTTTAATAGGAGGTGAAAAAATAGAAATAATGAGGAAATCCAAGGTCATCATTCTGTTCCTCCTCTCATTTACTACATTCGTAGGGGCCAAGGAGCCCACATATACCATTATAGCACCGAATGTGATTCGTCCGAATACAGAATTCTTAATTGCAGTTTCCACTCATGATACTTCCTCGGATCAGGATGTGCTACTCACAATTAAAGGACTGGGCGAGTCAGGAGACAATATTGAATTGACAAAAGAAACAACAGTGCGTCCGGATGAAACTCAGATTGTACGAATTGGAGTTGGAAATTTGGGAGAAGGGAAGTACATGCTTCATGCTCGGGGGAATAGTCCTCTTGCCTTTGATCACACTCAAAAGCTGATTAATATAAATCAGGGCTACTCCGTCTTTGTTCAAACAGATAAGGCTATTTATAGACCTGGGAATGTTGTTAAATTCCGCGTTATCGTTGTTACTCCTAAGCTCAAACCAAGCGTAGTTGGATCCATTGATATCGGAGTTTTGGATGGTAAGGGCCATTTGGTTCGTAAATGGGATAGAGTCTTTACCACCGGTGGAGTTTTTGCTGAGGAATTTCTCATTGATAATGATCCGGTACGCGGTGATTGGAACATAACAGTCAACGTAAGTGGACAAAAGTTCACCAAATCCTTCCAAGTTGTGGAGTATGTTCTTCCACAATTTATTGTTGACATCGATATTCCAAAATATGGTTTATTCAATGAAGGACTCACTTCAGCCAAAATTAAAGCCTATTATCCTTTTGGAGTACCGGTGAAGGGGGAAGCCACTGTCTCAATATTTCCAAAGTATAAGTCCGGACTGCTTCAACCCATTTTTATACGTCCTGTCAGAAAAGTTGTGCCCATCGATGGAGAGGTAGACGTTAGTTTCAATATTGCCAAAGAATTGAATATTAGAGATGATTACTCTAGAGAAGTTATTTTTGATGTTGAAATCAAGGAAAATCTGACGGATAGAGTTCAAAATAACACGGCCTTATATCCCATGTATAGATATGACTATAAATTGGAAATGGTTCGAACGGCTGATGCTTATAAACCTGGAATGCCTTATACTGCATATATTAAGGTTGCAAAACAAGACAATACACCTATTGTTGATAAAAATGCACCCATTAACTTAAAATGGGGATTTTCGAATGAACCCTCAGAGAAATACAATACAACGACTTTGTTTGCTGATAAAAATGGGATCATTCCTCTCGTCTTGAATACTCCTGATGTTAATGATACAGACGCCGTGGTCCTAGGAATAGAAGCTTCATACAAAGACTTAACACAATGGTTTTCAACCATTCCTAGAGCTGAATCTAGATCTGGACTCTACTTGAGATCAAAACTAATGACGAAGAACCCCAAAGTAGGAGAGACCATCTCCATCGAAATTGCATCAAGTGAAAACATTGATTCCCTAACATATTTGGTATTTGGACGAGGAAAGCTAGCTCTTGCTATTACCCGTAGAGCAAGTGGGACAAAGGACAATAAAATCTCATTTAGAGCGACGAGTGATATGTCTCCAATCTGTCGAGTCATGATATATTATGTAACATCCATTAGTGGAGAAATCATTGCTGATTCAATGGATTTTGAAGTTGATGGAATACTCACCAATTTTGTGAGCATCTCCTCTACAAAAAAAGTGACCTCTGCAGCAAATGATGTGACTATAAATATTAAGAGTAAGCCTAATTCGTTTGTAGGTATTCTTGCGGTCGATAAGAGTGTTAGATCACTCAAAGGAGGTCACGATGTTCTTTTGAAGGAAGTCACAGATGAATTAAGGCGCTACGATACCGCAAATACTCCAAATTTTTTCCCTTGGTTCAAAGTAATTAAGCCCAATGAAGGTTCTTTGTCCTGGCACACTGGTTCTTTAAATTCTGAGGATACTTTTATCAAGTCAGGAACTATTATTTTCACGAATGGAGTATTGCAAAAAGCCTATGCTGAAGAATCCACAAATGTAATTGAAACTGAGGTACTTAGGACTTTTGCTAAAAATAGACCATTTGGACGTCCAATTCCGAGACCGGGTGTTCCAACTTTAAACCCTGATAAGGGCCCTGGATTAGAATACGAATCAGCCACGAGGCCTCCATTAGAAGGGCCTTATGCATTTTCACGTTTTCCGAGACCCTTGGACAATACTCCAAAGATTTACTTAAAGAATGATTTGCCTGAAACTTGGCTTTTCCTTAATGCAACAACTGACTCTAATGGAAGAGCATCAATTCCAGTTAAGGCTCCGGAAAAAACAAACACATCATGGGTTATATCTGGTTTCGCTTTGGACGACCTACATGGAATGGGCATTACTGAGCAGTTTGGATCCTTGGAAGTGTTTCAACCCTTTTATGCCCAAGTAGATCTTCCCCCCTCGATTAAACTCGGTGAAACTTTGAGTGTACAAATGGTTGTGTATAACTACTTGAAGGAAGATATTCAAGCTTCAGTAACTTTAGAAGGCCATGAAGAAGAATTTGTTTTTGGGGAAGCACAGCCTAATTTATTCAATTCTGACTCTAAAGATGATCAAATTGGTAGCGTTATATCTCAAGACAAAGAAGTTGAGATTCGACCCGGACGAGGAACGATTGTTTCTTTCCTCATTACCCCTCTCATACTTGGAGATATCAAAATGAGAATAAAAGCAGTCGGAAAGAGTGGTTCTAGTAATGTGGGTAATGACAATGTTGTTAAAACTTTAACTGTGAAATCTGAAGGCGAAGTCATGCATAAAAATAAGGGTTATCTCCTAGACTTGAGGGAAACCTCCGAGTTCAACAAAAATGTGACGATTGACATTCCGTTTAATGCAGTTCCTGGATCAGAGAATGTATATATATCTTGGATGGCAGATCCTCTCAGTTCAGCCATGAATAACTTGGATAAACTGATCCGATATCCAACGGGATGTGGTGAGCAAAATATGGTAAGACTAGTTCCAACTCTCGCAATCTTAGAGTATATTGATAAATTGGGAATATCTGCAACACATCAACGAAATGAAGCCTTAAAAACAATGGAATTGGGATATCAACGAGAACTGACAATGAGAATGATGGATGGCTCTTTTTCATTTTTTGGAAGGAGCATTGATGAGAGTGGTTCCACATGGGTTACTGCATTGGTAATTGGAAATTTCTTAAAAGCCTCAAAATATATTGATATTGATCCTGTTGTTATACAATCCGGACTTGATTGGCTTGCAAAAATTCAAAATGAAGAGGGTGCTTTCCCTGAAAAGGGAAAAATATATTTCAGTGATTTACAGGAAAATGAATTGGGACTCACTGCCTTTGTTGTGAGTGCTCTGGTCTCTCAAAAAGAAGATTTAGATACAAATTCAAAAAATGCATTGAATCGAGGAATTTCTTTTGTTGCGAAACATTGGAAGGATGAAAGCACTCAAGCTGAAGATAATCCCTATATCCTTAGTATTATTGCTTATGCTCTTGCTAAAACCGACCATCCTGATTCAACTGATGCCTTTAATATTCTTAAATCTGTAGCTAAAAGAAACGAGACTATGGGATGGGAATGGCTTGAGGCCAAGGTACCCGAAGAAGTTAAGAATAATCATTGGTACAACCAATCAAATTCATTGAATAACCAAATGACTGCATATTACGCCTTGGCTACTCTAAAAAACTCTCCAGAGAGAGCTGCTCCAATTATGGCTTGGTTAGTTGCACAACAAAATTCAATTGGAGGATTTGCATCAACTCCAGATACTTATATTGCCATTGAGGCTCTAAAAGAATTTGATTTGAACATTCCAAAAAGTACATCAAAAATTGATGTAAACTATTCTTATTTGGACAATTCACGTAGCAGAGAAATTAATCCTGAATCATCTACAATCTCAAAGAGAAGAGTTCTTCCTTCAAATATACGAAACTTAACTTTAGAGGCCCAAGGAGCTAATGCCGTGGGAGTGATTAACGTAGAATATTCTTACAATTTGAATGTAACAGCAAGCTGGCCTTCTTTTGTTTTAAATCCTCAGCTTCTACCCGCTCCACCAGCACAACTCATCCTTAACTCTTGTGTTAATTACATATTTTACAGTAATAAGGAGTCTAGTAATATGGCTGTAATGGAAATTGATTTACCTAGTGGTTACACAGTTGATGCTAATTCTCTACCCAGTTTAAAGCGCTATGAGGGAGTATCTCGAGTCGAAACGAGTTTACGTAATACTCGGGTCACCATTTATTTCCAAAACATTCGCAAAAGTGAGGTTTGTCCAACAATTTTGGGCTTCAGAACCTACGGTGTATCTAATCAGCGACCAGCTCTCATCAGGGTATATGATTATTATGATCAGTCAAGAATTGCTAGAATGTTCTATCAAGTTCGTCCAGCAACAATTTGTGAGATTTGCACTGGAGACGACTGTCCAGAAAATGGTTGTGAAGACAAGTCTTTCTACCCTATTCACAATCCAACTTATGGGGCTAATGTGGATCTGAATCCCATTGCTGGAGCTACCTCAAAAATGTCAGCATCTTTGTTTTTGATGAGCTCTTCATTTTGTTTTACTTTAGTCAGTCTTATCTATGCCTATTAGGCTATTGCTTCTACTCTACTCTTTTAACCTTTCAAATATTATTGGAAAAATTCATTATCATAATTTTCAACTAGTTACAAATATATACATTTATACATACCTATATATACATATATATATATATATATCTAAAACCTATTTAAGAGAAAATATAAATGAACCTATAAGAAAGTATATCTTTTAACTCATTAACTCTTCAAACATATTATATACATTTATTTGTCATCTTAACATCAAACTAATATTAATATAAATCCTTTTATCAAATCCCGGGCCTTTCCCCTTCTCTCTCAAATAACTCAAAAGTAACTCATAATATCTACATATACATACATACATACTTATAATGATTATTGACAATTTCATGTCCATGTACATAAATTGAAATCCAAACTAACTAATTGCAAATAAATGAAGAATACATACACACAATAATCACTTAATCTTTTTGGTTTTCAAAATTTTATTTTGCCTTTGATAAAAGATGAAGAATGGAGAAGTGCAACTACATACATACATAGAATAATAATAGTACATATACTAGTATCTATGCATTTATAACGGAGAGTCAAATCTATAGACATAATTACATATATGTTTTGGCAGTATAACAATCATCACACAAAATGTACGACTTTTTTAACTTTTATTAATAACATTATCAAAAAAGTTTTAAACTACTTCACTTGAGGATAAATAAATTCCCAAGAAGCCATGGCTGACAATCATTGCCGTCCTTGTCCCAAAAAAATAGTATTGTTCAGGCTCTAAAATAAGTAGATACTTGGTATTTATTGCGAGGTTCTATCCATTTTCCCTGTTTTAGTATTATTTATTAATAGTAATTATGAATTAACTTAGTCCTTGTGCGGATATCAACTTATCTCTTACGGCATATTGACATTTAAAAAATGATTCCAAGTATTCTATTATTTTTTTGCATGCCATTTAATTTAAGTTTTTTTAATCCTGACCTAGGCATATTCCCTTTTTGGCAGAACATATATCCCTATTTTCTGGAACAATGATCGCAATGTTCTCTGTCAAGAGAGTCCTCCTTCCAGTGATACAACATTTAGATCATTAACTAATAATATAATCATTGATTTCCAAACCTTTTCCATGATTGGCAAAAGAGGTTTTAAAATGTCATGGACCTCTGAAGCTACGACAGGTTCGAAATTGATCAGATCTTTGAGATATGTATTATATGTACACTTAACTTTGTCTTCTATTGTCTACATAGATTGTGGCGGAGAAATGGGATCCTCTGGAGTAATGTCTCCCATTTTGGATCCAGTTTCTGGAAATTACACTCTTCCTCAGTTGTGTACATGGAAACATGTTAGTAATGAAGAAAACAGGACAATTTCCTATAAATCCAGCAACATTCAAATACGTAGATTCAACAATTCAGTCTGTATGGGAGACATATTAATATTTGATTCAGAGCCCTCTATGACACAAACTAATTCATTTGAATTTTGTGAGCCCAGAAGTATAGAATTTGTTACCTCTGAAAAACTTTCTAGATTCACATTCATTGGAACAAAGTCTCAAGAATTGCCCCTAATTACAAATAAAGGTTTTAATATGAGTTACACGACATATCCCTGTGGAGGAGTTATATCTTCATTAAATGGGCCCCAGATTATTACAAGTCCGAATTATGGATCAATAGACAGTCACTATTCTTCAGGGATGGACTGTGTTTGGAAGTTTCACTTTGAGGAAGGAGAACAAATAGCACTAGACTTTAATTCATTTGATCTTCAAAATTCTGGTCAAAATTGTGATAACGGTGACTACTTGGAAATTGTAAACGGGCCATCAAATATCAAGCATCCTCTGTTATGGAAAGGCTGTGGCGTACAACTCCCTGATCGAAGATTGATTTCTATGCGAAACTATATGTGGATTCATTTTCATTCTAATGAGGATTCAATTACAGGAAGAGGTTTTTCAATTTCAGCAACTCCTTTACGTAATGGGTGTGGAGGAATGTTTCATGGTTCTAAAGGGACTTTTTCCCTTCCATCTTCCGGTGAATCTAAGTATGAAAGAGAAATGGAATGTATTTGGGACATAAAAGGAAATCCTGGCTATGAAGTATTTATCAATTTTACTGACAGATTTGAGGTTGAATTTACTTCTGGATGCACTAAAGATTATCTTCAAGTATGAACTTTAAATAATTATTTCATGATATATTTATGTAGGTATATGCGTCCCTTGTTTAGATTCAATATTGGAACGAAGATTCATCTAATTGGATTCAAAGTGGAGAGCTTATATGTGGTCGCGAATTACCTCCCTCTATCCTTTTACCATATCATCACATTCGCATAGTTTTCAGATCTGATAATGATGTACAAGGAGATGGCTTTAATGTAAAATATATAAGGAAACTGGTTGCAAAGTTATGAGTAATACAATATTTATTTCCTCAATTACAGATTCGTTGGGAGCTTCAATGTGGAGGTAATTTTACCCAAAAAAGTGGAGAAATTGCATCTCCAGGATACCCAAATAAATATAATAGTCACACTCGTTGTAATTATTATATAAATGCATCTCCTGAGGACTATGTAGTCATTCAATTTCAAGAACCATTTGAGATCGAAGAAGGTGATTTTTAAAAGAAATACAATGCATAAAATATTTCATCAAGGAAGAATATTTGTATTTTAGATTCTAGATGTCGATATGATTCATTAAACATTTACAGAGCCTCAAGTTCTATTTTGATTGGTAAATTTTGCAAAGATACTCCTTATCCAATATCAGCTCAAGGGCCTGTTCAAATTCAATTTATAACGGATTATTTAATTGAAAAAGCTGGATTTAAATTGAGTTATGAAGTTCATCCTTGTGGAGGTAACATCACTCGAGATGGAATTGAAATAGCGTCACCTCTTAGTCCTAAAACCTATCGCAGTAATTCAAATTGTACATGGTTTATTAAGGCTCCAGAGAATCAAGTCGTTGAGATCAAGTACAAGTGTTGCATTTTCTTACCATATTAATATATCATTATTGATTTAAAGGTTCAATTTATTGGATCTGGAAGCCAGTGGAGATTGTGCCTATGATAGAGTTAGTATCTTCAATGGACATTCATTTAATGTTACTTATGAGCTTGCAAGACTTTGTGGAAATCAAAGTAGAATACCAGTTATAAAATCTACTCAAAATGAAATGACTCTTCAATTTTTAAGTGACATTAGTTTTTCGGGTGCAGGGTAAGGATTTTTAACTTATACGAATAGATATGAGTCTAATTTTTTATTAAAAAGGTTTAAAGCTGTGGTAAGGTTTACTTATGGAGCCAGCTCTGGATGTGGTGGCATGATAAATATGACGTCATTGCAATCTAAGGTAATTAAGTCTGTGGATGTGAATGGTGACGGTAACTACGAAATGGATTTGAATTGTCAATGGACCATTTTTGCAAGGAGGGATAAAATCTTAAAATTACATTTCAATGCTTTTGATATTGAAAGTGAAGAAAATGCGACCTTTACAAAATGTTGGGACAGCCTGAAGGTAAAATTGTACTTTTATATTATATGACCCTATTTTTAAGAGATATTAAACTTCTTTTCTTATTGTCAAGATATTCGATGGTCCTGGTCAATTTTCTCCTTTGATCGGGGAGTTTTGTGGAAATGTCATCCCTACTACTACAATTAGATCCTCGGGAAATTTTATGTGGATAAACTTTTTCTCTGACTCAACAAATGTAAGAGGAGGTTTTGAAGCTTTGATAACAGTTGAAGACCCTGTTTGTGGTAGTCATTCGGTTATAAATGCCACAAAAGAAGTTCAAATCCTAACATCACCTGAATATCCTAATAATTATCCATCAAATCTTCGGTGTCGCTGGGTTATTTATGGAGCGAACAATGAGACTCAACAAACTGTTCATTTGAACTTTGTGGATTTCAATGTTCAATCGGATTCCAACTGCAGACAAGATCGTGTCCATATTTCAGATTTAAATGGCATTGTAAGTTCAGTTTGCTTACTCCGTTAAGGTCTGAGGCTCATGAATTTTTTTTTATTTTTATGACCAGCCCCAACTATATTGCTTCTAGAAATAATTGTCCCCCCTCCTCCCCTGCATGAAGCAATTAAATTGAATAATAAAAAGAGTAATCCTAAAATATAGATTACCCTCTTCGAAAAACCAAATTCAAATTCCAAATGTGTGCATAAACATACATATTATTATTAAATACATTTCATACTTAACAGGAGACTTCTAGCCATGGATTCAATACATCTATCCTCCACTCAGGAGACTCTACATACTACGCGAATCATCGTTGGGGAAGTAATGCACAAATGCAAAACACAGATCTCTGTGGATCTGAAGTTCCAAGAGACTTTTTCAGCATGGGACCTATGGTTCAAATTGATTTTATTTCGAATCATGAAGGATCGTCCAAAGGGTTTAAACTAGAATACTCTCTAACTAGTATAAAAATATAAATTTTCTTCCAAAGATGTGTAAACCATGATCTTCTTTTACAGGTTGTAATAGGACTTATGATAAGTCTTATGGGCTCCTATTGAGTCCAAACTTTCCTAATGTACTCAAAAAGAACACTTTTTGCGATTTTAATGTAACTACAGTACCTGGAAAAACGATTTCAGTTTACTTCCGAATATTTAGTATCCCTGCATCTCGAAATTGTTCAAAATCATATTTGGAAGTTCGTAATCAAATATTCTGATTTAAGTAAAAAACAACAATATAATTTCTCAATGATTATGACTTTAGGCCTATGATGGACTATCTCTTTCCTCTCCGAATATACTACGCACATGTGGTTATAGCATTCCAATTTCGCTTCACTCAAGTGGGCCAAGTTTGAGATTTAAAATCGTTAATACACAATATTCAGCATCGGGCTATGAAGCAACATATTTGACAACAGATCAGGGCTCCGGTTGTGGAGGTAGGGTTATGGATAGCAGGGGAGTAGTCACGAGTCCCAATTATCCTAGAGACCACTTACAAGAGACAGATTGTACATGGACACTTTCTGTCCCGCCTGGTCGTAAAATAAGACTTCGATTGAGTAAATATGATTAAATGTTATTCGTCGTTGTATGCATCCTTCTATGTTACTTTAATTTAATAGTTTTAAGATTTGGTTATGACTTATCTTGTGGGAGCAACTATTTGGAGGTATTCGATAAGGACCTTGTAACAAATAGAAGACAATTGGTCTCAAAGTACTGTGGTAATGTACGTCATTTTCATTTATTTAAAAAAATCATGAAAATCTGAAATGCTAACAGAGTAATTACCAAATTAAAATTTAATTTTTTCTCGGATAGGACTATCCAAGTGTACATGAGGGATCATATAATACTGTGGACCTACACTATGTAACTAGTGCAAATAATACAGGTGGATGGAAAGCCTATTTTCAATATGTAATGAATTGAATAAATTGAAATAAACGCTAAGATTAAACAAGTATGATTTTGATTAACTTTAATTTATAATCAGAATAATTATTTTAAAGAAGCGTATGTCATATCATATTTTCCATGTTAAATCAACAACACAAGCAATGTGATCAGATGGAAAATGTGGGTTAGGTATAGCTTCACCGAGTTCTTCGATTGTCGGAAATGGAATCACTTTATCAACAGAAAATGCAGTGGTATCAAAAAATACATAGTCTAAGCAGTCTTTAAATTCGAGAGTATAATTTGTATATTTAGGAGTTCCACAGCCTGATTCAAGGCTCAAGTTATGAGATAGATTAATACCTTCAACCTCTTGACCAGGACAACTTCTCCAGTTAGCATGATTTGATGGGATATGACCTCTTAAGAAGTATTCGTAAACACCATCTGCAGGAACGCTATTGAAATCTCCACAGAATATCAAATGACCTTGTGTTACTTTTAAAATCTTACTCATATGACGTAAGCACATTTCTGCTTGAAGCAATCGAATATGATCGGCATCAGGTTGAAAGAATAAATGTGTTATTCCAATGAGTAGAGGAGGTCTTTTAATTCCAGTTACATCCTTGGGCTGCAACAAGACAGTTAAAAAAGCAGTTTTTCGCTTCATGATAGATTCTTCTAGCTCGGGTTTAGCTTGGATAGCCTTTCGTAAATCATCCCAAGTCTCATCATCTCCTTTCAACATCTCACTTAAAACATGAACTTGAGAACTCAGTAGATCAAACTTTGAATCCCTCCAGAAACAGGCAAGACCTTCAGCTAAATCTCCTCCCTTTGTTTCGAAAACGGCATTGAATCCCACTTTTGATAATATGGGGAATAAATCATGCTTAAACACCTTTCTATCAACTTCTTGTAGACATATTATATCCCCATGATAGCCCTTTAATTCTTTCAAAATCAACTGTTTTCTATAATCGATAGATAGAGCAAATTGAGGGCAGGACGGAAACAAGACGTTTCGACTATGCTCACTGTCAGCATATAAATCAGCTAATAAATTATAGGATATAACTCGACAAGTTGATTCATTTGTAATGGAACCAGTGTATTCATGACGTCTCTGGAATGGGCAATACCCGGGACCAGGGTCCACGGTATTAGTTGAAACAATTTCAACTGTTCTTCCAGCAGTTTGATTCTCATCTCGTGGAATAACTTCGAGTTTAACAAATTGACCAACCTCATTTGAGCTGGGAGTATATAAGAAACTATTTTCTTTAACTAAAGTCCATTTTTTCTGGTAGTCAGGACTCACGGATGTAAACCAATTAAAAATGGAGCTCTCTCGAGATCCAAAACTCATATCGAATTTACTGGGATAGCATGGAAAATCGACCATTATTTTACGGGATAATTTTAAGATTTCTACAAAGGGAGGATTTTTTCGAATTGTGAAGATACTTCCACAAATGTCCAATGACACACTTTTTCGGTTGAGTAGATCCGTGGCAATTTCATTTTTTTCATCTATTTTCTCATTATTCTGAAGGAAAAAGACTGGTGACGGCTCGCATTTTATATCTTGATTTGCTTTCTTCTTCTTCTTGGACTTTTTCTCTTTGATTTTATCAATTTTGTGAGATATCACCTCCAAAAAACTTGTGGCTAAAAAAAAGGTGACTCATTTGTCAAATATTTATCAACGGAGTAGTAGTGATATTTATACGTACCAGATTCCGTTATTTTACGACTAAAATTGAATTCCCTATCTACATGTTCATTCTTCAATCGAAAAGTGACAAAAAAATTGTCTTCTCCTTCAATAGCTTTAAAGATAACAAGTGGTGGATCCTCCATTCTTTTTGATAGTCGAAATGTTGAATTATAGAACTTTGACTGAAAGAGAGACGCCTTCAATTTCAAGTTTGAGAAACCACGAGACCATAAATACATGCTCTTTTTAAGCATCCATCAATTTATGAATCTGAAATAATATGTAAGGGTCCAAAATAATCTATGTATATAATATTTACAATGTACTTCAACGCATAACTATTTCTGTGATCCTTTTATAATAATAATAAAAAAATGCTCAAATAAAACTAGAAGTGAAAGTTTGGTATCAAAATGATTTATTCTCTTATGAAAAACTACTCAAGGATAGTACTATATAAGAAATACATCATTCCTTTAATCGTTAATAGACTCTTCATCCTCAGTTTCAGAATAGTATTCCCACTCACTGGAGCTAATGCTGTTTTTATCCTCCGAGTCTTCGACCAAAGAATCTTCCTTATAGTCCTCTCTTTTAATTAATTTTGGTTCATTTTGATGGCTCAAAATAAAAGGAAGGCTTTCAAGGGGAGGAACAATGTCCCAAAATTCAAAATGGTAGGGTTTAGGGAAATTCGTAACCTCTTTCAGGGAAAAGAGCTTAATACTTGATGGAATTTTATAATCTTTTTCTTTTCTGAGTTCATTGTCTAATTCAGCTACTTGACTTAGAAAGTGATCATTTGGATGGACGTCTCGACGTGATCTAAATATTTTAAGTGTTTCCATTGCTGAGAAGCCTTTTGTTAGCATAAGATAAGACATGGCACAAACACAAGATCTTGAAACTCCCATCTGACAATGAACTAGAACTCTACCTCCTCCTTGTATACAGGATGAAATAAATTCATTTGCTGGGCCAAAATATCTTTGAATATTTACTCCCGGATGATCCCATAATTCGAATCCTTGATAGGTTATACCAGTTCCATTATAATAGTCATTAGTGAGATCAACAAAAGAGTAATCTGTCCATTTACCCTCTGCCGTATTGAGAACATGAGTTACTTTTATTTTCTTTAGAAAAGCTAAGTTTCTGGCTGATGCTTCATCTCCGAGAAAAATGTGAGGGTAGATTTCGTCACAATCAACACCCCAACCACTTCCCATTACAGATGTAAATAAATTACGTTCTTTAGGTGTATCCCAGGGCTTAATTTTCCAACAAAGTATACGAAGTTGTTTGGCTAATGTTGGTTTAAAGTCACTCGGCGTTCGAGGTCTTTCGAAGACAATAGGTACATCGTCATTTTTTTCTTCAGACTCTTGAGATTCAGAAAGGTTAATGTCATCGAAATTGATAGAGAGTTTTTGCGAAATGGATTTCCATTTTTTTGCAGAATCTACCTTAAGAAGCAAGGACTCTAAAATTTCAGCTTCATTCGCCTTAGGCTGAATCAAATTTTTATTAATTGAGCTACAGCGAGATTGATAACTACCAATCGGTGAGGGTGTCTCCATATTTCTTTTGTCCCATAAAATTCGCCATCTTTCTTCGGGTTTTTCAATAATGTCTTTTACTTTTTCCAGTTTTCTAGTAGTAAGTGGAGAAGATTGACTCTGATCCTCCTGATTCTCGTCATCTTCATATTCCCAGACCCATTCCCAATCATCACCATCTTCTAGTTTATTATCCACTTCATAATAAGAGTAAGTTTTTTCAGAAGGTGTGATGGATATACTTGGAGTTTTCCTATTCCTATCATAAAAACTACTATTTCTTGAGACAGCACTGGAGTTTCTAAAGCTACTTTTTCTTGAGATAGACCTACTCCATCTTCTAGGGGATGACGATTTGCTTGTTTTGGATGAAATGTTTGGGATTTTTTTAGTACAAATATCCTCAAATAAGGAAATCAATGTTCCACCAACATCCTCTTCTGAAACTTCTTTTATATCAACCCAAAACTCGGTGTTTTCACACCTTGGAAGTATAGCATTAAAAGGAGCAAGTTCAAAAGATCGACTCATTCCAAATTCTCTTTCTTTTCTCAACTCATTGTCTAAACTGGCAATGATTTCAAGAAAGCCATCATTAGGACGAATATCCCTGTGAGAACGAAATTGTGAAATGGCCTGAGATGCAGACATATCCTCATATATCATAAGAAAAGATAAGGCACAAGTGGCAGAGCGTGAAACTCCCATTTGACAATTAACTAGACACTTGCCTCCTCCATAAATTGAGTCTTTGATGAAGTCAGCCGCTGGTCCAAGGTAGGGCAAAATATTACAATTTGGACAATCCCAGAGAGGAAATCCTTTATAAATTATATTAGTTCCCTCATAATGTTTTTGACTTAAATTGACAAGACCTTCCTCGTCGCCTTCTGCAGTATTAAGAACATGGGTTATTCCCAGCTTTTTTAAGAAACCAAGGTTTAATGCAGAGTTCTTATCTCCGATAAAAAGAGAAGGATAAACTTCATCACAATCTACATTCCATTGAACTGCAAATTGAGATGAGAAAAGCCTTTTACCTGCAGGTCTACTTTGATTAGATCTATTTCCCCAAGGCTTAATTCGCCAACATATCAGACGGAGAGAGGCCACTTTTGTGGATACAAAACCGGCTGGATTCTCTGACGGAGTTATTCTTACTGTATAAGAAGTATGATTGATCAACTTGTGAGACGGGAGTGCTTTTGATTGAATTACATTACGCTTTTTAGAAGGACTGCCCACGATTTCATTGTTAAAAGTGGGTCCATCATCTTTGTTCTCAGATTCGATGAAAGAAATCCGCTGAGACAGAGCTTTCCATTGAGCAGCACTCTGGATATGTAGAAAGTTCAAAGGATCTTCCTCCTCTTCACCTTCAAGGCTACTTGGAGCTTTTATTGGAATGTTTGAAATGGATCGCTTACGACTCGGAGATAGATTAATCTCTTTTTTCGTATCCAAAGAGGGTTGTCCTGTCCAAACTTTTTCACTTGAATATTCATCAAGGCAGTTGTGTGATAATGATGAATCATGCCTTGTGCCTATGAATTGTAAGGAAGCTGTATATTATGCCGTATATGAGATATTAGTTGATATTGAGACATACTTTTTTCTAATCGCTTAGAACGGTGAGGATTAAAAGGAAGGTTCAAACTAGAATCGAAATTATTCGAATACGATGATTGAGTCTCCCTAATTCTTGTTCTGGAGCTCTGTCTTCGGCCATTCGTCTTTAAAAACCGATTTTTAAAATAATTAATTCCATTCATATCCTCATTTTCTTAAGGATAAAAGAGAAAGGCAATATGAAGAAGTGAGCAGTCACAAAACAACTAAGTATATAGACGGACGAACGATACATTCCTACTGCTTACGCTTCATAGAACTGTCCTGAGTTTTTTTACTGTCTCAAGTAAAGTTATTTCGATTAACTTTATATCATTCCTTACGATAATAGAGTGCTACTCCTATAATTGTCAATAAGTGTGAAGTAATATTTGTTTATTAAGGAATAAAAATAAAACAAAATTAGTCATCAAATGAATTAGATAGCCACTTAAGGAAAGTACTAACTGAGAGGTAAATTGGCATCTAATCAATTAAACAAAATTACGCAAAATAAGATGAATATTGTATTTAAAAAAAAAACTTTTTCCCCCGAACGAATAATAATTAGATAATCCTATTGAGGGAATCAATAATCATGCCCGAAACAAAAACTTAGCATAGCTTCAATATTCCTTCTTATTTGTAAATTTAACGTAGTCTGACTATAACTATATATATGAGTCATACACAAAGCAAAAAATTAAATATTTTTATATTTAAATGAGTATAGGTGACGTCAGGCCTTAAGAGTGCTTAAATTAGGTACCTGAAATTTATGTATTTTTACTGAAATGTATAAATTAAATTATTTTGCAAATATAAGCTTTGAAAGTTCAGACAAACATACATTATCTTTTGTCCTTGAGACATTATGACCTCTTAGTGAGTTAAAGAATTAAAACTATGCAAAGATTTAATGAATATGTTATGTTGTTAAACAAGAAAATGATTTAATTTGGCATATTTTAAAAGAAATGCATGAAATTATTCAATGTCCTTTTTAAACTAGAAAGAAAAGAAAAATAGACCCTTATGAATTTAATAAAATAAAAATATGAACGTAGAGTGGAGTAGACAACATGAACAAAGAACACTTATATCCATATAAGAATCGTAGTCTTGTCACTCTTACTAATCTAATACAATAGGAGTCAAAGCCAGAATAAAATAAATATTTAAAATGTACCCTTGAATTTATTGTATAGTAGTAAAAGAGGTAACCAGGAGTTACGTCTTTGTAACTCGGACTTAAAAACATCACAATCAGCCTTATGTAATTTACTTAGATAATTATCAATCGAAACAATGGGAAGGAGGAGTATTTTCTCTTCTTTGCTAAGATACTTGGCTCGAAATCGACAGTTTTCTAAATGTTCTTCGACACGGGCAGCGAGGATCTCAATAACTTCTTTGAACTTCGTATTAGTTCTGATAGACTCAATGTTGATGGATCTTTCTATGAGAAGACTATGTGGGACCATTATTCTCCTTTTCGAAGCATGATAAGGGATAGAACGAAGAATAATACTAAATCCTTGTGCCTTTCCCAATTGATTAGCTGCATGTCTAGCATGACCTTTTTCATTGGACCGCATTGCTCTTAAAAGAAGGAAATAAACAGATGAGAAGGAGTCTGATGCATATTCTTCAACTTCTTTTAAGTCTTGGAAAGGTTCATTGTCTAAAAACCTCTCTCTGCTCTTGAGGATTTTAATAAAAGGTTCTTTAGGTAGATCATGGTTCTTTACTGCAGATGCCAATTCCATAGCGACAGGATGCGAACCTCCCTTCGCTATAAACTTTTCAACGTCCATAAATATTTCTTCGATGAGTCCTTCCCAATATTTCATACGCATTTGACCGGCTAGACGTTCATTAACGCTATCTCTAATTGAAGAAATTTCCGTGTTAAAGGCTCGAACTGCAAAGGAACTATGGGATTGGACCTATAAATTTTTCCATTCATTGATAATTCCACAAGACAGACACTCTTATTATTTTTCAAATATATATATACATATATATAATTGTGTTAATTGTGTACCACAAAAAGAAAAAAAATCGAGTTTTACGTGAATATAATCAAACTTATAAATATAAGTCTATATGAAATGTCTACAAAAAGAGTTGAAATTACTAACTAAAAATAAAAAAGCAATTAGCATGGATTTGGATAAATGAAAAAATTTGATTGTATGCAGACCAAGCTCTGATTTTTGATGGAAGTAAGAGATTAGAGAGATAGTTTTCATAGTCTCTAGTTTTTACTTGGTCCATGCAGTAGTCTAAAGTGGATAAGGAGCGACGTGGTGCAAGTTTGAAGCAACCATTTATACGAAATCTTAGTAACATATCGAAGAAAGATAATGGCAAAAAGGTCTGACGCAAGATAAATGAATTCTTCCTGAAAAATACAAGACATGTTCAGGTCAGGAAGAAAACAAACACAAAACGTGAATTGATAAATTTATTATAATATATATTTAAGTTTCAAAAAACAATTAAATAATGAACTACGAGAGAATTAGCCAAGGCTTTAACTTTGTCTGAAGAAAAATTTGAATGGTAAAATTCTATGTGAATCCCCGACTCCAGAATAAGACAATTTAAAATTTCCTTTTCGATTGTTCACACTTTGCCAATAATTAAATTCGAGTGACTCGGTTAGAGTGGGTGGATCTATAAATAATTTACCACTCAGGTGATCCATTTCATGCTGAATTATCCTTGCAGTCCAATTAGAGGCCAACCATTCAAATTTTTCACCATGAACATCATATCCTTTAACAAGAACTTTTCTGTAACGAGAGACTTGAGCTGAGAATCCGTATAAACTACAGCAACCCTCACGATGTGTTGTTGATGATGAGTCGATAATCATGATACTGGGATTAATGACGACTTTGGGGGGATCAATAGGTTCCATTCCTGCCTTAACAATGGTTTCCGGGGACCAGGATTTCATTTGGGATTTGGTGAATCCAATTGCAAACATTGCGAGTGGACTTCCGATCTGCGGAGCTGAAACTCCAACTGCATCATATTTTTTTAATACTTGAACAAGTTTTTCAGCAACAGAATTAATGAACGGAGTTCCTATGTCGGAAATAGGGATTTCTTCTGCTTTTGTCCTTAAAACTGGGTCTCCAATTTGTACAACATGTTCATAAGGGGGTAATGGCTGCTTCAATTCTTTTGCAGCCTTTTGCATTCGCCTGTCAAATCGTTCCAGCCATGATTTTGTAGGGTTGTGAATACATCTGTAGAGAGTGGTCTTCATGGAGCCTTGAAATCCATAAAAAATTTGGACAAAATATCATTTATCAAGTAAAATTTAAGAAGCGAAGGTAAAAAACCTTAATTTATCTCATCTATTTTAAGACATCTACCTCAATCTGTTCAAAACAGACTTCACTCCTAACTGAATTCAATACTATATTTTGTAATTAGTAGAACAATAATTCCTTTGAAATTGAGTTAAGGTATACAAAAGACGAAAGAAAAAAAAAAGTATAAATAACAGGGACTTGACTTTTGTACAGTCTCATAAACTACCTTAGAATAGAAAACTAAATTTTATTGTATTTACATCGGGAAATGAATAAATGAAAAGACAACCATCAATATAAAGATATGATCAAAGTGAGTGCACAAGCAATGTCTAATTGTTCCTCATCGTCAATCCTTTGAAAACTTTTTCTCCACAGCTTTTCTATAGAAATCAAAAATGGAGGTGGATGCTTCCCTAGCCATTTTAAGGGCTTTATTAAAGACTTTGAGGGAGACCTTTCCTTTTTGAAGAGATGAGGATATCATTTGTCGAGAGCGGCTCTCAAAGACAAATAGAAGAAGTGCTTCAGCATCCTGGGACTGTAATTTGTCTGGATCGACAATGAAAGCCCCTGCCTTAACTGCTATGTTAACAGCAGCAGTGAGGAATTGAAGAGCAATTCCCGAGTCCATGAGTGCCAAGATGCCGGCATTGAGCGAAGCAGCAGAGTATGAGCCGTCGTCCTCTCCCTGTTGAAGATAAATCGCCGTCCCAGTTCTGGGGTAATCAGTCGTAATGAGGCCGCTCTTTAAAGACTCAGAGAATGTCCCGAGATTTTTAGAGGCAAAATCCCGGTCAGGAGTGCGATACTGAATATCCACCACAGTTTGATCGTAGAGACGATCCTTATTGGAAATTCGGGGCTCTCCCGGGCCTGAGACGGCAGCATAGGCCAAAGTCCCACCTTGAGACAAGGAAGCGGACCCGTCATAAGAAGTGAGGATCCCAGACTCGGAAAACAACTCTCTTTGCTCTGAGGACATTATTAAGGAATTCGGAGTGTGAATGAATGGCCTTACCGTGACTTGAGACTGAGTTAGCACGAAGGATTGCAGGATTCGATTCCCACGTTGATTTCGATCCGGTCGCGCTAGACTCACGATAAAGAGCTAAGCTGAGCTGCAATTTCGTTTATTTAGTAACTAATAACAGCAGCTCAACATAACACAAACAACATCAGCTGTTCAAAATGCTCACTAAGGACATCCCTACTCTCAACACGAAACCTTCTAACATTTAGAGTCTTTTAAAAAGGGAGATGACACTTCGGTATATCATTAATTATATTATTTTTATACTAATATAGTATAAAAAGTTTTATTTGATTCATACCGAGCAATAACATAAAGATCCATTTTTCTACTTCTCTTCCCCTTATTAGTTTGCTATTAGTGTTCACTGTTCTGAGCAACGTTGACTGACGAAACACCTTTTTTTATTGTATGAACAAATCTCTATTATTAAATAAGGAATAGTTTCAAAGTTGGGAGGAAAGTTGAGTACTTAACAGTAACTATCAACGGATTTGGAGCCTCTTTTTTTGTCCCTCATCCTTTTAAGAGAATAGGTTGCGAGAAACAATTTAGATAACGTCGTGATTAGGGCTACACCTTAGAAAGGATGTGAAATGAATGACGTCAGTTGGTTCGCCTGGGCTAGCTGGCTGCTGCTCACTCTTCATGGATGGACTTGGAAGTCTATTTAATTTATTTTATAATCTATAATAATATTGAATGACATCGTGAGTGTCTTGGCATCGAAGCATTTCTACTTGATATTTCGTTGATCCGTGTTTCCTAAATACGTGAAAAAGGTGAGAAGATGATGTCCGAGCCGAAATTAGACTCTCCGCTCTCCATTTCCTGGCACGACTCAGCTTGGATTCCAATGCTAAATGCAGGAAACGTTTTGGACTATTTCTCGGAGCGGTCCAATCCTTTTTATGATCGAACCTGCAACAATGAAGTCATCAAAATGCAAAGGCTGAATCCGGAGCAGGTGGGGATTGAGACTCCTTGAAGTGATTGATTGTTGTTTCATGTTTTATTTTGTAGATGCAAAGTATGTCTGGAACGGAGTATATTTTGCTTCATGTTCAAGAGCCTATTTTGTACGTCATTCGAAAGCAACTCCGTCTTCAAGGACGAGTCATGACCCTGTCGGATTACTACATTGTTGCGGGGATTGTGTATCAAGCTCCAGACATGGGCTCTGTCCTCAATTCACGCATTCTTTCTTCCGTGCATCATTTATCCTCCGCATTTGAAGAGGCGCGACATTATGCCAAGTATCATCCTTCCAAAGGATATTGGTGGGACTTTGAGCCTGCCAAAAGACCCGGCTTTCCTCATCACTACTTCCCCTCTCTTAATCCCATTCCTAAATCTCCTCAAAAGAAGAAGAAGAAAAAGAAGTCTTCCAAGAAACAAGAGCACAAAGAGGAGCCGAGCAGTTTATTCCAGAGGAGAAGAGTTGATACTATACTCGAAATGATTACTGGAATGTTCCCTCCTAAAACCAATCAACCTTCTCTTCCTCCACCACCTCCACAACCCATTGAAGAAGTAAAGCCTGAAGTGAAAATTGAAGTAAAAACAGAGCCCGCCACCTCCAATCCACAAAACGGTGTTAAAAGAGAAGCTCCCACAAAGCCACCTTCGGAGAATGCAAAAAAAACTAAAACCTCATCTTAGCCAGCTCCTCTGCCCCTTACTATATATACTTTGTAATAAATATATTTATATTTTATTTATAAACTATTTTAATGATAACAAAGAAATTATAATTAATTTAATAAATCAAGCAACAACAATATCAGTTAAACCTCACTTACATCCTTGAACTGTGCAAATTCCTGGGTTGGGTAAATAAAAGTCTCTGGCTGAAAATTAGCCGGATATATAGGATCTAATATTTCGGATCTTCCTCTTCTAATAGGAGCTCCTAAGGCGTTTGCCTCATCATAGGTTTCCCCAGGAACAACGGGTGAATCATCAAGGCACCATTTTGTTTTTAGAGCTTTCTTCTTTATTGCTGGGGGAGTGAACTTGATGTTACAGACTTCTTGAGGAACAATTGTACATTCGTGCTCAGGTTTTAGCTTTGGAACAAGTTTTGTCTGGCGGCTACATGTCCTTTGGGGATTCAAATCACATATTTCCTCCGGTATGTCGGTCATTGTTACTATTTTCTTATCATGGCACTCTTCTTGACCCTCTTGAGTAATACAACCACGTCCACAAATTTTGATTGGAAGTTTCTCACATCGTGTATCTCCAACATATTTTCCTGGTTGTTTTTCCACATATTTCGTTGAACAGGAAGACTCGTAGACAGTTCGACACTGTTCTTCCCCTTGTCCATTACAAACCTTTTTTAAGGGCTTATAACACTTTTTAACCGTTTCTTCTTGAGCTTGCTTTTTAAACGTAATTTGACACGTCTTTTCAAAGTTTTCTTCACACACTTTTTCTTGCGATGGATCAAATTGTGTCACATAAGTGTAATGACACTTTTCTACATTTTTGTGAGTGCACTCAAGTATAGGTTTTTTTTCTAGACTATCAATCGAATCTTCTTTGATTACACAACGCTTACCAGTCTCTGGATCTAGAACTGCATTCGAAAAGTCTATTCCACCTGGATAATCCCCTCCATTGATTTGTTTCCCTTGACGATTTGGTAGGCTATTAGGTCGTACAAAATCTGGATCACAATACACATTGGTTATTCCAGTGAAGAGTAGGAAGAGAGTATAGATCTGAGTTTTTGAACAGTAACAATAAAAACTTATTAAGTATATTAAATATTTACAATTACATTCTGAATAAATTTTGAAATTGTCATATTTCAATAGAGAAATACAGATTGTATTACATACTATCAAATTCAAAGTTTAAATTACCTTAATTTTTTTATGGTCCATGATATGGTGAAGTCTAGGGTAAATTATGAACTAAAGTGTTCTTCATGAAAATGATTAAATTATAAATCTTTCGAAAAGTAAAAAAAAAAATTGAGGAAGTAAATCTTTATTGTCACTTTTCGCTCCCACCATAGTGAAAAAAAGTTATTATATATGAAAAAATGATTTAATTAAATAAATTTATGCATGTTTACTCCCGGATCAGATAAGAAGATTGAAACAAAAGCTTATTTCAGTAGTTCCTAGAGAAATAAAACCTTGAATTTTTTATCAAAGTACTTTTTAAAAAAAATAAAAGTTCTGATACTCAGTGTTCACAATACTAAAATTAAATGTTTATAAATAAGTGAATTCAGGTCAAATCGCACAGATTTAACACGTTTGTGAACCATGTATCCTTGATTTTGTTCATCCTTGGGTATGTTTGGTCTCTAATTAAAGATTTTAATATGAAATCAGTCAAAAATTGTGCTCATTCTAATGAGTGGTTGCGTGAATATAGGTCATTTTGTTTCAACTCCTTTTCCGTTTTGAAGGGTGATTTTATCAAAAAGAAAAAAAAATTAATGTGAACTTTTTGGCAGGGCATGATCCTAAAAGGAATCTTAAAATAGCCTTATTTCATCAATTTTAATGCAAATGGTTTTTTTTAAAAGAAAAAAGCCATTAAGACATCATTAAACCAAGGCAAGTGTCACATAAAATACAGTTTTTCATTATTTTCCATTTCTCAAAACACATTTAAACTGAAATTTTTTAGAATTATAAACAGTCGGTTTTAATATACTAAGGTTGTTTTAATGTTTATAAAATTTTGGCCATATCGAACAATGTATAAATGAATACAAACATGAATAGAGCATTGTGCAATGATTGAGAAGGGGAACGTCAAAAAGCCTCCAGTGACCTCGGATAATTTCACCCAAACTCCCTAAATTGACCATTTCTTGAAACTTTTGACTTCATATGCAACTTCAAATTCGGCTTCATATGTTTTCCAATCTCATTTTGGTCTAAAAATCCGCCTCCAGCTCCTCGAAGGTTGACGTCAGATAGCCTGGGTCCTATTTTTTGCCAATTTACACAAAGTTAACCCTGTCCCTACCCCCTAACCCTCCTGACTGACCGTGATGCACGTTTAAACAAACGAACGTATAGAGGAATTTGCGCTATATACATATGTACAGTGTAGATAATGCTGCACTTGGCATGCTTAATGTAGAAATAGCTGAAAATTTCAAACAGCACTTAATTTGGAAAACTTCATTTCTGAGTAAATTATTTCCAGTATTTACCTATAAGTGCACCAGAATGCTTGTAATCAATAGTATTGGACCTAAAATGTTGCTAGTGTTTAATTAAATACTGAAAATAATGGATTTTAAAGTGATGTATTCGAAATTAGATATTGTTTATTATTCAAGTACTTACTCTAGAGATTTCAGGAGAGTTGCCGACAGTTCAATCACAATACCCCCAATAACCTTGATATAAGCTTTCCTGATTCACAGACTTCAATGTGCTTTACGAGCTTAAAGCAGTGTTCTCCAACCCAAGACTTTTACTACACTAATGAAATTCAAAGTTTATCATTGCATAGTAAATAAAGTTCCCACTGCAGATGTTCATAAATCATAATCTTTTGAATTAGTTCCATGTTTGGGCATTTTTATGTGATTGTTGACAGGAAATTGGATGAAGAAATTTTATGCATCTTATAATTATCAACTTAATTATATTGAATGCATCCATATAATAGAAAATGTTGTAGTGAGGTTGAAAGAGGACCTAGTTGATCCAAAATCCATAACCTAGACCAACGCTGACTTTTTAGGTGAAGAAATTTTAAAGGATACTACATTTATTAAACTAATAAACATTAATACTGCTTCTTACTTTAATAAAATGATGGATGTGTCTCTTTCACCTCATATCATGAGGAAGTGTGATAAAGAGTTTTCAGTTTTGGCACATAAAAAGTGCAATAACTCAGTGATTATCAGAGTAAAAATAGTCTCAATGTAATTCTGAAGTCAAAAGTCATCGTATGAGTTCATTTTCAGTCCTTGATACTATTTTTTTTATTTCTTGTAACATAACTAAATATGATACGAAATACATATGAGATCACCAAATTATAAGTTCTAACATGGTAGCATGGATCTAAGCTAGACAGGGAGACATAATATCTCCGCCTGGGCTCGACCTGAGTGGCAATGATCAATGATTCATTAATAATGATTAATGATCAGTGATGGATAAAAAGGGTCCAGCTGACACGCACGCCCGAGATGATGTCATAAATAAACATGGTACCCTTGAAGTAAGGCAGAATTTCAGCCGATCACATTTGAAGGGGCGGAATGCATATTATTATTTTGATGTTTTAGAAAGAAAGAAAAAGAAGTTTGAAAAGACAAATGTTGCCAATAACCGTCCTTTTTTTGCATGTCAGCTGGACCCTTTTTATCCATCACTGTTAATGATTGAAGCAAAGGACTCTTTTGGAAAAGGAGAGTGAGTGAGTGAGTGAGTGACGTCATCACTCTAAACAATTCAAATGGCATCTGAAGGAGAGGAATCGGAGCCCGTTACTCTGAAGCATCCTGGGGTCTTTGTAGAGTCAACGGGTGATACGGGTGTTTCAATAACAGAGGCTGCCAAAGTTCACATTGTTCCTGAGGCCTCAACGGAAATGGAAGTGTCCAAAGACTCGGTTGTAACAACGCGGAGTAAGAAACAAGGACCTGAGGAAACGCCGAGTCTAACCTCTGGTCCAAATGAAGAAGAAGAGGATGAGCTAAGCTCCACTGAGTCCACCTCATCAGAAACTAATCTCAATTTAAGGCCGAAGCGAGCCATAGCCAAGAAATCTCGACCCCTACCTCCTCGGCGGAAAAAGGCTTTGCCTAAGGGGAAGGGAAGGAGGTGGATCTTTAAGAAGACGGTAAATTAGAATCTGAGCTCACAACCTTCGTCCAATCTAATCCAATTCTTTTCTTAATCAATAGCCTCTCAAATCTCCCGCTGCTGTAGCCAGAGCTGTTACATCAGATCGTGTCTATCACCAAGTAAGAGGCTCAAATGGAAATATAATCTAAATCGCCGTCCATTTCCTAATTTCCTTCTCTTTCCAGGGTTGTTACTACACTAAAGGTGATATTGTTTCAGTCATGGATATAGATGGTGGCATCTACTACGGACAATTAAGAGGCTTTCTTACTGATCAATACTGTGAAAAAAGTGCTATTATATCATGGCTTCTTCCTTCAATCTATTCTCCAAAACCGGAGGAAGGTTTTGATCCGGCAACTTATGTCATTGGACCTGAAGAAGACTTGCCACGGAAACTCAGTTGCTTTACTTTTGTTATGCATGCCCCTGATGATTATTTTTACTATAAGAATGCACCTTATCCCACTGAGAAAGTAGAAACCAACCAAGAGTATTTGATAACGAGAGCTGGGCCAAAAGTGAGGTTAGTCAAAGATGGGAAACCTTTTTATAGAGACTCAAAAATATTTTAATTTCTTTTTTCTATCGTTCTATGTATTCTTTAAACTAATAGAAGCATGTGAATGAATGGATGTTGCTATAAACTGATTTGTAATATTGTTACTCGCGTTTTTATAATTTATAAAATAGTAAAAACTTATAAATGCCGATTTGTATCTATGTCATTGTTGTATTAATGGCGCGAACTGACTCATTTCCACACCACTAGTCCATAGAAATTTTCAATTTGCTTAGCTCAGAAGTAAGACTCGTCTGTTGTTGATTCTTTGACGGAGAGTGAGGAGGAGAGACA
The DNA here is from genome assembly GCA_963680855.1 of Lepeophtheirus nordmannii. Lineage (NCBI taxonomy): Eukaryota > Metazoa > Arthropoda > Copepoda > Siphonostomatoida > Caligidae > Lepeophtheirus > Lepeophtheirus nordmannii. Next base: position 22,128,955 of record OY804522.1, on the reverse strand, counting down.
TTGTCATCATATTGTATTTGACTGAGTACTTGGTCAAATGAGTCATTTCTCCACGCATCGTTCACAGTAGAATCCATTTGGCTAAGCATAATATCGAAGGATGTATTATCTTGCCACAAACTGGAGTCAAGTTCATTATGCTGAATCGAGGATTCATTAAGTATAGATGAATTATCTGATATGACAGAAGTGTCGTTCTTTTCACCAGAGTGAGTCCACGCAATTTCATCATCTGCGTTAAATTTTCTTGGAATCTCTGGCAGAGAAGTCAAAAGATCATCTAATAGTGATTTCAACTTTGTTTGTCGAGGTTTTGGATCACGAAGAATTGCAGCTTCTAAATGAAATTTTGATCCAATTATAATAACCTTAAAACAATCAATTAGGTCCTATTTGTTCAAACCAAGAGCTGTACCTTTTTTTTTCCTCGAGTGATGGCAGTATAAACATGCTTCCAATTTTCATTTCTTGAATTAGATACACTATAAACGATTGTATTTGTTTCTGAGCCTTGAAACTTATGAATGGTTAAAGCCCAAGCATGACATGGCTTACAAAGCTTATCGAATATTTTTTTTTCCACATAAATTGTTTCACCTTGTAAGTTATTGAGTTCATAGGTCAGAGCTAACGAAGACGCTCTAACAGAGCTATTTGGATCCTGTAATGAACAAACACTTTCTAATATCAATAAATTTTTAGCCCCAAAAAATTTCAACCTCATTTTCCTCTCTGTTGACCACTGTGTAAGATTTTAAGGATTCGATTATAAAAACAGAGCCATTCATTAGTCTGTCCTCTTTTCGTTCAACAATTACTTAAAAGAAAAAAAATACAGACACATTTCATACTGAGAAATGTAAAAAATACCATTGTTGTCTATAGTTAGAAGAGGAACATCCTTATTCCTCGTGCAAATGATTTTATCATTTTGTACTAAAGTTTTGAGTTTTCGGCCATTATAGTAACTGTATATATAGTGATCATTATATATTTTGCAACAAAGCTTATTAAGAAGCTCACACTCTTTCCTAGAAAATTAAATAAAAATGAATTATAACTATGCTAAATATTAAAAATGTGGAATAAACCTAGTAAAAGTGATTATTTGTGACTTGTTCTGACAATCCACCTTCAAGTCTATTGACTTATCTACTAATAGTTGCAAATATGCATTAATTTTCCTTTGATCAACATCTTCCGAGGTAATATCTTGCTTAAGAAGCTTTTTCAAGGTTTCACATCTTTTGCTTAAATTCTTTTCATCCCGAATAGGTTCAATCAAATGAAACCCTTGTTCATCATGAAAAATGGGCATTATCTTGCGACTTATCCTTTTAGCATTGTTGAATATCAAAGATCCTTCAGATCGATGATTTGTAATCAACTCAATTGAATAGTTGCGAGATTTAAAAGATTGATAAATATCACTCATTAAATTTCCCGGATCGATGGATGGAAGTTGAAGCACATCTCCAAGAAGAATCACTTTTTTCAATTCTGCATCTTTGTGAAGAATATTCAAAAGATTCGAAAAAAGCTATTTTAAAGGAACAAAAATTTAAATATGCATTTACTATTTAGATTTACAAATTATCAAGGATACTTACGCACAATCCAACCATGGAGCATTCATCAACGACAATTACCTTTATAGTAGCATATTTCCATGGACCAGATTCACCTTTCATTTGACTTTCCATAAACTTTTTGTGCGAGGCGAGAATTTGGTGGATTGTATATGCTTTGCTTTTAATTCGATGTCTAATAACAGATGCAGCTTTACCAGTGGGTGCAACGTAGAGAACGCTCGTTTCATCCACTTCATCTTCCTCATTTTTAGATTCGTCATTTTGTGTTTGAACTATTTCGTTCAGAGAAGAGAGCACAGTGGTGACTATTTCAGTTTTACCCGTTCCTCCTCTACCAGATATGACAGTAATTGGATTATTAGCAATCATTTTAGCTGCCATTTTTTGCTCTTTGTCTGGAGTTAAGTCTTTAAATTTAGAGTCATTAAAATCAATTATCCAATAAGGCTCAAATAATAACCTCTTAAAAATGGATACAATCTTCATTTCAGCTTGTTTAAATCGCGAGAGTTGGTAAATTTGCGATGTCTCATCGATGACGATGACATTGTTTTTTTTCAAAAATCTAATGACAAACGATATATAAATTATATAATCATGTGATGAGACAAAATTAAATAACAACTAATTTATTCAATACTTGCTTCAAAATGTCATCTAAGTCGTTGTTGTATCCCTTAGAAATTTGTTCCAAATTTCTTCTTGTTAAATATGTATGTCCATCTTGGTAGCACATGGATTTAAATCCATCGTACACATCCAATGCATGTTGGTAAATAGGTTCTAGTTGATCATAAAAAGTGGTCATTTTAAGGGATTTGAGTCTAACTTCTAATCCAGAATGACCTGTACGCTTATATAGAACATCATTGAATCCTAATGGCCAATAACTTTGAGAGAAAATGTATTCTAAATCTGACAATAGCTTTTCCTGAGAGCTTAATCCTGCAGATGAATCTTCATTCTCATTATCATTTTTGCTCAGTAAACTTAAGAACTTATTTCTAAATAATAGGGATCCATAAGAAAATATGTTGGGCTTCTCCTCAGCCAACAGTAAAATTTTTCCTTCAGGAGATTTAAGACACTGTTCTTTCATTTCTGGTGCCCTCCTGTCAGGCCAATCACTTAATAAATCCCAAAAATGACTTAGTCTTACATCTGATCCATACTTCCTTCTGAGATGATCCTCAAAGCTTGGTGCATTAGCTACAGCATCCTCTACATAGGAAAGAAACTTGGAAATGGATGTTAAACCTAAGGAGTTGTTTAGCTCATATCTGATAGGTTCGAAAAAGCCTAAATCATTATTTATGATAAGTGGATTGATAATGGGGTTTAAAAAAACAAATACCTCGCTTAATGGACCAAACGAAATCCCCACGACTTTTAAATACGGATATAAGACATTTTATCCACGAATAGGTCCATATAAAAACCTTGGTAACAAGGCTGATTGTTGAAACATTGTCTGTTTTGATTTTGAATGTAACTACATATAAAAAATAATTATTAAACTAAATAGGTAAACTAATCAATTTTTCGAATTTATCTGAGTCCTCTTGGACTTTACTAAGGCACACTTATGACTAATTACATATTTTTGAGACTACAAACAACTGATATTTACCAAATACTATATAGAGCTCGACCGATATGGATTCTTTGAAACCGATTAATCAATCAATTTTTGTAATATAATAATGGAACAATTTTCGGCATTCTATTGATGTTTTTCTTTTTTTTAATAAAAGACAATTTATTAATTCAATACTCACTTTTCATATTCTTATATTATTGCCTATACCGGCGATAATCGGCTTGTAATTTAAAAAATAAATGAGACTTTAAAAAATAATTTTAACTAATTATAACTATTCTACTCAAGGGGTCAAATATAGATTGAGCTCTGCCAAATACCAATTAAAGATCCATAGAATAAGATCTAGCCTACAATTCAGCGTCTACACTAATTATGTATTGATATAAAAAAGATATCCTCGCAATTAAGAACCCAAGAACGTAAAGTACGCAATGTAAACAAAGATGAAGTACTTTTGTATTCACTATTCAGAGTACATCTATATTAAGCATTAAATAATATATATATATATTATTTAATATTTGTTCCTTCATATAATTAATGAGCAGGGACTCACCTCTCTTATATTGAGGCTTAAGTGAAGGAACAGAGTTAGGCCCAAAGGAATTAAAGTCCTCTTCTTCATCATCTAACTCTCCAGAGTCTTCTAGATCCATAAACTCATCAGCAGTAAGAGCTCGACTTTCCACAAATTCCACCCATATTTGAACCCGATTAAAATTGGATCCTAACTTCATGATTAGAGTGGAAATTTAGTTCATGTCTACCACTGTGAATTCAAACAGTTGGGTCAATATAAATTCAAATAGAATATTATGTTATTTATCGCAATGTTGATGTTTTTATAAATATGTATATAGCAGCTGATCCAAAATCAACAAATATGTTATGAAAACACAGTCACCCTGCCATCTAGTGGAATTAATACTCCCTAATACTTAAACTTTAAAATATTAAAATAAATATATTATTAATATTATGTAATATAAATATTAAATATGGTGTATTATATTATTATTTATGAAACTGATCAATAAATTTCTACTTTATTTTGTTTCTGTACTAAAATCCTTGTCTATAATCCATGTGCTATTAGTTACTAATAATAAATACAAAAAAAATAAAAAAATGTTCTTTATTATAACTTGAAATATTTCCTTGATTTTTTTTGAAAATTACATTTTTTTAGGCCATGTACATGATAAATAGTTAGTTTAAATTCTGAAGGAACAAAATAAAGTGTTAAAAATCTGTTTAATATAATTTTTGAATCAATTCACGTTGTTAGATTCTAAAAAACATGTTTTTATTATAATTTCTTTAATTTTATCTTTTTGACGAGGTTTTGTGAATTTATTTAAAATATTACGAAAATTAAGAACAACTTCTAAGTGTAATTTTAAATAATGTATTTATATGCAGAAGATATACTATAGCTTGAGAACTGTAGAAGCAGAAGTTGTTTATGATTAATCAATATCATATTTATAAATGTATACTAATGTATTTTTGAATGTATATTGATTACCACATTTGGTATAAGCATTATAAATTGGGGTAAATTATTATTAATGAATAGAATTAAAAATAGAATGTCATTTTACATAACTAAATATGAACATCACGAACATGATGTATAATTAATTATTTACTACTAGTTTCAAATAACTAGTTAATAAAGTAGGGTGGATTGTATCTGAAAAGAAACTTTAAAAGACGCCCATGGATACAATGAAAAATATATCCTTAGTGATAAATTATTTTTTGGTAAATTATAAAAAAGTGGGGGCCTCCTATTGTCCGGCCACTACTGCTTGACGTATACGTTACACAGGGGGGGGGGGAATCTTACATGCACCATAAATATATTCAATCAACATATCAATAATTATTTTACATTGATAACTAATTAAAGCTAGGCTATAAAAAGGATTACTTTATATTATTAGGGTTTTTCAAAGTGTGGGAAAGGGAGTTCCTTGCCTCTTTGAGATAAATAAATGAATAACTGTGCTCCCTTCTCTACATATTTGTCTTCTGTTGGTCCTAAAATGCTCTTGTCTACAATGATTTTTGTCTGGTTTTGCGCCCCCAGTTTCTAAATCGCTCCTTGACGCATCATATACTAACATAATTAATTATTATTTATCTATTACAAAAAAGTATTGAGACCCTTTTGTTTTGTAACAATGAATAACACGCAAACAGATATTGGGATAGTTCTGGAATCTTGTTGTAGTGAAAATAAGGTTATAGCAGCTTGCTAAATAAATGTATTCGGTAATAACATTAAAGCAAGCAATCTTCCAAAATCACTCTGTTCTGAATTTTATTATGTGCATTGTTGTACTTTTATCTCTCAATTAAACTTCCGTCTGTTTAATGTGTCTTTTAATAACAAATAATGTCGTTCATTGCATTTATTTAAACATAATTGAGGAAAATTACTACAATTTCATTCTCCAGAGAGAGAAATTGCTTTACAATTAGTAAATTAAACTAATAGGTAGGAGAAACCATGAACAGGTGTAGTAATATTTTTTTTTTTTTTTGGTTCAATTTCCGTAGTTAGGTTAGATCCACCAAAATTTTACGCAACATACTTATTGTTATAGATTATGCAAGTCAGAAGTCTTTTCACAAATTGCATTTGAATACAACTCGTTAAGTGTTCCAACACTTCCTGTAAACGGGAACGGTTACAACCTTTAAAATAATTGAGTTCGATGAAGAAATTGGAACCAATGTATATTTCATGAGTAAAAAAATCACTAAATTTTTCAAGACGCTGAATTAACTATTGTTTTTCAATTTAATATGGCGCATATTGTGTGATTTTTACCCCTGATTACTGATTATATCTAGATGAGAGAAACTCACTATACTTCAGTGAGTGGATGCTCTCACAAATTAGCTCCAAATTATCCTGGGCTCTATAAATGTAATATAGTGTAAAGGAATTATAATTAATACATTGGCATTTACAAAACTTGCAACAACTGACACATTTGTCCTGAACACTACATCGAATGACATCTCAATGAGTATTTCTTGAATTTTAATAAATTACATCAAGTTGCATTGAAAGAATCAATATTAATTAATCATTCAAATGATAAAGCTACAGGAAAAATAGCGAAAAATTAACGTTATAACTACAAAAATAGTGTTTTATCCAATATCTAAAAGAAAAGTCAATAGAAATGTCTGATTTTTGGGTAAATGATTCTCATTATATTATATAATTGTGGTGTAAATTTCAGGGCTATGGCTTTTTCGATATTGGAGAAAAAGTAACTGTTCCCCTCCCCCTTACTCTCACATATAATTCATAGTGAGCATCTCTTGTCTATACCCACCCTTCCAGAGACATTAATCCTCAAAGCATGTAAAGGAAATATTATTAAGTAAATGACTATATACCACCTAGTACACTCATAATAATAGACATCATTTGATCATTATTGATTTTCTTTAAATATCATTAAAATAAGTTTATATAAAATAACATTTTATATTAGATTTGATAAATATATATAAATATAAAAATACGAAATAGTAATAATACTTGATGAGACATGCCTTTGTTCAAAAAAAAAAAAAAATAGTTATTGTAATCGCAAGAATAAATAAATAATGATAATCAAAGTATAAATTTATAATTATGGTTACGGATATTTTTGAAACAATATTATTGAAGTGGGGTTGGTAATCATAATTTAATTTTGAGTGTGCGTGGTTTTTAATGTAATAATAATAATAATAATAGTTAATTAAGAACAATAAAAAAATAATCTGGAATCAGTCTCATTTGAAATATCATATATATATATATATTTTCTTCTATTGATACATTAAGGGAAAAATTGTTAACATCAACTTAAGCTAGTTATTGCTTTCTATAAAGGGGAGAAAAGGCCATTACTGAGAGTCATATTGTTGATAATATTAATAATAATAATAATAATTGTAGCGTAGATGAGAAGAGATGATGATGATATTTTCTTATATATAAAAAGAATAAAAATAGAAAGAGGCAAAAAGAGTTCGTGTTTGTCTTTACAGTATGAATGAATGTTCGTTCAGGAGTCAACTATAAAGGATTCACAAGGGAAGCGAGGAGGGAAAGTGGGAGAAGGCTTGCTCTTGAAGAAATATGTAGTATTCAGAAGTGTACTCCGGAGTAGTAGTAGTAGTAGTCTTCTCAATCATTTTCAAAATGTCTAAAGTTTTCCTTTTGATTTGTTTTGATTTCCATTTCTTTTTCTTCTTCTCATTTGTACTCAATAAGCGTAATAACGATGCATTGTGTCATCAATAAGAAATGATACATCTCAACAAACAATCACAATTAAACATTCATCTTCTATACTTGTATTCCCCTCTTTGGATAGCTGCTGCTTTTGTTTTTTTCTATTTTTTGTACTCGTAAGGTTTCTTCATCATTTTGATTCGCTTTAATGAAAATGAGCTTCTCTCCTACAATTACATATCCCTCCACGATGCCAATTGCATCATCTATCGAGACGCATTTTTCTGAACCTTCTTCTTCCTCACAGCCAACATATCATAAAAGGGATTGTGACTAATACTTTGTCTGGAAAAAGAAAGAAATGAGGGGGATGATTAGTAAATTGTTCATCTATGGAAACCAGGAGAAGGTAGTTAGTAGTCAATTGGGTGTTGAATATAAATAAACTAAGGTACATACATATTTCTAAATCTACAACTGAATAGTTAATAAAGTGACTGTATCCATGTAAAGATTGATGTTAATGGTAATCAAAATTATTAGTATGTAATAATAAAGTAGTTGCACAAGAGGATGGTGTTAGGTTGGATTGAATTGAATTGGATTCTTTCCATCCACCTACCCACTCATCCTCACTCTCATGCATCTAACAAAAAGGATGCGTTACATGACTGAATACAAGTGCAAAGGGGGGGGGGGGGATACAAAAATGATGCATTAATTCAATTGGTTAATGCGGCTCAAACAGTAGGTATTTATTAAATGCAATTAAATATTTGTTAGTGAACTTTTAACTAAATGAACACACATACACACACGAGGAGGAGCATATACTTCATTAAAAGTAGTGGTAGTAGTAATGTACTTGATAGCAAATATTTTACAATATTTTTGATAAATTAATTGTGTATTAATCATCCTACACCACACACCTCATAAGCAACCCAAAAACAAATTATTATTATTATTATAATCATATTTTTTTCTATATGCACGCCCAAATAATAAACGTAGTCCTTACACTTTGATGTATTTAGGGGCACTAGTGCAGAATGTCAACATTTTAGCCAGACTTTTGGAAGAGGAGGGCCGAGGCAACGTTAAGAATATGTCTTCTTCCTCGTTGGCCTGTACTCGTCTGGAGGACGAAGAATTAGGGGAAAACAGAGAAATGAATAAAAATTAAAAATTCTCATTCTTAAGAACACCAAAAATATCATTAATCATTATACATACGCTCATTATAATCAATTTAATCACACACATATTATATAAATTTAAGAGCAAAATAAGAAAGGAAAAAAACAAGCAAATATAAGGCTACAGAATCATTATATTCCATCACTGTCATCATCATCATCATCATCCACTTTTCCTTCTTTCACTTTAACAAAGATGAAATATTCTAGTTTTTTCATAGAAAATGGAATTCAGGTCCATGAAATAATAATACATTTAGCTCAATCTTTCCTTTCTAATTAATCTACATAAACTAAAATGCCTAGCTAAAATAATTTGCAGATTTTAAAATTAGGTATCATAAATTTGTAGTCATGTTATGAAGAGGAACTAACTCACTGTATGCACTTAATCCACTCTTCTTTTTCCTCTTCGGTTGATGCTGACATGCGATATACTGTATGTTTGCCTAAAGGAAATAAAAAAAAACAAAAAAACAATGTTGGGATGATTTAAATCCTTGCTTAGATTTAGATGCAATGTGAAATACCTTCAACCACTTTCCCTTCGGAATCCGTTTTACAAGCTTTAATGACTTCGTTTCCCGCTGAAAATAACTCGAAACAATGAGATTTATTACGATCTCCGACCTCCCGGACTCGGATATTCTCCAATGGAATAATTCCACGAGGTTCTTTATCAGTGGTAAACTCGAAATAGTAGAGACAATTATCATTCAAAATAAACCACCGACGCTTCCAACTCTTATAACGACCTCCTTGCTTCCACAACCAACCTTCTCGATCAGGATTGAAGAAGGTATGCATGAGGTCGTTGCCATCATCCTCGGGTATTTTGAAAGGCTCAGTCTTAATGCTATCATATAGACTCTAAAAAGTGGAAGGATAATAAATAAAATACGAAACAAATAATATAATATATATATACACAAGTATGTATGTAATTTATGTATGTATTACAAAGCGTCATTTCAATTCATTTATATGTTATGAAGGACGCCACTCAAATTATTCTATAATGTTTAACACGCCTAGTCCATGCATGTACATAATTTATAATATATTAAAATGAATTAGCAGTAGTTAGTTGAATAATTCACTACATCAAAACACAATCCGTCTGTCCCTTAATATGTATATGTATGTACAAGCCTATACAACCTAAAACAATAATAATCAATGGAATTAATTATGAAGCAGATGTAGGATTTTGAGAAGGGAGGGGGAGAGAGAGATAGAGAGCCGAGAGTCATAAAAAACCTATTGATGTTGGAATAAGTTGGCTATGAGTTGTTGGTACATCAGCTACAGCAACTTAACGACTATTTAGTAAACATATTATACAATATGATAATAATAGATTGAATCATAAAATTATAATACTTGCAATTGCATCGACTTTTTCCTCTATGTAGTTTACGCATTAATACATTACACATTGATATATATATATATATATATATATCCAAGCTATTAGCTTAAATATCGTTATTAATAAAAAAGTAATTAGAGATGAAACTAATTTGAGGGAGTAGGTCTTTATTTTATTTAACATCTGCAGGGATATATCCATAGAAAAGCCTCAAGCTATCCAAAAAAAACAACAATAAAAAATTAAGTATTCACATATTTGTCTATATCTTTCGAAAAATATCAAAAAATGGGAGAAAATGGTCCCGCCCCCCCCCTCCCCTTCCCTCCTTCAAACTATAAAATAATAATTATATTTATATTTAAGGTGAAATTCATTACTTTAATTTTACCATATTGCAGCAAATAATGTTTTCCCTTTATTATGATGACATGCAAACAGCTACTTAAAAGAATGAAATTATATTTCCTTTAAAGAAAGTTTCGCAATGGAACATGGATTAATTGATTATAGCCACCATGTGTTCAAATATACATATATTTAGAGAGAAACATGCATTCCATATAAAATATCTTTCCATAGGAATCAAAAGGTCGGGAAAAAAAACAAAAACAAAAAACTTCAAAACATCTGCAAACAAATAATAATATTTTAACTGTTATTTTTGTTATTTCAAATCTTGAAACTAATGCAGGAAGAGGAGGTTGTTTTCTATTTTTAGATAGTCAGAAATTACATAATCAGAAACTAAAACAAAACTGATTCAAGGGTCTTCCTCTTCATCCCTTCTAAGTTATATATTTGACAACAATGAATGAATGAATTTATGTATGTCAATACAATCAAAATGATGTAGCGGAAAGCGATAGAGAGAAGCTTCAAGAGACCCAAATTGAACCTTTTAACTCCTTGTAGCTGCATGTGCACACTACATAGAACAGATAATAATGTCTAAAATGAAAAAAAGAAAAAGGTCTTACCACAAGAAGCTCTCTTGGCAAATCACCTCCATCGTTGATCCCTCGATTCATTGAAATAAACTGTTCAACAGACGGTTTGTCCTTCACGCTAGGATTGTGAAGACTCGTATTGAGCATAATAATGGCAAAAGAAAGAACATAGCAGGTATCAGAATTAGTAAAAATATCAGGGTTTAATTGGCAGTAGCGTTGAGCGAAACTTTCCATCATTCGATCAATCTTTTGCGCCTCACCCGGCAAACGAAAGCTCCAAAGAAATTGTCTATAAACAAAAAAAAATATCATAGGAAGGATGATGCAATAGGCTTCATAAGAAATGAAATACGTACCTAAGTGCTTGTACAAGAATTAAATCTGTGAAATCATGTAATTCGACAAAGGCTTTAAGGACGGCTTCATTGAAATCGTTCTTTTCTCCAAGGAAATCCCCAATCATTGTTTTATTGAGACCTTCTCCCTTGTAGAGGAACTGTGCCACATCCTCGGGGGTTTCTTTAATCAGACCCTGAGTAATGAGGAATTCAATTCCTTTCTTAGGATCCATATTAAACTTTTTCTTCCCCATTTGAAGATTTTTAACTTTAACACTAAAAAGAAAAAGGTAAAAAATAAACATCATATTTAGTAATAATGTTATTCAGAATACAGTCGGACATGACAATGTGCATGCTTGCTATGGGTTAACTACTATCTAGGCTTACTATGATTATGATAAGTAATGGGCAAATCACACAAGCAAGCAAGGAAATCAATCAATTGTAATTAGCATGAGAATTTTGACCCTGCTATCGTAATACGACGACTAGGTATATAGATGATATCATGTATTTCTCAATTTCAAATTATAGTGGGAATTGCATATTTTTTGAACAAGGATATCAAATGAGGGGGTGAAAAATAAGTACATACATAGGATATCTAAAACAACAAAAACAGGAGCATTCCACAATTTTGTTGTTTGTGGTGGGATCCATTCCTAGGAGTAGTAATATTTCATTATTATTATATTTATTATCCTTCTCCTATTGACTGGTGATTATTATTATTATTATTTTCTTTTGGGGGGAGGGATTTTTTTTTCTTAAAAGAAGAAAATTATAAGCCTTTTTATCAGCTCCCCCAATTTTTTCATTCTTTGGTTCTTTATTTATTTCTTCAACGAACGAACGAAAGAACAAACTCAACAAAAAGACGTTAAGGAAGGAGGATTATGTTATATTATGTACATGCTAACACAAGTTTTTATAATGAGCTTAAACATTTAAAAAGAAACTACGGCTAATACAATTCATGTACATATGTACAATAAAATTCCATTGACACATAGTAATGAAATGTTAAAAAAAAGCGGTTGAAGTTTTTTTTTAAAAAAAAAAAAAAACTAGTACGAGACTCATATCATTTTTATATATACATATATATAATTCTTCTTCTTATTTCTTTTTTTGGCCTTACAAATATACACATTTTGCTTTTGTGTGTTCATCAATTCTAAAGACCTTTATTGGATCTAATTCTATTATGCACACATCAAACAGAATTATTTATAAATGTAAGTCTTAGTATGCACCCATGTATATGTATATATAAATATATACTTTTTTCCCTCTTATTTCTCTTTCACTTACCCTTCTTCAGTGTCCATGGCTTCTATTTCTGAATTGACTTCGTTCAGTTCATCTTTAAGCTGATTTATTTCTTGGAGTAATTCCACTTTACGCTTGCGAATTGTATGTAAAACTTTTTGCTCTTCTGGAGTCAAATCTGCAAATTCCCAAAAAGAAAAAAAGAAATTAAAACACTATTATAGAGGAATAATAATAATGTACAAATCACTGAGTAGACACAGGAATACACATATTTAATAATAATAATAATAATAATAAAATTACATTAAAATATATACGCTATTTTTTTTTTCTCCTTGTATGCGATTCAAGTAAAGAGAAGTTAAGAGAGAGAGAGAGAGAGAGAGAATAAAAGGATGATTACTATTAGTTGATTACATTCTCTGAGTAATCATAGTAAGAATGGTGAAGAAATGAAGGAGGAGGAGGAAGTGGTGGTGGTGGTGGGTGGGTGGAGAGCCTGCTACACTACTTTCCAAGGAAAAGTATTTGATAACATGCAAAGAAAAACAACAATACTACTGTCAAAACGCCGGTCAATTAATTCCCCATGAATCATCACTTTTATTCATAATACATTTACAATAATAATAATAATATAACATATCAGAGTGAGAAGAAGAAAACTGTCAGGAGAGCAGCAGTTGCGCGTTCTGGAGAAGGGAAGACGTAAACACATACTACTACTCTTGTTAGTAATTATCCTTCCCATAGATTGGAAGAAGAAGAAAAATGCATCATCAACTGTTCTGGGAATAAATAATAATAATAACTCCTACAACATCATATAGGTATTTATTTGTAAGTAATGGGATTTGTTCACAGAGAGTCATTCAAATCTTTCCGTTTGGATGATTTCATTAAAGGGTGTTGTTGTTGTTGTTGATGATGATGAACATGGTGGAAAGATTCGTACTGATAAGGAAGGAAGGGAGGATGGATTGCTATTAGACATAAAGACTCAACAACAACAATAATAATGTAATAATAACAATAAAATACATTGCTACTCTATATTGAATACCACCTTTATTATAGAATAATAATAACATTATTATTTATAAATACACACAACTATCCCCCCCCCCCCGACATTCCAAAACACCCACGTTTCATACTCGACTTTTTTTTTTTTTTTTTTTTTGGTATATTTAATTTATAGAGAGAGAGAGAGAAAAAAAAAACAAAAAAACTCACGTTTGACCGACTCGTTTTATAGTATATTTTATTTCTTTAAACTATCAATCAGTCAATGTAGTCGTCTCTTTTATATTATTTATACTAAAAGTATAGGTATAAATATAATATAATTTGCTTTGTTTAAATTAAATCTATAAAATAAAAATTAAGTTGACTCTGAGAGAAAGAAAAATTATCTATCTAGTTCAACCGACTTTTTTTTATTATTGTTATTTTTTGATTTAAAACCAATCATCCATCTTATAGTCAACATTTTTTTTATGGTATTTTTTCTTTCTTTAAGAAAACAATTGAACATAATACATATATATATAAGAAGGAAGGAGAATGAATCGTTAAGTCTAAAGGTTTTTAGGAGGGAAAGAGGGACTCCTCTGTAATGAAAAATAAGAGTAGTAATTGGATTTCAAATTTAATTCCACTTTTTTTGACTACGTAGGTGGGATTGAACAAAGGTCCAGCAGTTCGTGAAGGATGAAGGGGAAAAAATGATATAAATATGGAATTTGATGTAACAATGGTCAGAAAAACTACAACGTTGAAGTGGAGAAAAAAAAATCGAAATGGAATCCATTCAATACAAATAAAAAATGTATTTTAAAAAGAAATGATGGATTTAAAATAATCAAATTCAAAGAAATTGTAGCTAGGGTCAAAGAATGGATTTTTTCTACCATGGGGATAGGTAAAAAAGAATAAGAGAATGAAGTGCACTTGTGTCCGTCCGTCCCCCCTTAAAAATAAAGGTAGGTGCTATAAAAGGACAGAAACTGACAAGTGAACTGAAAGGAAATCCTCATGAAGGCTCCTTCCTCATTACGACACATCCGTAACAAAAATGTCAGGACAACACATAGAATGGAAAGACAAAAAGACAGAGAGTGCTCATGGAAAAGAGAAAGAAAGAAAGAAAGAAAGACGTGAATAACAGAAATATAAAATCAAGAGAGAGTGTTCCGAATTGGAGAGGATGAGGTTCGTTTACCAGGAAAGGAAGATTGTCCAGAGATCTCATTCATGCTCATTTTCCTCTTCATTTAGACGACTTCGATAGTACAACAAAGGATCCAATCCTTCTTGTCTGTCTCCTTGCTTCTCCTTATTCCTCACTTTTAATTCACACTCATAACAAAACAATCTCAGTTCAAAAGGATCTCTCACTGCATTATCTAATCAAAAGTCAGGCAATCAACAACTTCCACCCCTTAGCGATCCCTCAACCAATTTAATACTAACTCCAAAATCCTTCTATCTTTCTTTTTTATTTTTTCCTCCCTTCCCTCTTCTTCCCTCTTCTTCTTCTTCTTTTTCAACTCATAATACTCTCTCTCTCTCTGTCTCTCTTACTCTCTTTCAACTCTCCACGCACCCTCTTCAAAAGCAAACAGACAAACGTTACTCTTATCGCCCTCTTTCAAATATGTACTTTTCCCTCTCTAGTATTTACACTACAATGAAACAAACAAAGAGGTCGCTCCATGCTTTTGTAATCGTAGTCATCCAACAGTCAAAATATAATAAAGGAGGGCTCCTATCTTTCACGAAACCTACGTGTTCTATTAAATCCATTTATTTTTAATAATAAATCCTATGTGTTTGTAAAAAGTCGTTATGTCGATGTCGAGAGAAGGAGGGGGGAGTATAGTTGCGTATAATAAATATATATATGTATATATATATATAGCTCCTACTGGAATGCACTTGAGCGTTGAATTCCCCATTTCAGTGGAAATGACAGGACTGAGTCAAAACATCAAGTTATGACTCCTTAATGATAGTATCGTTTATATAGCTATTTATTTAAGTATATTGCAAATGACGAGGCTCCAAAATATGATTTAAGAAAACATTTCTTAGAGGTCATTATTATTATTATTATATTTATATAATAAATGGGGGCTCTGGGAGATGTTGATGACCTGCTA
This sequence comes from Lepeophtheirus nordmannii, assembly GCA_963680855.1. NCBI lineage: Eukaryota > Metazoa > Arthropoda > Copepoda > Siphonostomatoida > Caligidae > Lepeophtheirus > Lepeophtheirus nordmannii. The sequence goes on along the minus strand of OY804522.1, from coordinate 22,113,204 downwards.
TTTACCTACTTTCATGGGAAGAGAGACACTTACATACATAAAATAATAGTGCATATTAGGCATTTTTCCACTCGGCGGGAGAGTTAAGGATAATAGCTGAGGGAAAACCTTCTTCTGACTGCATCACACACACACACACATGCAATGCTATCTGTTTTACATCAAAGCTGGTTGGTTAGAGGGCCATTCATCTTACTCACTCCCATCATAATTAGTGGTTAGTTTGACTCCTTAGGATGTTCGTTACTGCTTCACCCCTCCTCTCTCTTTCTTTCTACAACAGGGGGGTTGAATAATGGTGATGATGATGATGATGCTCTAGTCATGTGTCTGTGTGTTTTTTATGGTTGATTTATTAAAAAGAAGATGCAGGCTCCAAGCTAGGGAGGAGGTCTGTCTCAGCCTACTTTCATTATCATCATGCTTTTCTTATTGTTGTTATTATCTTTTTGTTTAAAATATTATATTTGTAAGACTTATGTTGATGCACTCACCTCTTGGTAAGGTACTACCTTGAATTAGTTCGTGGAAGCCGTGAGGGATTTATAAATAATAGTACATAATATTGGCTCAGCCATCATAAGTACTGCATTATAAACAGCATGACCAAACACTTGTTCAATCAAAGGAAACAATTATTTCGAGAGTCTGGCGTAATTTGTGGATTAATGGGTGGAATAACAACATGGTATGTAGTTCACTACCACATAAGGGCAGATGGAGTGATCCCTGGTTTTTTCCTTCAAATAGTATTATAAAAGTGAATGGTTGAAAGTTACAATACCAACAATAATAATAAAAATAAAAAAATCAATGAAGAGTATTGACACTCGTGCATTTAGTTTTCTGTAGCAGGACAGAGCAAGAAGTGATTCACATATTCTTTCATCCATTTTTATATTATATTTTATGAACGTACATACAATATAACAATAATACTAGTACTAATACTATGTACACTGAACATGTGGATTCATTTATAATACAACTTTTGGATCATCAGGAAGATCTTAGCATGTTACATCATCATTCATATGCTTACATGAGCTATATATTAACATTAATAGAGAGGGTATGAATGTCCGCATAGTATGCTCTATGTACCTCATACACTCCTGGGAAAAGATATGAACATCATCAAATAACGTATAAAAACTCCCAAAGGAAGCAATTCAACCTTAATTTTTTTATAAACAAAATAGTTTCTTAGAGTTTTAAGCGGAACATATGTGTATGAGTATGTATGTAGGTATGTACACTCAAGAATTTCCGTCGCCGTTAAGTACTGAACTTATTACAACTGTCTTAATATGATGTACGTAGTATTTACATACATATATGTTTAAGAATTCAGCTATGACTTCCCCAAGGTTAAACCCCATAGAAGTGTCGATGTCAACATATTGTACATACATATGTATTCTATTTGTAATTGAATACTCTACAAGGCAGGCATTTTCTCAATGCAGGGAACTTCCTGTATTATGTCAAAAGTAAAAAGAATCAATTACATACACCCTACAAAGAGGTCCTTCACTTCTCAAAATCACGTGCAAAAAGCAAATAACTTCTTTATAACATATTTCATGATTTAAATGTTCCGCGAAATGACTTTTCGGGGAGAGGATGTCTTTAGTCAGTCAACGGTTCTTTATTATTTATTATACACATAATATAGTTATGTATGTACATCCTTTCTGTTAAAGGATTGGATGAAAAATCAATATTTACATTGGGCGTCCAGTGTCTAGCGAGCTCCTCTAAAATAATTCAAATCCATATATAGCTAAGCTAACCGACACATTAAAATAAATTTCTTTTTTTTTGTTCCCCAAATATAGCCGTAGTAATCCGTGAATTATATTTCTTTTTATTCTAAATTAAACAGTTGGAAACCCATGCTATCTGGCTCTGGCGCCATTAGGTTTCTCATAATTAGGTGAGAAATATATAGAAAAAGAGAGTATAAATATATTATGTATTTAAAATTTAATACTAATCTGGTATGGTGTTGTCTTTCTCTGGATTATGTATGTTTGGGGTTCATCGGAATGTCTTTCTACATGGGTACAATGTTGTGGAGAGTCGTAATCTTCAATTCATTGTTTCACCAGGTATATATGTACATATTATCACATTTATATTATACCCTATTGCAAAATAATATATACCTACAGAGGAGTTAGTAACAGATATGGAAAATTTTGCAGTAACAATAATTTCTGTACGTACATATTACTTTAAAATGTAATGATAGTATATATTTTGGAATAGTTGACTCCATAATAATAAGTAATTACATTGATAGATAACGCCAAAATGTTTTAGAAGAGCTCATCTGGATTAACACTCCCAAGTTTAAATCGTTACAAAAGTGTCATTTAAATAAAGATGAATTGATATGAATACAATTATTATTTGAAATCATGTTTTCTTTGAGATAAATATCTCACGACTCTAGATATTTAATATATAACAAGAGTCTCAATCTATCTAAAAGAGACGACTCATGTAGAATATGCACATATGTAACTAAACTACCTTCACGATTCGACCCATTTTCCCAATTTATTTTTAAATTTCTAAGGGATGGCATTAAAAAAAAAAGGGTCCCTTCAAAAAATGAACCCCTGGAGTGACTCGTTCCTAACTATTTGTGGGTATTTTTTTTTTGTGAGTCCTAAGTCAATATGCTGGATGGACACACAATACTTTTTGTAACAAGAGAACTATGAATAATATATATTACGACGTGAATGACAATAAACACTTTAAAAATGTATCTCCCTATTGAAGTAGCATACTTATATTATGTTGTTAGCAGTACTACTAGTACTGAATATTTTATTCTTGAGATAGCAGTTGGTAAGCGTGTTCTCATTGAGTAAAGTCTCTTTAGCTATCTAACGGAATATATGTACATAATATATACTTGATACTTAGTTGATTTGTACGTTTGGGATGGGACTGCCATTCATAGGATTTAAATTCTAGGTACATTGATCATCAAGAAATTCCATGAATTTTGCCCAAAAAATAAATAATAGAGAAAAGAATGACGCAAGAGACATTATTTTCTTAAGAATAACATGTTACCACGTCCATTTTTTCTGAATAGTAACTGCATGCAATAAACAATTTGAATCGTAATAATAATAGTTCAATATTTATAATCATAATGACATAATATAAGGAAAATGTTATATATAAAAGGATATATTATATTAAGTTTGTAAATTACACATGACGTACTTTCGTACACATAATAAATTCCCCCCCCCCCCAAAAAAAAACCTAATTGTGAGAGGTTGCGCGAACTCAATTTTCTAGAAATATTAAACGGAACATTTTATTACAATTCGAATTGACATCTGTACGAAACTTTATTTTGTGAGCAGGTTCAACATGGTAACAAATGACAAGTAATAAAACAGAGCTCAACCAATGGTCTCTTAAAATGAAATGTTTCAAAAAATGTGGAAATAAAATAATTCAGGAAATTGTAAATAATTATTGCTTGAACCTCATATTACGGTTCATGTATGCGTATCGAACCATAGGGTACAACAAAAACCAATCATTATTCTCTATCTATCATTAGTATGAATATACCTACATACATATTATATCCAATATTATGCATCATAATTCATTGCACTCATGAAATGAATAATATGAAAATAAATACACTGATGTGGAACGTTTTCTTCTTATTTTTTTTTTTTTTTTCTAGAATGAATTGAAGAATATGTAAATACGAAAATTGATAAGATAAGAACGTTTCAATCTTGTCCCCACATTTTTACTTCATGGAATCATTCTCCATAAATACACTCATGTACCTAATCACTTTGAACCACATCATGTTTTGAAATATTTTATTATTTGCATGTGAAGTTTGTACAATAAAATTAGCCACTACAACAACAAAGAGTCAACATCCTATACTTAATAATATTATTATAAGCCTTTCTTTCTTCTTAAAAAAGCAACGAAACAAAAAAAAATGCTAATAATGTATAAACAATGCCTGAATAAAATCTCCAATTCTCATAAACAAAGTCAAAGAACAAAGAGGTTACTCTCAGTCATAAAGACAAAGTCAATACACCTTCATTTCAAACTATGTAGGCATTACTAACCTTTTCCAGGCTTCATACCCGCTCCCCTATTCTTAATTAATTAATTAATTACATTTTAAAGAAGGAATTCCTTCACATGAAGCTCCAGACTAAGGAATGATAAATAAATAAATTATTAGAATCAAACACTAATTTTTTCTTTAATCAGGTTTATCTTCCGATTAGATCTGACAAAGAGTAAAGGGATTTCGTGGGAAATCATGATGGACTCAGCTGATTTTTCTTTCAAAGAAGGATTGACGTACATATATGGAATTCCATTATTCATCATGACTGCTACTTGTTAGTCACTCAGTCATCATAATTAAACAAATACATGAATGTAATTATTTTATATAGGTATGAATATATACATACATACATAATTTAAATTTATGGTCAAGCTCAGTGAACAATTTTCTATTTTTAAAACCATTACAATATAAAATGTTTACATGGATGATAGATAGATATTTATTGCGACTTATGTAGGTGTTATAATTTATAAGTAAATATGCAAGTCAAGAGTCGATTCAGCAAATCCTCTAATTTGAATATCTATTTACCAGGCGGTGTTCTATGTATACATATAGACAAAAAATAAATAAAGGGGTTTAAATAAGTTTTTAATTAATAAAATTTCTATATGTATATGAACTATTATTTATGCAGTCTTTTAACATTTTTGGGGCTTTTTTAATTTATTTTTAAACAGCAGTTCATAATATTTACTTATAAATTTGAATATCCCTACATTTAAGTGAAATCCTATTTTTTTAATTGAATTAAGGAATATAATCTTTGGAGTAGCTTGCTAGAGTGTAAAAATGCATTCCCCCACCCCAAAGATGATTGAATGGAATAAGTGCTTTTATTTTTTAAATATTCATTAACCCTCTCCCTCTGGCAAGAGTCTTGAACTGTGTCTATTAATATCGTGCTCCTTAATAGGCAGAAGTAGCTGCTTTTATAGTAGGTTTTTTCTATAGTAGGTATAATTAATAGGTAATAGTAATGATATTTAATGTTATGTCACGAAGTTTTATATAAGGAATAAGCAATTTACAAAAATAGACTGAGTATAAACTATAATTTTATAAGAGAGAAGAATCATTGTATTGTAAGAGTAATTCATACTTGAATATTAATAAATATATATATATATATATATATAAACTTACGCTCTTCGTAGATTAGCAACATGTCCAAGGATTTCTCACAAACTACACACACAAAATTAAAGACGGAGCAGCTTATTTGGTCGAATCTTGAGCAGGAACTGAATCAATTGCTCTTTTCTTGACTTCCTCAATCACTCTAATTATGATAGAGGAAAAAGTAATCATAAATTCAATTCGAGGAAAGAGAAGAATCTATAAAAGAATTGTAGCAATCATACTAGATTATCATCATAAACTAATTTTTTTCAAAAAAATAAATAAATTAATAAGAAAAGGAATTCATTTAATGCTCATAAAATAATGGAGCTGATGATTATTATCAATAAATGAGTGAGAAAGTTGTGAACGAAATGTCGTCAGACTCAAGATAACAAATTATGTATCCTACATTTGTATGCTCTATTTGTACCAAGACATTATGCAAATGTTTGAGATTTCTAATTTGAAGAAAACACAACAAAGCCGTATCAAAAATCATATCCATCGGCCACCCTTTGTATGTTTTCAAGGTCCTTCTTCATTTCAATTCCAACTCACGTCCTCGGAGCAGCAAATTTGCCATGCCTCTTTAACATGTGTAATCTATGTAGACCTAACAACATATTATATACAATGACTTTTTTATATATTCCCACGAAGGAACATCCACGATATGTAATGTTACTTTTTTTGACGAAACATTTCATTTTTAGCTGAAGACTCAACAGCTCAGAATCTTTGAGCATCTGACAGTTTCTTCTTCTGCCCCTCTACGTAGCTAGATAACACCAGTGAAAAGAGTACATAATTACTAGAGATCAAATATAACAAACAAGCACAGAGGCATATATATATGTACATACGATATAGTACATAGTACATATATATATATATATATATATATTACTATTTACCACTGATAACGAGGGAAATGTGTGTAATTGTATCCCAAATGTTTTACTCTTGATGAAGTGAACAACATAATATTAACACATCCTTCTACTAGCTCCACGTAATTATCCTTCCTCGTTGAACGAACATGTCTCTACTCTCTCTCTCTATATATGTATAGAAAAAATTGCAGTTTCTAAGAATTACAAACAAGAGTTTAAAAAACATACATGTTCATTCTACATGGATCAAGACTACATATATAGAGTGTCTAACATACAGTGACGTAAGTATGAGAAGACGATGGATCATAATTTTTAAAGGATATCTTTACTTAGGTATAATGTGTCATGAATCTCATGATAAATATTTGCCTCTAACCATCAAATTATCAAGTAGTGAGGATTTTTGTCTAAGCAATGACGTCACTCTTTTTGAAGGGATGATGTTGATGATGTGTCGCAATCATATACATACATAGTTTTCATATTTTAAAAAAATATTAGATGATACATAATATATCATACTTGGACAGTATAATAATATGTAGAATACAAGTTTTATTTGCTGTGGAAGGAGTAATCAATACTGCTGACTGGAGCATAACCTCCCGGAGAGCCTCCATTTTTTCCTCTTTTTTTTTACGATAACACTTTCCATAATAAACATAACAAGTGCTTTTGAAACAATTATTGGATTTAATTAGGCACCAAGAATAATAATAATAATAATAAATTGCAGACAAACAAAACCGGGAGTAAAGGAATGAGTGGCCCTAATTTGATTGTACACGGTTGAATCAGTTTTTGATTGATAAGAATCTCATTTACAATATATTCTCAATAGTATTTCAATCTAGTGATAATAACTTCGTCGAAAGCAGTTAATTTATGATTTGCATACACTATATAAGTATATCAATAAATTTAGGACATCTTGTTTAAAATGTAAAAGTGGAGCAGAGATGGTGAAATTTGTTTTTGGTTGAGTGGAGTTGAGTTGGATCTCCTCTAATTAGATTCATTTGAAATCCTTTCCACAATCAATTAAATTAGCCCCTTACAAACCTACTCATCATCTGTATGAGTTTTGTTTTTGTTTTATGGAGAAATGAACCCAAAGACAAATAGTAAACAGATTAATTCTCCCTGAACACCAATGTTTTGACCTCTGATCCTTAAGCCTGCAGGTAGAAACATAAAATAAAATAAAGGGAATAATTATTATTACAATAAAGTTGGACTTCAAATTTCGTGTCTTATTTTGTACGTTCATCATGAATTAAAAATGGTTAAAGTTAAGCCAGGACTGTATTATATGCATGTGGTAGAGAATTTAATTTATTTATAGTTGTGTCTTTTTTTGTAGCTATCATTAGAGTCATATATCCTTTCTAAAAAGTACAGAAAGAGCGAGGAAAAATAAAAGTAGACTCTTGAATTTCCTGTCCAATATTAATCATGATAAGGTAAATGTTTATGTGTACATAAACATATATTTTATGGTGTTGTACAAACGTCACTCATATTATTCCATCTGAGAATAGCGTCTTCATTTCCTTCATCTAACTAACTCTCCTCCTCTTCCTTTCCACACAATCATTAAAATGATTAAATTATTATTCATTGATTTTGAGTCATTTACCACAAGTTTATTTATGCAATAGTCTTCAAATGGGAAATTGTGTCGTTTAACAACCAAGAGTGTGGGTCAAATTTCCAATTGAAAAAAAAAAGACCAACACTCTATTTCTAACTGAATACATTCCATATCACACTCGAGATATTATGGCTAGCAAAAAAAAAAAAAAGAAAGAAAAAAAAAGATGAAGAAAAAGAGGCTGAAAAGTCAGTGATGTGCTTGTATGAAAAAATGTTATATATATATATATATATATATGCAATTGTATGTAGCTCAGGCAGAACCGTTGGTTCTAAACACGTGTCGTGTCCAATGAAAGAGCTACATATGAATTTATAAGAAATCCATGAATTGTATTTATGTACGTTAAAGTGAAGTTCACGTCATACCATACGAATCTCATGCATAGCATAGGTATTAGAGGGAACACTCTCATGTGAAGAGCTAGCTCGATGAAAGAAACTGAAGAATATGTAAACAAAGTCCTTTCATGAGAGTACTTGAAAACTAAGTTTCAAGAATGAATTTATTAAATAGAATGTACTTTTTTATTGAGTGTTTGAATAAATTTCAAATGGACTGCATGTAATGTAAATTACGTTATATCAAAATAGGAGTAATTGAGGTACTTCATTACATAAAAATAATTTTTCACCTTGCATAGACCTGATGGAAGAAACATCTGCAGGCATTCAATATAATAATAAGTAGAATTAGACTCCTAAAGAGTGCGCCCTTAACTACTGTCAATATACGTTCACTCCAAAAGTAAGTCATCCGAGATTTGAATCCATCCGCGGCAGAATTCATAACAAGTATTGTGCTCATTTTTTTTTTTTTTTTTTAAGAATTAAATTGGACCATTTGACATGGACCAGTTTCGAAGGAACAAAGATGCGTCCCATTTACAAACATTGAATATTACGTTATTACTTATTAATTCTATTAATACTTGGTGTATGCTCTGTCCCAATGATATTATATTATGTAGTAACACAGCCACAATTTTTTTTTTTTATTCATATATTTAAATTTCTTGACTTGGTCGGACCGATGAGTAAAGAATGTGAAATTCCCACTTTACATAATAATTATAATAATAATAACGAAGGTAATATAATTGTTACACTTTTCAAACTCTGAATATTTGACAGATTTGCAGCTTTTTCTCTCCTGGCTATACCTTGTTATATGATTTAAAAAAAATCATTTTTGTTTGCCCTGAATCAAGGGATTGAATACACATCTGCCTTGTGCTATATGTGTAGCATATAGGATTCTGACAAAGTACAACTACAAATGTAGGTATATTGTAGAATTGACTTGAGGTATTTAGCTATTACATATATGTATACATATGTTATAATAGTTTTAGGTTTGTGAAACTGTTTATGATTTTCATACTCATTTCGTTGAGTTTTGTAAATGTTTTTTTTTTCATAGCTCTGTTACAAATGAAACATCATGACGTCGTATATATCATTAATAAGACTGTTTCTCGAAATCATGGTAATTCAATTCTTCAATATAACTAACTCCCTTATGTAATAGTGACAGTGGACACCATGTAATACTATTAAAATGAATGACGAGAGTCTCTTCAAGACGGTAGTAGTTCTCACAAAGTTAATCCTCCAATGAACAGGGATTCTTTTTTGCTTGCATGGTCATTCAGTTACCTATTATTGCTGCCTACAGCGTCTACGTGGTTCCTGGCTTTAACAATATTTTTTTTACGCCTCTCTATCACTAATAAATAGCTGGAGGAGAAAAACAGTTTCCCTTTATTTGAATGTTTGTTTATGAAAACAAAATTATATATCTAAGTACGACTACATAAATACATGGTGTACACTCCACAGTATACTGTATCTCTATGTAACTATATAGTAATAAGTAATAATATGCAGTAAGAAAATACATCATGAACAAAGTCATTTTGACGTCATTCCCCTCGCATTGCCTTACTTCATTCCTTGGTCTCGTTTCTACATAAATCCATTTTTAAAAAGGCTTCGGGAAGCAATGTACAGTCGTACTCTATACAACTACGCCATTGCTAATGGGTTTTTTCATTAAAATGTAAAGAAATGGACAGACGTGGCCCTACTCGTATGTGAGGCGCAAAATGACTGTTCTTCTTCTTCTTTGTTCCACCTTATGACAAAGAAATATCACCATGATTTGGAATATTGCGAGGACATTTTTAAAGAAGTTGAATATGGAGATTGGGATGATTTTGGGTTTTTTTCTGTTGGTAAATTCATCATATGTATTTCCTTTTCTATGAGAAAAGAACTTAATAGTACGAATAGCCTCCCTGCCTCAGGGGGGGAGGGTTAAGAATCGAACTCTATAAAAAAACAAGATGGAGTCCGTTGATGAGGCAGGGTAGGGCCAAAGTTGGCGTAGAAGTAAAGAGAGTCTGGAATTTAAAAAGAAAGAAACAAGGGAGGGAGGGAGAGATCGAATGAACTAATAAAAGTAGGAGCGTAGCCGCGTGAAGCCAGCCCGCCATGGGCGAGCCAACAACAAAAACTCTTCTTTCTCTTTCTTTTTCTTTTATGCTAACTCACTTCTTTTTTTTTATTTGATCCTCTCAGTTGAACAAAGTCTCTCTACGCATTCGTTGACACGTTCCCCTTCAAGTGATTTCTTCTTTTTTTCTTCCTTTTTTTTCTTTTTTTTTACTACTTCTCAAGAGTTAAAAGTCCAAAAGTTGTTAGACTGTGTGTAAAGTGTCTGCTGGTCTTGTTGCGTGTAAGGAAGAGGACGCATCTTTAGCTCCTAATTAGTGGAAGAAGTGCTTACAAGAGTGTTTTTGTGAGGTAAGTGGGACATGCAGCATGTCCTGGGAGGGTGTCCAAGGTCAGGTTGGAGGAGGATATTTAGGAGGAAGGGATCCTTCTTTTTTGGGAGAGTGACCTTAGTGCAAAAATAGCCTGAGGATTCTTGGGATGACCAACTCTGATGATGAAAGAGGAGGAGGAGGAGGAGGGGGAAGGAGGTGAATAAGAAGAAAAGAGGAGGAGGAGGAGAGGAGAGGAGAGGGAAAAGAAGAAACTAAGTAAGAACTTACTTACTTACTTACTGACTTACCTACCTTCCTACCTACCTACCTGGGTCGTCCTCCTCCTCCTCCACTCGGATGGTTTCTCCTCTTTTTTTTCTTTTCCCGTTCCCCTGTCATAGACATGTCCTTGGAAACAAGACGTCTGGGACTCACCGAGCAGGAGGGGAATTCCTCCTCCGTCTCCTCCTGGAATCCAAACTCTTACTAATCCCTTTTTTCTTTTTTTGATTGACAGATACAACAATGGATCAAGAGTCAAATCAAATGGAACAGCATCCTGTTCGTTGTCGAAACGGGTGTGGATTTTATTCTAACGCAGGAACAGATGGCCTTTGCTCAGTCTGCTACAAAGAAATGATCAAAAAGAAGCAACAGCCTCCCACAGGAATGCCTATTTCTTTAGCACCAGCTCCAGGAGCTATGGCCTCTTTATCCATAGATGAATCTAGTCGTCAACAGCAAATTAATAATAATAATAAGTCCAGTAGCAGCAGTCCTTCTCCTCCTATAGTTTCCTCATCTTCAAATTCTACACCCACAAGCACATCATCCACCTCTTCTTCAACTACATCCTTGTTGGAGACTGCTTCCCCTACTATTTTAATCCCCTCACAGACTGAAAAGGTACATACATACATATATCCACTTTGACTCTACTTTAAGGAAATCAAACAAAAGTGACATAAATGGTTATATTCATTTAAATCTTGTTAAGGTGTTGTTCTTTTACTTATTTTAAAATTGTGTTAAAATTCTCTGTGAGCACGACTTTTACGTCCCATACTTATTCATGGCATCTCAGGAAGACTCTCTTAAAAGTCGAAAGAGAAGGAAAAGCATCTCTTCCAATTCGGAAGATGCAAAAAAACCTTCGTTAAAGGCTACTGATTCGAAATCAGAAGATGAATGGAACCAAGCACAAGAATCCATATGCTCACATGTAAATTCGCCTTTTCACGACGTGTTGATCCTCAAGCATCATATTTGTCACTTATGTTTAATTTATTACTCATGTTTCAATTTTGTGCTCTTTATATTGAATGAATCCCTTTTCCTTTTTAGAGACCAGATGGTGAAACTGAGTCCCTTAATAATGCTACTACCGAAGGTCTTGCTGGAGGAACTCTAGCGGCCACCCCTAACGTACCCACTGATTCTGCCGATCAAACCCAAAAAGAGGGTAAGAAGAAGAAGAATCGGTGTCAAACCTGCAAAAAGAAGGTTGGGTTAACAGGTAATAGTATATTCATTCTGTTTTTGTAATCGTTTATCTGAGTGAAGAGTGTCTCTTTCTGTATATTATCTTTTCATCAACATGGAACATTGAGTAAATACAGTATATTGATAGTTTCCTTGTTATGGGCCTTGAAATTCATTTTATGTCTCTTTAGATAAAACTGGTCCGTATGAGGTAATCTATATATTATTTGTTTGTTTTGAAAAGTACCTTTGTGCGCTATTTTCTTTTAGAAAGTCTAAAAAGTTTGAGAAAGCTTTCTTTTTCTTTTTTCTTCTTTTTTAGAAGTTGAATTTTTCTATTTTTTTACATCATAGAATTATGTAGTTTCAAAAGTAAAAAATGTTAAATATTTTTTCCTTGGAAGCTTTTATCAATCTTAATTCCTTAAGATGACTTACTGCAAGATTTATGCATACAAATATTTTGATTTTTAAAGAGTAGAAAGGATGCACAACTATGTAAAAAGAATTGTATAGTATTAAATTATTCCTGCAACTTTCCCTACTACGTTTGATAATATGTGTACTAAGAACGTCTTATTTTTCTTTCAGGATTCGAATGTAGATGCGGTGGATTATTTTGTTCTATTCATCGTTATAGTGATAAGCACGATTGTAATTTCGACTATAAAGAATTGGGTGCAGAAGAAATCCGTAAAAGCAATCCTGTTATAGTAGCCAAGAAAGTAACGAAAATTTAAAGTCTTTGAAAATGATATATCTATAAATTCATTAGAAGGAATAAGGCCGAAGATTTAATATTAAAAAATGAAGAGGAAAAAGAATTATAATACATATACTATTACTATTTTTCGAGATAAAACTATATTGGACTCTTTTTAAGTCGTCCGTTTTCTATTTCCACCCACAAATACCTTCCGGCGTCATTTTTTTTTTTTTTTTTTCAATTCTACATTACTTTTTCTATTCTTATTTAACACTAATTTTTTTAAATCTATTATTTCCGACTAGATGGCTTAAATATATATTTTTTCCATGATCCTGACTTTGTTTCAAATCCTCCTTCTCTTTTCAACAACTCCCCCCCCCCCCCTTTACCCTGACAGAATAATAATATATATATATAAATAAGTAGTTAAATTGATTATATTTTTTTCTTTGTGTATTTACCTAAGTGCAACCACCTCTACAAATAGAGACGAGAGATTAAACCCACGTTTTTGTTTAAGTGCCTAGACTGATTATTTTCTGTTTCTTTTCTACAAAGTTAAACGCAGCACCCTCCTTCACATTAGGTTCCCACATTTCTTTTTATTTTCTCTCGTTGATTGTGTGTTATTTTTCTTTCAATATTAGCACGCCGGAATAAAAACCAAAAAAAAATATAATAAAATACAATATAATAGTTTTCGGGTTTTTTTTCTTCTTCGAATATGTCAATTTAGTTCTATTTTGTTATACATACATTTTAAATAGTATTTCTCATGATAAAGACAAAGAAGACGAAACACTTGAAATATTTTTGCACCCAATAATGCTTGTGTTTATTGTAGAGTTCGACATGGTTTATAATATTAAAAGAGAGAACGGCACATCAAGCCCTTCTCAGTGAGGGCATTCTGTGGTGTTTCTCTATGCTTGTAAATTAATTTCATCTCAACTTGATATATTTGAGTCTCTCGCCATCTACTTCTTATGTATATAACGTACAACGCTTATTACTACTTTGTTGGGGAAAACACGTTCGGACATTAATATGCCGTGTATCATTTTTTCTGTCAGTTGTATCCCGCAAAGCTCAAGAGGAATTTTAAATATCTTCTTGCATACATATATATATTTCTTTTTCTTGTCTTTTTTTCAAAAAAATAAGATAGTTCAAATTAGCGAATTTTAATATAAATATATTTTTTGGCTTTTTAAAAGTTGATTGTTAAGTGTGTACTCTATCTACTACTTTGGTTTTATTTAAAAAAGAAAAAACAAAAAAAAAACAGGAATTACTCATATAAATATCTTCAATATTATTTATTGTATGTGTCTTCAGATTGGAGTCCCTGTTTTTAAGTAGACATTTACGAAATCGATTGAAATCATTTTATTTTCCTTGTAGCGATTCCAATTTGCAGAGGCCAAAACGTGTGCGATTTCTCAATTGTTAATTTTTATGTGTGTTCGTCCTAATAATTTTCTTTGCTTATGTAATGTCAATTATTAATATATGATGGTATTGTTATGTCTACCCAAAATATTGATCTTTATTTACGCCTGTTCTGAGTTGAGGAGTGTTTATCAGGCTACCAGCTGATCAAGAAAGGAGAAGGAAAGGAAGGAAAGAAGGGGGTGTAGAAAGTTTATGGAACGGCATCATTTAACAGGGTGTGTTTCGCTTGTCCCACTCTTAAGAGTGGAAATGCGAATGATTTAGTCATATATCAATATCCTTACACATCGATATTATGTATAGATCTATCTCCTATTTATGTATGAAATTGTAAAGTCTTATCTTTGTCCCCATGATTCATGTTCTTACTACATAACATTGGCCCCCCCCCTCTTATCTTATCTTGAAACTCAAACAAACTTATGTTGTTTTGGATATGTGATGAAGTCTAGTATCCGTTGTATTGTGGCTCAACATTCTCTGAGGTACATAATGTTTTTCTTCTTCATTCTTGCCTGCTTGTTCGCTAGCTCAACCAGTACTAGCTCTCCTGTGGAATGGTCCACAATATCTGGAGAGCACTGTATCGATCGTTGCACCTATAGAGGCGATGGGGTAATACAGAACAAACATTTAATTTTAAGCCTTCTCTCATTACATTTCGGTCTTTCTCTCCTCCCCATCTCTTCTTTTCTTTTTTAAACATGCATAGAATGATTTTTATTGGTGCTATGTCACAGATTTATCACTGAGTCATATGGCTAGTGCCCTCAAGGTTGGTGGACTCATTGATGAGCGTTTCAAATGGGATTACTGCGTCCCTACAACAAACTCGGACAAGGACACAGTTTTCGCATATACAGCGCTCTACCCTAAAACAGAATGCACCTCCCCCTGTAAGAGGTCTTCCTTTGGTCCTCGGACCATATGTTATACAACAGAAACAGAGAATCCAGATGTTGAGAATCATCCAGAGAAAGGTCCCTGGTTTTATTGCTCAGAAAAGATCCCAGTTTTAAGGGAACAAATATCTGCCAAACATCGTTTTTGGTGTGTTGATTCCTGCAGAAAGGAGAGACGGGAATATTATTGGTGTAATACACTTGCTGGTCAGGATTTTTGTTCTCCTGAAAATAGGTTAACCTACAAGGGGGAGGAGTGTACAAGTCCTTGTCAAGAGCAGACAGAATCAGGTGAGACCTATAATGCTTGTTATACAAATGTGGACAACTCCACATGGGATTACTGTGGAGTACATGATACTCGGACAAAGCAAGTAGAGTTCACTGTTGACGATCAGATATGTGGGGATATTTGCGTCCCAGAGAGTAACTATAAGATCTGTCACTATATGGAATGGACCTTCAATGAAACAAGTCAAGTGGCGTCCATGAGAAAAAACTGGAATTATTGTGAAGGGAGCAAAATGCCCGCAGAGAAAACATGGATCGTTGTGATTGTGACTGCTGTGTCGATAGCAGCCATCGTTGGTATTGTGATAGGCGTGTGTATTTGTAGACAGAAACGAGGGTTCCGTCCTGTTCCCTCCTCTGGTTGAAAATTATTATTATTATTATTATGCAATAATATTCAATATATTTATCCTTGTACATATCATCATTCATTATAATATTAAATAATGCGTATTAGGGGGTAAAACATTATCCTCAGAAAAAGTTTCTTGATACTATGTTTGTATGTATTTCCTTTTAAATGCATGGGGTAATGCACTATGCCTATATCATAATAGTATAGTTTGTATAAGTTACTACTTATATGCAGTAAAATAAAGTCTTGTAGTCGACAGAAAGAAAGGCTAAAATGCATTCTATACAATTTTAATATTAAGGAAGTTCCATGTTCAATTATTATTACATATAGTACAACATTAAGGAAGACGGGAAATATGTATGTACAATACATACATTATCAATATGTGGATATGTTCGTACAAACTATAATAAACTTTATCTATGTACACAATCAAAGAACACAGTACTAATAATATGTAATTCGAGCAACTAATCATTCCACTTGAGCCGAGTGACGAACCATGCACTGACTTCCTTCTCATTAAATTAAGTCTTATATATATGTAATTAATATAATGTATATATATATAGAGTATTTATTTGGAATATTCTAAAGGTGTAAGACACAAGACAAAGAGTACGCGGGCGGGAAGGGCATTGAATGAATGTACAAAATAATATAATGTACTTTGTCAGATTCTTGAACTTTTTTTGAGTGCTCAAAAAAAAAAAAAAATGCTTTAAAGCTCTGAAGCATTGACTATTGTAGTAATAGACAATAGTAGTAGTAGTAGTAAAGAAGGAAAGAGAGGGAGGGATCCACTGTCGTATCATTGTATATCTATGTATATTACTGTATTTTTGTATGTATGTACTTGAAGGGACTGGTTGGATAGTTAGTTGGCTCTCCATGTG
This sequence comes from Lepeophtheirus nordmannii, assembly GCA_963680855.1. Taxonomy (NCBI): domain Eukaryota; kingdom Metazoa; phylum Arthropoda; class Copepoda; order Siphonostomatoida; family Caligidae; genus Lepeophtheirus; species Lepeophtheirus nordmannii. The sequence goes on along the minus strand of OY804522.1, from coordinate 22,096,507 downwards.
TTGCAAGAGTGGGAAAGGTGTTGCTAGGAAATACTTAGGACTATGTACATAGCATATACATATATAATATAAAGGTGAATTTCACAATATATTTGTATAATATTGAAATTACAATAAGCAACAAACTAAAACTAAATAAATATCTCCATAAATATTGCCTTCTTTATCAACTTGTACGTTTTCTCAAATTTTAACTTTATTTCAATAATTCCTTCCTTAGTGACTACTTATTTTAAATACATATATACATATATATGTATTATACACATATTACAATTACCTTGGGTACCTATTTTCCTCTTCTCATGCTAATATAGTTTTTTAGGCATAAACTAAGTCTAGTGGAATGTATGTATGTAGTCAGTAGACCCCTCCTCCTTAATGTTCATAATATGCTCTAGTAGATTTTGAGAGATAATTTAATAATATTTATATTGTACATACGTAAATATTCTACATTATTGTACATACATACAAGGTAGTTATTCAGACTCCATTTCTCTTTGAATGACCGTCTTTGAACTAACTAAGTAATGTCACCCCAGCTAGCAGCTTAGCTGCTTTCTGACAGAAACTCTTTTTTGCTTTCCTTCTAGCTTGTTGTTGTTGTTGTTGTTTATAAATTAATTATACATATTATTATTATTATTATGTATATTTGCCTCAGCATCTTTCCTTTCTTGTAAATAATAATATTGATGTATTATTATCTATGTTACTGACTAATACTACGACCCACAGGTAAGGTCTGATACAAAGAGTTTTTTGGATTTTCCCCTCCGTCCCATACAAATCCTTTATTTGTCATCTTGGAAATTATTCCTCATTTTGCGCAATCTCTCTCTCTCTCTCTCTCTCTACATTATATAACAATTCTATATAGAATTGAGTCTTAACAACATATTTTTTGTACACTCATTCTTGTTGTTTTTCACATAAACGTTTCTTCTCTAATTATAATATATTATTATGTGCGAGAAGCAGGGATTAGATAGCTTCATTTTTGTACATACTCATAGGTCTGAGATTATTATTACTTGTATCCTAATTATGCATAATGTTCATATAACTAAGTACATATTATTATGTTAGTACATGAAGGAATGTATTAAAAAAGCCGGAAATGCAGGAAACCTGAGAAAATGAACTCCTTTTTTTTTTTTTAAATAGAAGAGTAAATCCCTTTTATTTCTTGAATGTATTTAAGGAGTAATGATAAATAATGCATCATCATTCAGTGAGCGATGTGGGACACATTTTAGTTATAATAAAAGTAGCATTAATAATAATTGATAAATATATATATATTAAATAAACTAAAATATCGATACAATCTCAATCAATATCTACATGAATTCTCACTAGTCATTAAAAATTTCCTCTGATGTAATAGTTAATGTAATATTACATTATATATATATATATATAAGTAATGAAATGGTAACGAGTCCGTTCCGAACAGTTATGTAATTATTATTATATTAATTATGCAGCATTTGATTTAAAATATTTGCAAACATTCACGTCCACATTATATGTATTTATAATATATGCTGTATGTACAACCGTGATTCTCTGGCTATCTTACATAAGAGTTCCATATTTGTATGTAGATAGGTATGTCTTTGAAAAAGGATCTATTATTAGAATACTACCATGTCTTCAATTTTTATCGACATAGGGCTTCCTATATAACTAAGTAAGTACGTACTTATTGTCTATTGTCAGATATTATATCGTTTATGACGTTCAACTCTAATGCAATTAGGAAAAGAAAAGGGGAGGAAACTGTTGGCTCGTGAGAAAGAAAGAGCTTAGAAAGGAATCACATGATTGGATAAAAGACGTGTTCCTAAGTTATGGCGAAATAAACATTGGGGATATTAATTACTAATTAGTCCCTCGACTCCCTCTCTCTCTTCAATTCCTTCCTCCACTGCCTATGCATGTTCATCACATTCTACTTGTCTTTTGTTACAGCCCAAATCGTTTTGATTAGGAGGATTGATTATATTAAAGGATACAAATCAATGACAAGACGTACGTAACAACGTCACACTATTTTTTTGTCAACTATCCCTTTTTCAACTTCCCCTTATTATTAGTGTTTATAATGTTAATTAGTTAAATTACTCGAATTAGCTTTGGTTAAGCTCTGAACAGTTATTATTCAACAATTAGTGATGAAGAAAAATTCAACAGTTGGGAAGAATTGGCTAATTAGTAATTACCAACCGAATTTGAGGGGTTTTTTTTGAAGAGGGGTTGCGAGACACAATAAATATATCGTCATGAAACATCATATAAATGCATTTTTTCTCTACTAAAATGGCCTTCCAAGGATATAGTATGTATGTATAATATACACATTATTTATATTTTTAATAGAAGTGTTGAAATAGTTTTGGTTCGAACTCTTTGTAAGTAATTATATTATTAATTATTTATAATGATACTATATTTAGTAGATATATTATTATGTATGTAGAATAAATGACACCATCATTAATAAAAACAAATTATTTGGTTTCATTGATAAATATCTGATTTATTTAAGTTTTGATGATAATAAAATATATTTATATGATGAGGGATTTTCAACCGGTCTTGCTCTGAGACCACCATTCCCCCTAGTCCTTTTTTCGTAACCCATTTTAATTGCCCTTCAAGCTAAACAAAATTTGATTTAAAGATCGACCGACTTTCGGATAGTTTTCATATTTGTTTTCTTGTTTTTGTTTTGTTTTGGGCATGACAGGCTTATAAAAATTAATTACTTGAATATTGCATAATACAAGCCCCCAACCTCCGTATTTAACCAACTCTCTTGCGACCCACTTTTGAGTAAGAAAAAGTTGATTTAAACACTGATTTAAAGTGTATTTATTTAAAAATACGAGCTTTCATATTTTCATTATCAATTTTTTTTTACCTGAAACATGTTTTTTTAGTATGGACAACATAATATGTACATTACTTTTTAACCATAATGAGTTCTTCTCCAGCTCTCTCATTAAAGGTAAATAATGATATAGGGCAGAGCAGATTCATCATCATCCACTTTAAGTTGATAACATTTCATTCAAGTCTAATGATTGCTTATAATATTAATATTAAAAAAATGATTTTATAATTTAGTCTTTTGCCAATTTTGTATTTTTTTGCTATTATTTCCGAGAAGGAAGTTTCCTTTCTATCAAGGACACGTGACCTTCAGAACTACTTTATTTTGCACTTGCTAATATATGATATTATAATCCACCTATGTTGAATATATATACTTACATTTGTACTACAACTTACTTAGATGTTTGGAAGAGGAGAAGTGCGTATTTCGTTGGAGGGGATTTAGAAGGAAACTGGGATTTAAATGAGGGTAAATGAGGCACTTAGAAGGGATAGTCAGCGAGGAGGAATTCAAGGTGTATAATAATATAATTGCTAATATTATAGCAACAAATAGTATACCTCCTTAGTTAGTAACAGGGACTGAGTAACAAAGGAATGATCGTCCTGCTTTTATTGTTCGAAATCCATTTATTATGAGTAATACTCTAATTTAACTATTATTATTTTATAATTTTCAGGTTTAATTTGATGGAAAGAACGTAAGGTTTGGGGCCCACTTCCAACAAATAATTGTGAAAATCATAATACTAATACTTACTAATAGTAATAATTCATTAATAAATGGTCACGACAGAGAGGAGCGAAAATGTTTGTAGATACCAAATGGAATTATTATTTCCTTGACATTGTATTAAGTATATAATACCCCTCCACAATCATCACCTATCATCACCCTTCATGTTCCAAGTCCAGAAGAGAGTAGTTTATTAGATTTTCAAGGCCAACCTTGAGAAGAGAACATGCATATAGACTTCTTTGTGTCCTTATTTGTGATATGTGATTATGTTATTGATGAGGTCAAGTAAACATCGTGTACCAATCTCGGAGTTCTCTTCGATTTTTCTGCATCTTAATTACACAAAGGATTCGTCAATTAAACAATATATAGTTATTATATTATTTTTATATAAGGCATCCTTAGAAAAATGATGTGATGATTCAGGGCTTGCAAATAATTATTAGTATGGACACACACACACACACACAATGGCCTAAAAGTTTTTCATATTAGGATGTTCATATCTAGGTCATAGCCCCTTGCCTTTCATTTAATGCATTTACATACTTACATGAATGAATATATGTATATAAAGGAGAACCTTGTAGTTGTAGTTTTTGTATAGATCGGATCGTACTCTGGACATTGTTTAAGTATGACTGATTTATTCCCCTCTTCATTTTGCCCAGTCGGAGTTTGCATATCAAATTCTCTCAGCCAAATTAGTCCGACATTTTTCAAGTTGATACAACCTACCTACGATATATTATTTATTTGCCAAAATGTTGACTTTTGCTGCTATAATATATCCCTGATTATTATATAACATAGAATGGCTACATTTACGAAGAATTAAAATATCATTCCATCCGCCATGGCGCGATGAAAAGAGATATTATTACGCAATTTCTTCTTTTTAACTAAGATATAGAAAGAAAATGAAAAATGATAAAATCTATAAAAAACTCAAAACAATCACGTCATACGCACACACTCAAGTCTGTCGTTTAAATGTAAAATGCGCAACAAATGCTGCTCATGCAGCAGGGATGTATGAGTGACTATGAGTTCTTTATCATTACGTTATTAAGATGAAATATCATTCATTTCTATGAAAGAAAATTATCTAACTTCGTATCATCTTATGGGAATCCTTCAGAAAGGTTGCGTGAATTAAACACATTAATTGACGTTTGATCAGAGGCCAAGGATGATGAACTTTGAGGATCGGCCGCTATTAAATAATGCTATGTTTGAGCCATGTCTTTATACGCAGAAACGATGGACGTGAATAGTGTTACTTTTGCATGATGAAAACCATGATTCGTTATACATACAAGGCCAGACTTGATCATCCCAGATTTGAAAATTACGTTTACCCACGATATTCAAAATACTCATACATCATTAGTAATGAATCATTACTACTTCGTACAACTGCCGATATTTATAATGAATGAAATTCTCTCTTCCAATATTGATACTAGTTTTTTAAAATAAAAATCCTTTGTCCATATTTTCGTTCAACAGTCCAACAATTTAATTCAAATGATGCCTTACTGCGTCGGCAATACTCTAAACAATGTCTTCGACTTACTCTGGATCCTTGTCTCATGAGTGAAAAGGTGAATCACTTGATAAAATGTAATTAATTTTCCTGTGTTAAGGTTTGTAATAATGATATTACATCACTAAATCAAACAAATTAAGAGCAACTTACATAAAAATATTAATATATAATTAACGATTCAATGATATCGTTTTCTCTGCCACGTGTCTATACGTGGAGCAAAGACTATGACAATCAAATATCGATTATGCTCATAATATACACTTAAATACAGAGAAAATTGTACGATCCACTAAATGTGCTATAATAAAACTTTAACTTCAACCATATTCAAATCTTTGTAAAATTCTTTATGGTCAATCTGGGATTGATATTTATCTATCCGTAGATAATCCTTCCGAGCCTAGTGGATATTTTTAATGTCCCAAATTTATTGAACTTATTCAAAATATATAGATTCTACAATGAATTTCAGAAGTAAAAGTTGCTTTCCGGCTTCATCAAAAGATTATACATTACTGAAAAGTCGTTGAACGTTGTCACAAACTTCTTTAAAGTAATAAGACATGATCTGACTGCAATTGGATACTTATGTCAAAACCTTTGTTAGCAATTACTCAATTTATTGGGTGAAAGATTGCTCTCGTAATATATCTAAGTGGCACATGAGACTCATCTTCGTGTCCGTCATTATTGAAAATCTTCCCATGAATAAAAAAAATCATAATCGTCTCGATATGTGTTTAGTTTTGAAGTCATTCTCAGTAACTCGCATGATTCACAGATGGCCTCACTCAAAATGGTCAAGTTAAATAAAAGATTAATATTTCAAAGTCAATTTACAATAGAGTAATACTATTTTGAGTACTTGTAACACATTTATATACTATAACTAAGTGTGTTCCAACTATTTCATAAGTTGAAAGTCATAGTCAAATAAAGTGCATTAAGTTTTAACGACAAGGCTCTTATATTAAAAGTTTGATTTTCTCTCTACTCAGGCGTATATATAATTCAATTCAATTTTGTTTGGATGATTGTAACACGCAGGTAATGCCATACCTTCAAATGATGACAATATACTAATTTATTTAAAGATATGAAATCTCTATTGATGATATCACAGAAATAATAAACTCATGGATTTAATATTAAAATAGAACAACAGGGAATTAATCTAAATCCAAATGAAATACAAAAAATAAAAAACTATTACATTCATTATTTGAAAAAAAAAAAAAAAAAAAAACAGGCAGGAAAATCTCTGTTCAGATCAGTAATTATTTAAATAAATTCAATTCCTTCAAATTTATAATTTCCAATTTTCGTCTCAGGCATAAGAACCTTTCCATCAGAGTCAATGATGGTGATATATGAGGCTATAGAACCTTTGTATTCTTCGGATTTCAATGCTACTATGTGACGATCCCTTGAGCCTGGAATGAATTTGAAACTAGAGAAACCATGACTCGGGAATTCAATCTTTTCAGATCTTCCAACTCGAAGAACCTCGACTCTACGATCATTGTTATTCATTTTCAGTAAGAAATTTGTTCCTTTGACCTCATCCACTACATCATCATATTTATCCTTTGAAGCCCTCCTAGGCAAAAAGAACCATTTTTCATGGACCCAGCTCCATTCAACAGCCTCATGAATCATATAACCCGGTGTCGTAATCCCGGCAGCCTTTCTTACAGCTAAATATTCATCCACCCATCTTATATGATCAACTACACCATTCATTGATATTTTTTTGATATACATAGGATTATGATTTAAAACAACTCCATCGGGAGTCGTCCATTCCTTTCCTAACCCACCAACGTATAAATATTGATCCTTGACAGTCATCCATTCACATTTAAAGCCCTTCACCTCAGATCCATTCCCATCAGGTAAAATGATCCAAGGAATGGGCTGAATACCTTTAGAGCTCATGGATAGCCTGTAAATGACACCCGTTCTATCATCACAAGAATAGAGAGCACCATTAAAGACGACCAACTCTGACAATTCCATTCCTCTTCCTCCATAGCTCAATTTTGAGCGTACTTCCGTGAGGTCCTCATCAAAATGAACGTCATATTTGTCTAATCCTACATGAGTGAGATATCCACTTTTAAAGAAACTACGCCATGAGTCAGATCCATTCTTAGAGTTAGTGTCCAGATCTGCAATAATTCCTATGGGATACTTAATGTGCCCATCATGAGATGTCAATGATGGACTCAGAGGGTAGGTATTGTTGTAGTATTGAGCTCGTGTGTGAGAGGAGAACTGAGTCTCATCCCAGCTTCTAAGGAAACATTGGAAAATACTTTAGATATTTTGGCTTAGGAGTATTACATATAATAGAATTACTAATACCTCTTGGGAAATAGATGAGAATAAAAGAATAAAAGACACACGAGACAGAGAACGCCAAGGAAAAGAATTCCCGGACTCCGACAGAAGAGAGTAGCACTTCCCATTCGAACCTTAGGCTGAGTACCTACCCATGATCTCTGTCTCATACCCTTCTCTTCACTCTGTCTCTTTTTCATCTATTTCATTCAACACATTTACACCTGAAGGCAATTACTTTGAGAGACAAATCCTGGAGCTCACCTCCTAGGACTTAATCACAGTTGAGCATTGCTTTATGCCATCTTTAGAATTTAGAGACTCAACAAAAGATTAGATTATCAATTAGAAAAGCAAACATACTATTTGTAGGAAAAAAGGAATAACATGAACTGTGAATCTATTATACATGAATCACAATAAATTATAATTTTATCCCTTGGCTTTTCTTTTAGGGTAAAAGCACTTGGTAAGACTGAGTGCCTTTCCGGCTACGTCATCAATTAAGCTTGACGTCACGTCGACACATATTATTTATAATAAAATATATTATACACACGTCAATTCAATATATACATATTATTGTGTGCTAATTTAGGCTACCAGATGTTGTAGCTATCTAATTTAACATAGTTATAAATTGATAATTTTAAAAGGCAAAAATTCATAGCATCATTTATGCTTTAATATACTATAGTCATAGAGACCTCTCGAATTGGAAACTATCTTTGTGATGTTTTTAGGGTTCTTGTAAATATTTGAAATAAAAATGTCCAATTTTTTTTCACAAATGGAGTGATCAAATAAAATCCTTTATTTTTAACTCCATGGAAGACAACAATAATGAAAAACACGAATAATCCATATTTGTGCCTATAAATATATATATTCTTGTTACTTAATGCATTAAAAGTAATTCATAACGATCCAGAAAACAGTCTTTTTTTTCACAATGAAATAGATTAGTTCAGTAATTATTCTTCAAAAGTATTTTCCTTATGCTTGTATTTTGGAGATTAACTTAAAACTTGAGTTTATCGTGCATTTGAGAGTAATATATGATTGTCCATAACACAAGTTGCTGCCTTTAATGCTTCTGTTACGAAAAAAGCTTCTCTTTTAACCATGTCCCACGAGCCTAATGAAGTCTTAAGAACCAACTCTAAACTGGCCCTCAACCTTGGAAAGGTTTCAAGCTTTCCTGAATTAAGGGGAGAAGGCCCTCTAATGACATGTCTGTAAGGAGAGTATATGACGTGAGGAATTTCGAAATCACGAGGCATCAAAAATGATCTCTCCACTTCAGATAATTGATCATTAAATTCGTGATATTCAAGAAACTCTAATTGAGGCACGCGCGTTCTAAATGTATTATGAAATTGTTTTGAAGAAAATTGAAAATCAGAAATGGCTGATTTCAATTGGCTTAGCACATTGAGTTCATTTTCCTTAAGAACTTGAGCATAGGTTCCAAAGAATCTTATGGACTCTTGGGATACTTCTTTAGCATAGTCTGATACCCACATGGGTAATTTCTTTGATGTAGACAATATCATTGTAATAGTCGCTACATATTTTCCAACTAAAACAGAATTTTGAAAACGAGGATCCAAAAACTTTTCAACAGTCTCAGGTGTATCATGCACAGTTTTGACATAAGGATAGGCATCATTGCCATTCTCATTTTTAATAGAAATTTCAACAGATGATACTCCCAAAAGCGATTGAAAAGGTGACTTAGCCAAGTATACTTGATGTCGTACATCCTCATCAGCGGACCAACCCTTGGAAAGTTTAGCATTTTGTCTCGATTTTCTTGAATTTTGAATAGGAGGAAATTCTGTAAGAATGGGTTCATATGCCTCATCATTGATTAAAATTTTATAAAGAGAATGAAGAGATCCATGAACGTCTCCATAATCAGATTTAAGCAACACTTGTTTTGAAGCTTCTTCAACTATATTCCTACGGTAGTCAAAAGATTTTAAGATCTACAGTAAATATAATATATCAAATAAGAATGATAGAATACCTTAACAAAGGAGAGGCGTGAACATGAATCGTTTTACTCCCACTCACTAAATGATCCAAATCTATGTAAGAAACTGCACGTGACGAAAGTTCCCTTCCATGCCTATTAATCCACGAAGTTATGCCCAAACTACCCAGTTCTTCACCATCCCATGAAGTAAAAATGATACTTCTACCTGGAGACCAACCCTGTTTTCTCAATTTACCGAATGATTTGACAAGTTGCATTAAAATTGAATGTCCTAATCCTGGCTTAGCTGCCCCTTGATACCATGTATCGTGATGACAGCCTATAATCACATATCTTGTTGGCTCATACCTACATAAATACCCGAAATTAAATATTGCTTAAGTAATCATTATGACTTTTTATAAATACCTTCCTGGTATGACACCAATAACGTTTTGTAAACGTATTTCCTTGAAATCATTATGTACATGCATCTCAGCTGAGAAATCTCTGGATTCATTTGTCATAAGGGGAAGTTCAAACCAAAATTTACGAGATACATTATGTCCGTTTACATATTTTCTCATTAACACCGAAGCTTCATCAAAACTTAAGCTGATAACAGGAATTTCAGGAATAGACAATTGTGAATCTACGTAAAGAGAACTCGGATCTCCAGGTATAAATTTAACTGAATGTGACATCACAGTGTTAGATGGAACTCTTCCAATTCGACCCTCCGGAGTCAAAATATAAGCATTTGGATCAGGAAAAAGAATGGCTCCTTTAGCACCAAAAATTTGTGCATTACGAACCATTGAACCTGTATCAAATTTTGACGAAGTTTTGAGAAGAACAACGGAGTTGTTAAAAGTAAGTCCTTGTTTTTGAAGTTCGTAGAAATCAGAAATTCTTCCATAATGACCATAGACCAACGTTCCTCTTCCTGCACCGTTTGCACTAAACGCTATCTAAATTGTTTAAAAAATTATTAGGTCTTGAAACATGAAATAGTAATCAATAATAATTTACCTTGTCCCCTTCATCAGGATTTAAATTTTTAGACCAAAGTATGGTACCATTCTTGTCAAAAACACTAATTTTATTGGGGCGCTTTTCGGAGGATTTAGTGACTCTGACATTTGCAACATCTATTTCGACTTTGTCAAGGCCATAGCTTGCCCACATGTACATCATTCGATCGACAAAGGCTGCAGACTCTGGTGAGCCAGCTCTGTGATGCGGTTCTTTGGTAAAATTGAGAAAGCTAGATTTAATTCCTTCAGATGTTATACTCTCTTGAACCCATTTTGACATTTCGGGACTGTATCTGAAGATTTAAAAGAAGAAAAATCTAATCCAATATTAATGAATCAATCTGAAAACAACATACGAATATGATATGGGTGTGATGCAATGCCCCATGGGATCGATATAAAAATTATGAACACTCCATCTGATGAGAAAACCTATGATCCATCCTATTCCAAATATTATCATAAGAATCATAATTTTTGCTCCTTTTGTACAAGGAACGCGAAAAATGGAATGTTCTCCAGGATGGAATATTGAGTGTGCCGAGCTTCTAATAGATGTACCTATTCCTCTAGAGCGTATTGAATTATTTGTATTTGACGACTCTTGCCTCTGAAACTAAATTAAGTCTTATCAACATTACAAGTCATACTTTTTATGTGAAATAAACCTACCTCTTGGAGACGAGTAGCAGGTCGATCACCTATTTCCTCATCATCTTGATCACTGAGTGGTTCCCAACGTGAGTAAGCAATAGAGGAACTAATGCCATTACTTACATTAATGGGAGGCATTATAAATATTGAATCTTTGTCCTTTTACTTCAAGCCATATATGATGAAACAACCTTTTCATGTAAAATGATTCAAATATAAATTCCATTTTTTCATGGTTTTGTGAGATAAAAAATATGACTATACTTAATACTGTTTATTCAAAGTCATCACCTCCACCGATGTTTAACACATGTGTCGTCGAATCTTTATATTCAAAAAGAAACTTCAATGCATGAATAAAATCTACATATATAATAATATTAATATAAGTAGAGCTAACATGCAAATCACGGAGCACAGAAGTTATGCTTCGAATAAAGCTCAATCAAGTGATCCATTCCTTTTGTAATGTTTTATCACATGTTCAATAAAATTGCCTAACAAATGACATTTGACAAGATACTAAAACTTCTGTAATTGTTAGTATTTAAAACAACCCTTCCATTAAATCGTCTCAATTCATTTGAACATTAACTTATCTAAGCTAGGAAAGATACTATTGCTCTTTTCAATGAGAATGAGTTATTGATTTAGGATACAGGATGAATATGAAGGATTCAATTACACACTACTTGGGTATAAGGTTACAAATTATAATTATTAACACCATTAAGTGAATAAAGAGTGAGTGCGTCATGGAGGGAGTACAAACTTAATCAATTATCTCTCTTACCTCGGTGCAGAGTGGAGTATAGAAGATATTACTAATGAGCCTCACATATTCAGGAACATATGTATCACTTATCACTATCAGCATGGAGATATGCACGAATGAAATAAAAGTATATAAGTACAATACCCAACCTATTAGAAGGAGGTAAAGGAGAACCTGTGTTGAGCGCGCTGGGAAGGGGACTCTTTATGTTACATGTTAGTACTATGTACTGTAGTCTGTATGGCTATACGAGCCACAATAGGAAAGAGACGAGAAGTCGAGAACAAAGTAAGTTATACTATGTATTTAATATATGTATACATATATTATATAATATATGTAACATAGGTTGGTATGTATCTAGTTCAGAAAGTGAAAGTCTTGCTTGAGTAATCATGAACCATGTGGGGCTGAATTTGACTGTATAATAAACTTTGATTATAACTTTTCATGATTTCATTTAATGAATTATAATTATAATTATCACAGACACACAAATACAACATGTTTATGCATAATATTTGCTTATAAATATTTATTATCTCTTCAAACATCTTGAATCTTTAAGGTCTCAGTCGATACTTCAGCATTCACACTCGCCACCTCCGAGTTATTTGATTCAACCGATTCTGGCTCTATCCTCTCATCACTTCCTTTCTTATGTAAATAACATTTCTTAAAGAAATAGAATCCTGCCATAAGTGCAATGGTCGAAACGACAATAATCACTATTGAAAGAAGTATTTCGTTGAGTTTGATGGACGCAACGGCTCCAGAGCCACATTTTGCTAAAAAAAAAAATTATAGCCTAGTACAAACAAATTATACAAGATACTTACTTTCACAAAAATGATTTTATTTTAAATAAATCAAATTGAAGTTATTTATCAATGAATATATTATGATAAGTATATTAGGAACAATGATTGAAGTTCCATGAACGCTCAATATAATATTTCTTGTGTGATTCTTAACTTTTTTGATGAAAATTACTAATTAATTAATTATTATTCATAAATATATAATTTTAATTATAGTTTGACATGGAATGATAACATCAATTAATGGTTAGAAATTAAAATTTTATAATGGAATAAGACTTTATGAGACATATAAATAGCAACATGTATAAATACTGCATATCGATCCCAAAATTTTGAGCTCCCGTTTGGTCTCTAATCTTAAAAACTCGTATTTTGATGCAATGACCGTCCCACGGAACAAGTTTTACTCATTATCATCATCAAAAATATGATAATGGCACTTTGTCATGATTCTATGTATATCAGTTCTTTTGGAGGTATATCATTTATAAGAATATTGAATATTTTAATTAAGTCTACATTAAGAATTATGATACAACTACTTTCATGCATTTGTCTGTCCTAACAACGAAAAATAAAAGGACACTTTAAATTTTGTAGGTTTTTAAGGACCCATAACAAGAACTGGAGCGATTTATAGTCTCATACTATGATCTGATACAGCCCTAATCATTCTCATATATATATATATATTAATGTAAAATATAATCTAATAAATGAATTGAAACGTACTTGGTTAATATAATGAACTCAGAAAGTACATAGGGAGCTTTTCCTATGTATTTTATATATATATATGTACTACATTATACATGCATAAGACTTATGAGGATATCTATAAATGAACAAAAGTGAGACAACAACACTATATTAATAATGATGATTATTAGTTGTCAACTGGAAGTAGATGATTAGTTAGTGAACAAAGGACAACATGATTCATACCATACGTCAAGTTTCATATTGAATATGTTATAGACTTTGTTTTAAATCAATGAGCGCTAGGATTTGTAAACTAATGATAGTATCAGATTATTTGACGAATATTTTGTGTATCCTGATTCATCAGGATTTCAAATTTATTTTAAAACAATGGCAAGGGCCTCCCCAACCTTTTTGAAAATGATGACAATAAAAAGTAGCATGATTATGGTGTCATCTATGTATGACATTTATTTATCCATTATGGATTGGAACTGGGACCCCTAACTATCAGTTTCTAGTTGAACTCACACTTGACGACTGCTGTGTATATAACTTCTCAGTTCACCAATTTATTTTTAAGCACTCTCAAACTTCAACAGTTAGTTATCCTTTTCAATAAAGTAAATAAATGCTTCTTGTTTGTAAGAAAGAAAATACCACTCAAAATTTGTAATTTCAGCCATATTTGCATTTTCTCACTTACAATCAAGAGACGTTTCAAACATATTTATTTTGATAAGGAGAATGATTGAGGCTAAGAAATCATAATAGGAAGAATTCTTAATTTCAAACCACGGTCTATCACGTCGAGCTTTTTTGTCTACTCGCAACCTCGACTGACAAAAGGGAAAGGAAAAATTTGGAAAAACAACTGGTAAATAACCTTCTGTATTTTCTTTCTTGCCAACTTTTTAATATTGGGCAGAGTTATAATATTGATATATGCACTGTACATTTATAAATTCTATCAATATACAAATCAATTGTTAATACTTGTATATCAAAAATTCAAAAAAAAGGGCGCGCAATTTAATATATATTTATATATCAAAATCATAAATAATAATAATACCCTTTACGAGTTCATAGCACGTAGAGTCAGCTGCTTTAAATCAAAAGATGAAAATCAGCTGAAGGGAGAATACATAGCATTTTTGTTTATCTCAAAAAGCTCGTCGTGAGAAGACCGAATTCAACTTTACATTTTGGTACTTCTTTCATTTATAAAAATATAAAGTATAAGTATCACACACTCCCTTGGTTGTTACAAAAGTACAATTACACTGGTCAACAGTCAAAAATCCTAAGGGCTATAAGTATAATAAAAGTTATTCAGTTTTGCACGCTGATTTCAAATCAATTTTTTTTTTCAAGAGTCTAACAGTTTTCGAGAAATTGGACCCTACTTCTTTAGCTTTTTGGGTCCATTTTACAACTTCAGCTTCAATTTAAGTCTAGAAGAATATACATTTTGAGCATTAAAAAATGATTGGCTAGTGTTTTGTATGCAAATTTCATTTCCAGTCTCTGTTTTGACCTAAAAGAACTCCTAGGGGCGTAGGGTGCCAAAGTAGGTCCAAAAGTCGGTCAAATCCTTTCTACTTAAATAATTCCTTGAAAATTACATGAAATAGATAAATAAGGAATAGATTAAAGAGCTGAGACCCACAACTTTCAAATGAGATGTCAAGCGCCCGATAAAAATTCTTAATCAAGATGAAATCGTTCATCTAAGTGTGTAAATTTTCATCCAACTTCAAGCAAAAATTCGATAGAAATCTAGGACTCACGGTAGAGTTACTTAAGTAGCTACTATTTAAGTAACTCTACCGTGAGTCATTGAGTACATATTATGAACTCAAAAAGGGTATTATCATTATATTATATTATATAATTATGATTTATCACGACGACCTTTTTGGAATAAACAAAACACCATGTATTCTCCCTTCAGCTGTTTTTCAACTGCACTAGTAGCGCGTAGAAGGATTTCAGCTGATTGCGTAATCATTTTGCGTGCTACTACTTTAGATTTTTTGTACCCGCATTGATCCATAGAAGAATTCAAAATAAAATAGTTTTTCTTGTTCAAACTAATCAAATTACACATATTATAAAGATCCTGGAGATTCAACACAAGAAAAAGTTGTGGCAATGTGTTAAGTAGAAAATATTGGACTCTGCAAAAATAAAATCGAAAAAAATTAATTAATTATTAAAATCTGCCTTCCTCTCAAATATTCATAAAATTGTCAGGGTTAAGATCTCAATTTTCGCTTTTATTTTTTTCTATACACTGGCAGCACATATTATTTGTAGTTCTACCATTTGCCCCCCCCCCCCCCCACTTTAAAATTTACCAACTCATAATAATAGAAAATTGATTAATTATGATATCATTAATAAGTAACGTCATTTTTGTAAAACTGCCCCCCCCCCCTTCTTCTCCACTAACAAATTAGTTCAGGTACTCATGACGACAATGCATTATTATTACCACTACTCAAACTGAAGTTTGGTTGATATTTCTTTCATTTCAAATTGATTTTAATGGTTAACTAACACAAAATCACTTGGAATAAAAGGATAGAAATAAAGAGAAACCAAAATTAAAATAATTATGAATTACTTTATTTAAAACTAATAAATTTGTATCGTATCATACCTCATCAGATCATTAATACGTAACATAATATCAAATATTTTTTACCAGGTATCTAATTTATTAGTATTAAGGGTTTACAGGTGACATCATCACTCTGGAAGTCAATACAACTATTTAGTCTTTTTTTCATCTTCAAAAAGACATTTCCTTGGAAAATTGTTCATTTTATTTTATAAAAATATCAACTCTATGTTCCAAGCATTGCTTCGATATATTATACAATCTGTGATGTCAGTGAAAACACACTATAGCTAATTTCCTTTTACTCTGAATTTCCATGTCTGTTATTAAAGACTTATGCAAAGAAGCTTACTTTTGCCTTTTAACATTGCAAATATTTGCTATGGGGCATGACAACAAATAACCAAGCAAGAAGATGTCATGCTTAATGTCTAAGAAATGAAATAAAAACATTTATAAAATATATTATATAATATATTTTAACTATACATTTGTCAACAAAATGGAATTATTGAACTTATATCAGAACAGTAAGGTGTCATTAAGGAGGTTGTGTGATTTTCCCCCTACGAAATGTCACTTTTGAGGTATATATATATATTTATTTAATAGAATTTACATTGTTTGCATTGAAATAACAAAGTGAGTTCATGGAGGATGCGTAGATAGTTATATAGTAATTCATTGGACCCTTGAGGTAATAGCCTCCTTAAAAAATTATCATTTTTTGAAGAATAATCTTTCATGTACATACTTAAATTCAATAAAAAAGCATTTATTTGTTATTAATTTATTTACGAGTTATTTAATTTAAACAAAATTTAGAATTGAACTAACCTTTATTTAGCAGGCAATTGGTGGATCCAGACTTTTGCAATAATCCCCCATCCATTATGTCTAATTTCCACCTTACAAATGATTACTGATATCGTTCAACGCGATTACATCAAGTTGTCTCACTCGCAAGTTACATTAAATATAACTGTTTCATTATGAGCTTTGAATATTTCATGAGATTGAGAAGGTCAATTAGTTCTGTACAAATTAAACACGTATCTACAACATATTATAACATTGTTCCATTAATGTTTATTACATCTACATGGACTAAGGAAGAAACTGAGGAATATTCGATTCAATGTCCTGAAATATAATAATAAGGATGAAGGCTGATTCCAAATTTACTATCTCGTAGATTTTATACTTTTTGTTTAAAGCAACAAGCCCTATCAAGCATGCAATTGGATACGTATTTGAATTTATTCTACCATATAACCCTACTAGCACAGAGGAAAAAGTATTTTTTTTCTCAGAAGTAGGGAAATTCAAGGGAATTCAAAGTAAATAGATCAAATCAACCCTTTCAGGAGATAAAACCCTCAAAAGACAAAATTATCTCGAGAATAAAAAAAATAAAAAAATAACAAAGATTACAAGGAGTAAAGTTAATATGCACTACTTTTTAAGCCTCAATTAATTAATTAATTATTTAATTCAAAGTCTCTTATCAAATCATTTTCCCGCGTTATTTTTATATTCAAAAATTGGTTTCCAAATAAAAGTATAAAAATATGTTTTGTCTTCTGGGTTTATTTGTTCTAGAACAAGTTATTTGGTTCAAGACCAATTTTCAGTGGTCTTGGTATAGATCCTCACAACTCCGATCTCAATCTCAATGCCTTGGTGTCGACCCTTAACACTTTGATCTCGACGCTCAAAATTTTGACATTGACAAATTAATTAATTATTAACACAAACAAATATATTTTCTGTATTAAAATAGTTTTTAATAACATAGCTGGCTTAGAATTATCTATGAGAGCTTGGGAGCAATTCCCAAGTTTACCGACAAGCTGGAGGAGATCCTAAAGAAGAAACCAGCCCATGAGAAGATGAGTAATATTAACCCAGTGCTCTCTGAGGAGAACGTGCTTGGATTGAAGGAGGACTCCAAGATTATAGTGAGCTTCAACTGCACCCTCATGACATGTACTTTCAATGGTATTTTTCTACCAAAATACATCCTATTTTGCAGGGTATGATGTATTCTAAAACATGTATTACTACTGTAGTTAGAAAAGCTATGAGTTTCATTATTGATACAAAAGCAATTTTTAACTCCTTTTTTATGCATTATTAGGTCATCACTACTGATGACTAGATATCATTTGAAGGTACTTTTATGATGAATGTACACTACAAATACATATGCATTGGATACACTTGTCTTGTATGAAATGATATAATTAATATACTCAAACATATGAATGTTTTAGAATGCATAATCTACATATATGTACAATCAAAGGTGGATAAGAGCAACGTTATTTAAATTTATCCGTGTGTTTAGCAAAAAATTGCTTTCGTATCATTAATTAAACACATAAATTTTCTAACTACAGTAGTAATACATGTTTTAGAATACATCATATTCAGTCAAATCCGGATAAGAACAACATTCTTCTCTCAGAAAAAAAAAAACCTTTATTCCATAAACTATTTCCCATAAAAGCAGTATAATGTTACAAAATTTGTATGTTAAAAATTCTAAAAAAAAAAATCATAGATAGAGAAATGCCAGAGCAAACACTTTTAGAGAAAATTATATTGCTGAAATCTTTAAAAAGATGTATGGAATAATTCACTGTTGATGAATTTAAAAAAAATTAATTAATATAATTAACTAATTTTATATACTATTTATTAAACTCAAGCACTTAAACTAAACGTAAGAGAAAAAAAATATTCTCAAACCAAATAGTGATAGCTATTAAATAATTTCATATTCAAATTTCGTTCATCACATTTTTGACCAATAAACGCAATATCCATTGTTAAAAAAAACAACAAAGAAACAATAGATTATGTAAAGATATATTTAACATTTTTCAAATTGATTTAAATTCCTCGTATTTTTTCCTTATTATTTAACAGATTTACAAATTCTTAATCCATGTCTATTTGCAATTAAGATTAGATAACAATGAATAATAATAATAATAATAATTTATTAGCCTACCTTATACATAAATAAGCGATCCATTAACATTTATTTACAAAACAGTCAAATGCTTTCTCATGCTGAATTTAACTTTTCTTTGCTATGACAACAATATCATTCATACATCATTCTACATTTAGAACATGATACTCGTTTAAAAGTAGCTCAAAATCTTCATTTGTTCATGAAAATTAATTTTTTTCAATGTAGGCTTTCATTCTTAGAATGAATAACCTTCACTATTCTACACGTTCTTTGAGTCTTTGGAACAGAAACACAAATTGGTGTTCTAGTTCAATGGGGATTTTTAACTTTTTCTGACTCGGAAGTACATTTTTTTTGATCGATCCACCAGTCGAGCCCTACTTACGTCTCATGGCACAAAATTTGAACCGTGTGTTTAAGAGAGCATTGCTTTCGTGTCATTAATGTAAAACATAATTTTCCTTATTATGTTTTTTTAATTGATATTCTGCAAATATTAAAAAAAAATAAAAATATTGAAAAATATGCACAGTTGGTATATTTATGCGCCATTTTCTACATATTTGTCCCTTGATGGCTAACAAGTGTCATGAAATTGTACAAATTATTTTTAAATATATTTGAGACAATTGCAAGTAATTTTGATAAAATTCTAGGAAAAGATATCAAGTACATTAAAATCTAGGATATGAATAGATATATATCATAGCCAAAATGACTAGCTATTATATAACAAGCTGTACTCGAGTCCAGTTTTTCCAAGTTTGAATCCATATGATTCCAATTCCGAGACTATACAGTTCCAAATCAAATCCGAATTCTCAAGTCAGGGTTCATAATAATATTAATATCAATCAAGGCTGAATCCAGACCTGAGTGCACCTGAGGTGATTTTTTTGTAACCTCATTTCTCTTCTTCCCTCAAGATTAACTACAATTATGAAACTATACACTTTAATATTTCCCAAATGATCCACTAATACTCAGTTTTAGGAGAAACATAGGATTCAAAAATTTTATATGTATATTAAAATTAAAAAAACGAAAATAAAAAAAAAGGAGACTAAAAAAAAACCATTTGACTATAGCTCTGAATAGTTAAAATATAAAGTAAGTACAAATAATTTTGTAATAGAACCGAGTTAAATTCAGTACAAAAAATGTGATCCGTTTGCTGAATAAATTATTATTAACTAGAATTGAAAAAAATTATACGTTTGACGATATTGAATATCAAATAAAATATTAAGTAAATTATTATTGAATCAGATAATTATAATTTCTCAATATTTCTCATTTTCTAACAAATAGATGTGTTTGTGATGACTTATCATAATTCATTAGTGTTGTGATTCTTAAAATGGACATCTACCCTTCAATATCTGGGTCAAAACTTAAGAACAAATAAAGTAAATTACATTTTTTTCCTATTGAACTTTATTTCTTAAGGGTCTTAAGGATATAGATCCCATTTCACAAGATTCTTTTTTTTTTTAATTTTCTACAATCTTTGGCTTATATTTAATGTACATTACGAATCATATCCATCTAAATCCGAACCCACAACATTTTATTTGTTAAAATAGAATGTCTTTACAGATCCCAAGAGTCAATGACATTACCTCTTTAACTTTTAGTCGAACGTGCATACACTATATAGAGCATATTGATGGATAATTATCTAATAATAATAATGATAATAATAATATACGAAGGAAGAATCCAGATATAAAACATTTATATCAAAGTCGATTCATTTATGCATGAAGCAATCTCTCATCATATGGGTGTAAACAAGGTGTGATGAAAACACCACCCAAATGGATACTAATATATTCTCAAGTCGTACGCCATTTTCCCCAACAAACAATACGTATTATATGCTCTCTCATGCACTTGTGACACAGACCTTAGTGTTCCAACATAATTTACTCACTTTGTTAAATACATACATACATTTTGATAAGTGACGAATCATTGTTTTAACACTTTTGTCATTTTTATTGACATTCGGATTTTAAGCAAATGCGTTGTCACTAGAATGCACTTAATGCATTTGAAGCATATATACTGCTTATTTATAATCACATGGACTGTTGACTCGACTATATATTTTCCTTCACCAAAGATGTAATAGTCAATAGAAAGGTATTATTATTATTATTATTATTTACGATCATCATTCTAAGTTATCTGATATTGAATAAAAGAGGCAATGTCAATGCTAACATAGCATTTTATTAATTCAAGCAATCAAAAATGATGCGGTTGATTAATTTTTATATCTAAGTTATATGAAGGAACACTTTGATTAAATCCTCGGAAATTTTGTGCCGATTAATTAACTCAACCTTTGTTCTTTGTAAATAATATTAAATGAGTATGATATTTTATTTTATTTGAATTATCACATTTTGTATAATAATACATACTACATAAATTATGCACTTATTTGACATTTCAACATCAAATGAATCCTTCACCCGTGAATTCCTATTTTTTTAAAGTGTTATTAAAATTATAATTTTAATTGATATTACAGAAATTTTTATCAGTTGCTATTTATGAGCCTAAACTCACTTTAGTAAATTCCAAATAATAATAATTATTCATATTTTATAAATATTATATCCATTATTTATCGTTTCTACTCTTGAAATTGAATAGTTAAAATACATAGTTTGGATTTTTCGCAATTTTTAAAACACTCACCCCTCATGACGAATTATATTCTGTATTAATAAATATCTTATGCATAAAGTTGCTCTTTGACATGTAATATTGACTATTTATCTGTTTACCTTTATATTCTTAACTTGATACTCCTTTGAGACTTTATGAAGTTCCTACGTCTTTAAAATATGGCTTATTAGTAGTGGGGAATTCTTAGTAGGTATGTAGGAAACAACGGAGCTGCAAACACTGCGAATGGATTCAAGTTTCCTTTCATTATTATAATCTATTTGAAGAGATTTGATCTTTTCGATCGATGATTGAATGTTGAATGAATTTAAACCCAATTCAGAGAATGAAAATGAAAAAAGAGAAAAATTTCCCAATTCCCGTTCTTTAGAAACCATTATACCTACATTAAACAGAAACATAAAGCAGATTTATATAATATATACATATTTAAGATAATGCTCTTTAGTTCCTTGACATGGGAGTGTAATCTATATTTCATATCATTCCCTTGACTTTGAAGTCTCTTATTTGATCTTGGGATTGAAATTAATTTATGCATTTATGAATGATACTCGTAATAATATAGAGAAAGAGATCACTTGACAATAATAATGCAAATTATATTTAACAGTGTTTTTTTATTGCTGTGTATTGTGCATTGACCAAAAAAATGCATAATATAGAAAAATTGTTGACATGAAATATTTTTAAGTAACATTGTTACACTGTTTTGCAAACAGTACACGTTTTTAATTGTCCATCATTTAACAAAAAAGCACTCTGTTTAACAACAAAATGGCTCTTTTAGAAGATACATTTGATTGACAACTAAAGTCCCTTTGTCAAAACGATGAGGAAGGATATGTATCTAAATTAAAATGATATTGAAGAATGATCTAAAAAATTTTATGAATAGAAAAAAAAAACAAGAAAGAAAAATTAGGTATAATGTCCCTTTTAACTATGAAATATACATTTCACTTTTATAAATTTATAATTATCTACATAGGAGTGCCTTTGAGCAGAAGAGTCTGGCCAATGTGAGTACTATCTATACATAGAGAAAGTATCATTCATATAAAGTAACTACTAAGGCCCAACTTTATGATTACAAATTCTCTTATAGTAATAATAGTATGGAGAATACATAGAGAGATTGCTCAACAAATTATATTAAAATTTCTCACATTTATACTTTTGAGTTTGACAATTTGTTTATATTAGCATCAGCTGTTGACTGAGCAGATTTTCCTACTCTTCCACGACGAGCTTTTTGGGACAAACAAAAACACTATGTATTCTCCCTTCAGCTGATTTTCATCATTTGACTCTTTTGATTTAAAGCAGCTGACTCTACGTGTTATGAACTCGTAAAGGGTATTATTATTATAAATGATTTTGATATATAAATATATATTAAATTGCGCGCCCTTTTTTTGAATTTTTGATATACAAGTATTAACGATTCATTTGTATATTGATAAAATTTATAAATGTATAGTATATCTCAATAATAAATCTGTCCAATATTAAAAAGTTGGCAAGAAAGAAAATACAGAAGGGTAGCTACCAGTTGTTTTTCGAAATTTTTCCTTTCTCTTTTGTGAGTCGAGGTTACGAGTGAACAAAAAAGTTCGACGTGTTTGGACAACGATACAACTTCAATTTGTTCTCTTATGAGCTGTCAAAAGGGTTCTGAACCTTTATTGGTTTCGTACGAATAAGCTATTGTTAAGCTGTGAACAATGAAGAATAATTCGAACTGATTTTGGGCTTCTTTTTTTTGAGAAAATGTTGAGGGATACAAAGAAAGCTACTATGAGAGGAGGTTGTGTGGAGATATTTTATATTAGCACTTGCAATTTTCTTTTTCTTTTTTTGAAACATATATGTATATATATGTATAAGTCGAGAAGACCAAACGAATATGTTAAACACGAAAGGAATTAAAGTAACAAAAGATGAAAATTTTGAGAACCTACACCTAGTTTGCTATACGTGGGGTTTTCTTTTCACACAGAATCAATATTTAATATCACAAAGCTTCCTTATTTGCAGAAGAAAAGTTGTCAGGATTTAACTATACCACGGTGAATATTGATGAAATTGCATCGTGCAAGCCACACTATGAAGGTACGTAAAAATCCACCCTAACTAAAAAACAAATATAAAATACGCAATTCTAAATTGTCTAAAAGCGAAATCACTAAAAATCAATGAAAGTTATATATATGTAATATATATATACATATATCTTATATGCTCATTTGTATGTTTCAATAGACTTTATTCTTTATGTTTCTCCTGACAACAATCCTTTCTCATCTTAATACAGATACAATAGCATGATTATACAAATATGCCTATAAATAGTAATGTCATCTTAGATATAAAAATGATATTTACATATCGTCGTCTATTGTATTTTAATCAAAGGAAATTGTGGGTCTAAAAAGTCATCAGATTTAATATATGTACATACAGTAAAACCCCAGAGCTCGAAGATAATTTGTTCTGGAGCCGATGGAATTATGTTGCGAGTCAACACCAACTAGCGGCATGAACCAAAGTACGAACTATACATACTTCGCTTGCACAAAACCCTCGCGTGTCTTCCAAAGTTTTTTTCTCGAGTCCAGAGACGAAGTTTTCTACACATTTTGTATGGAATGTGTCGAGTTCCCTAATTTTACTGGATGTACATACATATTTGCTCTCCCTTCATGTAAGGTTTAGATCCACAAATTGCACACATTTGTAGTTTCACTCTAATTGAAATTCTTGACGCAAATAAACGTAATAATTAAAAATAAATGAATAGATATGTATGTATGTATGTGTAGTCGGGAGGAATGAACGGAGTGGGGAAGTGGCAATGATTATTATTTCCCCAATTCTTCTCCCTCAGGAATGTGTATTTCTTTATATTTATGAGAGTGTGTATTTATTTGACTTGTTCAAAAATAGGTTAAGACAATATAATATATATATATATATATATATATATATATGAGCAATAATAATTGATGTTAGGCACAAATTACTTCTACAGCTACTCTCATAACGACTCTATGTAAATGAATCAATGTCAGAGGTATCATCAAAAACACATCAAAACGTCTTTCTACATAAGCATTCATTGATGAGGCATTCTATATATATATATATATATATATATATTAAGTAAATATAATCATTCAATAGTCAATGTACAGATTTACAAAGTGTTTCAATCATGCACATAGTTAAATTTGTTAAAATTCATACATAAATATATTGAATGCACCTGTAAATGCATATAAATCATTTATAGGTATGCATAGAAAGAAGTGAACACGAACACAACCGCCAAGGTAGTTAACATATTTTGAGTTCGACGTAGAATATGCGGAAAACTTTACCTCATAGCCCGAACAAAATTTTGAAAGACCCATGAGACTTTTGTAAACGCCTTAATATAGTTTCTGCCAATTGCCGCTAGTTGGTTTTTATTTGTGTTGATTCGGAGCTCGACTCTATCGCTTTGTCGTCACTCCTTCCGGTAAGAATTAGCGTCGAGTTCTGAGGTTCTAATGTTTAAATACAAGGAGCCATCACCCATCCTTCAACAACTCCCCTTCTCTCATGGGAATGTTTGACTTTTCCATTCAAACAAAGTTAAATTTTGTTTTACATTATTATTACTATGTGCTTACCTAGGTAAAATATAAGTCTAGATAGCTATAAAAAAAGTTGTGTACATATTTATTCAAAGTCAATACAAAATGCAAAGCAAATAATACATCCTAATAGTGCACCTCCCTGTCCATTTTTTGTAAAGTTTACGAATATATTTATATATAGATATAAATTAAGGACATTTAACAATAATTATTTTATTGTTGTATTGTCTGAAAACTTCTCACAGGTATATTCCATACAATGAATTCTAGTTACTCATATTACTACTACATAATTAGTCGGTTCAGTTCAATTTAATTAAATTAGTTAGAGTGAACCTTTTCTTCTATTATATTCATCCTCCCTATAAAAGCCAGCATCTTCTAGAATATTTCTATGATAGTTATAAAGACAGGATACCAGCATTGGATCAAAAATATGATCATATTATTAGCCCTTTCTTTTAAAAATAAATAAAAATCCATGGTATTTGACTTGCTTTACGTGTCATTTAATTCCCACAAATCTTCAAAATAAGTCAATTAAATATTGCTGATACTTGTATCATTTTGTCGAAATATTGTTCTTTAAAACTATGATGAATGAATACGATTCAAAAAGGAAAAGGATTTCTTACGAGCCATAGAATTAAACATCAATTCATATTTCTGAGATAAGAACATAATTAACAAAATTGTCAATGTAAAGATTCAGTTCACCTTTTGATTTCTTCTAATCAAGAAAGCGTTATACGGATTAGATATCGTAAAGTTCTAGAAGAAAATAAACGATATCATTGACTTCTTTTTTTGGTGGCTCGTATGTGAGGAACGAACTGTTTTAATACATTTACAATATCCAATATTAACTTGGCCACAATGACACTCATTAGTATGTGAAATATTATGAGCAAAGAGAGATGATTCTCTACGGTTCGTCGGAATATTGTTATCTAAACTTCAAAACAAAATGAGGATTTCTTTTTTGTTTGTGTAATTGTTGATGTTGAAAGATATAGAATGAAATATTTTTTAAAGGAACTTGGAAATATGTAATTGTTAAAAAAAAAAAATAATAATAACATTGTCAGAACTTTATTTTTAATTCATTGTTTTTAAAATACATTTTGCATTCCTCCTTTATGAGTATGTATTTGAAGCGGTTTTTTTTAATTGAAAATTTGATTTTGAGCAGACAGATTCGTCATTAATTTGCATCTATTCTTTGCTAAAAACACACCCACCCACTCACACGATTGATCGAAATTGATAAATGTTTCTTGGATTTAAAAAGAAAGATAGATGTAAAATCGTCATCAGGATCAAGGACTGCTGGGAGAAGACTCGACGTCAAAATCATCAAAATGTGATTGATGATAGGCAGAAAGTGTGACTTGAGGTACTCAGAACAAATGATACATTCTTGTTTACTGGGTCAATTGCATTTAATCAAGAGTTAACATGGAGTAAGGAATACTCAGTGAATGCAAGTCTATTGCAATTTGTCCATTAATTGTCCTCCCTCCCACCTATGTGTGTATTAAAACAATTTTCAAATAAGGATGTTATACACGCAAGCATGTATTTAATAGAATAATAACAAAAGCACTCTATGCTTGGTGTTCGTACACAATTTGTCAAAATGGGCGGGCAAGCTTCGCACCCGTTCCTTGTTCCTTATTTCATTCAGTCAAAAGCCGAGTAGGAATGCAGAGTGCCAAGAAAAATAGTCATCGACTAGGTGTTGTGTATGATGAACAACGACGACCAGATCTTCTCTACCATGATGACTTATACGGGCCTAACAAGGATGAAGAAGTACCGCTTCAAAGACCTAGACCTCCAGAGACTTTGGTTGTGCTTCGAGATAAAGGAAAGACGGATAATGCTTTATTATGTAGATTCAAAAGATCAGGACATTTTTGGACTGTTAGTCTCCTCTCTATACTCGTCACTTTCATAGGTCTTTGCGCATTGGGACTTTTATTTTATATGTACTTTAACCCTAAAGAAGAAAGGTCAACCTTTACTTCCAGCTATAACTCTATAGAGAATTCCAATTTATCCCTTAGACTCACATTTCTCGAGGTTGAAAATAATCGGATCGAGGTTTATTCTTTTTATACTCATGATGAACAAGCTATAATTAAAAGAACATCCCCATTCATTCTAGGGCTTATACAAAGATACACAAAATCAACTATATGAAGCCAAAAAGGAACGTGATAGATTCTATAAGATCCTCACTTGTACTCACTCACACCTCAAACATATTAAAAGGTTCGAGCTTCGCGACATTGAATCTAAATGTAGGTGGAAGAACGATGGAGTCAAACACTTCCTCTCAGATGAATCTGTGAAGCAAGAAAGCTCGAAAACCAAGGAAAATAGGTATGTCGGTTTTTTGTGGTGAAGAAATGACCTAAATTATCTCTATACTTTACAGTAGAGTTAAAATTGTCTTTAATTGTCTATTGAATGCATTAAGTCTGTGCATTTATGCATGCATGTACTTGTATCTATCAGGAAAAATTAAAATGACAATTTGTTGGAGAGTTTGATCATTGCTCTTCAATAATTTGCTTATTTATATAATCTAAATTATTTATTGATTAACTATAATTTAAAAAAGAACATGTAGAAAAATCGATAATATGCCATATCGTATATTTTAACATTTGTTTAATGAATTAATAACTTCAGTGGAAATGGTCTCACAAATACATTGTTCATCAAATGAAGACTCAATTTAACGCATATTCACTTTATATCGCTTATTGCATTAATATAATTAATTAATGGTCCCACAATTATTACAAAAATTGAAATAGACATATCAAAAGTATGCAAACTTCCTGCCAATAATAAGAAAGTGTTGTCTAATTTTTATATTTTTTTTTGCAATTGATTTAACGGATTAAGTTATCAAAATATTTTGACTACTATGCACATGTGTATGTATAAACATGTAGATAGATGAAACGTTTGAATAATTTAACCTTTATTTCTAGAGCCATAAAGGTTAGTAATGCTCTTATACTTTTTGTCTTTCAAATAGAACACTCAATCCACAGTTTGCTTCAAGATACAAATCAATGGAGGATCAGTTTGAATCTCATTTAAGTGATCAAAGCAAGTTTTGTTCGCAAGTAAGAGACTCTATGAGTAGTTCACTCTATGGAAGAAACACTGAAAAATCCCAGATATCTGAGTCATTGACTTTTGCTAATGAAAAAGTCTTAGCAGTGGTCACTTCCATGGAGCGTGCTGCTTCACAAGGAGTTTATGTAGAGCAAGATTGGATCAATTCTCAAATGAAATCTGCTAGAAATATTGCGGATGAACAACAAAATTACTTACAGGAGTATTTAACAAAGAAAATACTTCCTCAATTAAGGGGTATTGGCTCTTCAATTTTGGATCAAAAGCGTGTCATTCAAGAAGTAAACTTGCAAATCGATATTATTGTGAGTACTTATTCAAGTTGGTTCTTCTTTGTGTTGGATACTTAAATATTTTTTTTCAGTTCAAAAAACAATTGGATAGATGGGAGCAGTATATCCAGGATCAAAAGGACCTGAACTCTGCTCTTTTCGATTTCCTTAAAGAGAGTGAATCCTCAAGGAATAAGCATTTACAGAAACTCAGAGATCAAGAACTTCAATCCAAAGAAGCGAACAATATACTTAAACAAGACTTCAATACACTTTTATCTCATGTGGAGAAGTTTTCAAAGACACTCAATCATCACAATATTCAGAGTAATAATACTTTGGATGAGTCCTTAAACATCATTGGTGTAATTAGTAATGAGAGTTCTTCTATGCACAAATCACTTGAAAAATATACCAAGGCTTCAATCAAAAAGACTGAGGCCATGGTTTACACTGGATCTCAGGATTCAACTCTCATTCAGAAAAAGCAAGATTACTTAGTGGAATGCATTGAAAAGGGTTTTCAAGTTATTACCCCAGCATCAGATTTAATATCTTCTGAATCCAAAGAGTTTGTATCCAAATTTCAGGATGACTTTAATAAAAGATATTCACATTTCGAAGGAGAGTTAAGAAAAAAATCGGAGAGGTCATCTGAGTATCTTCAATCATTTAATGAAAAAACTCAGGTAACAATATATTTATACAAATGGCATTTAAATAATTTGTGATGTTTTATTTTTTGGTAGGATGTTCGTTCATTTACATTCAATACTCAAAAACTATTAGAATCCAGACTTGAGTCACAACAGAATGAGGATTCCAAAATAACGTCTCAATTACAAAATGATATTGAGGGTCAGTGTAATGCTTTAAAGAACTTTGGTGATAGCTATGGAAAGAAACTTCAAGAATTGGGTTATAGTACAAATCAAATGATATTAGAGGGAATAAGACAACTAGGGGAAGAAAATCTTACCTAAAATTACTTCATTCTCCTGTTCGCATTTTATTTTTTACAAGAAAATTACAAATAAGTTTTGTAATGCTTTTATTTGTTAATGACTTGTGACAACGTTTGTTTGTTTTAAAAATATATGTAAAATTATGTAAGCAATTTTTTTGTGTCTGTAAAATATTCTTTACTTAATTCTAATCCTTCGTATTCCTATTTACAAAAGAAGTAACAGATATATAAAAAAAGTTTAATTAAATTGTTATTTAATAACGTTTATTGGGTCATAATTTTACAAATGACTAAGTATCATGTCCTTTCAAATTTTCTAGGAGTGAAATACGATAATTAAAATGGACAATGGCTATAGAATGTGTGCTTTTTGTAGTACAAAATACATTTGTATGTACATATATGTACTTACAAAGAGTCATATGAGACCTCTAAGAGTATAAGAAGTGTCTTAGAAATAATAAGAGATTATATTTTCATTTATTCATATTTTTAAGGTCACATAGGCATGGGGTGCCTCATGATGATGATGATGGGGAGGAGGGAAGGGGGGAGTTATTGGAGTTAAAGATGTACTGAGATACTCTCAGTACATCCATCTTTATAGACTTTACCCGGTAATAATGCATTGCTTATAACTAATTAAAAGCCTAAGAAACTAGAGGGAAGGGGTCATTCAAATCTGTAGTAATTATTTGTACTTTTACGGAATTCAGCTTTACATGCATTGCCATGCTAAGTCCTTTATTGGCTCTGTATATCCTCTAAAAAAAAGTTAAGATCATAGTGTGGTCATTATAATTCATTTGTAGTAATTCATACTACATACAAAACAGTTCTACTCCATATTGTCAATGATTTAAAAGTTATCTGTTAATCATCATGGATGGATAAGAAATGATATTCATCCATGACATGAGTACATATATAATATATGGTGACCTATCAATGATATTCATTTAAGTCTATGTCAGAGTTTAAAACATCATACCTTTGATCCCCAACGGCTTAATTTCTTGGGGAAGTAGGATTATGTAAAATACACCGGGTTGTTTTTCCTGCATCTTAGGCCCATATAGGGAGGGGATATGATTAGTCTTAAATTATTATTGCTGTTACCATTCATATAAAAAAATATTGATTTTGACCTGCAAGACTCTACTCCAGATCAGTAAGCAATAGCTTTCCCATCAGAAAGCTGGTTCTCCATACCAATACTACGCTCTACCTGACCGGCGACCTTTCACTCCTGCTGGTATGTAGGTGAATTTATTCATGTATATACATACGGAAAAGACTTATCCGGAATGTCATACCTCTAATATAATATACATAATTACTCCAGAATGCTGTTTGTGATACATACAATTTTATAGAAAGTACATTACATATTATCTGTGTAGGTAGATAATTAATTATATGTGTATTGTATGTAGATACTTACAAGTCTGTTTATGTCAATCCCAGTTGACTTATTCTAATCAATAAAAATAATGCAATGAGAGCGTCAGCACCCTTGAAACATATCACATTCCAAGGTTTATTTTTAGTTGATATATACTTATCTAGAAAGTAGATATTTCATCTTGAAATAAATTATCTACAAGTATTAATAAAGATATATTATCATTTTGTTCTTTATTCACTTAATACTTTATGACTGAGAAGCAAAGAGAGAGAGAGAGAAAAGTAATGACGAGAAAGGAAATTATGTAATTAAAAGAGGTATATCAACTCATCTTTCTCTTGGATGTAATAGGATAATAACAGTTAACAAAACCTTGAGTTTATATACATATATGTACTGATAATAATTAATATAATTAATCCTTAATCCTTTTTAATCAGAGAATCCATAAAGGAAGTAGAGGAACATGATTGAATATCCTTACATATGTATGTACATAGGATAGGTAATTTGATGTGAATTAACCTAATGACAAAATCCACTAAATTGTACATAGATATGCCTCATTTAAGCTTCTACATTCCTAAATGCCAAATTTAAATATGGGAAGCAACAGTCTTCACTTGATCTGCGGAAAGGGAATAATGCATTTATTTAATATATGCTTCAAACAATCTACTTAATATTTTATTTAAGTCACATGAAACTTAGATATTTAAGCACATATACATATATATATATATATATATATAATCTTTAGTATGAATTCATCTGTCTTTTCAATCCATCTCATACTCTGAAACAAACGAATTGAATCATGTAATGCTGGGTAGTAATTGATACAAGATGTTGAGAGAGCGTAGGAAATATTCTTAATTTATAAAATATGTTTGATGAAGCTGATTGAAGCAGTTAATTGTGACACTAGGAGTCTGGGATCTGGAGTTACAAGAATGATTCCCATATCACGTAATAAAGTTTTCCCTGTGTTATTTTGTATGTATGTATATAATTATACTAGAATTATTTTCATTTTTGTATCTCTTTGTCAAAGTATGTATGTATGTAACTACATACAAGAAAATTGAGAAAGTTTAATGTTAAAACAACAAAATGATGTGTTGAATATTAATGAGCAATTCCCCCCCCCCTCCTAACAAAAAAGATACATATATCTAGATAAGTAGGTATAATGACATAATTTATTTAAAAGTTATGAAAGAAAAAAGTTGAAAGGAATAAGTTGTTCAGTAGCAAGATGTTGAAAAATCATATCAAATAATAATTTGTTTTCCTTTTCAAAAAGTATGTATAAAAGATATTTAATAATATACAAATAGATTTTTCATCAATTAAATTCTTGGATATCAATTACTCCTTCATTCCTCAAAGTATTTGGAATATAACAAACATAAAGTGACTTTCAAAATAATAACATTCCTTGTAGTCAAATTAAAATCAACATTAAAGGAAAATAAAACCTCATCTCAGCAGGGGCTGCAATTATTTTTTTGTTTTTCTTAAAGTGATTGGGTCAGTCACTTGTGAATAGCTTCTAGGCTGGTCATGGAGATAAAACAACATAGTTTTTTAAGATAAAATAATTTCAAATTTCTTCAGATTCTAAAACACCAGAGAACTGTTGGATTTTCAAACATTTTTTGAACAATATATCAGTGTATGGGTAAAACACCTTTTGAAATCTTTAACTTTACTCTCTGGAACATATATCTAAAATGGGTCAAACTTAGACCCATTCAAATTTGTTACCTTCGTTCGTTCGTTCATTTTCTGAAGTTTGCGCTCAGGCACTTATTTGCCCATTTATTCTGTTTAGTCGTTTGTTTTTTTAGTCGAAAAATGTCTCTTATTGTGACAAATTAAGAGAAACAAAAAGAAAAAGTATGAAGGGCTAAATAAAGGCAATTCATTTTTTTTCTTTCTGTTTAACTGTTCAAAAATGGACGTAAAGCATGAATTACGTTCATTTTCAGCTCAAGCGTAAAGATATATAAAATATCATATACAAAATTTTTAATGCAATCCAGAGAACAAAAAAGACCGATTCCATGGATCTTAGGGATCATTGTTCCTATGGACTCACCATCGATCTTTATAATTAATTCTAAATTAATTGAAATTTATTACTCAAATTAACAAAATTTATATCAAATTTTAGGAGTATCTCATGTACTGATCTCGAATCTGTATTGATTTTTTTTCAGATCAAGTCTGGTTTTTATTACAATTTTTTGAGGTAAAAATCACTCGAGGTTGATGTAATGACTCATATAATATATGAGTTATTATTGTATATTATACAATTTCCATATTTGATATTTATTTTGTTTTTATATACCTACTTCTTTTTTAAAAATGAAAATTCAACCTGAATCAGATCTTTTTTTTAAAAACACTTAAAGTAAGACCTTTTTAAAAAAGAAACAAACAAGTGAAAAACTAAAGTTTTTTCATCTCCATACATAACCATTAAAAAAAGATTGTTCTTTTTTACGTAATTTTACATAACTTTTTCTCTGGATCGTTTTGGATAAAATATAAACTAAATCAACATAAAATTTTGAAGAAAATTAGTGTGTTTTTAGAAGGATTTCAGATTCTACATATTACTTACTCAAAAATTGACTCAAATCCAATAAAAAGTGTAAAAAAAAATTTACTCCCTTGTATGAATTTAACTTTTGGGTAGGTATAATTAATTATCCAGCAATTGATCTAGTTAAAACGTTCAGTACGTTAATAGCGGAAATTGTTTATTTGATGATTTGAGACTAAGGTGGGAAGAGCTTGGAGTTGAGACATGACTTGAATTAGAGAAGACTTGCAATGAAAAAGATATTCATGTCATGGAATTACTGTATCCAATTGTTTTATATTTGTAAAATTTGTAAAATTGTAAATTGATGTATTACTTTAGAAGTCCTTTATATCCAATTTAATATAGAGGTACTTGACCTCTTCAACAACTTCACATCAAATTATTGTAAATAATCCTTAATTGGTTAGCTCCAATATCGAGGCATTTTTGTCAGAGCAATAACCCGTGTTCAATATATGTAATTTCAGAAAATTAAAATAATAATTGACTGATATCTATAATTATATCTTTGTTGAACCTCAATCTTTCTTTCTTTTTTTCAGTATTGCTCTACTGGTGGGTTATGAAATTTTTATAGGTGGGCTTCGGAGTGTTGACCAAAAAAAATATTTTTTGTTAGACGTGAAGAAATGACAAATGCCAGCGCCGACCTAAAGTGATTGATCTCAATATCAATATACTTGAAGAGCAATAAAGATAGATTGGAGCAAAAGGAAGATGGAGGTCTTAGACCAGTTGGTGATCCTTATTTCATTTATTAAGCAGTATTGATATGCTCATTAAATCAATGATAATAACATTAAAAAGAGCAGAGTGATAAACAGCTAAATAAAAAATTAATTGATGTGAGGCAGTGACACCGGAATTACATGGGCCATTATCAACCTCCCACTTTAAAAAATCTAGCTATATAATAGTTCATGTCATAAGTAAACTTGAATTGTCATAACTATAGAATTTGTCCCCCCACTTTCAAATCTATTCCGGAGCTCCTGTGCTGAGATGATGTCATTGAGGCGCATATATATCTGGGTTCTCAACTGGTCTGATACTGAGACCACTCTTTCTGCATGGTCATTTTATTACGACCCATTTTTACTGACCTTCAAGCCAAACAAAAGTAAATACTTTTATATAATGATCGACCGATTTTGTGTCATTCCTGACATTTGGAATTTTTAAGTTTAGCACCCAATAACAAAATATATTTAGCGTTGTGTTTATATCTTTGATCAGTTCTCTTTAATCGAGGTTGAGAAAATCCTTCATTATTCTCACGGTTATTTTCATAACTAATCAGTTCTTTGCTACTCAACTAGGTATAAGAAATACATGACCCGAAAATTGGGAGACACAGATGTAGATGACAAATAGCGAAAATACTATTAATGACGTCATGACTGTAATCCAAACAAACTCTCTATCAATTCAAAATACTTCATATAATATATACCATTATACTTAATGCCTCATTACCTAAACGAATTAAGATAAAGCCCTTTTCCCCTCTCTCCTTCCCCCCTGTAAGTACTTGATTGAACATAAAAGACTCTAAATAACATGTTTATGTAATACAAAGCATTAAATTTATGTCTTTCATAACAAACAGAATTGATGTTTTTGTCAGTTGTCTATGAGGCTGAGCTACGACTGATGATTCTCTCATAATAAATTAGTGAATGAATTTTTTTTTTTTTTGGAATTTATGTGCAAACATCTTTAAAATACTTTTTTATTATTCTTTGAAAAAAAAAAAAAAAAAGCAAAGCTCATTTTCCTAAAATTCAAGGCAAATGGAGTAAAAATAGGTGATTTATAAATAAAACATTCATTCGCGTGTGCAACACCACATCCTTTTACCTCATTTCTTGTTTCTTTCTATCATACGTATTCATATAAAATTAAGTTCATGCTCCTTAAAATACGGGGCTCATAAATTGTAGAATGATTCAAAGTGAGGATTTACATCTAAAAATACAAAAAAAAAAACAACATGGCTTGCTTTCTACATAATGTTTTTTGATCTCTTCAAAAGTCAGTACATTTTTTGCTTACTTGTAAAAATAGCTTCGTAGTCTCGCAATATAAATTCCGTCATTTAACATAGGAGTATATCTAAATTTTGAGTCTTAACTTCTCAATTTGTCTAATCCCTTTAAAATTTATTAGTGGAAATTATTTGCTGAATAAACAAAGCTCTTTGCACAAACAATAAAAATTAAAATTAAAAAATAAATACAATCATTGACATGTAATTTTCTAATCCCTGGAATTAAAACAGCTATTATACAATTTGAATAGACGATGAACATATTATAATATGTAGACGAGGAACTCCATTTCATTTTAATAAAAATATATAATAGTGCATAAACTCATTTTGAACATAGGGAAAATATGGGACAGTTATTTTAGTATCTATGCTTTTGACTCAATTACTAGGAGCTGCTTTGATCTATTCAGACATGTCAAACTTTAACACAGTACACATATCACCTTACATCTGTTTGCTATCGATTGAATTTATTTATAGATCATAGCAACCTGTACATAGTTATTTAGCAAACTGTATTTTGATCTATGATCTATCAAATGATGGAACTTCCTTTGTAGCACATGTTTTTTTTCGATGTGGTTACAACAATTTAAGTAATTCTAATTTGAGTTATATATTAAGAAGATTAAACTGTTTAATATTTTAGGATCTGTAAGATAATGAATTAGTAAGTTTATAATTTTGATAAACTATATCAGCTGATCAGTGTGTGTGGAGTTCACCAAAATAAAAAATCTCAATTATTTTGTCAAAAAAGTCAAGCTTTGTAAGTCAAAGTTTTATTTTATAATAAAAAGAAAACTTAAATGCAATTTGTCTCTTAGTAAAATAAACAACACAAGAATCAAATTTGTTTTTTTGTACAAAAAAAAATTGAAATTAATTGTCATTTATATTTATATATATATATATAAATCCTCCCTTAGAAACTATAAATAATTAAGTATTGTAGTAATACAATTTTCTGAGTTAATTCCCCCCCCCCCTCAATAAAAATCCTAGCCACAGTTCTGCAACTGATGGCAAAATAATCAATAATAATTAATCAATTAATTATATTCAAATGATAAAAATTGTTGCAAAAACAATAAAAAACTGACGACTACGTTATTAAATAAAAAAACAATATTTCGCCTTCAAAATCTGTTCTTATCCAATATCTCAAAAAATAGTTGGAAAATAAATATCATATTTTTTGTCAATAATCCTAATTATACAATATACTTCAATTGTGATGAGAATTTCATGACTATAGCTTTTATAAGGTTTTATATTTGATATATGTATATATATCCAATGTTCAATAATATAGGCCAAGGCTTTGGTAATAATAATACTGTGAATAAGGACAACAAACTCACAAGAAAGGACAAAAATTTGTTCACGACATTGATTAAATATTCATAGCTCAAGAATCTTCTATTTTCTTATATCTTCTTCTTTTTTTTACCTGGCTATGCATAAATTAAGATAGTAATAAGTAAATAAATTTGACTCATGTTGAACTAAGTACAGTCATAAATTAAAAGTACAAATATGTACTTAGTATATGTAGTGTAGTAAGGGATAGTAACTTAAAAAGCTTAAAAAACCACAAACAGAGAGCTAAAATCTGGAGGTTTCTGGCCCTTCAGTATTGGTGTAGTTAGGTTTTTAACATTTGAAGGAAGAGACCTATTCAGATTCTAAAGAATATAATTTTTCTATGCTTCAAGAACCATTGGTATTACCTCCCAAAGCCTAAATAAATAGTACAAGGCTATTGGATATACAAGAGTATAATTTATAATATTCTCCTCTATAAAGATATAAAAAATTCACGAACTCGATATTTTGTCACTCTTTAGTATAATATTTAATAACTCATTAGTAATGAGTCATTACTTTATAAGCTCTTCTGGAAAGCCAACGAATCTAGCCTCAACTTTGAGCTCTTTCAACAATAAATTTGTAGAAAAAATGACTCATAACGAAGAAAAATGTCTGACATCACGCATGAAAATTAGAATTTATGTTTGTTCTGTACAAGTTGTGTAACTTGTATAATCAGATTGTACAAGTTGCAATTTGTATATTTCAATACCCCTTATTTAAACATATGACACAGTGTCATTTAAATTACAAATTATACATTGATCCCATCTTTTCAATGTGATTTATTAATAAAAGTATCATTGATTACTTACTAACGAGTGAATAAACCACTTATAGTTTATAGTCAATCATAAAATACTTTTAATTTTCATCAAAAGCATTAGAAACTACACCATTAATTCAATAATATTGAACATATCAATGAATTTCTATTAATGCATTATTATTTTTATTACAAGGTTCATAAATTCTGCATTTAAAAGGCTTTTCTATTACATCTTGTACAATCTACTTATACAAGTTACAACTTGTTCATAACATATGTAAAGATTTAATCAAGAGACCATATATTTGGTATTCGTGAAATCGTAGTAATAATATTTAACAAATATAAATTAATTTAATATGTTCAAAGTTGTTTTTTTCTTTTAAACTCTGAAGCCCGTGTGGAATTATTCAATATATACATATATATTGAACCAGTTCAAAGCCTAAGTAACAACGTTACTTTCTATATAGCATGTAAAATTTGCTGATTATCAAGTATGATTCATGAATTACTCTACAAGTTGTTGAGTAATCAATCCAAAATATGGATTCCATAGTAGTATTTTATGAAGTAAGAGGTTGCGTTATGAAACAATAAAGTTCCGTTCTTTTATATATTAAAAATAGAATTAAAGGCATTTTTCCTAATTCTTTTTGAATGAAGTCTTCCTATGTTAAGAGTAGCATTGGATTGACCTGGAATCCTTTTACTACCAGATTTTTAAAATCAGGTTTCTACTTTATTTATTGATATATAATATCCAACTAAAGATTAATTTATAGTAGAGACATCAATATTGAAATGAAATATTTCAATATAATTTTATTAGATCGTACTTGTTAACTAATTAAATTATTCCCATTCTCAATTTATAAAGTGGCCCATAAATTGAATCTTGGCTTGAATTTTAACGATAAATTACATGCATATGGAAATGTTGTAGAATATTTCTCAATCAAAGGGATTGTCATTAGTTTCATTACCTATCTCTATATTGTTTGGTTTTTTTTTGTGGGATGTCTGTTTCTTCTATTATTAAAGATAGAGAGAAAGTCATTCAACCCTTTTATTCATAATGAGAACTACACGATTTCACTCAGGCATCTTTGTTTAGTATATTTTATTACTTATCAAAAGCGTTTAATTCTTTTTAATACAAATTAATTTATTCAGCTTATGCATTTAATTGACTCCATTCATCACAAATTGAAATATAGTGCTAGATTATGTCCATGGATTGTAACAGGACATATATTTTAAAAGCTTTTAAAAGATACATGTTCATTTCCATTCCAAAAATAGGTGGGTTTTTTTTCATGTCTAAAATATGAATGAAAATCCCATATGATCACACAACCTCATTTTTCCGAAATACATATACCTACATACATATTGATACGTATGTAGGTATATAACGCAATCAAAAAATTGACAATTTATTACTACTTTTAAAGTGATCTTATTTGCACAAATTCATCTTTAAAAAAAACACAGAAAACGGGACCAAAATTAATAGGTCGTTAGCCAATTCTTCAATGGAAATGGTTTACTTATATTTAAAACATCCACAATTTCAATGTATTTTCTTGTCAGCTGTCAATGTTCAACAACTTTTGCCCCTTGTTAATTGTCTACTCGCAACCTCGACTTTAAAAAAGAAAAGGGAACATTTGGAATAAACATATGGTAGCTATGTATAATTTTGCCTTGCCATGGTACGCCTGTGCAAGTCGAGTAGTATTAATTTTCTTATGTACATATTCATAGCGCACAGAGTCAGCTGCTTTAGAGCACCAAAGAGTCGACGCATGAAAACAGAGAATACATTGTATGTTAGTTTATCCCATAAAGCTTATCGTCTTACAACACACGAATTAGCTGTTGTTATGCTGTGAAAAATTTCCATGCCTTAAATGAATAAGAGTCCCACAATTGGGAAGAATTGACGAAACGACCAGTTAATCTAGGGCTTTTACCCCTCTCTTTTTTCAGGAAAGGTTGGGATATGTGATTGAATGGGTAGATAATTAATTGTTCCCAGTGTACAAGAGTTCATTCAAATAGTCTAGCCAAAGAACGTTCAAAACACGTTCAAAAAAAGGAGGAAATGAGGTAGAAAAATCGATAGCTGAAATTAAAATACAGTGTAAATTGGATATTTGTGGAGGTAAAAAATTAATTCATAATGTAGGTGTTGAATAACTCTGTATGTAATTAAGAAATACATTTGAGCCACTAATTGAAGGGATCATTGCCAATAATATCTCTGCTCTCAACTGTAATTCCTGAGAGATCAACGAAAGGGAGTGACAATCAAAAGCTTTCTTTTATGGAAATCCTTTTGAAAAGTTATTTAATGAGGTAATTCAGGGATTATTTCATTTCTTTTTCTTTCCTTTTTTTTTATCAATTAAGCGTCACTTATTTTTCTAAATAAGGAACCATGACTGGTACAAATGAGTCCTCGGAATAGAATAATGAAAATAAAAATAAAATAAAAAATTATTTATTTCGTATTCTCCATTGTGTCTGAAGCTTCGTTTTGTATTGTATATATATTTTTATGCTGTGGAGACCCTTCTCCGGATTCCCTTTATTTAAATAATAATAATAACAATAAAATTTCAATGAACTTACGGAAGTCAAATGACAAAAAATAACTCTTAGTCATTTTGACACGTGGCAGTGAAAGGAAAAAAAAATGATGAAGGAAAAGGGATTCATTTCACAATCTTGAACCGAAGTCACACTCGCATTGTTTGTTCTTGTTCAAGTGACTGAGTGTGTA
Source organism: Lepeophtheirus nordmannii (assembly GCA_963680855.1). Lineage (NCBI taxonomy): Eukaryota > Metazoa > Arthropoda > Copepoda > Siphonostomatoida > Caligidae > Lepeophtheirus > Lepeophtheirus nordmannii. The sequence goes on along the minus strand of OY804522.1, from coordinate 22,055,615 downwards.
ATTAAGGATGTTTAAAGTGTTTATCTCTCATGTACATATATGTATATTTCTTAAGAGAGGATGATCGTCTTTTTTTTTCTTTTTTTTTATACTCCAACTGTAATCATCATAGTAAAGGAACCATTAAAAAGAACAAGATGTTTTTTTGTTTTGTTTTTTTTAATGATTGCAATAATTACCGAAGCGAAAAGTTCTTTGTAGTCTTCTCACTGAGGGATAAACACTTTATCATTAGACAATATTATTATTTCTTTTCTTTAGCTGTTTCTTACTACCACGTCTACATATGATATAAAATGATATACATATGAATAAAGCATAGTAATAATAATAATAATAATTTATAAATGAGTGAACGTCCTTTATCTTAGGGATGGGACTCTGAAAAGAAATGAGGTAGGGAAAGGAGCTGAATTGTTTAATGTATGTGGATCTACATATAAGTTTCCTCTCACACAAGTATGCAGATATTAAGAGGTCCTAATGATGATGCAGCCCTTCTTACAATATGTAATTATCCCTCAATGAATATGAAATGGATACAAATACATACACATAAAAGCACAATATGATCAATGGATGTGGAAGGAAACGATTTTGATATTTGTACCTAACAGGGTTTTTTCTTTTCTTTCTATACTCTTCTCTCTCTCTCTCTCTCTCACACACACACACACACACACTCACCCAATTCATTGATCCTACGCTTACACCTTTTGAGTATTAAAAAATCGATAGATAGATTCCCCCTTCTCCTGCCCCAAAAAATACAAATACAATTTAATAACAACAACGGTCCTTTTGTAACGTGTGTGTGCATGTTAGAATGAATTTATGTATATGTATGTGTACATTTTTTGTATCTACGTTTGTACATACGTACGTACGTTCGTATAATCAATTCTTACCGGAACTCAACTAAACGGATTTCATATGACAATAACATCTATCTATCTTTTGTTATTTTATTTAACCATTTGATCAGAAAGAGGAAAGACAAAGTGTGCTACGGGTGTGTGTGAGTGTAGTGGAAATGCTCAAACTACCTACAAACGTAATCTTTGTGTGTATACATACAAATACATCCAATCAATCATTTATATTCGTACATCATCATCACATTGAGGCTCACATCAATTTAAAAAAGAAAAAAAAAACTATTTTAAAAAGCTTTTTTAAATGCACTCTTAATACGAGTCCTTCAAACTGGACTACTCTGAACTAGCCAGTCTACAAATTATGCGTTACTAGCCTTAAAACTGTGATCTGTAGCATATTGTTTCAATATTAATTCCTACAAAGGGTTGTTATGACCTCGTGGAGGTCATTTGACCTCACATATGCTCTCTAAATCGACTGAAATTTTTAACTTTATAGCCAATCTCAAATTCGGCCTTCTAAGCCTCAAAATAATCTTTCAGAGATCTTGAAGGCTGATAAGACTAAGTTTATGTTCTTTTTTTGGGTTAAAAATTGTGATGTTTGGTCAAACAAAATAAAGAACAGAGGGACTCACGCTATATGACTATATATGTAGATAAAATCCAATTTCCAATCATTCATCTCTTATCAACACTATGACTCAAATGAAAATGTATGTGCAAATTTGGTTAAGCATATTTGACATAGAAACTAGTTCTTGTAAGACTTTAAATACTTATTGAATATCTTCGTAGTTATATATTTACCTCTGTATTTTCAAAATATTCAACCCCAATTGGAAAGGATCCAGGTGATAATAACGTGCTTACATGAAAGGGGATTTAACATTCGGAATACTTACAAAAATAAAAATCTTTCCACATAAATGACCCATTCATTTAACTCGTTTTATTCTGTCCTCTTCGGCAATTAACAGATTTTAATTGTTAATTTCTTTAAGCATATACTACAATTCCAATTAATATAACTAATTTGATTTAAAATATATGTACATAAAGTACATTGCTATAAATCAATGCCGTGGAATGGGAGGATTCAATCGATGTCTATGAGAGATGGGTTTTTTCTTCATATGAATACATTTAAATGTGTTAGTATGTATGTATGTATGTATATTAATTAATTATTATCATTATTGATAATCGATGCATATCTCTACCATGTATTTACTCCAAAAAAGTAATATCTAAACGATACTCTTTAAAAATACAACCATAATATTTATATTCATTAAGAGAGGGAAAAATAAGTATATGTATATTCGATTTCTAATGAGCCTCATTGATAAATACATATTTTATGTATTTAATTAACGGAAAGCAATGTTTTCTATGCAGTTTTTGAGGCCATTATTATCAAATATCTTACTTTTTATGATTGTAATCATATACATAGATTATGTAGAGAAGAGTAATTTAATGTCTATTGGTATAAATAATAATATTTACCATTGGGTTGTATTTGGGAGTATAAATAAAGTTGTGGAAAAGTATGTAATCGTATCTACATTTATGAATTCAAGTTACACAACCCTTTGCAATGGAGAATATGGAGGGAGTTCAAGGATGTGAGTCTTGAACTTGAAGAAGAAACATTCTCTTCTGTTCAAACATTTGAGCCTATAATAATTATAATCAATAATTTTCTTATAGCACACACAAAAAATAATGGGCACTCCTCCATTTCTGCTTTCTTTGCACTCATCATAAACAATAATTATTGAATATGACAAACTTACGTAGTCTGGAGGGCCATAAATCCCAAGAATCGCATCTCTAATTAAACTGATGCGATAGAGTTAAATATTAATTGGAAGGTTTGATCATTTTTAGATGTCCAGATGGTCAGAACATACATGGAGCATTCCTTCCTGATTTAATGATAGGATCTATGTGCGTATGTATGTACATTCATTCTACACACTAGTAAGTGTAGTCATGCTGTATCATAATTGATTAATTTCTGTAAACAAAATCTCCTTCACCTGCCTCCAACTGAATATATTGTTTGTTTAATTTTGAAAACTCTATGCAGAAAAATTAAATGAAGTAACCTGAAATGAAGGGTTCCATAATTGTTATCATAGTAGGAAAAAATACTGATACTGAATATTAATTAATTAATTATTTGGAGGAAGAAAAAAAACCGATTCATTATTCAATCGGAGATGATTTAAATTATCCTTTGAGATACCCCATCCCAGTACAAATATATGAATACTTTGCTCACTCTAAAATTTTCAATCACCATAGCAAAGCAGAAGAATTATCATCAAAGATTTTGATGAAATGCATTCCAGAAACTTCCTTCTGAGAATGTTTAAATCGTGCATTCAAATTTACTTTATTAATGACAGTTATATCACATATTATATACTATATGAAATCACATTGATTAATGAATTAATAATTAATTATTAGGGACAAAAGTATTAATAAAGGATGAAAGAACTTTCAGAAATGACTGGACTACTCGCTCCATTTGTGTTTTAAATGGTTATAGAATGCTTATTGAAAACTTGGATATGGATTTTTATACAATTTCGGTCAATGATCAATTAATCGAAAAACAACATATATCTGTTGAGCCCTATTTTAATTATTTACCCTAGCATAATAAGCAAAATTGATTGAGCAGCCCCTCACTCAAAGTAGTAATTACTAGCATAACTGATAGTACATACAAAGTTTGAAGTTTCATTTTGATTTAATTGACCAATCATAGGATCAATGTGTATCATTAATTTTATGTCAATAGCTACACTGTCGACCATTTGTTTCTTTCAGGGATCAAATGATGCAATATGTAGGTGATTTATGCATGACTATGTACCCACGTAGCAGTCACATAGATAACAACCAACAGTTTTCTCTTGTTTTTATTTTATTTGTATAAATATATTTTTGGGTTCTACATACATATCTTCTATAAGTTTTTCTTCTATAAACGCTTCCAGTATGATTTATAGTTTCTTTAAAACAAAACGAAGGGATTTGATGTATTTATTTAACTTATCTTAACAGTTGGGCTTAAGGTTTTCCTTTTCTTTTTTTTCTTTCTTTCTTTCTTTCTTTCTTATTCCATCGTCAGACAAGTAGTTACATATATACTACATGGCTTTTTGTAAGAAAAAGAAACACATAAATCAAAAGAAGAAGAGAATTTTTCTTCTTTTTATACATATAAGGATGTATTTTATAATTTCTTTGGGTTCATTTATACTTACTACAACTCTCTCTCTCTCTTTCTCTCTTTGTCTTCTTCTAAGAATAGGGGATTAATGAGCAAGAATGTAACGCACTCAGTGTTTCAATGGGGGAATTCAGAGGGTTCATGGTTGTCTGAGTATATTGGACATTAATAATAATAATAATAATCATGATCATAATTTGTTTGCAAGATAAAAAAGTAAGTATTTTGAGAATGAACGGTACTTTTATAAAATAACATGTGCAACCTCTCATAAATATAGTGACTTATACATAGCATTAAAAACACACTCCAAGTTTTTATTTTATAATATCTATTATTAATACATTTTATGTACACTTTGAATGGTTGGAGGTGACTTAATTCCCGAATTATCTCAAGCTTATTCATTTAACTACATACATGATACACTATTTCTAAGTCTATTGTATTTATAATCCTTTAAGATCCCTTGGACCACATCTTGTACTACTCCCTAGGATAAACCTCTTCAAAATCCTGGATTTTTGATTTTTTTTTTACCATACGGGCTTAAAGGCAAATTTGAATGGCCTGTCATACTTGATTTATCTTACTAAAACAGTAGTTTTATAGAAAGACTTGTTTTCAAAAATGTCATTTAAAGAGTCATACACACATTATTGCTTAACTATAGCTTAATGACTAAAATAATAATAAGTTCTCCCTTAATTAGGGTTTTGAAAAATAATAGCTTTTATAATTACAAAAAATAATGTAATGTTTGAATTCTTCGTTAATATTTTATTTTAAATTCCATTTGACTATCTGGTTCTTGTCTTCTCTTTTTAAAAAGGAAATGTGAATTTATTGATGAGAGTTAAAAAAATCCTTAAATTAGAGTTCTAAGAAATTATATTTTTGTTTATCTTATGTGGATTGATACTTAATTTTGAAACTAAAGCGTCTGTGGTTTCTTTTTTGTTTCACATGGTTTGGATGTTTTTTAACTTTTTTTCTATGTCAATAAGAGATGTTTATTTTTATAGGAGTTTTGTATATTTCCTCATTTTAGAACTATTTGAGAGACTTGACGATTGAAGGGACTTTTGTTTCTTATTGTGGCAAAAATAAAACTATTTATATAGGTATATTCATATCCATTTTGCTTTCTTTTTTGTACAGGGTAATTATAGAGAGCATATTATAGAAATTGACTCAAGGTACGTGTACAAATATAATTAAAAGTACTGAATTAAATACATGACTTAATCAATGAATGTGTTTTAATTTATATTGTCGTATATGATTGATAAATATCTGTTTTTCAAGTTTTCAAAACTTAAATACATTTACAATATTTTCAACCCTTAGGGTAGCAATGATTTTCTGACCCTGAATCAATATACTCATACTCTACTTGAGAATCAAATATTTGAGTGCTGCGAAATAAAGTTGTGGAAGGTTTTAAATCTCTCTGATTAATGATGACTACCCTGATTAATATTAATAAAAGAATCATATCTACTGAGGTACTATGTAAACGCCTCAAATGATTTTAAAAGTACAAATGAAGGCTTTGGAGCTTTTGAAGGGAGTAATTGAGTCAAACTCGGGGTCGGGTCAAAGGTGAGTTGAAGTAGTTAATATCTCCTTTGTCTGAGTTTTTAAATGAAAAATCACTTGTAAGAAACTATGGATTACCTCCTCTCTCTCTCTCTCTAACCCCCGCCCCCCTTCCCCAATGGTTAAGACAAATGATATAGTAAATAGCTATAATAGGGCAGATACTTTTGTTTCTCCATACATATATATATATATATATATATATATGTATTTTATCAGTTTGAATATTAACTTTGAAAAACTATTCCCTACTGTTGAAAAATGATAATGAAATATGAGAAGGAGGATGAATGACTTTAAACATGAAGGAAAAAGAGGTCATCTACATATTATACATAGGTAGTCTCAAAAGTAAACCCTAAAAAAAATTAAATATCAGAGCCATCATTTATAATAATAATGAATCTACTTTAAACCAAATTTGAATTAAAAATTTCATATATGGCTTCAATTTATATCATAGTTGTGAATTTGGCTCAAATCTGCATGGATAAAAAGTTGATCTAGTTCCTAGGATATGGACAAAATGTTGAGATAAAGGAAGGAGAGACAAATATTAGTTGATATCACTACCTTGAATCGTAGTCAATTTGAATTCAGGCGTCTCTAAATCATTAAAGCAACAAATTTATACAATTATAAGTAGTTTTATATCCTATTGTTAAGAAAGTGTGTCGTTACTTTCTCCTTGTTTCTATGAGTTATTGAGTATATTTTAATAATACTGACAATAACAATCAGATGATAAAATGTAATCAGGTACCAGATAGTCATTGCAGGCACTCTCACTTATCTCAATAAAATGGTTTAGTTGATATTATAGTTATAAAAAAAAAAACTTATAGATTTGTACAGCTTAAACGCAACTAAGATAAAACATGGTTAAAAATGGTTGTCTCTTGAGGTACATGTAATATATAAAAATATGTCTATATTAATGTCTTAATACACCAATAAAAGCACTTGGAATAACGATATTTTATGTTTTATAATACCACATAAATTGAGTCATCAAAAAAGTGCGTTAATTTACTGATGAGAAAATGTTGTTTTGAATGAGCTTCGAAATGAGAGTCGAAGAAGTAAAGAAAGTGAAGGAAGGAAGCATCTATTGAGTCACATCATGATTATATTATTTATTCAAGAAATAATTAATGGATGCAAGACAGTTTCTGGGCAAAAATAAAACTTTTTTTTTTTGCACAAGCAACATCCCCCACTTCTTGTGACATAGGTAAAGTGTTAATATGGACTAGTGATGTATCGAGTATACAACTTCCATTTCATATTTGAGTCCACAAATAATTATTCGCATTTGTGCATCTACATACATTGGCAATAAATGAAATCTTTTTGCATATATATATATATAGAAAATGTGAATGTTTCAGAATATTTTTTTGTTAACCACATTAGTAAGTAGACATTTGATACATCACTAATTTGTACATACTTTGACAAATAAATTGTAAATATACTCAGCTCATCAACTCTATGTAGGTACATATGAACTTACTCCTGTTTTTGTTTGTTTTTTAAGGCAATAAAAATTGAGAAAAGACTGAATTAAGATATTGTATAATGAGCTTTAAAAAAAGTGCAACATTGCACACCCTATTAGTAAATGAATTCAAACGTGTAATACAAAATTATTTGTGGGATTATTGGTTTATTAGAGAGGGTTCATTGATTGTTTCTCATGAGACCTGCTCAAATATCCACCCTATCTCCTTCATAGGCCCTTTAACATTCCATCTATAAAGTAGATACCTAATTGAGTCATACCCACTCTTCATGAGTACAACAAGTCGGTAAATAAGAGTTCATTTGTATTAATATGCAATAGTATAATCGTTCATAACATATGTATAATAAAAAGTAATTTTAGAAACAATATTATTATAAGTATATCTTAAAAGAATATAAATATTTTGAATAAATATATATGTTTAGTGTATATATATATATATATAAATATTGATAGATAGAATAATTTACACACAATTTTTTCTATGTTTTGTGTGAATAAATTAAATAAATAAATATATACAACATGAATTTTTAAATATCTTTTCTTTTTTTTTTTTTTTTTGGACCTAGGCATTTTGTTGTGTTTTTTTTTTTTTTTTTAACTTTGAAATCATAAGCAATAATTATAATTTAAGTATGGAATGATAAAAAAAGCTAAGAAACTAAAGAAGCAGATTAGCATGCTGTATCTTAATATATATATATATATATAATGTTTGAATTAAAAGGTATTGAGCACCTCTTTATAAATGCAAAATAAATAATTAATTAATTAAAATAATAACTGACTGACTGACTGAAAATGAAAAAATCTATGTATCACTAGAAAGACTCTTTATATATTATATAAATATATATATATATTTATATAAGAAATAAAGAACACAATAATAAACAAATGAATGAATGAATGAATGAAGAAAATAAAAATTGTAAAGTTGTATTGCTATCAAATACCATTTTCTTAGATTTTTTTTAAATTTTTTTTTTTTTTTTTGGCTTTTGAATCTCTTCTTTTTCTTTCTTTCTTTTTTTTTTTGGAAGATTTAAGTTATCTGTTAATAATTATCATTTTTGGCATCTGTTTGGCACTGAGTTCCAATATAGAGTAGTACATAGTATGTATAATGTTATGTAGAGTCTTAAAAAAATAGAAATGATGATTTGAAATACTGCGTCTTCTTCATTTCACGTTCCTTCGTTTTTTTGTTTGTATTTGGTGTGAGATCATAATTGAAAGCCAAAAAGATGCCATACTGACATAACTACTAAATACACAAATATGTATGTATTTATGGGGGTTTTTTGTTTGTTTGTTTTTTTGAATTCGTGGTCATAAACACTCTCGTTGTTTCCTTTAATCTCTATATGGTTTACAATAGGAGAATCGATGATTTATATGTTGACTATAGGAGCCGGAATGGGAAAATCTCTTCAAACATTTTGGACACTGAAAAGGCTTCTCTCCAGAGTGAAGTCTTTTATGCTCTGTTAAGTGATGCTTGTGTTTGAAGGCCTTGTCACATTCGTTACACTTGTGTGGACGTTGATCTGTAAGTACATATATTTACAAAAATAGTACATAGAAAAATCTTTATCAACTAAAAACAAAGCACCTTACCAGAATGTTCATATTTGTGCCGAGTGATGGAGCTCTTTTTCGTAAACTTTTTGTCACAGAGATCACAACTATAAATACCCTGTTTCAAGGAGGTGCTGCTTACAATCACAACCATTGGAGGTTTTGACCCGCTGTCGTTGTTGTTGTTTGGAGCTTCAGGTATAAGAGCATTGAGTTTGTCTTGAATCATTTTTTCAAATTCCTGTTTGCTTTTCTTACAGAGAGGCTCATCCTCTTCCTCTTCTTCGTCTTCCTCCTCCTCTGAACCGTCTTCCTCCTCTTCCTCTTCCTCATCATCTTCCAAATCAGAGTTAATAACAAGGGGAGGAGGTGTTTCAGAGGGTGAGTCTTCAAGACGCTTTGTAGATAGATCTAATGGCCTCTCTTCCTCCTTTTTATAGGCCAAACGGATTGAATCTTCATCATCCTCATCTCCTGAGGAGGATTCATCGACATCCTCCTCCTCCTCGTCTTCATCCTCCTCCTCGTCGTCATCATCATCGTCAGAATGTGAATTCCATTTAAGTAGATTGTCACGCAGAAGGTTCATTGTTACGTTGGAATTGACGCATTCCAGAAGAGATCTAAGACGGGCTATCTCCTGAGGTCCAAATAGACTTGGACAAAGAGTGTCTGCAATAATGGGTGGCTTGAGCAATTCTTGTTCTATTAGTAGACATGGCTGTCGTTGTTTAGTTTCCAATGGTGGTGAAAGTTGAGATGTTTGGAGGTGGGTGTTGGGTTGAGTTGATGCATTGAGAACGAGGGACACAATGGGTGGAGGAGGACGACTGTAGCTTGGATGAGGCAGAGAAGCAGGATCTGCAGGCTCCCTTGGAAGGAGTTCGGGTGGAATGAGGTGATGAGTAATTGTCTTTGTTAAAACTGGTGATGGTTGTAATTGTTGTTGTGGCGGTGGTGGTGGTGAAGGTGTTGGTAGGGTTGGTGGATGCAGTTGGGGTTGCGGAGAGGATGATGTCAATTGATGACGAGGACCCATGGGTAACTCATCGTCTTCATCTTCTTCCTCACACTCCTCCTTGGCTGGTTTACATGAAGATTGACATTTTTTGGACGTCATGTGGGATGAGTAGGAGCCAGAGTGACTGAATCTTTTACCACAGTGCTTACATTCAAAGGGTTTATCCCCTGTATGAATCCGAATGTGCTCCTATTTGTTCATATTATAAATATACATACATATTTAATATTCATTGAAGTAGTATTTCATGCATGTTCCTACCTTCAAATGATGTTTGAACTTGAAAGCCTTTCCACAATCCAAGCATTTGAACCTCCTTAAAACAGCAGATTCATCATGAGAGATCATGTGTCGTTGAAGTCTATACACGTTTGCAAATTGCTTCCCACAGATTTTACATACCTGGATATAAAGAATGTAAAAAAACAAAAAAAAACCAGCGTTAAGTCCACGAATCCTATAGAATTAAAAAGAAATAGAATAATAGATTACAACATGAGAGAGAGATGATGAGGAAGAGGAGGAGATGGTGGATGTGGGTGAGTTGGAGAGGAGGTGATGAGCAGAAGGCGTTGTGGAAGTGGCAATTTGATTGTCGTCCTCTTGACCTGAGTGTTGTAGTTGATTGCCAGCAGCCACAAGGAGATCAGGTAAATCTCGAGCCTCCAATTGGTGAATGGATACAACATGTTCACGGAAATCACTAATGGAGGAGAAGGATTTTGGGCATTTGGGGCAATGAACGAAGAATTCCAATTCCGAAGTTTTATCTGTTGTTGTTTTTTAAAGAAAAAAAAAAAAAGGATAGAGAGAGAGAGATTCATTCATATACATATATTTTATAATAAGAAGGATGTTACTTGTACAGCCAATGTACATACATACATACATACAGGAATAATGTGAGGCAATAATAAGTAAGTACATATACGTATATTGTATGAATGAATACGGTTAGAGATATTTTTATGTATTTACATAGCAAATACATACATACATGTCTGCAATGTTGTATTTTTATCTAAAATTAACATCAAAAAAAAAAAAAAAAAAAAAGGAGAGAAGGAAAAGAAAAAGGAAGGGAGAAAAAAAGAAAAGTCCCTCACCCAGAATCAAGGAAGGAAAAAATGGGGCATATTTATTATTATCATTATTATTAATAATATTCATAAAAAAATTGAGTCAATTGTGACAAAATGAAATAATAATAATAATAAGAAGAAGAAGAAGTAGCTAAAAAAATCTCCCTTAAACAGTAGTAGTAGAAGAAGAAGAAAGTGCTCATAAAGTTTTATGAGTCCAATTTCCCTTCACTCAGACCCGAGAGAAGAAAAGAAGAAGAAGAAGGAAAAGGAGAAATAGATTGAGGGGGGGGGGGGGAGAGAAAGAAAAGGAAAGAGGAGTGAACCTTGGCATTGATGTGTCTAATTTAGATAATAAAGAAATTCAAGTGGACCAATTTGGCTTTCCTCCTAACGGAGGTACTACTCTTATCTTGTCGTCGTCCAAAAAGTCGGAAATGAAGTTCATCAGGATATAGGAGGCTATTATATTCTTTTTTTTTTTTTTACATATTACATATTACATGGAGGGAGGATAGCCGTAAGGACGGTACTTTAATGATGGGAATGATGACTTCCTTTTTGCCTTATGAACTAATAAGTAACTTCACTAGGAACTGTAAGGATGATTGAGATATTCGACTTCTACAAAACAAATTATTAAAAAAAAAAAATGTATAGAGTACTATTCTCTCTACATACATCTTTTGTAGGCTCTCTCTATTATCTAATATTATGACCCATGAATAAAGGTATATATATATATACATATACATACGACTGCCTGAATAATAAACTAAAAAAAAAAAAAATGAAAGTTCCTTTCTTCTTTATGTATGTACTTATAATAATAAAAAGTACGTTATTCGTCTACTTCTACAAGGTTGTTTTTTGTACTCTTTTCTTTCGGAAAGTCTCAAATATGGACCCTGAAAACATCCATCCCTACTACTGATCCTTCATTACACAAGGTGAAATGAATGAGAATTAATTATGACTCATATGTAGTATTTATACATAATATGTACATCAATTATGATAAATACATACATATAAAATAAATGCATTTACCTTAATATAAAATTATACATAATTCTTAAAATATGTTGGTTAATGGAAAGTACCCCATCATAAATTTGTATGTGTACATATTATTTTGAATCAATTCTATGTAAGCATTGAATACACTCTATATATATATATATATGTACATATAGTGCTATAAAAAGGAACTTTAATGTTTTAAAGTGAATGTATTTTTTCTTAAGAATTAATAATAAAAAGATGATTTATGAATGAAAGGTTTCATAACTTATATATATATATATATATACATTGTTAAAGGTGGGTAGTTATACATATATTTTTAAATACATACTCGTACCTAAATATACATATATTTTTGTAGGAGAGAAAAAGTACATAAAAATGAGTTGCTAGGCTCAAGTAATGCTTATTTATTATCCTTTAGTACATATATTGATGTTCTTTCTATTTTTAAAAAGTCCTATTTATTGTGAATAGGCATTATATGTACAATTAAAAACATATTTTTCTTAGACCTGTTTTTGGCATGGATACAACCTGCTGCTCCTCTTAAAATGAGCAACATGCATATTTTATGTTCATTTACATATATTCATTGAGCAGTTACAACCACGCTCAGGGTTTGTCCATGATTGATATAAAAAGGAGTTTGATCAAGAAAGAAAGAAAGAAAGAAATTCTCCCCTGGCTTTTTCAGATATTTAACTTCTCATAACTCATAACCATGAGCACTGGAACAGGGAGGGGCAAGGGGCCCCTTCAACTTTTTTGTTATTTTGCTAAAACTCCCTTATGAATTGATTCCGCACCCCTCGGCATAATTTAAGTTGCAAATATAAACATTGCCTTGAAAGCAAAAAAAAGGGACAAAATATCCATGGGCAGAAACAAGAGTGTCCCCCCCAAAAAGAGGAAAGGAGGAGAATCCTTTTTTGGATTTTGGACCAGGCATATTATCTGTAGTATTGTACATAATAGTACATATGACGATCCAGACAAAAGATCGTCCAGGAGACTGATTGCCTACCATATGGTGAAACAATGCTTTTATATCAATTCATAAATGTATTGTTATACTTAATAGATATGAAAAGGGGACCCCCAAGAGTGCTGCTACTGCTGCTGCTGCTCCTCCTGTCTTAGCCCTTGTTTCCTTTTGCACACGGAGAGAAGAAGATCCTTTCCCTGATTGCTCATTTTTATGACTATTATTATTATTATTATATGTATTGAATGTACAGATTTCATTATAATTTAAAAGATAATGTACGTCTAATGAAATTATACGTAGATACGTAGATGTATCCATATGGTAACCCCCCCCCCCCCCTCCCCCCTATTAAATCAATTTAAGAAAAGACATAATAGAACGTTTACCTACATACATAATATATGTATAAATAGGGAAAGATTATTCATCTAGAGTCATTGTACATATGTACATAGATCCATCAATCTCTTGGTGAAATTATTAATTTATGAGATAGAGTGGGTCTGGACAGAAAAAGACCTTGGCTATGGGCTCCTTGGAGAAGAAGAAGAAGAAGAATATCTCCTTCAAATAATTAATTAATATAACAACAACATATTATGTATATGCATAGAGTGGTTTGATTTATGTGCAGTACTAGTAGTACTAGTATGTAGTAGATGAAAGTTTAAATATTAACTAAATCAATTGATTCTAAGAAAGTAAGAGAGAGGCCTCAGTTTCTTAATTCATGAATGTATGTAAGTATATGCATGTAATTTATGTACATTACGTAACCTGATGTATGTACATATATACATATGTGAGTACTTAAGAAAGGTAATTCAATTTTATTTTTTTAATAATAGCAATACATACTTAAATACAACATGTATATATATATGAATGTAATAATGAAGTCAAAAGTGTCCGTGATATTTTGAATTTCCCTAACTTCATTGTCCACCAAGAACGTTTGTCTTATATGTATGTACATACATACATACTTCGTTATAAATACACTTATACCTATATTCTCCTCCCCCCCCCCCCTCTCTCTCTCTCCTCTTGAGTTGTTTGTTCTTGCATGCATACGAAAATGATTAAAACACTTAAATATTGTTTTATTATTTTCTGTTATTTTAATAATATGTACTATTTTAAGTCATTGACAGGGGAAAGAAGGAAGGAAGGAAGGAAGGAAGAAGCTCTTGACTCCGTGTTTATCACCTCCTTCTCAAAAGTAGATTTTACTTATTTATCCACATAGAGTCATAATTTCTCTTTAAAACAAAATCAAAGGGTGGGTGTTTGAGAGAGAGAAAGAGAGAGGGGATTAAATATGGGCCCATTGTTATTGTTAATATGATTATGATTATTATTATATGTAGATGTGTCCCCTCAAAGAGTAAAGGACAAAGTTATGTTATCAAACCATCAAAGATTCCTGACTTGAAGCACTAGCTACGTCATTTCCCTCATTCTACATAAATACTACAAACACATTCCTCATTACTATTATGAAGGTACATACACTCATACACACATACATATAGTAGTTGTTAGCAAGCAAAGTAGGAGGCAAGTGCATGTATGTTTGTAAGTTCATAAATATAATATAAGGTAAATTTGCTCCCATCTATTCTTTATGAGTCGTGAAATTTGTTTATTTTATTATTTACTGTACAATGTATGTACGTATGTACATACATTGTACATGGATTGATATTTCAATTAGGTTACGTCTTAGTCTTACCTCTGATTCTACTTTCTTCCTCCGGCTCTCTTGGAAAAATGACAAGGGGCGATGGTGGTGGTGGTGATGATGACGTTGAGGAACCAGGCTTTTTGGGTCCACTCAGAGAGAGGAGAGTCACGGCTGTTTCCATCTCAGACCTCTCTGTTGAGTCAGGACTCGCCTGGGATGCCTCACTCTCGACTCCAGAATCCATGTCTCCTAAATGAGATAATACATATAACGTGGATTCAGGTGGTGTACAAAGATGGAGTCAGTGCTCAACAAGGCACTTGGGGATAGTTCCTACAAATTCCTTGCAATTTTGACTCGTGTTTATTGTTATTACTATTACATTTCAATTCATGCTGATTAACATTTGAGAGTAATCAAAATTTGAGGGAGGAAAATGAATGTCTAATTAAGGGAGCAGTAGTTGTTGTAGTAATAGAGATTGCGTCATCAGGAATAAGAGTTTTTATTTATTAGGATATTTCATGTTTGAATTTGTAGCTAACATATAATACATATATGTAAGTATGTATATAATTGAATGCTTGTCTTTCATAATAATAATAATAATAATTAAATATTATTGATGATATTTAAGAACTTGTTTGTTAAATTAACACCTTTAGATTTATATCATGTAATGAGTAAATGTGTGCGAGGAAGAGTACCTTGTGTCTTATTTCAAGGTGGGATCGAATTATTATTATTATTATTATGAAATTGTTTATGAGTTCCCTGTCTGCAAACATTTGTTGAAGGAATAAAAACTAAGGCACATACAACATACATTTATTCTTCTTCTTCTTCTTTCCTTGTACATAAATATGTAGAAGGTAGTAAATATATATATATATATATATATGTATGTAGTTAGTTATAAACTTTTCATGTAAATAAGGTAAAAAATTAAATTAAATAAGGGAAAAATTTATATTCTGAAAAAAAAAAAGAAAAAGTTTTTAAATATAAATTGAGTTGTGTGTTTTTATATTATTATTGTTATTATGTATCCTTTTAAATTTCATGATCAAACTACCTAGAGAGAGAGAGAGAGAGAGAGAGTACAAAAAGCTTTTTCTATGAATGTAGAATTTATACAAAAATTAGATCTAATTGTATTTAGGTATAGAGCACTTGAACTGAACTGTCAGTGATTGCATTCTATATCGAAGGAACGTCATGTGGGGACTATATTATATGTATAATATTTGTCAATTAAATTGACAAATTTCTTGGATATATATATATAAAAATCAACTAAAGGATACTTCATTATCAAAAATGCCTGCATTAAAAGTGAAATAAAGCAACAAAATATGATTTGAAGACACACACACTTGATGGCGAAGAGAAGTTCAGTAATATTTGAATAAATAAGTAGTTGCTGGTGAAGACCCCTTCTCAAATGTCTAGATATGTAGTGAGGTACCAAGAAAGTAGGACAATTGGAAGAAAATATCCGATCCTTTCTAAAAGTAATTGTTAATTCATTGGCTAACATATTTTTAATAGAAAATAATAAAACCTTTTTATTAGGGTCTGAGATATAATAAAGAGAGAGAGAGAGATCATTGATAGCCAATGATTTTTTATTGGTCATTCACAACTTTTCTTCAGAGGAAATGTTGCATTTTGATGAGGAAGTTACAAAAGCAAAAGTGTTACAAGATGGATTCCCAAATAGTCTCACCAGGGTGCTAAAAGAAGAAAAAGATTCAAACAATCTTAAGGACTTGAAAAGAAGCTCTTATTTATATTTAATAGTAACGGCATCAATTCATTATTTTCCCTAATCCAAAAGACACAATGATTGCTTAGGCCAAGATGACCAGCTAGGTCAACGCTCTAAATTCCACAACTCATCATTGCTTATCCTTTTCTGTTAAAATGCTTCGATATAATGAACGTAGGTATAAATTACCATATACTGAGATTTTCTGCGGGTAGCTTAAGTTTTTTTAGAGGAAAAATAATGAGGAATTTGTTGAACACGTCTTTAAAATTGGTTTCTTAATAGGCTCAGACTCTCCACTCCTTTGTACTTTGACTATAGATTATATTATCAGAAAATAATATATTCTCAAATAAACCTGGCCTTATGTGTATATAACATACATAGAAGAAAATCATTGTAAATAACCGATTTTGAAAAAGGAAGTGTTTGAACTTTCAGTATTTAGCCTATGTATGTATATATATAATTACATTCATTCTTAGTATGTAGAGCATCCCTAAGCATGTCCTTGAAAGAGTAGTTTCCCCGTGTATTTTCCTCTTTCTAGAGGTGTTTTGTATAATATGTACTAGATTACATATATATCTTTAGCTGGAGTGTACATAGATGGAGAGAAAATAAGAGAAGTGCTACTAAGTATGTTAGTACATAACATACTCCATGATGAGAACGGTAAGAGACTTGAAACTTTCTTATATAAATAAAAGTTAATTTTGACTTTTTATCATCAACATTATTCATCTACGTAGAACTAAAAGAGAGAGAATGATGGTCTTTGATCCACTTTCTCCAATAATACATACATACATACACAAGACTCAAGACTCTTGTGTTTATCCTTGCTATTTAGAGTACCTTTGTAGTACGTCTGTTTATTATTATTATTATTATTATTATATCCATCCGGAAATAGGTACATACATAAAAGGGGAAAAGAGCTAAAGAAAGAGAGAGAGAGAGAGAAGAAAAAAGACAATACTGAGCATATTATGTTCTCTCTAGCTTCTCACCGGTCTCTTTTTGTTATTATTATTATTACTATTATTGTTATGGGCTCTTCCTTTCCTCCCCCGTTTTTCTATAACATCTTCTTTTTCTTCTTCTTTTCTCCAATGCAGCACACGAGCACTGTAAAAAGGAAGGATACAAAGTGAATACCCAAAATGTAGGGGACTGCTTCATCTTGTCCAGGAAGGAAAAATAAAAGTAGCGAAAGCAGAGTAACATTATGAGTCACGTGTGTATTATACATAGTTACTTATGGGGGCTATTATTATTGTTGTTAATAAAAGAAGAAGAGAAAGAGTCAGGATGAGCAGCGTGATGAACCTTTGATTACAAAGATTTGATTATCGATCTCTTCTTTCCCCACAACCTGTTTTTTTTTCTTTTTGTCCTCACACAGGTTCATTTCTAACGTATTTTCCCCTCTCCTCATTCCCCCCCCCCCCCCAGTTCTCGAAAAAAAAAAAAGGATAAGTAAATCATGACTTGATTTTCCCTCCTTTTTTTCAAAAATTAAAAAAAGGAAAAAAAATGGAGGGGAAGAGAGAGAAAGAAAGAAAGATGGTGGTTGTGCTCCGACTACTACTGCTGGCACATAGCTGCTACTGAAGGGGGGGGGGTTGAAATTAGGAGCTACAGGCCTTTGTATATACATACTCATAAATTATTTTATTTTTTTCACATATTTTCCTTTAATTAGTTACCGACTTTACAAATGACTTTACAGATGTTGTTTTCAGGGATGTGAAACAGGTTGAATTTTTGTTCTTATTAGAAAAACAGACAGAGATTATCCGTTGTATGTAAGGTGGATGGATGGATGGAAGTATGTATTACTATACATACATACATACATAGATGAAGAAAGAATGACAAACGTAGGTGAAGAAGTAGGCTAGAAACTACTCATAGTAATAATACATATGTACTCAATAATAGTAATAATATGTACATATATACAACTATGAATAAAACTCACATAAGGAGATTATCTTTCTCCTTCATCATCATTCCTCTTTTTTCTTCATCTGTGGTGGAAGCAGCAGCAAAAAAATTGATTTCAATCAAGGTAAGTGAGTCCTAAATAAACAATAGATCCATCATCACTACTTATAAAAGTCAACAATAATAACAAACACACAGGGAGGGGGAAAGGAGGAGAGAGAGAGAGAGAGAGAGAGAAGGGAACGGTTTCTGTAAGATGATGATGATGATTTGAATTGAGTGGCCATTTTGGATCAAATGATGGACTATCTCGTTGTACTCTGGAATAATTAATTTAGCTTCGGAATGTACATATAATTAAAGTCTACAACTCTTATCAATTGGATGTGAGCATGATGATTCATGATAATAATTGTTATTCACTCCGTTCGAAAACCTCTGACTTGAATTCCTTCATTTGCTCGTATGCATGACGACGTCTACGTAGACAAAGAAAGAAGGAATGAAAGAAAGAAAGAGGCATTAAAATGGACTTTGCATAGCGAGTGAAAGCAAAAAAAACTGGGAGCAAAGCTTGTTTTTTATTGGATGGATATAGGTATACCTGGGGAAAAAAGGCAAGTCCTCGCGATGAATCGTATGTTTGTATGTATATTGTATGTACATATATGTGGCAAGTCAACAAGAAAGCAAGTTGGTTTTCAAATATTGAAAAGGAGAAAATCCACTTTTAAGTTTTTTTTACTTCATAAATATAACGGTCAAATATTTAGGAGTCATTTTAAAACCTATTGCGCACGGTTTTTGCTAAAATGTCCCTTTTAATCAAAAAAGCAAGGATCTTTGTCTATCCAATAGATTAATTGGATAAAGGTTACGACTACACAAGGAGCCGATATGATTCCTGAAAGAATGTCCATCTTTTTCATAGTCCCAGAAATTTATTTAGTTGTAGTTTGCTAAAACCCTTTCATCTGTTTAAGAACTATTAAGAATCAACTACATCCACTATCATGCTCACCATGAATCATAGTAATAGTTACTACATACTCATAAACACCAGATGATTTTTATTCTTGATTGTGGCCGGTATTTTTTCCCCTTACTTGAGCTCCAATTATTGGAGTCATTATTTAATTAATCGAAATAACCTATTAATACAAACGAAAAATCATGTCTTCAAGAATATGAGTGCAGTTCTAACTCATTTTTGAAATATATCAGATAAACTTGGTTTCTTGTTGACTCGACACATATATATATATATATATATATAATAGTAAAAGTCTTGTATGAACGATTCCATCTATTATCAAATTAAAATAATGTACGATGTATGTAACATTCTATCTATGTGCTGTTGTAAAACGGAAATTGAACGTGTGGAAATGTAACTTTGGAAATACGAAATGGAATAAAGCCATCTATGGGCATATTAATTAGCTAAATCTCTACTTACTATACGTATATTGTCTTTTCGATTAAAACGGAATGTTTCAATGGAAATAAATGGACGAATGTACATATATATATATATATGTAAGGAACCTTATGACCCAGTAGGAGTCATAGTAGAATGTTCGGCCCTTCAAACCCCCTTTTTGCTTGAACTTTTATCATAGATGAGCATAAGTATGAAGTATAATAGACGGACATGAAGAAATAAGCAAAGCTTTATTAGAGATTCTTTTTTACCTATGATGATGATATATGTATGTATGTATGTATATATATATATATATATATATACAACTAAGTCTGTATGCATACATACATGTGTGAGGGGTAGAGTCGAGAAAAAGAGATAGAAAATACCTGAAATTTTCTTTGACACATTCATTTGTGTAGATATGTTTTTTTATCAACTTCTCTCCCTCTCTCTCTCTCTCTCTTAGACACACACACACCAAGAGTCATTCGAAATAGCAAATAAATTACATCAAGAAAATGTAAGGAAAATCCAAAATAATTCTTACAGGTCTCCCTGTTTCCTACAGAATAATATATATATACATAGACATAACTCACTTCTCTCCCTCTCTATGTATACATATATATATATATATATATATATATGATTAAGATGCAAATCGTGTTGAAAAATTGCACTTTTTTTATCATCAAGGCATATATATATATATATATATATGTACATATGTGCGTAGCAAAGGTAGGTGAATAAGGAGAAAGGTAAAGATAGATATGTATGTATATAAAGTTTGACCATATTTACGAGAATATCAAAAAAAAAGTAATGCACAAAGTAGGAGGAACATTGACACATATAAGCGAGCTCCCTGAATCCCAAAAGGTATATAATAATAATTATTACTTTTATTAATATTATTGACCAAGTTTGTCGTTTAAACACTTGAATATCTCTGTTTATATATATATATATATATATATATATATATATATATCTTCTTTTATCAGAGTTGTTGCCAATTCATCATGAGATTAATCGAATAAGTGGATGATAAGAAGAAGAAGAAGGGTTTATTTTTTTTATACATATTGATGATGATAAGACATAAAACTAAATACGGGCCCTAGGTCATCATCACCGACTCCTAAATGTTCATTACTTAAAAGTCTGTGATTTATAAAGACACACACACACACACACACAATCCTAGAAAACAGATACATTATTACATGGTGAAAACATGTTCATTTATCATTATTATTATTATTATATAAGTCAACTGCTAGTGGGGAGAAGGAGAGACCCCCTATTTACCTTGAAGGAATGTCTTGTGATAATTAATAAACCTGAGCAAAGACATTTGACTATTTTTTTTTCAAAATAACATGACTAAAATTTTTATTTGTTGTTGAAAGCAGGCACGAACGTCTCAGGGTTTGTATTCTTCTATTATGTACTTATCATTTTTATTGTAGGTGTGTCATGAATGTTGTAGAATAGTTTTTTGGGGGGATTATGAATCGATACAATTATTCTTAACAGACAAAAACTTATGGAGACAAAAAATCTAAGTATTCTTACATAATTCCAATGAGGACATCATCATTGATTGTAACCAAGGAGGGTAAATGAATTGTCTCCCACATATATGTACAATGTAAGATTGCTCACACCTAATCATGTTGATAGTTTAAAGCGTCTTGGTAGCTTATAAACAACTGAATATATATGTAGATAGGACACATTCTTACCTTAATATTTTGGAGGTGGTGTAATGTATGTAATCATGAAGGAAGGAAGTTTTTTGTGGAGACGTTCTAACAGAGCAAGCACAGAAAAACCTTATCTCATTTGAAAAAATTTCAATTATACATATATTTATACTCTATAAGTAAGAGTATAATATCAAATTGAAATTTGGTAAATTGCAGGTGTGTAACATTAAATATGTACATACACACACAAGTACGTCGTCGTTTTGTCCTTACGTAAATATATACACTAGTAGTAGTGTATCTGTATGAGATAGAGAGAACACGACAGAGTCCATGTATTTTTGACAAGGTAGTTGTCCATATTAGGGGAATGTGACTTACTTGTATGCCTGTACATATAGTATGAATCAAGGTGTAAAGGCAAAAACATCACCCTTGGAGGAAGAGAAGTGAACTTATATACATATGTAAATATTCACGTCTGTAGGCACTCTCAGTGATTCGAAACGAATAGATTACATAATTAAAATAATAGTACTAATAATAATAATAATCAAAACAAGCGGATATTATGAAACATTGAAACATGAAGGAGACTCTTGCTTTCCTCCCGCCTCTCAGAAGGGTTGTCATGCATACATACATACATGAACATGAACAAAACACATCCACAGAACCTACCAACATCGACCACGCACTTCATCTTCGAAAAAACAATTTAAAGTAACCCGATCTCTAATCCATAAATCATCCATATATGTACATACCTATTACAAAGCACACCTTCTATGAAGTAGTGGTAGTGGTACCCAAGAGTCTATGTAATTACTTACATACATATAATATGTATAATATAATATTTGCAGAAGTAGTTTGCTCAGTCCTAATTCCCCATCGTAGAAGTATTTTTCTTGAACCCTACCGTTCTCTCTCGCTTACTCTTTAAGCCTTACATAAATAATGAGTTGATGTAATAATTCCTTCCTTCCTTTATTTTATTTAGTTTTTCCAACTTTAATTTCCACTCAAAATGATTCGTTTCTTTTTTACTTTTATGTTCAGGTTCAAGACCTTTTAATGGACTCAATATGGAGTTTGAAATAGGCTAAATGTTACACATACAGTTACAGCACCTATGTGTGTATCTAACACATAAGTAGACCCAAGTAATTGGGTCTAAATAAAATAAAATAGCGAAAAGGGTAAAACAGCAGATGAAAGAGAGATTGATGCAGGTGAACAAGATTTTTGTCAACAGAGCTGTGGCGTGCCACTCCCCCCCCCCCCCTCCTACCACCCACCATTACTCAAAAGATGGAATTCTAAATATTGTGTACATAACTACTAACACTGCAAAAAGTGTCCTCCTTTCATATTTGGAATTAAAGTATTTCATATTTATCATACATTTTATACATATTTTGAGATTATCTTTAAGAGTGTATATGTACATAAGACGACGAACAAGAAAAAGTGTTGATGAGATGATAGGAGCCGAGGTTACTAGCTAGTAGATTACTCTGTAGGTAATCCCCCCCCCCTCCTCTCTCTCTCTCTCTCTCTCTCGTGTTCTTTCCTCACCTTGTAAAAGCAGGAGACAAACACAATAATCATCATCCTCATCAAAAAGCTCAGAAGGAAGAAGAAGTACATACATAGACCATAGTATAGAAGAAAAAGAAGGCAGATGACAATATCATTACGATTCTTTTTCTTCTTCTTATTATTATTATTATTGGGGAGAGGAGAAAGAGAAAAAAGGGCACTGATTGTATTATACCTGATTCAAATTGATGGTGAGGATAGGAGATGTGTGGGGTGTTGTTGTATACACGTAGAATTGACAGCACCTGCTGTAGTCACATCTCAATAATAATAATAATAATAATGCTTAATGATTATTATTTGGGTGAGGGGGGGGGGGGAAGAAGAAGCATGGTGACACATTCGACTACCTACATATTGAATACCCCCCAAAAACATCAATTACCTCAACAACAACATCTGTGTACCTGAGACAGGCAATTCATCAAGGATATCAATTGAGAGAGCCCATTGGGGTTCTTGTTTTTAATGTTTTATGTATGAATGACAATCATTCATAGATTAAAGCTCACCTTGAGGACACATACATACTTATCTATCTCAATGAAAAGTGTGTATGGAAGAAAGAGGAAGGAGAAGAAGAAGAAGAAGAAGAAGAAGAAGAGGGAAATCTTATTTAGAAGATGATGTGATATACATACATACATACACACATAAAGAGGGAAAGAGAAAGCAGGCTCTTTTTGTGTGTATTCCCCCCCCCCCCCGCTCCATTCTGCTCCCAACTCACTCTCCTGTTTCCTTTTAACACTTTAAATACCTTTCTCTTCATCTATTTTTTTATTTATTTTTTAATTAGGACTCTTGGAAATAGAAAAAGGGTCATTAATTCCTCTCTAAGCACATTTATACATATCGAAGAGGTGCCTTTCTTCTCTTCTTGAAAGGTATCCTCACCATCTAAAATGAGGATGATGATGATGATGATGATATCCCTATCCCGGATCATTATATGTAGATCCCTACCTAAAAAAAAATGGATGATGTCCACTTTTGAGTGAGTGAACACCCACAGAGAGAGAGAGAGAGAGCGCGCGAAAGAAAGGGAACAAACGAAACGGGGGACAGGTGACATACTTCGCTCAAGAAAGGATCGCTTGCTTCCTTGCACAACGAAAGCATCACGTATCCATTTCAAAGAACATGCACTCTTTGAGAAGAAGTAGTAGGGGCACCCCCCCCCCTCCACCTCCTTTTCTCTTTTATCATCAATGTAATAGTAATAGTAAATAATAGTAGTAATAATAAAATAAATAATAAACATATTTATGTTTTGCTCATATGAGAAAAAAAGCGCGCGCGCGCTCTCACTTTGGTTTCCTACCACTGGACCATCATTCTCATCATAAATAAACTCCTACTAACCAAAAAGAAAAATGCATGAAACACACACACACACACACTCATAGCTAAAGAAAAAAAGGGAAAGAAAAATGAAAGAAAGAGAGAGAGACTCACCGTTGAGATTAGAGAGATGGTTTTTGTTCGTCATGTTGAGATAGCAGCACCCATGATCCAGAAAAAAGAGAAGGAGAAGAAAAAGGAAGAAGTAGAATAGAATTGTATGTATAGGATGTATGGAGAATGGATAGTGAGAGAGAGAGACAGATAGATGGACAGAGATGGAGAGAAAAGAAAAAAAATAAATAGGGGGGGAAGAAAAAGGGAAGAAGGGTAATCCTTGGGAAGGTGACGATGCTTTTTTACGATCCTTTACTTAAAACTCCTTCTTCCTTCTCAAAAGGGGACTGCCGTAAATTTAGAACACACGAATTTCCCCTTTTTTTGGGGAGGAGGGGGGGGGGGAAGAGGGCTCTATTATTTATTCTACGATAGAGGAGAGAGCAGGTGGAGCGCCCGCTTTTTACATCATCAGTACACACAAAACCTGTAAAAAGGATGATGATATTGATGCTCTCCAAGGAGCAGACGGAGAGGAAGGAAGGAAAAGCATCAAAATAACTATGTATGTATGTGTGTAATGGGTTTAGAGGAGCACCTTTCTACTCCTTCAATATATATATATATGTGTATATATACTAAGGAAACACTTTCTTTCTTAGTGGTTCATCTTTTTGGTTGTAAGATGGCCCCTGACTCAAAGGTTCTTCTCCTTTACCTAAATGCAGAGACACCTACCACTCAAAACCTGCATTAAACTCACAAATGTAAATAAAATAATAATAACTACATAGGTGTAAACATAAATACATATATTTGAAATAAGCTATCCAAAAAGAGGCTCTGACTGGTTCCCTGATGGGGGAACGAGGCCTGACGTATCTCCAGAGTGTCTACTTGCTAAAAAGTCTTGTAATCCCCTAAAAAAGTCCTCTTTAAATGATAAATACACTTGTAGCCCAATTTTCTCATATTCCTGCTTAAGTCCGTTGATCTTGACGGTGAGGCGTTCATTTTCAGCAAGGACCTCGGCGAGTTGCTGCCCCAGTCCCGGTGTTGTTTCCCCAGCCACGGTTGAGGAAGGAGAAGTCTCTGTTGTGGTCGTTGGAGCTGGGGTTGTTATAACACAGGAGGGTGGAGTCCAATCCGTGGTGGAATAGAGACGATTATAGCCGTAGGCCTTGAGCATAAAAAGGAAATCCAGGTCACACGGAGCATTTTTGTTGCTCACGACGAATTCAAATCGAGGTCGACTAAAGGGACGGGGAAAGCTGCGTGCGAGAACGGTTTCATTGTAGGAGTTGTCGTAGAGCTTGAGCTCAAAGTAATCCAAGCAAATGGGATAGTCCACGTCGGTGAGACGCCAAAAGACCTTGATACTGTACTCTTCTTCCACAGTCGGCTCGGAAGAGTCGGATGGGGGTGGAGGTCCTCCTCGACCTGGAAATTTACTGAAAAAGATTGAATTGTGAGTAAACTCAGATGACACATCACTCACATCTGTCCTCTCCTTTTTTCCTTGACCGTGGGTCGCTTAATAAATCTAGGAGTGTATGCTAATTTGAAATACACAACCTCCGAGTTCATTTTAAAGTCCTCTCTCATTCCCTTCCAATCCTCTGATGCAATTACCTACATGGGAAGATAAACTTGAGTTTCCATTCAAAATGACACATAAGTTTTAGTGTACCTTAAAGTAATAGTCTGTACAAGGAATCACGTCAATTTCAAAGCTTCGTCGATGTCGATTGATTTTAGGAGTGAGACGGACCGTTCCTTGAGGGTCTTGCTTTTGAAAGTATTCAACTTGGAAGTAGTCCACGCAACGAAAGTTTTCCATACGTCCCCACATGACACGAGCCTTATTAGGAATCATTTCCCCGTTTTCGTCATAGACTGTCACTACCGTGGGCTTCTCCACAAACCAAAAGGGATTTTGAAAGGGACATCCACCGCAAGCACTACAATATATAGAAAGAGAGGGAAGAGGTGATAAAATTCATGATTTAATCAGATATAGAAATAAATAAACAAGGAGATTTACGGCTGGAGTTGTCTCCAGAGAAGCAGTAGTAGGATCCAAGGGGTCTTCATTCTTATTTTGAAAAATCATACTAAACATCCGCTAATAAAACAGAGAGAAAAACGAGTTATGTCTAAGGCATATTATTATTAGTTTGTCTATTACCCCATACTCAATTGTTTAAAAACAAAAACAGGCTCAACTAATGTAAGACAGAAGGCACAGCTAGGCGTGGAGAGATGGGAAATAGAGAAGAGAGCTAATTGAAGTGTGTGTCCTCCTCATTCTTGATTATAATAATAATAATAATCATCATCATCATAATCTAGGAGCCAAAAATGTCCTTTTTACCCTGTGTGTGTGTGTGTGTCTGTGTGTTGTCTTCATTCATCAAAGATAATTTCATTTGAAAGGCAATTTATTTATGGGAGCAAACAAATGTTAAAAGAAAATGGGAATCAACTTTTTCCCTTTATTTTATTTTATTTTATTTTATTTCTTCAAACGTACATTTTTATATAATATTACACAAGAATACATATGTATGTATAAAACAGAGTAATATAAAAGCAAGCAAGAAAACAAACGATGTATGAATGTCACAATTGAAAATACACTTGAATTCACAAAAAAGTCATTTGCGTGTGTCTTACGTGATTGAATATATTCAAATATTCAACTCTTTCTTTATTGTTATTATTTTGGTATATAAGAAGAAGAGGAATAACAACAACAATAAATATAATATGTAATCCCAGAATATAAATGAAGTTTATTTGTGATTCTCCATTTTTTTTTTCTTCTTTTTCTTGTTTTATTCATTTCTTATTATGTACATAATATATTATTATTGTTTGACAAGTTCGGATAGAGGGCGCCCCCTTCTATATTCATAATAATAATAATATTATTCAAATTTCAATAAAACTGAGATGAACAGTCAATCTACACAAAATACACTCAACTCTAAAGATAAGCGAGTCCAGAGTATAATAAAATATGTATTATTTCCCCAAATTTTAAAAGAAATTCATTTTTGTCATAGGTATGGATAAATTGAGCAAATAAATTATGGCAAAATGGAGGACGACAACGACGAATCGTGAATTATTATTATTATTGGGTCAAAAGGATTAGAATCGATTGCAGATACATAGGCACGTATCTATTATGTAAGTGACTCTGTGTGTGCCTGCGTGTACATATTACAGCAGGCACACGTAAGTTTAATCTCCTTCTAAGCCCTATGATTTAATATTATACATACATACATACATACAGATGCAGTACCTACTACATACATTACAGGAGCAAAGTGCATAGTTCACCTCTCATGAAAACACCCTTTTTCAAAACATGGTCACCCTATGAACACATCAAAACGATTTCGTACGTCATGCATAAAGAGATATGTATGTATGTACGTATGTTTGTATGAAAGACAATAATCGAAAAAGAGTCGGGAATCAAAGGCAACCTACATACATACATATGTACATATAACACTAATATGTATATGTTGTTGTAAGTAAAAGTACATACAACGAAACTATGTGTGAGCACATTCCTCTTTGTTTCACTATTATTGCACTCACTCACTCTCACATAATATTTAGATAAAATGTATTATTTACGTCTTACATATAATATAATATAATATAATAGACAATTATAGTCATACATAGGAAAATGGCTGTTTAGCTATTCCATTGACTACTTTCAGTCAACGTACATATTTTGTTATATTTTCAACAACTCCCTGGAATCAAATATCCTCTATTAAAAAAATCTCCGCAAGCAAAGACTCCATTCATCTCAGATGTATACAGGATCTCACTGACGCTACAGATTACATATTAAACCGAATGTAATGCCATGTTGATATATTAATTTATTAAAATGGACAAATTTCCACAAAAAATTTTTAAAAAAAGAAGATACTTCATTATCAAAAATGCCTGCTTTTAAAGTGAAATAAAACAACAACATATGATTTGAAGACACACAAACTTGATGGCAAAGAGAAGCTCAGTGATATTTGAATAAATGAATAGTAGTTGGTGGGGCCCCTTCTCAAATGTTTAAAATAGTAGTGAGGTTTATGGACCTGCAAAGTAGGATCATTGAAGGAAAAGATCCGATCCTTCTAAAAACAAAAACGTTAATTAATTGATATACATATTTTTAATAGATATTTATTATGATATGAGACATAATAAAGAGAGAGAGAGAGAGAGAGATTATTGATAGTCGGTAAAGGACTGGGGTTTTTTGATTTGCAATTCTTAAATTGTGACATACAAATGAGCACGGCAGTCATTCACATTTTTCCTTCATTTGAAAGAAGCAAGTCATTTACTCATACAACATTTGGTTGCTTATGCCTCCTCCAAGATGTAAGACTTTGTCAATGATGATGATGACATCACATTCTAAAACGCTCAATAAAATAGTAAATATATATACTATATGAAGGAATGACCCACATGCAAGAGTAAGAACACATCTTGAGAAATAATGAAATCTTTGGATGAGTGCTCTAATTATGACTAATAGTTTCATTTTTATTTATTTTTTCCTCTGCATTTTTGCAATATTTGCAAAAAAAAAAGAAGAAGAAGAAGACGAGTGGATAGAGTCGTATGTATGATTGATGGGATTTGACCCAAAAATGATAAATTGAATATATTTATAGAGATGAACATTTGGGAATCCAATAAATGAAATGTAATAGTTAATTCATTTACTATTTCGTCAAGAAAGTGTCTCTAATTTAATGACCACATATATGTACATTATTATTATTATTATCATAAATATTAATACTATTATTTATGGAAACAAAAAAAAGGCTTTCTCAGCTGTGGACTTTGAGTCATGAAAAGATGGAAGGGGGGCTAAAATCCATCAATCACCGTCTGCTTGCTCGGGGGGTTGTCTTTCTTTCTTTCTTTTCTTTTTTTATTTTAATGGACACTTCCAATGTCCTAGGCTCATTATCATCTGCTCACCTCACATCATCAAAATTTATGAGACTGAGGAGAAGAGGGGGGGGGGGGGTATAAATCCCTATAAATAAATAATAAAAGGAAAAGACAGCAATGGTGGGTCAATCGTTATCACCTGAGTCCAGACAAAGTCTTATTTCATATAATAATAATAATAATAATAAAAGTAATATGTAATAATAAAAATAATATATTAATAGGAGTGAAAAAGGGTTTACTCAACCATTTTAATGGTTGAGTCAAAAAAAGAAGGAAAAAAAATCAATCTACACTTGTAGGTAACATAAAATCAAAGAATAAAGCAAAGAAATGAAGGATTTTAAGTATTTTCTCTTGCTTTCTTTTCCCTTTTATATCCTTTTCTTTTATTTATACAATGATAAACTTTTGAACCAAGGGAAACACCACTTTTAAATTATTTTTAATATCTTCTTTTTATTTATAAGAGCAAATTTTTTTTTCCTTTTTTTTTTTTTTTGTTATATATAATTTTATTCAGCTTTTCTTTCATTTCACAAAAGATATTTTAATTTTTTTTATCTTAGTCTTTTGTGCTTCTCTCTCTAGTTATGTATGTACATATTCATATATAAAGTTGGCTCAAATAATAATAATAATAATAATTTTCACCACCACTTTAATGAATCCCCAACAGACACGAGATGAACAAAAAACCAACCAAAAAAAAAAAATAAAACCACCTCATATGTATGAAATATCTGCGTAGGTAATAAAAATAAGATTCATTCGTATAGCATACATATATATGTATATATAACTGGCTGTATTATACGTGTAGTGTACTTATTATTTTCATTTCTAGATATTATTATTATTATTATTATTATTTCCTAACGTAATTTGATAAAGGAGATGATAATGCTCAAACGCATTGATTGTACAATGTACATACATAGAATTTATATGTACGTACGTATGCGTATGGTTAGTGTACATATATTAAGAGTACAGGTGCAGGGTCCATGGTTGTTTCATCTGCTACTCTGCTCCACACACACACACACAGCTCAAAGAAGAAAGTGATTTTTGAGGTACTCCTCTCTCGTCCAACGATCAAAAAAGAAAAAAAACTCATTCTTATGTATGTATGTACACACAACAATATGATTTAATTTATGTATTCAAATCCACACACACACACAGACTCAGAGACAACACTGCACCCTCTCTCTCTCTCTCTCTCATGGAATGATGTCCAATTTATATGATATATACACCTACAAAATTTGAAAATTAACGAGCAATATTAAAAGACTATGCATGATTGTAAAAGTTGGAATAAAGAATCCAACTCTATACGAATAAAAACACTCGTTTCCCATCGATCACAAATACATATAGTCAATTAATATGGATTTTTACCATCTATTATTGATATTTAGTTTTTGCATCAAATTGTGTTCTATTGACACTTTTTTCTTTAATTTGAAGAAGTTTCTTTAAACATATTGAATACTTGTTTATTTCATATAAAAGCTATGTATATGTATATATTATGCCCTCAATATGACGTCACAAACAGTTAAGTATGTAATCTGTGAGTACAAAGAGCCGTAAGCTAGATAAGCTGAGTAAAGATGTAACGTGTCTAAGGAGCAAAAAGTTTGGTTCCACGTCACATTTTTGTGTACACTGTCAAGATTTTTTAAGAGAATAAATAAGAGGGTTAAATAATAACAATTCTGGTTTTCCAATCATGACCAATCAATGTATTCTGAATATTTTGCATCTCATTTTCATTTTTTTTTTTTTTTTTTTTTTTTGAAAATGGACCCACAGAAGTCCACACTCTTTTACTAAAGTAGTATAAGAGATTGAAAATCGACTGTACTCTATAATATATGTGTGAGGCTCAGTGACTAACTATTCTTTTCCCTGGAGATGATATGGTTCTAAAATTTTAACTGATTTTTTTACCAAATACTCAATGTTTATCACTTTATCAGTGTTCGAAACGTTGATTCGTTGAAATTGTCTACCTATAAAATATTTTTCCTCCCCATAAAACAAAGAATAGCTCAAGAACGCAAGTCAACAAATTTGAACTTTCAAAAATCCTAAGGGTTATAAAAGTTATTCAGTTTTGCACACTAATTTCAAATCTGTAAATTTTTTTTTCAAGAGTCCTAAAATTTTCGTGAAATCGGGCCCTACTTCTTGAGCTAATTTGGTCCATTTTCCAACTTCAACTTCAATTGAAGCCCAGAAAAATACTCATATTGAGCATTAAAAAGTAATGAATCGCTAGTGCTTTTAATGCAAACTCCATTTACAGTCTTTGTTTTGACCTAAGGGGGATCCTGGGGCCAAAGGCGGTT
Source organism: Lepeophtheirus nordmannii (assembly GCA_963680855.1). Classification (NCBI taxonomy): domain Eukaryota; kingdom Metazoa; phylum Arthropoda; class Copepoda; order Siphonostomatoida; family Caligidae; genus Lepeophtheirus; species Lepeophtheirus nordmannii. The sequence continues at coordinate 22,023,716 of OY804522.1, read as the reverse complement.
GGAGTAGGCCTAAAAGTCGGTCAAATCCCTTGTACTTAAATAACTCCCTGAATATTACATGAAATGGATTAATAAGGAATCCATTCAAGAGCTGAGACCCACAGCTTTCAAAAGAGATGCCAAACGCAAGATAAAAGTACTTAATTAAGAAGAAATCGTTCATCTAAGTGTGTAAATTTTCACTCAATTTCGAGCAAAAATTCGCTAGAAATCAATGACTCACGGTAGATCTATCCTTCAGCACGCTACTACTTTTGTCCATTGCACTTGTTTTATAGTGGCTCTACCGTGAGTACCTGTAGTTTATTTATTTCAGATATAAACATTCAATGGTATTAATAAAAATAATAAATACGTTAACTAAGCCTTACGTACAAAAATGGTCAATTATTTTGGTCCATTCCAATAGTTAAATATCTACATATAGCAAAGAAAGATGAGTAACGGTATTAAGGAACAATTTACATAATTAATGAACTAAATTACTTACTTTGAGTAATCAAAGTGAAAATAATGTAGAGGGTACTTTAATTTCTGAAACGTTGGTCAAGAACCGATAATATGTAGAGTCGCGTAAAAGAATACATTTTACAGCTCCCTATGAAGAACCAATACAACCCCCCCCCCTCCTTCGGTTACCCTTTTTAAATAGCTAACTCATATGTACAACACAGCCCTTTGATTCCTGGATTTGATTTTTTTTAATTAAATGAGCCCAATATTTTGTACATACATATTATATTATTTTGATGGTGTGGGGGGAAGGAAAGGATTCTAAAACTATGTACATTAAATCCCATTAATCCCTCCCGTAAACAGGGGACCTTATAATTAAAAATAAAGAAATGACAGACTGCTTCAACACTCTGATGGATGGATGGATGGAGGGGTTCGAAGAGCCGGTCTACGAGATGAATACAATACATCACTATGAATGTAAACGAATGAACGAACGAACGAAGGTATACAATACATTGATATGTTTGTACAATAGAAAATGCTGCGACTACGATTAGTACTAAATAATCTACTCTCTCTCTGAACAATAATAAAGCATGAAGGTCACACTTTTTTTTTTTACTGAACTGTCATAAAAACATCATCACCCACAATTATTTAAAAACTGTTTCTCTTTCTTCTCTTCTCATCTAAAGAAAACTGTCCTAAACAATTTTTTATTTATTTTTTTTTTTTTTATTTATTTATATATGAAGAAAAGGTAAAAAAAAAATAATAATAATAATAACAAGATAGATACATATGTATGTATGTATGTTGTAGTAGTAGATACATTGTTCTTTCTCTAAGGGGAATGAAAAGATAAAAAGTCTTAGTTATGGAGATAAGTTGAAGTTAATAATAAAATACAAACGATTGCTACGATTGCTTTTTATGAAGTCAAAGTATGTATGTATATATATATGTACATATATGTAATAGCCAGAAAGATGAACAAAATTAGTGAGTGATTGAAATGCTCTCACATCCCCTATCAAATTCCATCTTCTACTTCTTAATTACCACCAATCCGTCGTATTTTAAATAGAAAACAACTTTTCTGGTGTAAATACGTATGTTTCTCCATTAAAGCAGGTCAGTTATTAAAACACACAGCACTTTTTTATCCACACACACAACACTTAGGTAGAAGAGTAAGAGACAGCACACACTTACCTCATCATTTGACTTAAAAGAATAGGGAAAAAAAGATAAAAATGATTTGTATGTAAAAGTAAGGGGGAAATAGCAGGAAATTTAAAACAACATATTATGAGAAATTTGCGTCATATGTATGTATACTTCTGCGGCTCTTCATTTTGAAGCATGTGACAGGTTGTATCTAGTGTATGTATGTATACATACATACATCATATATCGAGCAATAAATGAATGAATGAATGAGCACCTTCAGAGGAGGAACCAAGTGTTTGTTTTGGCACAGGATTTTACAGGATGTTCTGTGCACTTATTTGCACATATTTTTCTATTTTTATACATAACGTATATATTGCTAGATATATATATCTAAAAATAGACAATCTTGATATATTATGCAAAATCAAAAAAAAAAAAAAAAAAAAAACTCTACACCATCAATGGTAGCAAGGCCTAAAATAGAACGGTTTGTATATTATTAAAATTGTCTCAAACGTAAGAATGTGATTAATACGTATATTTTAAAATAACAATAATCATATATCTTGCTCAAAATTGCAGTCCGCTACTTATAGTTTTAAAGAGAAAATAGTAAAAATTTAGCCTAATAACACCTGGCCATTTTTTTTTTTTTTTTTTGGATCCACCCACCAACTCACAAAGTTATTTTAATATATATATATATATATGTATATAGCAATATTATGTTTTAACTAGATGTTAATATTTAAATATAATGTAAAATGTTTATCACAATTTCATATATGGTGTATTTTTCGACAAATTGTTCTCCAACAATAGAGTACACATGATGAATTTGAATAGAAAAATTATTTTCAACCAATTATTTGTAGGGTCAAGTACAAATGCAGCTGGATTGGTGTTTGTTATTGCTAAATTTGAGGATATGTGAGGAAATAAATATTAACCATCAAGATATGTATGTTAAATGATATATTCCACTTAATAAATCTATACCTTTTCAAGTTCAATATGGGAATAAGCAAATTCAATATGGGAATATACAAGTTCGAGTTCAATTTATTTATTCTCATACTGAATTTACTTATTCCCATATTGAACTAGACAAGGTATAAATAAAGTTAAAAAGAATATGAATACTAATCACACAACCTATCATTTTAAATTGCATTCAATTATGCATGCATATTATTTTGTAGGGAAATGTCTTTTAGTACATAAAAATATTTTGAGCAAATTGTCTTCCCCCTTCCCTCTACCACACTAAAATATACATATATGCGATTTAGTATCCAATTTTGCTTCATACATAGAATTACTTTCAAAGGGTAAACAAAGAACAGACTATCTCTGTATGAATACTCTTCCTTTGATTTACGTGTCTTTAAATGCTTTGTAAGACTTTGTTTTCTTTAAACAATTAAAAGTATAAATATGCATAGAATGCATATTAGTACATTCACTTATGAATAAAACGACAAAAAAAACACTGAGAAATATATATAAGGATAGAGAGAGAGAGAGAGAGCCCTTCTTTTGACTATGTACGTATATATATACATATATATATAACATATTTAAATGTCCTTTAGAATAAATATTCAAAAACCTCATATGGTATCCATTTTTATTTTCATTTTCCAAGAGTCAATGACCCTCAAATGATTATATATTTGAGTTGATATTCATATTTATATATATATATATATATATATATAAATATTTGACATTTGCACTAAATTAAAAATAAATCAGAATCTGGAGATATGTTTCTTTAAAAAAAATAAAAAAATGATGGCTTTGATGACCTTAATGACACCATTTTCAAACAAACTTGTAGCATCCTAAAAAAAAGAAAAAAGAAAAGTGATCTGGAGTTAAAAGGGAACATTCCTAATCATGATTACATCTTAGACATGGAGCAATGTACATATACAATAAATATATTATTTTACTTTTTTTACTTTAGGTATGAGTCTCTATTTATCCCATGCTTCATTTGAGTATTTCATTCACCTACAGGAGGAGTCAAAATACAATTGACTTTTAATGCTACACTTCATTTGTAAAGCTTTTTCTCCTCTTCATAAAGAAGGAAAATGCTTTAATTTATCTCACAAATCAGGAATAAAAATACTTCAAAATAGGATGATGAGTATTATTAATCATAAAAGGACAATTCACATTTGTCTTTGTAGTTGAACTCACCTGTATATATATATATTACCCCATATTATGACACGTCAAGTCAGCCCCTGAAAGTGTTCTTCGCTGCTCTTTGAGTGTTCCCTGTTTTGCTATTGTCTAATATTATATGTAATATGTATATGCGTTTAGAAAGGGGAAAAAAAAGTTAATTATTTATTATTTATTTTACCTAAAAAGAAATTTGTAAAGTTTAGTTCAGTTATGGAGTGTTAACTAATAGCATATAATCAAAAAAAACACATAGTAATTGAAATTTTTAGCCTGTGTTAATTCATTGAATCCTTAAAATCTGGATTGAATCCATTTCTTTGAATCTTAACAGAGGTAGTAATATAGATTTATGAAAAGTATAGGCGTTTATAACCTTATAAAAACGTTAAAGGAAGTGAAATTATTTTCAAAATAATTTTTTAAAAAAATGATTAAAACTAACTATTAATTATTTATGAAGTATTCCTACTAAGCAAATCAATGATGTTGTTTTTTGTAATATGCCATCCAGAACTCACTATGAGGTAATTCTTAATCAATTATTTAAATAATACGTACATATTTTTAAGAGCAATGACTATATTGAGGAAAGGGTTAATACCTATTCAAAAAGATGTCTCATTAAAGACGCCTTCAATAATCCAAAATGATTCCATTATATTTATTTACTATATTATAGAGTGTTTTCACTAAAGTTATAGATTGTATGTACTACATGACCTCATGGAAGTGACACCATTTTGGAAGCAGATATTTAAAAGATAAAAAATGAACCAATTTTCAAACAAATCTCAAGGAAGCTTTATCAAATGATTTGAAAAAAAAGAGCCAACTTAATATCTGTATTCAATATAAATTGATGCCAAAAGGAGCAGTTAGTTATGACTAAAATTTAGTAGATACTGAAAATCCCTATAAAATTGCTAGATTGATACAATTAATTTTGTTGCGAATGGATTAGGGAAGGGCAAAATGGGATAATAACCCTAACAGTCAATTTATTTTCTACACCGTGTAAATTTAAATATATTCACGTAATTTTGATGGTGAATGTTATTTTCCCTACGAATTTAAAAGGAATTAGTTATATTTACTCTTATAAAATTTGGTTGTGTCCCTTTGTTTCCTACCTGTTGGCCAACTTTGTACGTCACGATAAAACGCTCTATACAATATACAAACAACAAATAGCTCATGCCATTAATTCAACCTTCAAATCCAAATATTCAACCTTGATGTTTGAATGTGTAGGATATAAAAACATAATATGTATGTACATAAATAATTAATTGATGTATGTTCACTCCTTTTTCCATCATGTAATTTACAGTCAATAAATCCAAAAAAAAAAAAAAAAAAAAAGTTTATAGGATTTGATGAATTTTCATAATAATAAATGATACTTGTCTAGAAAAATTCAAAACGTCTTTTTAATTGGTCAATACTTTATGTGAAGGTCTTAAAAAAAAAATTAATTTGTACCCTGTCATACAGGTTGTAGAAAAAATGAAAAAAAAAATAAATAAATAACAAAAGTCATGAAATATTTTGATAGACAAAGCAAAATAATAACAATAATAAAATCTTTTAAAATGTTTAAAATAATTTAACTTTCTTGTGTGTGTGGTGTGTGTTTGACACACGAAGAAACAAATACTGAGGGGGAATAATAATAATAATAATGATAATTTATTCATGGAAAATTGTATATATATATTGTATAGTACACTAAATTGACCTGTAAATCGATTTTTTACTCCTTTTATTCTTTATGAAAGAAACTATTAATTAAGACATTTCTTTAACTCTTGCAAGAAATGTACATATACAGACATTCATACAGAGAGTTAAAAGACATTTAAGTCCATACCGCAGTTCTTAAACAAATAACAATAGTTGGAATACAAAAATACAACATAAATACTATTCAAATATATAATAAGAAAGAATACGTTAATGAAAAGTAAGTTTTTCTTAATAAGCACTCCTAAAAGAATCCTTCTTCCTAAAGGAATCACCATCCTAACAAAATAAAGACAACTGAGTTCTCTTTACGAAAAAAAATAAAAATAAAAATGCATCGCGTGCTCTAAGAATATCCTTGTGATTAAATTATGGAAACACATACCTGAAATGAACAAATGAATTATATGTAATAAAATGTCAAGATAAAAGCAGGCCTGAATGAAAAACAAAGAATTACGAAAAAAAAAAAAGGATTTGTCTTTTACCATCGTGGGTTTGTGTAAATAAATTTTGAGCATTTCAATCTTCAAACCTAATTATTTCCGGTATTTAAATATAAATCAACAAAGTAGTAGTAGTAGTAGTAGTAGTAAAGATCAATTTTGAGGGGAAGTGCTCGAAATTGAAGGCTCTTCAGAATTATGTACTTACCTCATCTGGAGTTTTTTTATTATGTACCATTCATACCTCTTGATTGTACAAAATGTATTTAATTTGTCTGGTTTAATGATAGCCAAGGATCTGATCTTTTGAATGCAGCTTCTTTTGGTAAATGTTATGTCTTAAAAGTCACACTTTTTAAGTCAAAGGTAATATATTTATCAAAGAATATTGAATTAATTATCTTTTTCTCTTTTTTTTTCATCATTGTTCACAGTTTAACATTAACAGCCATAAAAATAAATAGGTAATTTTGAAATTTGAACAATCAAATTAAATTCCAAAAATGGCGGTATACAATTAAATAATATTAAATAACATCGAATCTCTCATTTTGGTACATGTATGGATTTTTACAAAAAAGAAAAAGAAAAGTATCCTAGCCTGATTTATTGTTGACATATCCCTTGTACTTGTCCAATTTATAATCCAACCACACTACATCTATACAATGCTAATAATATATATATATTAAAATAATTAATACTCTTTTTAACTAAGTAAGTCCCTGACAGATTCTTATCAAATACATAACTCACGATATAAACTCTCAAACAATTAAATAAATTTCAATAGAAAATGTCTTGAGTACCTTTAATTGACATCCTAAGCCGCTTTTATGCACCATTAATTTTAGCACGAAGGAAAAACAAACCCCAGCTACAACAACAGACAATAAATTAATGATAATGACATCATTATAAATTAAAATTTAGCTTTGAAGTATACATACATGTGCGAAGACGGATAGGATTTGTTGGCGTGTTTATCCTACTCTTGGAAATCCTTTTCGAGTTTAAATTAAAAAGAAAAAAAAAGAAGAAAAAGAGATCTATTTAAGTCTTTTATATACAAACAGAATGGGTAAACTGCATATAATAGGGTTATAATAGGTACATATGTACATTAGAGTCTTCCGTTTCGATGGTAAAGTTTTTTATTAATAATTATTATTTCCCTATGACTTTTTCTATCAGAAGTCATCAAGAAAATGCTGCTATCTGCAACATTTTAGATCCCTCATGCCATTTTTGTCAGGTCCTTTGGCACTTTAAAGATGAAAAAAGTTATATTATGATTACAAAGGAATTATTCTACAAAAAAAAATTAAATATTAAGGGCTTTAAAATAGGCTCCATTCAAACAGATTCCCTCTCTTATTTATTAAAATAAAAAACAAAACAGAACACTAATTTAATGAAATATAAGTAAGAAAACGTCAGAAAATATCAAAAAATTTCACGTCATTTGAAGCAATATAATAAATAAACTTTAAAAGCTACTCAGACACTTTAAGCTTTTGAAGACAAAGTGCACGGGTATTATGCATTTATTATTATTATTATCATTTATTGGTAGATCAACAGCTTTAGAATTGGGATAGTCGCCTCGTTTTGTCTACTCTGCAAGGACTGTAACTTTAAGGATGAAAAAAAGTAGGGTGTAAATGGATGGTGATGACTAGTGAGGTTAAGAATGTGCCCTTCTTGATGTATGTATGTATGTATGTATGTACATCCTCTTGGATTTGTATTTCCTATCTACTTTTCAACGAATTAATTAATTAAAAAGAAAAAAAACTTTATTTCCGATTTTCTACATTCTCCCCCCTAAATTATCCTTAATTGACCAGTAACACACTAAAAATGACAATTGTAGCGTTTTTTGTATGTTTTTCAACAGAAATGACCATATTGCAATGTAAAAAAAAAAAAAGAAAGAAGCAAAACTGTACCTCCACAAAAACAGGAGCCTCCTCCTCTTAATTACTGATTCCATATAATTTGTAGACTATATATGTTCATATAAATATAAGTAATCATTGAGATCTCAGATAAGACATCTAAAAAAAATGAAGTCCGATAAATAAGTAGCTCAAGTGGATGATGATACTCAGAAGCATACTCCTTTAACGAGTACAACAACAACAGCAGCAACAACACTTGAAATAGTCATCTGTTTGGATATGAATTTAGAGACTTGAATGAATGCAATCAAAATACCTACAATGATGCACAAACTTCCCCCTTCTGACCAAATCTTCTTCATTCCTCCTTTTTGAAGCAGGAGATAGAATATCACAAATGGATTAGTAAACGCTCTTTCTACCCTTGGTTCCAGTAGCACAGCATACATATAGAGTATTCATCACTGCAATCTTCCCTCTTTATCCATGCTGTTCATCAAGCCCATTTAAGAGGAAGCTCAAACATAAAAGAGAGAATTTACTTTTGTTCAAAAAAAAGAAAGAAAAAAAAAAGTAGCATCTCTATTATCCCTTGATATTACTATTATTATTATTATTATTGTTGTTGTTGTTGAGGTGAAAAAGAAGTAATCTGAGGAGGTAAGTGGTTTATGTACAATAAGGCTCTCTCTCTCTCTCTCTCCCCCCCCCCCCTCATTCTTATATTATGTACATACATACATATATATATAGAAACAACATAAAAGAAGAAGAAAATCACCACATAATAGAGGGCACCTGGAAATAAATTCAGCATATTGTCAGGAGGAGGAGGAGAAGAAGAAGAAGGAAGAAGGTATACAATTACAGGCTCCATTATCAATCCATGTATCTATTTGATATTAAAAATCATTCCGCCTCAAAAGATTTGTATGCTCTCCAAGGAAAATCCTTTACATTTCATTTTTACCATCATCATCATCCTCTGATAGAGATCCTTAATATATATAAGAATATACAAATGCGAAATTAAAACTCAAAATGAAATCTAGTAACAATGGCTATGATTTGAAAGTAAAGTGCAATTAATTTTTGCATAAAGATCCTTCAAACGTGTATGAATTACAGCATATTATATATATGCTAAGTGCTATTATAATAATAATAAAATGGGTGGATCGAATGAGGAGATACATTAAAAAAAAACTAACAGAGCCAGGGCTTCAGGAAACATTACGATTTTCTTCCATAATATTCATAATTCAGAATAAATCTAGGGTAAAATATATGCATATTATTCTATATGAAGAATATATTAAGTGAATATATATATATATATATATATATATATATATATATATATATGTATACAAAACACAAGGTGGTAAAAAATTATGACTTCTAGTGATGTGCTCAGATGAATAATCTTCATGGACCAATGTGTATGTATTTATATCATAGTTGAGGGGAAAGTGAATATACATACATATATTGGCTTTAATATGTAATGTTTAGTCATACTATTATTAAAATACTCTAAGGAGTCGAATGTCAAATCAAACTCCTTATTCAAAACATCATCATCACCAAATCCACATATAAATAAATGTTCACCTCAAATCGTAAGAATAATAAATAAGAATAATAGAGAGGGAATTTGAATAGAAAGAACACTAACTAAATAAAATCCCACATCATAAAACACATTCGATCCATGAATAATAATAATAATTATTATGTAATATTTTGTAAGGAAAATTGATTTTCCTTACAAAATATTTCTATAATATTACATATCAAACTAACTACTAACTCCACTCTGCTCCTCTAGTAAACTTTGTAAGAGCATCATATACTTTTTTACGAAGAAGAATATAAGAAGTAGACACAATTACATGGATATATGTATTTATATGTAAGTAAATAAGTGTATGACTCAAAAGCAAATAAACTAGGGTTGAATCTTGACCGCACACCTATGCTTAAATGACCCTAATAAAGTAATCAACATTGAGAACAGTGTGATTCAAACCCTTTAAGAGGGAATGCTTTAAAATACCTAGCATAATTCAAATTACACCTACAAACATTTCAATTAGAAAAAGATTTTCTTTTTGGGATAGATTAATGTAAACAGTCCACACATATGTATGTACATAGTTCTTTCCATGCTGACTGTACGTAATACGTTAGTATATACATACATGGATAGATAGACTGTTGTACTTGCTGTTAGAAGATAGAGCTAGCTTACCTACCTATTACTACTCTACTCCATGTATGCACTCTGTAATTTGTGCATCAAAATGAATTTAATGAATTTTTAATTATATATATCTTGTTGCTTTATACATTTCATGAAGTGAGGACTAACTTTGTCGCACCCCGTATTCCCTAATGACAGGTAAGAATGAATGCATATTGCTTAGTTATTACTATTATGTAAGGCATTACCTAGATACTCTTTTTCCTTATCTTCTGACATCAACAGCACGTGCATCCTGGAGAATGAATACCTAGAATAACATACAAATCAAATGACAATTTTAGAATATTACTAATAATAAATATATAATCAATTATTATAATTATAGGTTATATACATACACTCGGAGTAAGAGCATTGCTTGTCAGGAGAGAATGCTTTGATACTTTATAATTATTTATACACGACAGTACATATTTATAACGAAGGCGAAGAAGAATATCATTAAGTTCTTTAAATTCCTTTTGTTTATTTGCAAAAAAAAAAAAAAGTTTGTATATATATATATATAGTTTTTTTTTTACACAGATAATGTTGCAAAAGGTAGTAATTTACCTAGTTTTTTCACACTTGGAGAGATAATCACACCTCTTAGCATACATATATATTCAAGCAAACAGTAACGACACCTTGTCACTTTGCTTATTTATAAATTTTTGCAACTTACAGAGGAACAATAATGATAATACTTACTTCCTTCAGGTCAAAGTCGTACATGTTAATATATTATGTAGATGATTGTCACTCTTGTGCATTTTCCTAGTGATAACCTCCTCAACTTGATATACACATCTTCATTAAGGGATTCAAGAGAGGAAAGGGTTAAAAAAAACCAGTGGATAGTGGGTTCATTCCTATGTACAAATGGAGAAGGATTCTCCACGTAGTGATGTGGAATTGTTTTCAGTTTATATCTTCGTCTTTAGCCTATTAATACACTCCTAATAAACCTATTAACAGGAAGAGAAGTTTGCAGTTGGAAATCACCAGCTGACAAAAAAAAAGAGTTCTTGATAAGTTTTTAGTGATACTTACATACCATTCTGTCAGTTATTGATATGAACATTTTGCTATGTAGATTGTGAGGAGACGACGGTGGAATCAAAAGGAATGGTCGAACATTAGTATTAGAATTATTTATTCAAGTCAACTTTTGTAATATGCACATTTATGAGTTTTTTAGGGCAGAAAAGGGCATTATTGCACTGCTCTTCCACTACAGTGGAATGTATCTTCAATACATACAAAACTCCAAAGTATACTGGCTATACACTACGCTCTTCATTTGGTTAGTGGTAGATGTTTGCACTATGTCCATGGTCGAACAAGGAGTGAACATCAATTAAAAATAAAGAACAAAGTACCCAGTTATATATAAATAAATAAATAATAATCTTTTGCATCATTCACATTATTAAAAATCAAAATTCATAAACCCTAGTCTCAAGCCCCTCCAAAAGAGGGATAACCGTTGGACTTTGGAATGAATAAACTTTTCTTTTATGAAGGTGTAATAAGTCATTATTCACCCATTATATGCGCTTGACTAAGTTTTTGAGGCAAAGAAAAATGAGAACATAGGTATGGCTTAATTTACTTCAGCGGTTACATGGTTATTAATCAAAAAATAAAATAAAAAAGAAATCCAGAGTTGCCTCTCTTTCTATTTTTGTATGCCTGACTAAACAACAAGAGGGACTCCAGCTGCTTCTCACCTATTATGTGATTGGAACTAAAGCTAGAAGAGGATTAATACAAATTATTATACATACATGCCATGCCACCCCACCCCACCCCTCAAGTCTACCGGCCTCTTCAATTACACAAATCAAAGCATTCCTTAAATACGTAATTATACATATTCATAATCAGAATTTTATTTCCAAGTTTTTTTTTTTATTGCTATTATCATCATTATCATAGACTCTTGGCCATAAACTACTTCCGGATTCGGAAATGTACGTAGTGTTGTACATACCAACAACATACATAGAAGAAAACCTTATTTCCAAGGGGAGAATTAATAGCCGTAAAATAATGAGAAATAAATGAAAGAAGAAACGGTTCTTCTCCTCTTCTTTTCTTCTCTTACTCTACACTAAGGCTATTATTATTATTATTATTATTATTATCACTACTATTGTCATCGCCATTTTGAACTCTTTTCTTCTTCTTTATTTCTAGCTAGTAGCTACTATAATACAGGCATTGCATGTATAAGGGGAAAGAGTACTGCTAAAATAAAAAAGGTCTATCAGCTGGTATAGAAAATAATCAATCCCTATCACGAGAAATGAGGGAGAGAAGAAGAAGAGGAAGGTGTCATCTAACTAACTCTCTCAAAAAGGAGTTTTACATTACAAAAGGGGGGGGGGGGGAGAGACATATTTATTTATATACATTACGCTTTTTTATAAAAAAAATCTTTTAATTAAGAAGGATTAGTTAGTAACCAATATTTTGAGTAGGGATTCATCTCTCATATTCAGAGAATAACACATAATTTTTTGTTTAAAGAGCCATCTAACAAGGGAATGGCTCAACGTCAGGTGATGATGATCCCCGCCGGTTTTTTAAAGTCAAAAAAACCTTTTTCTCTCAAGGTTTTGTAGGAGGCTTCTCTTTTAAAAAAAATAAAAAAGGAACAGGTAGAGACGAAGGAGCGATAAACCGGCCAATCAGAGGAAAGGTTCTTTTTTCTTCCTTTTCTTCAAATGGAAGAAGAGAAAGAAAGGCTAAGAATGAAAAATAGAAGGTTAATTAAGAAGAAAAGGAGCGCCATGGTAATGCTACTTATTATTATTATTAAAATCGATCCATGCAGCTTCTCTGCCCTGTTTTTGAAGATACAAAACGACCAATGAAAAAGGATTTCTTTACTCATTACGGATGATAACCTAGTTTGGTTACTTATCCCTGAGTACGGGAAATAAGAGGTAGTGTTTGCAACTAAAAACTACTTTTGAAACCGGTCTTAGTAAAGACATAATAGTGGGGATTGACCCTTTGTAGAGAGAAAAGACTCTTAATTAGTCTTTTTGACTTGTCCCTCATGCGCAACGAATCTTGGAAAAGATTTATAATAGTTACATACATTATACATATATACACAGACCCATACATACATATATTTAAAGAAATAGGTGACTTGAAATATGTATGTTTTTTATTTTCCTTTTGACAAAAGAATATTTATTTAATGTTTATCGACACCTATCACAGGTAGACACATAATTCTTGACATGACTTGACTCCATTCTCCCCTACCTAGGTAGCCAAGAGCGAGAAAGGGTGTGAGTCAAGCTGAATATTAACTGTTATGTATGTCATTCTATATATTTCTCACTCTCTGTCTGTCTTTCTCTCTTTCTCATGAATTCCAGGTCCTAGCTAGGAAATGGATGAACAAGAAGACCGACTTGTTCTTCATCTGTAATTATCCGAGTATATAAGGACTTCTTCCTTCCCTGCTTCCATTTCAGTCTTAATTTTGATAGAATGAAGTTTCTCGTTTTTTTATCTCTTATCTCTGCACTCTGCATTTCCCAAATCCGTAGGTTTTTTTTTGCTTGTCCTTGCCCTTTTGTCTCTTCTAATGCCACTTTTTCCTCCATTCCTATTCTATAGATGCAGCCTCAGCGGAAGAAACCGAGGAGGATAGGGATTTGGAGCGTGATCCCAAGTCCTTTTACGGGATCCGTCGCTTTCCTTTTGGTAGACGTTCTCTAATTCCCTCTCGCTTCTATCCCAATCTCTTTTACTCTCCTGTTTGGATCCCTAGGGTGGGAGGTCTGCGTCGTGTGTATCGCTCTGAGCCCGAAATGGAGGATATGCCCCCAATGGATGAGCTGGAGAAACGGAGCATCGAGAAAAAGATGGCTATGATGCCGAAATGGAAGGCGGACATCATCCGAAATCTCTTTGGAAAAGGGAACAGATTCGGGCCTTCCGCGTCTCTCACCAAGGGTGCTGCTTCAATTCATGAAGAGTTGATCGAAGTCCCTTTTGGTGACGCTAAAATTTTTGATCATGAAAGGAGCTTGGATGTGGACGAAATCCTAGAAGAAATTGAACAGGAAGAGAGGGAAGAACTCGTGTCAGAAGTCGATGAAGTGAATGATGAGTCGGTCGAAGTTGATGACGTTTCTCAAATTGAGATCGAACTGGTGGAGGAAGAGCGCAGGAGAAGAGGGTCTGAGGATGATGAGATGGAAGAAAGTGAGTCAGTCAATTTGGGTCGGTCCAATAAGTCTCGACGAAGAAGATCTTCAGATATTGAAGAGGAAGAAGAGGTAGAAGAGACTCAACCCGAGAAAAGGAGTGCACGCTCCTTTCTTATTTCTGAGGGTGAGGAAGATGTCGATCCTGAAGAATCCGTTTATATGGACAATGAGCGTTTGAGAAGAAACATTTTGGGTGAAGAAGAAGAGATGGAGGAGGATGTTGACTTTTCGTTGAGGTCTGATGAAGAGGAGACGAATGGTGAAGAGGAGTCTTCAACTCATAAAAGGAGTACTTACTTTTCTGGAGGTGGTGGTGGATCTTCCTTTTCTCGTCGCTCCTCAGTTCAAAGAGATAATACATTTTCCTCCTCTCTCCGAAGTTCGCAACCTACAAGGAGCAAATCCTATTCATCCCTGCCCCGTTCCACTTCGTCACGACTTAGAGGCAGTGGTGATTCCTACTCGAGGTCCTCAACGGATTCATACACCGCTGCTGCTCCTGTGAGCGATTTCTCTTCACGATCCTTGTCATCTGACAATAGAGCCTTTTCTCGAGATGGCTACTCTGGTCGATTAAGAAGGAATGTAATGGGAGAAGAATCTGAGAAGGACTCCTCGGACGAGGAGTTGATCTCTATGATGGATGAAAGTGAAGAGGAGGAACCATCTCTCAGAAGATATCTTTAAATTTTTGTAATAGACTCTGACTCTTTTGAATTAGTTCAAATTTGTATTAATCTTTTATCTATATATACAAGTCTTTAGTTTTTTGAATAGTAGAACTGTAATATCCCGTCATTTAATAGTTAAATAAAGGTTTTACATACTCCAGGTTCTTTAAATTTTCTCTGTCGCAATGAACGGCAAATATAGGAATGTTTTTATTTACAACTTGGTACATTGTCTATCCTTATACAATAGTGTTTTCATGAGAAAAAAAATAACAAGATAACTAAAAAAATATAGTAAAAAAAAAAAAATAGTCTGTAGTATTAATAGTAGTAAAGAACTTTAATAATTTTAGGGGGACGAGTGATGCAAGCCAAAAAAAAAAAAAAAAGAAATAACCGTCGAAGCAATTTATATTACTCATTACAAATTGAACTAAGGTGAAGAAGGGGGGGGGGGGGGGTATAGAAGAACAAAAAAAAAAACCATGCGAGCGTTAATTATAAAGTCATTCAAAAGAGAATTATTATTATTATTAATGATAAAAGAAACTAAAAAAATATCAAGGAACAGAAAATATATATCACATATGTAACAATAATTATATAATTTTTGAGAATTTTAATATCAACGACGACTTAAATGCGGGCCCATAGTAGTAGTACCCTGCACTGCATAACCCTCCAACATTATCTATCATATCAGTTTATAAAACTAGTTGGTTTATTCATTTTTTTAAATATATATATATATATATATGTATATTTTTTGAGAAAAATAAAATAAAAATCATAGTGTTCCTTTATACGGTGTAAACAGTCTAAAAAAAAGGAAACTAAATGTAATTTGAAAGCCAAAGGGAGAAAAAAAATAAATTCATATACTTGAAAGCTAAAAAGAAAGCCTTTTTATGTCGAAAATAAGAGAGTAAACTGGGGTTGATTTCCCCCTTCTTTCCTTTTTTTTTAAAAAAAACATCTTTTTTGGTCAAGGACGCAGTTTTTGGCGAATTTTTCAAGTAGTAGTAATAATAATAGTAAGAAGTAATCGTTTCTCTCTGCTTTTCTTCTTTTTTTTCTTAACTAGAAAGCCTCTATTTACAAAAATTCATAAAACAAAACAAAAAATCGACCGCAAAAAAAAAAAAAAAAAGTATACAAATGGTAAGCGGCCTCGGTATTATAACTATTTACAAATTTCTTTTAATAGGGGGGATCCTTTCTATAATAATAAAAGTAATAGTAATAATAATAATTATAATAATGGTATATTATCAATTTTAATAATATGTCTTAAGAATGTTTGAAGTTCGGAGAGAGAGAGAGAGAAATAAAAGAGAGAGAATCATCATCATTCTAAAGAGCATTTTTTAACAAAATTATTTAAATATTATAATATCTTTTTTACATTTAAAAAAATCTATTCAGTAAGAATTAAATTGACTATCATCGTTGTTGGGGAGGAGATTGGGGTGGGTGGGTGGGAGAGGAGATGAAGAGGATTGCATTGCAAGGAATCCACCACCACTACTGAGAGTCCTCCTCCTCCTCAATGGTATTATTTTTGACCATGTTCTCCTCATCCATGGGTGCTGAGAATCGAATGGAATTGTTCATATGTGTGCTGGGAAGAGGAGGAGGAGTCTCACATCTCTCTTCTTTATGAGATGATCCTTCATAATTCCCATTCTCCATACTGTGTGAAGAGGGAGGGGATCCGTCAGCAGAGGAGGTTGGAGGGGGAGCAGCTAGTGGTGGTGAGTCTGATGATGAGTTGGAGAGAAGAGTAGAGGGATTCGTGGAAGAAGCGTTATTGAGAGGCTTACAACTCTTGTAGCGATGATTAATATGCTGACTATAGGATCCAGAATGCGAAAACCTTTTCAAGCACTGTGAACATTGGAAGGGTTTCTCTCCCGTGTGGAGACGTTTGTGCTCACAGAGATGATGTTTATGTTTAAATGCCTTTTCGCAGTACTCGCACTGATAGGGTCTCGACTCTACAAACATAAAAAGACATAATTATTAATAACAATAATTATGATAATAGACTCAATTTCCTTTTCATCAAATGTATACAATAATAATGTATCTATACGTACATACATACATCTATCGATCTATCTCCGAACCTACATACAACATTTTACGAACATCATCATTTTGTCTTATCCCCCCCCCCTCCCTCCCCATTTCTTTCCTTTTAAGACAAAAGGATAATGCCATTTCCGTACGTAATAATGCAGATATAATTTCTTTATAATTTTTTGAGCAAAAAGAAAGAAACAAAAATTATTCTCTGAAGAGAATTTTTGTATTTGATGCATGAACAAGAATAGTGTGTGTGTGTGTGTGTATGTATGTATGTAGAGTAATAATAAAAGGAAAATATTTTTTTTTCTTTCTTTCTATTCTTTTCTCAGACAAATAACAAATTATGTTTCTTTTCCTTTTCTTATTTTTTTTCATCTTACTGTAAATTTACTTAAGAGGAGGAAGAAAAAAAAAAAAAAAACTTACATACATATATTTTTTTAAAGGAAAAACTGGAGAGAAAAAAGTCATCATTCTCTTACCCGAATGCTCGATGCTGCAATGTTTAGCTAAAGCCGTTTGTTTGTTAAAGGATTTGTTGCATTTTGTGCATACGTAGCCACCTTCATCATCATTGTTCGACTCCTCTCTGAGCTTGTAAATGTCTTGGAGAGTAGATAGATTTTGTGGTAGAATAGGAAAGAGAGGGATGGCTGAATTACCACCTCCAGCACTCAAATTGAGAGCTTCATCTTTATGCTGAGAGGCAGGGGAGGCTGAAGGAGATGATCCTTTGTTAGAGAGATCCAAGGGCTGATCGTCATACGTGTTTTCGGAGAGTGTGGAATCTGGAGTCTTGGAGTCGCATTTCCTATTGTTATTACTATGAAGGGCAGCCGAAACTCGGGAAAGTAGGCCTGCCATGAGTTGAGGAGATGATGCATCCCCTGGATATGGGCCCAATGTTTGATTTAAGGGCTTACCCTCACGACGATCTCGTGCACGGGAGTTTTGAAACCAGACTTTGACTACTTTGAAGGGATGACCAATCTCAGCTGCAATTTTCTCCAATTCTTCACGTTTTGGGCGAGGATTGAGTGTATAATACGTTTTTAACACGGATAATTGCTCCTCAGATATGAGTGTTCGCACTCTGACCTTTCTCTCATCTGCTGAACCTGCAGAACCTCCTGCGTTCATTCCGTCTTGACTATCTTGATCATCACAAATGGAATCACAACTTTCTTGATGACGAATCAAGTCACCTAATGCATCAGATTTGAACTTTCGTCCGCAGTCAAATTTACAAGGAATTATAACAGAAGAATCTGAACCATCAGCAAGATCCTCACTCAGAGATGTTTCGTCCAGCCTCTTTGATTCGGCATTCACATTTTCCAAGAACTTTTTCATCATGACAAGTCTTGCCTGTTCTTGTAGTTGTTGTTTGAGTGCATCCACATTGTTATTGTCGTGTGAGCGAGTCACGTCCTCTCGGAGCTTAGTATTGTTATTCATATTTTTGATTTCATCCTCCTCATCCTCTTCCTCATCTATGTCTTCCTCTTTCATCTCATCCTCAACCAACTCTTCTTCTCTCTTGAGTATGACAGACTTTCCAACACTCCCAATAATTGCACCCTCTTCTTCCAAAGTATTGTTATTCATGAATTTCATGTCATGAGATTTTTTATCCTCATCCTCTTCCACAACAGGCATTGGAGTAGTAGTATTGGTAACAAGGGGAGTCATGCTATTCTCAGCAAGACTCGTACGCATCTGTATATATCTCTGCAAATTCTCCATAAACTCGAGATGATTTGGTCGAGGTCCTTGACTTAATAGTGGATTATATTGTGCAGCAGCGAGCAAGAAGTTTTGCAAATGGGGAGGTTGAGGAGGAGGAGGATACGGTCCTGGAAGTATTACTCCTGGAGGTGGAAATCGGGCAGTTGGTAGCGGTGTAAGCGGAGGGGAAAGAGGCATCGATTGCTGCTGATCTCGACTACTAATGGGCTTAGGAGGGGGTTGATGGAATGGGGGTCGAATAGAAGAGGACCAGGACGTCGGCAAGTTTTGCTTCGATGGAGATCCTCCGAATAGCATGGGTTGTTGAATTGACTGTGAAGATGAGGTTTGTGGTAGGTGGTTTGAGGGTGGAGCACCACCATTGGGCCTTCGTCCAAGTTGCTATACAATATTAATAATAGTAAGAATAAGAAATTTAAAATTAAATTAGTTGAGAGACTCACCAGACACTTTTTGGAAGTCGTATGAGAGGAATAAGACCCAGAGTGCGAGAATCTTTTGCCACAATGTTTACATTCAAAGGGTTTTTCTCCGGTATGGATTCTTTCATGCTCCTGAAAGATTCAAACAAGAGTCATTTAAATTAAATATTCTCATAAAAAAAAAGAAGATAAAATTATTCAAATCATCAACATCAAGCTTCTTTCTTTTTTTTTTTGCTCCAAAAAAAGAGAAGCTATTTAACTCATTTTCCGCATAAATAAATCCCCCACTTTTAAGTAGTTAGAGAAAGAAAGAAAGAAAGAGAGAGAAAAACTTGAACAAATAAAAAGTTTATACATAAAAAGTTTGTATTATTCGAAAAAGACAATTTAATAAGAAAGAAAATAAAGTAGTCACACTGTATACATAATAGTAAGTAGATGTGTTTGTATATCATCGTCACAAATCATTCAAAGAGAAATAAAGAAAAAAAAATACAATACACATACATAGAAACTGCATTTTCTGAAGGAGACTTTTTGATAAACTTTTTGCAATTATAATATTATGTAGAGTGTACAATCAAACATACAGGGTAAGGAGGGGATGACGATGATTGTGAGCTATAGGTGGTGATCACCAAAATCAAAAAAATAATAAGAAAAAAAATAAATAAAGAAGGGTTACCCACCTTGAGGTGATGTTTGAATTTAAATGCTTTTCCACAACGAGAGCACTTGAATTTCCTAAGATCCGGACTATCATTGTGATTGGTCATGTGTCTTTGGAGTTTGGTGAAATTAGGGAATTGCTTAGAGCAAATGGCACAAAGCTAAAAATAAATGATGAGGCGGTGTGTTACAGAGCACATCCATGCATAATAAAATAAACGTCTTACTAAATTAGTGTTTTCAGGATGATGGGCAACCATGTGTCGCTCAAGAACTTCTAGATTTGGAAAAGTGGTTCCGCAGTTGCAAGTGATTTGTCCTTTCAAGGCTAGTCTGTTGTTGTTGTTGTTGTTGTTATTAATATTATTATTATTATTGTTATTGATGGAGGACATTTTTTTAGATGGGATGTTGTTATTATGATTGGTGTTGTTGTTGTTGTTGTTATTATTATTATTATTATTGAGTCCAGAATGGATTTTATCGGAGTTGACGACGCCTAAATGAGTGGAAGTTGGAAATAAGTGTTATATATATATATAAGTTACATACTATACTGCATAAATACTCTCCGCCTACTTTTTTCATTACTTTATTATAAGCCAAACACACAGCACATTTATATTTTTACTACCCTAAGGGTGTCATAAAATAAAAATAAGGTCAAAGTGGTGTCTTTTTACCTGAGTTGACGACGACTTTGTCTTGGGGGGAAAATCTGAGGCTATCCAAATTGAGAGGTGGAAGGGGATTGCTCTCTCCCGGAGGGGAAAGAATTCCCGCTCCCCATATTTTACTCATCATGTTGGCATAGTAGTCTACTCCAGGACTTCGATGTACTGCAGAAGCTGCAGCAGCAGCCGCCGCTGCTGCTGCAAAGGCAAGATTGGGTGACTCCGGTAAAGAGGCCATCACTTTATCCTCATATATATATATATACGATATATACTCAAATATATATAGATATATATATATATGTGTGTGTGTATATATATATATATATAGTAACTTGTCTTTTAAAAATTCTATAGATCACTAATATAAATAATAAAGGAGACAAAAATGAGTTACAATGAACATATCACACTAACATTCAAAATTTCGTGTCACACTCTACTCCGTAGCTCACTCGGAAATAAACTTGAGTCTTCGGGGAACGGAGGAAAAAAATCTCATAATAAAAATAAGCGCGATTTTTTGGGTGGTGGAAAAACGCTGCCCTTACTTAGTGAACAAGAAATTCCCCCTAGGAGCGCGCTCCCTTTCTTTCTGACACATGTAAGATTCACCCACCTTGGAGTTTAACCGTATGTATGTAGTAGATATTATTATTATTATTATTATTTCATTATTTGCTTAAACCCTCTTTCTATCATCCTCTTCATGGAGATTCTCATATACACACATACATACATACAAATATTAAGAAGTGGACATCAAATGATATGTAGGTGCCTTCAAATTTGAAGGCACTTTTTGAAGTTTCTCTCCTACTAGACAAACCCTACATACATACACACATAAATATAATAAATATTAATAATATAATTCAAAGCCCACACAACAAAGAAAGCCAAAAGACAGGAGGAATTATTATTAAGGCCTTTAGCGTCGTCGTCAAAGGAAAAAAAAAAGGGCAAGCTTTATTGACGAGTAGGAAGACCTTGCGCTCCCACCGACGACGATGACGACGGAGAGCGCAATATCTGGTAGCCCATCAGTAGTAGTAGTAGTACAACTAGTAGAAACAGAATATATCTAACATAGTAGTAATGCAGAAGTTGCAACATCCACGCTTTTGAATATACTCAAAAATTACACTACTATTAACAATACACTAAATAAATGTAAATACATATTTACACACACGATACGTAATACATGGAGTAGATCATACTCAACAAACCGGTTGTACATTATTCTTATACATACATACATACATGACTAACACAAAGCTCAGGACACACGTGAAAATGCTCAAAAAATATTTTTTAAAGTACATAATATATATGTTCTATGTTTTTAACAGCAAGATGTGTGCATTATTTTTTTTATTTTTGAATAGAATCAAATTAATATTAGTAATAATAATAATAAGTATGAAAAGAAGATTCTTACGTATATTTTCATTGTATTTTGTAAGTTTGTTCATTATAAACCTGTACGGTGAATCCATTCAATAGCCTGTTACACCCATTAAAATATCTAGAGATCAAAAGAAATTTATAAAATTATATGAAAATTGCATACATTAAAAAAAACAAAAAAAACTTACATAGTATATACTCAGTAACCTATAGGTAGTATATCGTCTACATATCTATCTATCTATCTATATATATCTTGCCTCCTGAATTTGTCTAATTTATTGATTTACATTCAACTATGTGTATACTCTCGTCAAAATGGTAATTTCCATTCCTTCTTTCCTTCCTTCCTCAAATAACAGTTACATAAACACATATATCTCTACAATAAATCACCTTATATATGTATTGTATATAACTTTTAATATTGTATATAAATATATATATATATACTTTTTCTCTTTCTTTCTTCAATATAATCTTTAAAATGGAAACTAAGGCACGAATGATGAAGAAACTAAAAGGGGTATGATTATTATTATTATTATTTATTCAACTCACTTTTTTTATAGTTTTAAATAAACAACTATGACCCGAAGTTGTTTATAAAAAGAAATTATATATATATATATATATTTTCTCACATTAATAATAATCTTTTTTAATTAAAGAGCATATGTATATATACATATATTATTTTTAAAAGGAATTTTAATTGAAGTGGTGGTGGTAGTAGTTTTAGAAAAAGTTGCAGTCATGGACTAACAGACTCGCTTGGAAAGCGCGTGTTTTTCTCATAGCTCCGTTCCGGTTTAAAGAAAATCCATTAATGGAAGACTTGTAACTTGAGAACAAAGTATTTTTTCTACATTTCTTTCTTTCTTTCTTTTGATGTCAAAAGGTAAAGTAAAGTAGCAGAAGCAATTGTATGACTATTATGGAAAAATCTTTCAACAGACACACATAGGAGAGAAAAATAAATACGTACAGGAGATAAAGAATTCATATTAAAGCACAAGGTTGTTAAGAATAACAAGGGCAACTCTATAATTAATAATAATGATAATATAGAAGTGAAATAAATGAACGCTATCGTATCTAATTACACTGTTTAAAATGGGGAAAAAAATCAAAATCAAGAGGGATTGATGCAATTTGAAGAGTAATAATGAAATCATTGTCCCTGTCATCCTCTAGATTCTAGTAGTCAGAATCATACAGATGTACAAGAAATCAAGATATATGATAATAAACATATATATATATATATATAAAGATTAATTTATCAAACGGAAGTCATAAATCCTCCTTCTCTCTCTCTCTTTCCCTCCCCAATAGGCCCG
Source organism: Lepeophtheirus nordmannii (assembly GCA_963680855.1). Taxonomy (NCBI): domain Eukaryota; kingdom Metazoa; phylum Arthropoda; class Copepoda; order Siphonostomatoida; family Caligidae; genus Lepeophtheirus; species Lepeophtheirus nordmannii. The sequence continues at coordinate 22,000,262 of OY804522.1, read as the reverse complement.
TTATCATGCAAATATAAATCAATAAACTAATCAGCCACTCAGAGTAGAAAGAATATGAACAATACTACTCAGACCCTTAGTCTAAATGATAACGGAAGTCATTAAACGTGAATTTACTCCAAGGGATGATGATCTTCATCCAAATAATGTCCACCTCTGGTCAGCCTAAATAGAAGATATTAATGAAAGTGAAGGCGACAATATGAAAGAAACACAAAAAATACCCGGAGTAATGAAAGTAAGGATCACGGACTTTGGAATAGGACGGAGCATCTTAGGGCTTATGTGCTTCTTCTCTCCTTTTCAGTTATTAAAAACAATGCTAAGCGCTCAGCATTGAAAGGAAAACGAGTCATAACAACAACAACAACAACAAAAGGGTGGTTGGTTGTTTGTTTAGTGATGAAGCGGGGATGGATAAATGGATGGGATCTGGGAACCTTTTCCTTTTTCAACCGTTACTTTTAATATTATATATATTGTATACTTCGACCTGTTATTATTTAAATTTAGAATGCAGAGAATGCTTAGTGGTGGTATATGTATGTACGGAGAGAGAACTTAACGAATTAATTTTTATTTTCATCTCTTCTTTTAATTATTTCAGACGATGTGTAAAATAACACTTTTTAATATAGATAAATAGTCCAGCTGTCCTTAAGAAAATATACGGAGTCACATATAGACCAAAAATGGATGGCATCTGCCTACTTTTTTGAGGTGTAAATCAATGTCCACTTTCTTTAAATATCTTTATCAGATCCTCTCTCTCTCACTCACACACACTTCATCAAGGAGTTTTTCTTTAAAAAAAATAAAAAAATAAGGGAGGTTAGAGTAAAAACCCCATCCAAAAAATTGTTTATTTTGTTTTACGTTACTTTTTTTTTTTTTTTTTCGTTGGATGAGATGTGACTACTCTGTTAAATAAATAGGAAACCATCTCACATTACAGCAATGTGTCAAATTATAGTTTGATTCATATAAATTTGTATTCACACCTTGATTTCCGGGGTGCTAATTGATGATGGAGAATCAGAGCTCCTCCTTGTTTCATGTTCTTTTATTATCTCCTTCTTCTTCTTAAGAGATCGAATCTTTCTCGTCTGATGATGATATGACATTGCTATAAATAATACACATAATAATAATAATAATGTACAATTCATTAATTTTTTATTGCGACAAACTCATCATAAAGAAAGAAGTAGCTTCAAATACATATAAAGTAATTATTTATTTGAATGGTTACCCTTCTCATTAGCTGCATTAGCTAGTACTACGTCGACTCTGTCTACAATACTATTAGCATTACTCATCCCTCCGTCATCATTATTCAGTCATGACATCACGATAAACAAAGAGATAAATATTATTATTCATAACAACCATTTCCATATATAACATATATTACCTTCAAATAAAACGTTTGCTTGTTACAACCAACAACCTCAAAGGAAGGGAGATCTATTATTATAATAGCTCCTTATTCGAATCATGATTCAAAATAGAAATCAATTGAATCATCACATACTCTGAAGCTAGCAGGCTCACTAGGACTTCCTGACTACAATTACATTAAGTAATAATAATAATATTTTACATTTCCTCACGAAAAGAAGTATTTAATCAAATTTCCTCGATAGGTGGCGTACTCTTACTCCAAAGTATAGTACATAACTCTAATTGATTTCTGTTTCCTCGTTCTTCGTGCTCCTCTCCTTTACAGCTCATTAAAGAAAGTTTTAATTAAATAGTAATAATATAATAAATCATACACGGGGAAACTTTTTGTGTTTCCTAATTTCTTACATCCTCTGTTTCTTTTTGTTTTGTTTTGATTTTTTTTTTTTTTTGTTTCTTCTTCATCCATATTTTTGTAATTAAGTAATTGTTAATTAGAAATATGTTTCGTTACTCAGGGTTAGTTACGTACAACACCTAATCCAATCTCACGCACCTTCATTAAGACATCACCACCACCAAATTCCTAATTGAATTGATTCTCGTAATATATGTACTATGTACATGAATATAATAATTACAAAATATATATCAGGAGGACTTTGCTGCTCCACTCTCATTTTGAGGATTTAGATTGTACATACATAGGAGTAACATACATATATACATAATATTTATAATAAAGATGATAAGGAGACGACGAGAAGGAGGGATAAAAATCTTGAGATGAATTATGATATATCACTCTTTTTCTTTTCCTTTTTTTGCTTATTTATATACAATAATAGTATATATATATATATATATATATATATATATATATTTTTAAAGGAAGGAACGAAGATGAATAGGAAAAAACAACGAGGAAGTGAATAACTATTTGTAATGCTACGAATATAAATTCAAAAAAAAAATAAATAAAATAATAATACGTAATAAGTTATCTTTTGAGTACCGTTTGAAGCATAAAATATTACTTCTCTTTTTGTTCTCCTCTAGGATCCAAACAAGTTCAAAAAAAAAGAAATCCTTCTCTGGACTAGCAACTCAATAATCTGCTTACGTTCCTCATGCATGGTTAAAAAGTTATTCTTTTTTAATGATAGGTAGGTTATAGTGGACTCTCTGGACTCGCAATTTAATAATGTGCGTCCATAGTAGGGACTTTGTTTTCTTTGATATTATCTATTATGATAATGGATTTAAAAATATTCTCTGAACTCGGAATTGGACTATGAAAACTGATATATGACTGATTTATAACGGTTTCTCCCCCTTCTTTCACCTTCAAAAAGGTATGACGAAATCATGTTATGAGATGATTCAAAGTACTTTGAAAGAAAGTAAAAAAAAAAAAAAGGAAGGAACGCCCTTTACTCAGGACTCACAACAACCAGGATTTGATGAGCACCTGAAGGAGTGAAGAAATGACGTCACATTTCACATGAGGATAAATTAAAGAAATATAATAATACATACATACAAATCTAAATTACATAAAAGATTTCAAGGAGGAATAAAGTACTTTGTACGCCGTGTCGCTATACAAAACAACACAACACATGTATACATATATGTATCTATATCAAATATTCTATAACAGGTTCTTCTTCACAGAATTCCTGAGGGAGTAAGAGAATAATAATAAAAATAAGAACAACAATATTCATGTGAGAAAAAAAGCAAGAATCCAGATGAAGATTAGTGATGGAATGAAGTTTACTTTTTTTTCTTTTTCATATTTAAATACGTAAATGTTATTATATAACACATACATTGTTGTTTAAGGCAGCTCGTCGACAATCTCATTCGTAATAGGATAATGAAGTCTTAGTGAAATGACGCGAATATGAATAATAATAATAAATAATAATCAAGGGATTCGCCCCTGCGCCCCTCCAGCGACGTTTACTCCTACTTTGTATACATCTAACACGATTAAGTTTTTTTATATTTATTATTATTCATAGTATCGATTAGAATGTATATATATTTTTTTCCCTCTCTAACTAAGGTACGTGTGTCATTCAAAATAATAATAAAAAGACGGTTTTTTTTGTGGAAGAGAAAAAAAAAAGGATAAATTTGTCCAATGAATCCAAGGGATGATGGAAGGTGGTTGACTGCTCTGAGAATGATGAGGATGATGCGACTCTCTCCCTTTTCCATCTCAGCATGACACCTTGAGCCGACTCTTAATGAACACGCTGGAGATATTATCTCATCTTGAAACTCCAATATAAATGTACAGAGCATACACACTTATTCCCTAAAAAACAACACAAAAAAAACGTTCATGTTTAAATATAAGATGATGATGATGGTGATAAAATCAAATATTTTTCCGTCAGAAGAGAGTAAAACATAGGAGAGAGAGAGAGAGAGAAATGTAAGGGAGGACGTACTCACTCTCTCTCTCTTTCTTGCCTCTTGGAGGCCAATAAAATAACTTGGATTAAAGGTAAAGTAAAATAATATAATAAAAAAACAGGTAGAAAGGCGGGTTTTTAATATAAAATAACAGGTAAAGAAAGCGTCTTAGCCTGTTTGTTCGAAAGAGAGAGAGAGAGAGAGGAAAAAAAGAGAAGAGAGGAGAAGTGGGAGGGCTTTAGTGTAAAAAAGGAGAAGAAGAAAAAAAAAACAGGTAAAGAAAAGGAGAAGAAGAAAAAGGGAGAATGAGGCACTCTGTTCCTATCAGACCTCTTCCTTTGAGGTCATGATGACTGACTAGGGAAGGGAGAGAAGGCAGGAAATTACCTAGAGTGTTGTTTTTACGTGCATTGATAATAAATAGACACATACATACATATTATTTTTGTACATACATGTGTGATGTGTTCGCAAGTAGCTTTAGATACTAATATGTAAATACGTATTAATTACGATTGACTCTACGCCTTATCAATGTGTTACAGGAGGAGGTATTTCATTAGTAGTCATTCCTCCTTACTTTCCTTACACCATCCCTTCACACATTCCAAAGTAATAAAAGTTGAAGCCCATGTTTTATTATTTTGTCTAAGGAGACGTATGTACAATATGATGTCGTCGGATTGATGAATTCTCACGACCTCCTCATGATGTTGACAAATTTATTACGGATTTTTTTCCTCTTTTTTTTTTCTTGAGGAGACGAGGCTTGTTGCAGATTCCATTCCTATAATATCTCCATCCATATATGTATACATAGAATACATACATGAAGTAATTATAAATAAAATAAAAAAGTAATTCTTAAATGATGATGCTTCATTTGAAGAGGAGTCATTGAGGCAGGGGGTGATGATTGCTCCTGGGAAAAGTAAGGAGATATACATATGTATGTACATACATCCACTATCATTAAAATAATAATAATAATAATAACAATAACAATAAATGATTACAATTTATTTACGTTTCAAGTCTTTTTTCTTTTCTTTTTTTTTTTTTCAACGGTGGTAATTCTCATTATCACATAATAGTTAAAAATAATATATATTTTGTAATTTATGTATGTATAAGTACAAAAACAAGAGAGACAGACACTGAAATCCGTTCCTGTAACAAACGGCACATTAGGAGAAGGAGAAGAAGTTTTATCTATCAATGAATGAATTAGAGGAAGGGAGAGCATCATTCATTTATCCATCGTTGTAGATACATACACATAACTACATACATTGAATGTATTATTCATGTTTAAGAGAATCAACCAAGTACGAAGGAGCTTGTGAGGGAAAGATAGAACAAAAAAAAAGGGAAAAAAAGGAACAAAAAAAAAGAACAATTCCTTTGACGTTTAATGAGAAGAAGAAGAAGAAGAAAAAGAAAAAAACCACCAAAAAAATAAAAAAAAAGGAAAGAATGAAAATCTCATTTCCGATTTCTCCGGAACAAAATTACCGTCAATATATATATACGTATATAAGTTGTATGGTTACAACGTACATACGTATATATTATATTATATTATTCTTTTCTCCTTTTTGACCTCTCTTCTAAAGGAAAAGAAAATGGAAGAACAAAAAAAAAAAAAAAAAAAAAGGAGAGAAATACCAATTTGGAATGAGGAGGAGGAGGAGGGGGGGGATTTTCCCCTAATTAATTCCCCATCCTTGTTTTATATGTATGAATGTAAAGTCCTTAATGTATTCATCTCAGAAGGAATGCACATAAAATAATGAAGGAGAACATTCTACTGTGTTACATGGGATGTTGATAATTGGAAGGATGTCATTCCTCTCTCCCACTCCTGAAGTAGTGCTAGGTCCGTCCCTAAATTGTGTGGGTACTCTCTATGATCAAATCAATGTAAATTAGCTATTCAAATGTTAACATGGAGTACATTATTTGATTTAAAGCCCCAGATACAAGTAATTACAAGTGATGTGAGCCTCCATCCAGCTTCTATGAGAATATCCTTAAGTTAATGAAATATGGAGATATATACGCATAGTTTAATGCAAAAACACACAATTAGGGGCTGAATGCCAGAGACATTAGATAGTGAGGAGATGACTTCCTTGGGTTTTAGAGCTTAAATAAATAAAATTATACCCTGCTGTATAGTGTTTAATTTATGTATATTAAGAGGTCTCAAAGCCTCATATTACAGCAAAAAAAAAAAACCTGTGTTTATAGGATTTAAATACTAAATTGTATAAATCAAATCAAAATCCTTGAAACGATCCATACTAATATTTAATTAATTAAAATTTAGTCAAATAATAAAGATAAGAAAATATCAATATTCATTATTACACCATCCGTGAACGATTTTTCTGGATCCTTTGGAATTCTCATATGAGTCTGGACTCCAATCCACATTCCCTCAATTGAAAGGGTACAATTCCACACATAATATCAGGAATGACCCTCAGGAGTAGTCATAACAATAAATAAAAACATTGAAAATAATAGAGAGAGAGAGAGAGAGAATCCCCCACACAAATAAAAACGGGGAAAAGGCTCCTAAATCGAGTCTCTATTTTTATGGTTAATTTATATTTAAATAAAAATCGTTAAAAAAAGCTAATATCATTATTATTATTATTATTATTTTGCTCCCTTGATTAAATTCTCCCTATGCATTCACTACACACAGACGACGAAGTAATTGCTTTCTAATATTATATAATAATAAAAAAAATTCCAATCTATGGGATAGAAGCAGAAAAAGAAGAAATGAAAAAGAACCCAAATAATTATTTGGTGTTTAAATGTAAGAAAGAAAGAAAGAAAGAAAGAAGCAAGTGTGTGTAAGAGAGGGAAAAAAGGAGCAAGAGAGAGAGAGAGAGAGAGAGAGGGAGAAATTGTCCCTTGAGGGCCGTATATTTTTTTATGTCTCTTGTTAGTTTCTATTAAAAAAGTATATGTATATATGTTATAAGGCAATTTCTTTTTGGTTTGAGTTTCTTCCTTTCCTCTTCTTCTTCCTTTTTCTTTCTTTATTTTTTTAAAGCCAAAGGAGAATGGTTAATAAGTAATAACCAAAAAGTCATAAAAGAATTTCATACATACTATTCACCACTTGACTCTCACTTTGAGGTCCAACGTTTCATTACTAATGAACCATCAGAATTTATAGACATAGATACGTTTCAAATGAATTATTTTTAGGTACTGAAAAGGATTGAGTGGCGTCGTTTGGGTTTATTTAGCAATATTTATGACGTCAATGAACACACTTTAATTAAGTTCAATAGATCAACACAGATCCAAGGACTAATGAGAAACAAACAAAACTTGAATTCAAGGATGTTAAACGGATATCATCATCATCATTTATGCAATTATCTTACATTCAATGAAGAGAGAGAGAGAGAGAGAGAGAGACATGGGGAATAGGGATTTATTGCTAATTGCTTTGAGGCCTCTTGAATGAAAGGTTGAGGGATTTAAAGACTATGTCTTTGTTTATTTATATAAAATGTTATATTTACGTCAAAAAAAAAAAAAAGGGGGAAGGAATGTCTATAGTTCTTTAAAAAAAAAACATAGAAAAATAAAATAAAGGAACGAGAGAAGGAATTCCCCAAATTTTTCTTGTAATTAAACGAAAAATATACAAATAATAAAAGGAAGGAGCAAAAAAGAACAAAAAAAAAAAAAGAAGAATTTTTTCTTTGGTTCTTATAGCTGTTAAATGGTTTTTTAATACCAATTGGTGGTGTGGGTTGTTTTTTCCCTTCTTTTTCTTCTTCTTCATATGTGACGACTCCCCCCTCCTTCCTCTTCAAATAAGAAAAACAAAAGATGTGTGTGTGTGTGAGTTTCTTTTCTTCAAGTTTTGTGGTCTTCTTTATTTAAAAAAAAAAAGAAAAAAAAAAGGAAAGAGAAAATCATGATAAATGAATGAACTACATACATTGAAGAAGATGGACAATATCTTTTTCTTCTTCTTCTTCTTCTCCTCTGTCCCTTTTCTTAATATTCCGATGGTGTCTTGTTTGATCTGGTTGCTGACGAGGATTAACTTTTTTTCTCTTTTTTGAGGTTTATTACATTTTATGATATATCCATCATCAGATCTCCTTTACCCTGTGTTCTAAATATGTGCACACTGATGTTGTGTACAAGTTGGTTGCTTGGGATTTTGTACAAGTTGCAATGTATTCAAATGAAGGGATGAAGCATTTGTAATGGAGGATTTAAAGGTCTTCTCATTAGGAAATGTGTTGGATGTTTGTAAGGGTATGCTTGTAAGCAAGAATCAACATTTCTGGGGGACGGCAGGAATCAAAACTCATTCCTACATTGTGTTGGCAAGTTTTGTAAGTTTACTGTCTTGTAAACTTTACACATATCCCCTGGTAGTGTAAATATCTATGTACCTATATATATGCAGTAATAATGAATGCCATCCATACTTTTTCAAGTTCAATATGGGAATAAGCAAGTTCAATATGAGAATAAGCAAGTTCGATATGAGAATGAATACACTGAACTTGAACTTGTTTATTCCCATATTGAATTTACTTATTCCCATATTGAATTTACTTATTCCCATATTGAATTTACTTATTCCCATATTGAATTTACTTATTCCCATATTGAACTTGAAAAAATATAAATGAAATGAGTGGATCCATTTACTTGTATGTAGTTGATAACTCAAATAATAATAATAATAATAATTAAATAAAACGCTATGTGATGTGTTCAGGGGAGAGAGAGAAAGAGATCCCAACAACCCATATAGCACTCGGTACATTCTCTCCAAATGTATATATCTGTATACATATATGAAGAAAAAAAAAAAAACAGTCGGAGAGGTAATAATATATATGACAAAAAATGAAGGAAAAAAAAAGTGTCAACTCTCTTTCTTAAAAATATATATATATACATATATAAAACTTTAGATTTATGAACCTAAGAAATATATATATATATACATTCATACACTTATATAAATATGAGGGTGACGTATTTTTTTTATACTTTACTTCATTTGCCCTCAAGGCTCTTCCATACTATACTATACTATACATTACATATATATATATATATAAGTGAATATTATTACATCTTTAATTCCCTGTCTCTTTCTCAGCCATACTTTTTTTCCTTCACCTTATTTATATTTATAGGAGGGATTCTCATTTAAAATAAGAAGAGAAAAAAAAAGCACAACTTTTTAATTCAAGAGTCACAGACTATGAAAAAGAGAACTAATATTATGTATATCATCATCAAATGATGTTATTATTTCTATTCTTAACTCCTTGAGGACATAAATATGTGGTATGGGTGTTATTATGTACAAGACATGGAATTCTTCTCAAAGGACTTGTGGGAGGAGAGAACTTCCGCCACCCTCTTGAGTGGCAGTCGGACAGTTTCATTAAATTAAATGTATGTTTTAATATCATCATTATTTTAATTAATTGATTAAAATCTATTTCTAGATACATAGAATATTAAATGTACATATATGTATATGTAGGGTGACCAGATATTTCTAGTTATGAAACTCATATCAACTAAGGCAATTTAGACTTTTTGTAATTTGTAATGAGTACAAAATATATTCCGTAAATCCCTTCTCGTAAAAACTTTTGTCTTATGCTCAGAATAAGTCATAGATTTTGTTTTGCTTGTTTGATTGTTTTTTGCAAAGCTATTAAAAGAAGTTGGAATGATTACTTCTATTATCTTTTTACGATTTATTAATTTGCGCTCCCTAAAATGAGACCGTCAGTCAACCACGATTTATGATTAAAAAAAAGAAGAAGAAGAACATAAAGAAAAGGAAAAAAAAAAGACGAAAGAAGCAAAAAATCCTCATAAAAGAATTTTTGTTATTAGAGAGAGTCTCTTGGGCCCTAATCCTCTCTCTCTTTATATAGTATATATGTATTATACCAGCTATGACCAGCATTGCAGAGTCCCAGATACTTGACACACTTATTGAAAGATGAGACCATTTCCCTGGATCTTCCATTTGTAAAAGGTATTGGAATTTGTATTCAATAGAAGAAGGAGACGCTCTGTAAACAGAGACTTGTCATGTATGTACAGTACACAAATATGTAATCGTTGCATAACCGTTTCTATTTGTGTATATATATGTATATATAAATAGTATGTACAAATAAGAAATTATATATAACACAACAAATGGTATAATCCAGTCTGTTAATAAGATGTCACAGCATCCTACTACGTACCAACATAAAAGTCTTGAGTACATATGTATATATCATTATAACAAGGTCGGCTTGAGTAACGAGCGTTACTTTATAACAAGGTCGGCTTGAGTAACGAGCGTTACTTTATAATAATACCCATATTACTGTCTGTAATGGTACTACTTTAACCTATTATTATACACAACATTACTCTTCTACATATATAAAGAATAATATTTAATAGCATTACTTTTGCTTCAAAATAACTGCATAGTAACGTAAGGCATGATTACTTTTGAATTGAGTACTAAGTATTTGATACCTCTTCAATGGTAATAAGCAATGATATTAAAATATTTACCCATGTACATTGTTCACTTGGAGCAAGAGATAATGATCTGAAGTAGTACATAGGTCAGAAGAAAGGGAATGAATCATGATTCTGGTTAAAACACTGTCTAATCAATGATTGCAATGAAATCATTTTAATTCATATAGCATTTGTTTCTTTGTCAATAAGGACTCTTAGACGTTAAATCACTTTTGCTACAAAGTTAATGATGAATAAAGAGATATATGTTTTTCTACGGGGTAGAAATGAATTCATCCCTTTCATTAGAAAGCGAATCCATCGACTCTAATAATATTTTATTATCCATTTATTCATTGATATGCATATTAAATGTTTATCATCTATATGTATGTATATTAAAAAAATCCATACACGTGAGAAATATGTAGTTATTCATCTCTTCCACAATATTTAGGAGTATGGAAACGAAGCATACATATACCATGTGAAACGTCATCATCATCATATAAGGGAGGAGAGATATCTACATACGTCCCTTGAGGCATTGGTTTTTAATTCCGTCATGAAGAGTACATAAATACCTATGTACTCTAATACTAATACTAATATGTATGTATAATATCATAAATTTGAATGCGTAGAGACTTTGACAGACGAGGATGAATCTCATTGTCGCTCCTCTCCTTCTCAATTCCCTGCTTTGACAAGGGGATATTTGTCAAAGAATATAAAATAAAGGATTATTATATTAGTATTGCCATTATGCTTCTTTAAGAAATAATAATAATAATAATAATAAAAGCTCTACTTATTGAGAAGCACAAAGTAGGAATGACCTTGGATGACATGCAGACGCACATACATATAAATCCATCTATCTCCCTTCTTCTTAGCCCCTTACAAGCTAGTATTTATTAGTAGTAGAAATAATAATAATAACAACAACAACAACACATATTATGACAACTGTCTATAGAAAGATATTAAATAGAATAAAAATTAGAGTTCTTTTCAGCCATTTTTTTATTATATTTCGTAACTATAAATAAATCGTATATTATATGTATGTATGTATGTATTTTATAGTTCCTTTGGCTAATCCGGTCCAGGTGGAAAAGAGTGGAATGATGGTCATTGCATTGTTGAAGAGAAGAAAAAGAAGAGTGAGTCTCTTGCTTATCGTCTCACTTCCTAAAGATTCATTCATTCAAGGATATAGATTGAAAGTAACTACTACATAATATGTTGTTTTATTCATACTTGATAGTATACATATGTAGAACCAACTTTCTGTCTTAAACTTCTTTAATATTGTTTATCGAATGACAGCGTTTCCTACATATTATTTAATCACGTTGATGCGGCGTCAACATAAACGATCATCAAAGGAATAATGAGAAATCCCCAATTTATTCTCTTTATTTTCCAAAAATGTTTACCTCAATACGTATTTCATTGAATCATTTTGAGACGAGTAGAATTCATAATCTGAATATACTTGATGCGACCCTTAGAATAAAACGACATGAGAATTGTGGTCATACTATTTACATAAATCCTAGTTCAGAAATCAATATCCAATATTCTCTATTTAAACGTCCAGGTGTACGCGTATTGTAGAGGATGTATCCTTTAGCCTCACGCACTCGATGGCTATGTCTAATTTTCTTAGAGCTTATAGAAATGTAAAAAAGGAGCCCTTCCCGGCAAACTTAGATCGTTCCCTGTATTATATGTACGGATATAAAATCCTGAAAGTGTAGTCAAACTTATCAAAAGGCAATATATCTGTGAAAAAAGTTCGAAGACATACTGGTATATTCCATTCATTCAATTTAAAAGACTTTACTCGACTCCATTATCTCCTTTGATATCGATTCATTTTAAAAAAACACTTCTTTTTTAATTATGAGAATTTTTTTTATAGTTTAAAGAATAATTTCTTGTACCTCTGAATGATTCATCTGAATAATGTATTAAAAGGTGTAATTAGTCGAAAAATACAATCAGTTCCATTACCATACTCATATACAAAGAGGAACACTCAAAATTCTAGGAAGAGGCACAATGAAAAAAAAAAAACGATTGTCAAGAACAATAATCATCTTGGATGTGGTCAAAATTATTAGAAAAATTATTATGTCAGCAAGGTATATCAATACTTGAATTTCGAACTCCTTCCTTCAATATCAAACATTTCCTTGGGTATATACCTTAGTCAAGGATTAGGCCCAGTTAGATTGTACAATGTATATACTCAAATAATCTGAGCCTAATACAAAATATAATATAGTTTATGGGTAAATACTGGAATTAATCTACTTACAAGTGTTTGAAATTAAATGCTGTTTGAAATTCAGGTATTTACCCTATCTGGTTGAGTTGGGCGGCACATATATCATTTGGGAATGCACTGGGGGGGGGGCACTACCTTCCCTCCGGCACTGAATACAAATGATGTATACATAATTCAATTATTGATTACTTTTGAGTAGACGAGTCACATAGATATTTGAGTAGGGACAGTACAGTATCAAACGGTACAATAGTTTACTCTTTTGCACCGTACAGTACGCTTGGTTCAGCTCGTGCTTTAAATTAATATAAAGAACTGTTTGTTTGTTCGTTTTGAAAGAAATTCAATCAAGTTTCTGCGACTCCCAATTTTCCAATTAATTTTTTCCTATATAAGTGCACCGAACCGAACTGCGTATCGTTCCAGTCCTAATGAATATGTTGGATACAATGTATGTATGTATGTGTGTATGTAAGTCCATCAGCTCTTATAAAAAAGCTAAAGTAGAGGCAAAGCAATGAATTTTATAGCTCATACTACGTAAAGCGTTCACCCCTCCTCAAAAGGACTCAAATATAATCATCATGCGTTATTTATAGGCATTACATACCTATTACATGTGCATGTATGTATATGTAATATTGTAATATGCATAGCTCAGGTGAGAAATATGGGATTGTGTCTATGATTGTACTACTACCAATGAGAGAAAGAAAGAAAGAAAGAAAGAAAGAAAGAGAGGAAAAAAAGATTAACAACGACAGTACAATAGAATACATTTAACATATATGCCATTCAAATATGTATTCTATTTATGTCTTTCTTTCTTCGTATTGTTACTTATTCGATCCTACTACAATGGGAATTGGATCATTAAAATACTTAATGTCTAGAAACATACATACATACATACATATGTGTACATAGGTGTTGTTGTTTATTCAATGCTACGCATACCAGAGATTTGGTTATTGTATATACACATACGCATTGAACGACCCCAATACGATATTTGAGACAGCCAAATGATGACCAGCATCATCATCATCATCACGTTTGCCTCACAAGAAAGAACTCCTAATTAAAGAAATAAACTACAGAGATGATTTTAGTAACGGGATGAGGGGGTAGAAAGTTCCTCTAGTTGCGAGTCGTGTTCATGTGTATTTTAGTAAGTCATATCCAGGGAATGATCTTTAATATATACAAAATGATCTCAAATCCTTGCTTTTGAGTCCGGCTCAAGTCTTCAAAATACGTTTTTGAGGCAAAAGTTTCCACCTTTGGTAAGGGAGTAACATATTTCATTATCCTGCTTTTTCTATCTGACTTATCTTTTTATTGACTAAAAGATGAAATAAAACAACATGGATCAAAGTAACGGACCCGCTACTTTTAGGAGGAAGAGGAGTAACTAATTACTTTCTCTCTTGAACATTTTACTTTTTTATACAAAAAAACTAGTAGCGAGTAGGTAGTTACTCGCACTTTCTTCACCCAATGTGCCCAATATGTAGATGTATAAAGTCTCAATATTACACATATGGAGGTAAGAAGACAAAAAATAACTCAAACTTATTAATGCTTCCTTAAATAAACATGATTTATGAATGATATTCCGGGTAGTTCATTCATATTTGCTCTTCCATTCTATGTACATACATAGTAATAAAAAGTAGATAAATTGAGTGAAATACAAAATTATGGACCTGGGGTTTGTTTCCCTCTGCTTTTCATGTAGAATTTAAACACATAAATCATCTACAAATCTAATAATGCAAAAAACATACTGATTCACTACATAAGAGAGAGAGAGAGAGAGAGAGAGATATCCCATTGTGCCTCCTGCCTCTCCTTGCTTCATCATGTTTATCAAACCACTGCAATAATTTAAATAATACAATATGTACATTACACATAGCGTATGTATAAACACACATAACGAGTAGGCTATATATATGTACAGCTATTCATAGACATATGGATGATGTACAAAAAAAGGCAAGGAAGTAAGAAGGAAAACAGAGTTTAGGTGGAATGAGATTGAAAGCGTATTGTTGTTGTTGTTGTTGTTGCTTCATCTCCTCTTGGTTGGAGCAGTAGCAGCAGCAACAGCTGTTTGATTATGTGTACATATTTAAGCCAAGTTTTTATCATCCCATAAATTACCTGAGAGCAGAAAAGAAAGAAAGAAAGAAAGAAAGAATTGGCTGAACATACATACATATAATAATACAGTCATAATATCTCTTAAAATGAGCCCTTCTCTTATTCACTTATTATTATTTTCCTTCTCTAAATGGAATAAATATAATATTAAAAAAAAAAAAAAAGTTGTCAAAAAGAATAAGTTTGAAAAAAGAAGACGGAAAATAATAATAAGAATAATAAAAAAAATTATATCCTCAAAATTATTACGTATATAAAAGTCAACTTATTTACTACTACTAGCAAAAAAAAAAAAAAAAAAGACACAAAAAAAGAAAGAAACAGAAAAAGAAACGACAGTGACAATATGTAAAAAGTTTCAAAAGTTTTTTTTTTTTTATCATTTGAATAGAAGAGGAGTTTTGTTAGCTCATTTGTAACTCAGCAAAGAAATAATAATAATAATAATAACAATAACAAAAAAAGTGTTGAGTTAGGCTCAAACAAACGTTTTTTATTATATATATAAAAAAAAGAGCATTCATGGAGATTAAAGAAACTTTTGTGTAGGTGAGGATGCTCTAGAAAAGAGCCCCACAAATAAAAAATCATCCTCTAAACAAGCATTTAAAGTACATTTAAAGTCTACCTACTTACAATTTCATCTTAGTGCTCATATTTAGAGCTTTTTATACAAAATAAGAGTCACAGCGGGATTTCAAGAGAATCTGAATACTAGGAATTCATCACTAAGAATCTAATCCAGGTTCATATCTTCATAAATCCGTAGTGATTTAAAGTTTTTTTTTTCTCACTAAAAGTAGGTAAATTGTTCCTTCCTTGTCTCCGCCATATGAATGTATATGTATGTATCATCAACGCGAATATAAGCAGAGAAATGAATGACTCCTTTATTTCATCTCCTATAAAACGTGAAAAAGAGTTTTTTATGATAATTTCATTTGTACAAAATAAAAAAAAAACTACATATATTATGTATATACATAGTAGGAATCGAAGGAATTTGTCTTTAAATCGTCTACTCAAACAAAAAAATAAAATAAAACTTCTTTACATTAAAATAAGAAGAAGGAAAAAAACCCGAAGTAAAACAATACTCGTCTATTATTGTATATATATATATATATATATGTAAGATCTCCTTATGTATTAAGAATCTTTTGTTGCTTTCTCTCTCTATGTATGTAAGCTATCAAATATTCAAATCCTTTAGAAAAAGAGAGAAAGAGTGGGTGGGTGAAGGGAGCTCTTGTCTTGATCCATAATCCTTCCATTCCTATATATATATATATATATATATATATAATCTCTTATTGTTTTAGTCATATTCATTGACTTCACTCCTTCCTCCCCTTCCTATGCATGAAAGGCCAAATATCATTTTTTTTTATTACATACTTGAGTAGTTTTTACATGCATACTACAATATCAGAGTCAATGAAAAGTCGTCTCTTCCTCTTGGATGAGAAAAAAATGAATTTGCAATTATGATTAATTAATTAATCAATATCCAAGAAGGATTTGTGAAAACTTCGATAGATGTATGTAACATAATTGGCATGTTATTAAATTAGCGAATTTTCGCTAATTTTTACCAAAAAAACAAACAAATCCACAAGTTAGATTTAAAGTAACATAAGGGATATGCGCCCATTTGTAAAAAAAAAGTTATTTGCTCTTAATTCATATTTTGAACTCTACGTAACAATCAATATATGTACATAATAATTTAAATACAACTGACTTGACTATTAATTGTCATTTAGTATTTAAAAAAAAATATATATAAAATATCATAATTTCTACATAGAAAGTCATTTATGAAAAACTGAACAGAATATTCACTTGTTATCGGTTTTTAAGTTCCAACAAATCCTTCTGGATCTAGATCAAATGGCAAGAATGAAATGAGCTGATGATACTCTATTTAGAATGTACAACTCATTTACAAAATAAAAGTGTGATACATTCCTTCATAAATGAGTTTCAAGACGTAGAAAAAGGTAGGTTGAATAATCGAATATGTCACTAACCTATGAATGTACATATGTATTTATTTAGTTAAAGGAAAAGAAAGTTGTCATATTATCATGTAGGAACAAGGCATGGTGACAAATTTTATAAAGATAAAATATCAAATCATTGGCAAATTGACAAAGCAACTAACTCTTTAGGAGTCGAAGCAATGAATTTATAATCCTTTCATAGGTGAAATGTGACCTCAAGTCAATTTTTTTTTTTTTTATTTATATAAAACAAAAAGTACCTTGTCACACATCAGGTCCCATTAATGAAAAAAAAAAAAAAAATCAAATCAAAGGATTAGACTCGGTTACATTTACATAATTAGAATAAACGAACGAAGGAAGGAACGTACCTTTTATTGTCCTTTGATTCTTTTGTGGTTCAGTGGATCCACACACGACTATGCACATAATTATTATTCATTACCTTTCACGACTGATGTACATATGTAGTTATTTAATTACTCTCTTTCACATGAGGTGTCATCTACAATTCAATGAAAAAACAAAACAAAAAAAGTCTCATAGACAATGAGAGTCACATATTAAATTTGCTTAACACGAGCTATTCACAAGTTCTTTTTTAAGGGTTCAAATCGAGTCTGAATTGGGTGTTTGAAAAGACTTAAACTCTGATTCAGTCATCATGAATAATAAAAGTCAATCATACATAGTATAAAAAGATAAATATTAAAAAAAAAATAAGAAGATATTTTCATTTTCAATTTTTCACTCAATCAGTGAGGACTTTAGGGAAGAGGGTATTGAAATTTATAAATGTAAGTATTTTGGATCTTTTTTTTAAGAAGGGATATTATAGAATATTTTTTTAATTACAAAATAATAGTAATAACAGTTATTATTTTCTTATTTTTCCTAAATTTTACTTTCTTTTATAACTCAATTTTCAATTGTTTGTTCCTTTATAAAGCCGCATATTTCACGAATTTATAAAAAAGTCCCATAACAGAATTTGAAAATAGAACAATTGATCACCATGAATAATTATTTGAAACAAAATATGTTTTTTGAGTCTCAGTCCTTGGGTCTTATTTTAATTTGAATCGTCATACTTGGAATCCATTCTGAAGTCACAATTTAATTAGACTTGAGTGCGACTCGAGATTGATCCTACAAGGGTGTATAAAGCGTCGTAACTTGGGAATTTGAGACTCGACCCTCTTTCAAGAATGCCCCAACTTAAATAGATACAATTGAATGAAAATGTATTCTATTAGAACTGCAGAATTGTTGTGATATTTACATGATTCAGACCACATTCCACCTAGATTCGCTCCCCCAGGCCTAAAATTTGATGTGACCCCTCCTCGATATTGTTATTGCTGAATTGTCTATATCAAAGGACACTAGTGATATGTTAGTTGCGAGCAAGTCTGGATAATATCTCTTAAAGTAAACGATAAAAGAAGGCTCATGTCCACTAGCGAGCCGTTTAGACGGCAATCGAGGTGATTTTTCTTAGAGATCGAAGCCAAATGATTCGGCTGCTCATCTAAAAAAGGGCAACAAATTCCCATCACTAACTAGATGGATCCCCTTCAACCTCCAGACTAACACACATTTTTATGTTGTGCCCCATAAAAACACTAATAACAATTCAAAGTCACATTTGAGAAACAGTCTAAGGAAGGAAGGAAAAGAGGGAAAAAGAACAACCCATAGCAATTTGATTTTATGTGTATTGTTTCTCCATGGTTTATTTATTGAAACACCTTTTAGGCGTATAAATATTTTTATCACTTAGGAGGGGGGGGGGGAATAAGGCTAAGGAGGAGAGAGAGAGAGAGAGAGGGGGGGGGGAAGTGTTTTGGGATTTATGAGAAATCATATATGAAAGAAGAAGAAGAAGAAAAAAAATAATAACAATAATAAACCTCTAAAAGATATTTATAGTGATTGTCTATACATATATATATATAATATTTTTATCTATAATAATATATTGGGTTCTTCTCCTAAGTAAGTATAAGCATCAGGTCTTAGGGAAACGATAATAAAAGGAAGGAGAATCAAAGAGGAGGGAGGCAAGGAAAAGAGAAGAAGAAGAAGAAGATATTTTCTTCATCCTTTTTATATACGTACAGCTAAATAGATAAAGCCTGATCTACAGGAGCTGGATCAACAACAATTACATATGCGTGCTGCTGGATGGGTGAGTTATTTTCATTGCAGATAAATATAATATAACTTAATATATGAACGTATTTATAATAACAAATTGCCTTTTTTTCCTAAATGGCAAATGTAATTGATTCAGTGATTGACTAGTATACGTATGAGGATTATTGACCTTGAGACCCAGATACTTTCAAGTTACTAATTACATAGATACATAGAATTCATGTCCTAAAGAAATTGCATTCCTTGTGTCAAAGCTTTGCAACATAAATGTCTGTTTTAAAAACAAGAAAAAAAAACGTTAGGAGTGAAAAACAAAACATGAGGAAATTATTGCTGAGGTGGAGGAAGATGTTTGTTATATATGTAGTAGGAACATAGTTGCTTTTATTTTTATAGTAGATTGTAAAAAGCTCTTATTTTCTTGAAGGAGATGGAAGGGAAGAGGGAAGAGGGGGGGGGGGGGAGTAAAACGCCAAGGTGTTGAGATATTATTACACTTTTAAAAAACAAAACAACACTAAAATTTTTGTATCTCTCTCTCTCTCTTTCCAACCCCTACTTGTTGATTACTTCCAATTCAAATATACTTTACATAGCAGACCACTCTGGAAGCTCTTCCTATACTTTTTTTATACAAGTTATAATCAAGTAATGAGGTGAAGCATTTTGCATGCCGAATTGAAGGACCTACACACGTACATATAATACAATTATTCAAATTATACAGAATGTTCCATATATGTAATATTATCAAGGGTGTCATGTCTAATTTTCTTATTCAAAAGGACTAATTGATTAATCATTTGAAGCTCAGTTTAAAATATAAAAAGTCACTCGCAAATAGGTAGTTAATGAATATATGTATATCAGACGTGTTAAAACGTAATAATTGCAACTTGTGAACAATCCCAATTTCTATGTACTCAAAATATATATACAGAATAGAAGGGATTCATCAAATACCCTATATATCACCACTCACACCCTCCAGAAAAAGGACTACTAAATTGTTCCAATTTCATAGAGAAGTAAAAAAAAAATTCTCATGATGGAATTCCACTTGAAACAAGTGCGTATTGTGTGAAGGTTTAACCTTTATTGATCTTTTTCCTTCTCTCTTAATCTATAATATACATACATACTTTCTATCTAGGTTACCAAAATATTGAATGAACTCCGGAGAATTAATTTTTGAAGAGTTTAATCAGGTCAAATATGCTCTAGGAAAGAAAGAAAGAAAGAAAAATGGAAAAAGATTTCCCTGAATGATAAATAAATATGTATTTTCAACTTGAGTACTTGAATATTTCGTAAAAAAAACAAGACATAGTATGGACATTTATACATGTATATATATGGATGGATTGAACCATTTCCCCCCCCCCTTCCTTTCTTTCCTTGTTATATTGCACATTTATAGCAAGACCCAGGAAAAAAGAGAGATACCATCATCAGTAAGAAGATATATAAAAAAGAAAAGAACTAAAGACAATATATGTTCATAATACCCCTGGGACTCAAAGAACACATACATAAAGACACACAAAGTCCCCTCACTTGCGGGGGCGTTTACATTTATGTAAGATGAATTCCAGTAGATAAGGATACCTCTTCCACGAATGATTGTTTCTTTTGAGACTATATATATATATACGTATATATATATATATATAATATAAATGTATCTAATAGGATCAAGGAATGATTGCTCCCTTTTTCCCATTACCCCTCTAAATTTGTCACATGAATACAGTCTCATAGAAGTTCTAGTCGTCACATTAATCATTTAAAATACCAATATATATATATATATATATGTACATATTGTATTAAATAAATCAATTCATTTTTTATTTTTTAAAAGGAAGAGTAGAGTTAAATCCTTAATTTATTGTAATGTCAACAACAAAAAGAAAAAAAAACTGAAGAGAAGAATGATCATGCCCTAATCACACATCTCCACTTCCCATGAAAGTCATTCAGGTTTTTATTATACATATTATAGAATATACATATATGTATAAGTAATGTAGGATTTCTAAACAAAGGCTTTTCTCAGAGCTATTCATATTGTTGTTCAAAGTGATACAGGATTTTTGGACATTGGAAGGCATGTCCAATGGTGTACGCAAAAACATTCCAATTTATATATATATATATGTAGTCTCGGGAAGATATATATATATATATATATATATATAGGTATTGTCTCTACTGCTTTCCGACACTGAGTCAAGAGTCTTTTATTTCTATGGTTTTCATATTCATATAAAATGTACATCGTCTTTTTCAATAACTTTAATGGATTGTGTTCAAAAAGAGAGAGAGAGAGAGCTCTTGGACATGTATGTACACATTTGAAAAAAAATATAATCATAATAAACCCAGAGTAAAGAAGAAGAAATAAAAAAAAAACCATTTTTCATTCGTAGCCCCAAATTTTTCTCGTTCGTTGAGTACATGAATAATATTAATAATCCAATGGTGAATTAATATAATATATATTTACATTCAACTACATATATGTATATTTGTATAATAGAATCTGACTCCATTGCGAATCCTATTAATGATGAGGTAAAGGATAAAAAAAAAAAAAAAAACATTCTCTGCTCAATTGAATAATTCCATTTTATTTTTTAATTTATTGATTTATACCATATGTATGTACATATATATGTATATGCAAGCAGAAATCAATATTAATTCTATGTATGTACACTATACTACATATATGTATATATATTATGCTAAACCTTGATATATTGATATGTTAATGGACTTATCTGTGACTGGAGTTTTCAAGGCTCAATAGGTTAGTATAAAGAGAAATGAAGCATACGTACATTGTACATAAATATATACGTAATATGCATGCAATGACGCTAATAAAGCAATATTTTATCCATACTGATTTATGAGTAGTGAGTTCAATCATTTTATTCCCTTTGAAGCACGTTGAGTCAATCTGTTTATAATATATATTATATTATAAACATATTTGTTCATAGTATTTGTGGAGCGTTTATTTGTGCTGCTATGAGTGTGATTCTCTTCCTCCAAGGATGAATAAAGGACAGCTAAATAGTATCATAATAGAAACTTTGGCTTCTTGAAGATGAAGGAAAAGGGTGAATGACTGTCGTGAATGATTTGGATGTAAATTTTAGGACCCTGCTGCTAACTTGATTACCTTCAAATATCAATGAACTTCTTTTTGGTATTAACTCATTTTCCAATTTTGAATACAGCTATTAAGTTAGTTATAATTACAGAACAGTAACTGCTGAGTTTTGTTATGCTATTAAAATTTAAAATCAGATGATCGGTTGTTTTCTTGACTAATGCGTTATGTATCTCGAGAAATACACCACAAATTCTCAAAATTTTAAAAGTACTCAGTCTGGAGTACTCATTAAAACTATTTTGTTTTCATCAACATTGATCTAAATTGCATTTAGGTCATACTCTTTCAGATATTAACAAAAAATGACAAATTCGATTTTAGCGATTTACAAGACGCGTATCTCAAACGCTAATAAATATTTTGATACGTATTTTGGCACAGATGTTAGTGATAGTAGTGCCAACTTAAAAAATAACTACGTTTATCCCTATTGGAATCCTAAAAAAAAAGAAAATCAAATTTTAAAGTATTTTTTGCTTATAGTAGTATTTTTTCACTTTCAATGCAAAGAGATGAAATTTCCCTTTCGATTTATAAAAAAATGTTTATTTTATTTAATAAATAATTTATCTATGATATCAGGGGTTCTAAACCTGGTGTTTTGGTGCCTCCTGGAGATACTAAACACTCTTTCAAGGGAGTAATAAGTGCCGTTGGTTCTTTTCACAAAATAAATTTGTATTTTTTTATTTTTAAAGTAGTCTTTTGATGTCTTTTTCCTCATTCGAATTCATTAGCTAATCTGTGACGACAAAGGATAAAAATGCTTCATATTGTAGGGAACTGTCATTTAATAATTATACACACATATAAATGGATCAAATCATTGCCTGAGAATCAAAGAGAGAGAGAGAGGGATCAAATGACACCGGTATATTCGTAATTATACATTATGTACAAAATATGTAAGATCTGCGGGTCACGGGACAACCTACTGTCTGATATGCTCCTACATACCCACTTATACACAATCTGATTACTCTGCATTTATATCTATCTATCTATGTATGTATGTATGTATATTATTATTATTTACGTTCACATAATGTGTATGTATGTATGCTCAGTTATTCACATGATAAATTAAATTTTGAGTCATTGATAAATATAAGCGATGAGAACAAAGTTATTTAGGTGAGATATTCGACTCACTATCAAAATGAAAATAAAAGTCATTAAGAGAAACAACAACTTAAGTATGGACTCAAGGAATGTCACTCAAATAAGTCAGTTCCTCCTACACTATCTCCATTATCTTTGTATGTATGTATGTATGTATGTACTTTGTAAGTAGTTTGTACGAAAAAATAAGACAGAAGGTAGAATGAAAACCCAGGATAAATAAATATTTAAAAATTTTGAATTCTTTTCAAATATTTGAAATATTTAGCTTTAATTAATCAAGCTGTTAGTTTATTTTACCACTACATACGACGACGACGACGACTACTTTTTATTATTCTCTCTCTCTCTCACACACACACACTTCTTGATACACGTATTATTGCATAAATACAAGATTAGGTAGGATTAAATTGCACCTATAAAATCCATATCTACCTTGGTGATTGTTGCATGTACGTATAAAGTATCCTCTTAATTGAGCCTCTCAGAAGGAATGTTCTATACATGTCCAATACATGGTCAGGAAGGGATTTGAGACGGACGAGGGAAGTTTTATTTATTTACTATCTGACAGAAGTAGGGACTTGGGCTCAAAACTACACATTTTCTTCTTTGGATATAAAGTAACCATCCAAATACCTTTTATAGGGTAAGACTCAATTATATTCTAATCTTTTTTTTATTTTTACTCGATGACAGATAATAAGTAATGGATAGATGGTCCATGTACATATTACTGATTATTCCCCGAATATGCTCAACTGCAGGCAAGTGCAATTTAATACAATTCAAATTGAATTCATTTGACGTTACCATTTACTAAATATCAAATACTAAGCAGTTAAAATGAGCTCAAAAGAAATCAAATTTTCCGGAAGGGAACTCCTTAAAAATATTTAAGGACTTGCCCTGTGATCTATAGAATCGATGACTTTGAGCTCTATTTGACGTCCCAATACCTATCTCTGCTTCCTGAAATGATAAATATCTACATACATACCTATTCATTGGATAAAGATTGTGGTATGTTGAGGCACAGGTATCTAGGCAATTAATTTCTAAGCATTCAAGAAAAAGGAATGGGATAAACTTTTGGGGAACCTTCGTTTGAATAAATTCCTTTAGAGTCTAATACATTTTTTGGATAATGGACCGACAAATAATATCTAAGTCAAAAAAAAAAAAAAAAAAATGACATTTCATGTTTAGAAAAAGCAAAAAACTACATGTTCCAAAAAGTATCTTGTCATATTATACATATATGTATATGTAGGCTAAATATTTTGCAATAGGTGATACTTGACTTGAATATATATTTCGAATAAAAGACTAATTTTATATGTAGGAGGGGAGGGGGGGGGGAAATAGTGCGGATAAAATAAATATCCGCTATTTAACTTCAGGCTTGAATTCAAGGACATTCACAAATGTATGTACATACATAATAAATGAATATTTTTCGATACATACATTTATGTATGTACTCTGTAAAAATAGGGAACGAGTCTTCCTTATAAGAGAGAGAGAGAGAGAGAGAGAGTATATGAAGATTCAAACATTTGTTCAAACGTCAATAAACACATAATGTTAATCAATTAACAAATAACTTTAAAAGTTATGGACAATCACAACAACTCAGGAACGTGTACATACACTCTTATATGTAGATATTACATATATTATACTAGTATTCTTGGGATATATGTACATTTAGAAATGTGAAGGAATACACCACACACATTCCTCTTCCCTACAAACAATGAGTCTACTCCTTCAATAAAAAGAAACAAACATAATTGTCATTCCATTGGGGACTATGTACATACATCTATGAAATCATCATGGATTCACCCAATGTTCACACCTTTTTTTTTTCTTTTTTTGATACAGATTATGAGTATACAGCATAATATACAAAGGACTTTGATATGAATGGTCGTAAAATATTTAATAAAATAAACAAACTTCTTGAATCATTTTAAGGGAAACTTCATCAAATGGGTGCTTTACAAATGTAGAAAGACGACTCAGGTCTTCCAAAAACAACACAAAACAAAATAAAATTAAAAGCAAGGGCCTTTATTTGATAAAATCCCGTCTTTTGTGCCTTCTCCAAAATGACCACAAAAATTATTTCATTTTTGCATCTTCCTTTGGGGAAATTTGCGCTCGTCCATTATTACATTTTTCCTTTTTTCTTTTAATGGAAGGGTGTCCAATTTTGCAGAAAATGAAGGGAATTAACCATTTTTTTTCTTCTTCTTTTCCTCCTACTTCTCCTCCTCCTCCTCCTCTTTTTTTTTACTCCACAAAGTAACTAAAACTAAATATTTAATCTCTTCCAAGATCCTACATAATATTCAAAAGGACAAGATTTGAAAGTAAGATAATAATAATAATAAGAATAGTAATATAAAGACATTTGTTCTTTTTTCTTATTCTTCTTAAATTATCTTTATTAGTTTTCCCTTTCTTTTTATTCCTTTTAACAAAATTCCAAAGGATTTACCGATTATTTAATTCAATGTACATACATTTAGTATATATATATATATTTATAAAAGGGGGAAGAAAGGAGAGTATGAAGGAATACACACACACACATATATAGACACATTATATATTTATAAAAAGCGAAGGGGAAATGACAGCAACTGCCGAAAGATATATTGATATATTTTTTTTTAATTCGAAAAATTGAAAAAAAAAAAAAAAAATATCGATAGTGCTGGATTAAATATTTTATTTTTCTTCTAAATATATTGCTTTCTATTATTTTTTATCACCCTTTAATTTATTGAATCTCCTATTTCTCTCTCTCTCTCTCTCTCTCTCTCTTCATACTTGTGTAATAATAATAATAATAATATGTGATATGTCGATTCAATTTGTTCTACATGCAATTTTTTTTTCTTCTCCTCTTTTATTGAATTGACTCATATCTTTACTCTTCCTTTTTTTTTAAAAAAAAAAAAAAAAAGGAATGAAGAAGAGTAAAGAGCAGAAGAACAATATAATTTATTTGCATGACGTAACATGGGTTTCTCTTTTCTTCTTTTTTGCGGCCATTTTGTATTTTCCCTTAGATTTGTGTTTTACTAATAGGATATTTGCACATATTTATGTACTCAATAAAGTTTTTTACTCATTGGAGTAAGTATTATAAAAGTGAAGGTAGGAGTCAAAATTATAAATAAAAAATACAAAAAACCAGGAGCAACGATGAATCCCCCCCCCCCCCTCTTTTTTTTCTTTCTTTCTACAAAGTATGGATTTTATTATTGTTATTATTATTATTATTCAGACTTTGAGACTGATTTCCCTCAAATATAAAATTGATCCATGTTGTCAAACATTACTTTTTTTTTGTATTTTGTTATTATTATTATTATTTAAAAAACATCATATAACATTTTGATATCCGTTTAAATTCTTTGTCGAGTCACGTTTCATGCCCTCCCCATTTTTGAATACATATTATTTTTATTATAAGAGTATCAAAATCGTATTATGGTATACATAGATATATGTACATATATCTATATCCTTGGATATATTATTGTTATTATTATTATTATTATCTTGCTTACAACATGGATGGAGTAGTAATGTACATACATACATACATATGAATGTATGTATGTAGTGTGTAACAATTAGAACACACAAGAGACTCTAATTAAAAAAAAAAAGTGTTGAAATAGAAATAGAAAAAAAGTAATTTGCAAAATAAGACAAACAATTCCCCCCGTGGGATTTCCACATCTCTCTCTCTCTCTCTCTGTTGACTAAATGATCTTTTGTATATATATATATATATATAAATGTTATTATTGTATTATCTGTTGAGAGAAGACTTAGAAAATAATGTTGTTGATTTTCAGGGAGAAGCTTCTCTAAAGTCCATCAAAAAAAAAGAAGAAAAAAGAGTCAACAGGGTTCCACCTATGTATTTGTACATATTGTATAATTACAATTAATCTCATATCATCATTACTGTATGTACACTTGTTGTTATTGCCTTGACTCAATCAATTGACTTTTTGCTTTTTTAATTAAAAGTGAGTTATTTGTAAGAGCTCCTTGGAAAAAGACGACAAAAGGGAGAAAGCTCTCTCATCAGTTGAAGAAAAAAACTCATTATAACAATAATAATATGACCATTGGAGGCGTAAAGGAACAGTAATAATAATAATAATAATGAAAATATGTCAAATCCTTTGAGATCGGTGCTTTACATACAAAATTTGAATTTTTTTGTGGGATTTATTTACCTTGAAGGGAGAAATAGGAAGACTGTTTTTTAGAAGGAGTGATGCAATTTTTTGTCATTGACCAGATGATGATGATGATTTTTTTTTTGAACTCGACGACATGATCATCAACATCATCAACAACAACAACAACAACAAGTGCTCATCATCCCTTGCCTTGTTTACACGTAAAAAAAAAAGAGACTTCTTCTCATTTCACAAGGGATGGGTGAGTTATTAAGGGAGCAAAAAACAGTGAAGGTTTATTTTTATTTTCTCTCTCAATTAGTTTATGAGATAAGGAGAAGTAGAAGTAGAAGAAGAAGAAGAAGAAGCAGTTTGTATGTGCTATCAAATTTCAAAAGTTTACCTTGAACGAACGAACGCATGTACATATATATGAACACATAATATTATGTATAATATGACCGAGAAACATTACATACACATACACAAATACACACTAAATGCTTTATATCCCCCATCGGAGATAGATACATTTACAAAAACACACACACAAAAAAATAGTCAATGTAGCAGTCGATGAGAAAGAGAGAGACACCTTCTGATAAGATATCAAAAATGCGACACATCTCCAACTGATGAGAAAGAGTTATTTGATACCCCTCTCTGTCATAGAATTAATATAATTAATATACATATGATCAGGTTCGAAATTTGGAATATCATAAAACATGAATATGTCTCAAATGAACAAAGTAAAAGTCATTGTAGATAATGGCTTTGCATTCGAATCTCGAGGGTAATAGTTTAAAAGTTGATAATGAAAAGGATCAGGGGGTATTCAATACTACGTAAGTACAAGGGTTGTAGGACCCTGAGCTATAGTATCAACTCCCAAACATACATACACAGGAATAATTCACTTGAACACGAATATTGATATCTGCATAAGTTCCAATTTTTAGAAAATGCAAAGTGGGTCTTTTACAGGTGTAATTTACATTTTTTTAATATTTTTTTATTCTTTCAAAATACACTATTTTTTATATACATATGTATTTATAAGAAAATAATTGTTGACTTTGTTCTCAGCTCGTGTCCTGAAGATCAAAATAAGATTGTTTGAATCTTTTTTTATAAAATGTGTGTGTGTGTGAGGGGAAAGGCAATTGCATGCTTGCACCAACTTCTACGCATATGATTACAGGTGTGGTTATAGATAACTTTGTTTTTAGGGGGCTTCAAAAAGTTTTTTCTTTATAAAATACTTAAATAATAAGAATTGTATAATTTTTTTGTACCTTTTAGAGTCTTTAAGAGAATCATTTTGAATTTTAAATATGTAATATCTAGATAGAAATAATTTCATGCCGGTCCTTGATATTTTCTTAAGGTGTATTTAGTTCCATTCAAAGACTTTGTCAGTAAAATTGCTCAAACAGTTGTAGAAATATCATTTGTTTTACCTATTTCGATCATAACTTGTCAATTTGATCAGTATGCATTCAACTATCCAAAAATGTTTTTTTTTCCTTGGGGTAAGATATAAATTGAGTAGTTCTTCCCACATTTATATGTATGGATAGTTTCATTTTGTTCTATATACTCTGACGGAGTAAAATTGCAAAATTATCTTACTAAAATGATAGGAGAGAGAGAGAGAGAGTTATTTACTTATCATTCAATATTAAAGTAGAGTAGAGGAAAATGATAGCTGAAAGTTTGAGGATAAAAGTAAGACAGGAAGTTACTTTGATTCTAATAGAGAAACAATTTAGATGAAGAGGTATTATTCAAGGTGATATGTATAAAACCTTCATTAAACTTTTCAATAAATATACATAGAAGGGTAGATAGCGATGGGGGAATAAATCCCCCCCCCCCGGATTTTAACTGGTTACAGATGTACATATATATATATATGAATATCTTTCAAACCACTGCCGCTTAAAGAAATCAGATCCCTATACTCTACTGTTACACTTTTAAAGCGTTCTAAAAACCACATCATTTAATAGATCTGAATAAGTAACTATTCTATTATAGTCAACTAAATCTAATTTGGTCCCTAAATAGATGTAATTTTAATTAAACCAAGAGGCACGAAGCGGTGGAGTTTGCAGTATTAAATATCAAGGCACAGAGTGCAAAAAAAAAATAAACTTTGGACATCCCTTTCAGCAGCGAAGAATTAAGAATTGTAATGATGTGTTGTGCTGCTGCTCGCTATTTAGCCTTAACAACCAAAATTCCTTCATCTTCTCTAACACCATGGGATTCGGCTGGCTGACATCTCATCAAATTGACTCCGTCAGGATCTCTACATTATTTTGACGGCATCATGTCTCTGTAATGAAGAGATATCCTCGCAATGTGACCAAGAACCAACAAAATATTCAAAAGGAGGCTGTCCCGCCATTAGAGACCTCCTGATCATGTATAGTGCAATTTTATACTTGGTGGTTTTTTTCAGGATTTTAAATTTGAACTAATATGTTCATTTATGTTTATTTTTAAACGTAATTTTCCTGTTTATGTTGGTTTATGTTTATTTACACCGTTTGGTCTGTAGAGTATAAATAAATGATTTTTAACCAAAAAAAAAAAATGAACCTCATTTTCAAAATAAAAACAAACTGACGAATTTTAAAATCCTTAAAGGAGAGCTTCAGTTACACCACTCAAAAAAAAAGAACATGGAATATTATTGACTCATGGATCTTGAAAATCTTATCTTTGATAATTGAACGAATGTGACTTCTTCTGGATTTGACTCCATTACGTAGGTATATGTATAAACATATATATATATATATATATATATATGTATACAAAGGTTTAATCTCTCTCTCTCTCTCTCTTCCCCTCCCTTATCCTGTATGTTCATTTCTCTTAATAGAAATCTTCAATAATAGCAGTAGTAGGAGTAGGAGTAGTAATAATAATAATAAATAAATGTTAACAGAGGGAAAGGAATCAAAATAATAATATGTATATTGTATATGCGTATCCAAAATAAAAAATGTCATCAAAATCTATGGATTTATTCCTCTTCCTTCTTTCATTCACCCATACATATGATGTACAAGGAAAACATATGGTTACCTCACTTTTTCCTCTCCTTATATCCAACATCCATTACTCTTATTACTCTTACTCCAACTCACTAGGAAGACGGCTACAGGAGCCCATTCAGAGGAGTAGTAGTACATTTTCATACATAGATGTATGTAATAGCATTATTCCGTGAATACCCAACAGTTCAGAAAGGAGTGAATATCCAGGGGTTTTTGACGGAAGACAAATGATTGTTTTTAGATTTTTTTTTTTTTTTTTGTATATTTTTAGATTTTTTATTAAATATCTTGGTTGGATTAAGACACGCCGTGATGTATTATTGTTATGTGAATATATATATATATATATACGAATAGTAATAAATATATATAAATCGATTGACAAATTATAATTCTTATAAACAGAGTTATTTGTCTACCTTCAATATACACATATGGTCTTCAAAATATGTACGTACATACAAGATGTTGATGATGGAGAATTCATTGCAATTTGAGACTTATGACTACTACAAAATAAAAGAGTAGTTTGAAATGTACACACATACATACATACATCATTCTATCTCATTCTACAAACAAACTACATAAGGTTAATTATTATGACTACTATCTATCTACTAATATTATTATTATTATTATTATTATTTATGATGTTGTTGTATACACGTATGTATGTACATACATACATATATAAATGCTCAACCTAACCAAACAGAGACTCAAACTCACAAATAAGCAGACCTCAAAGATGTTTTTTATTCTTGTTATTATTATTATTATTGTGTCAGGATCGAAATTTGAGACTTTTCAGTGACTATAGTTGATGGAGTCAGTCTTCATCGACATATTACACATATATACTATGTATGTATGTAGTACAAATAAGTATGAACATATATTACATGCATATTTGTCTATTTATTTGCCTAAAGTATTTACGTAGTTTATCAGAAATTGAAAAAAAAAACCCATTTGGTGTCTCCTAATACCCATATACTTGGTACGTTCACAATTTGCCAAATGTTATACAAAGTAGTGTGATGGTTATTTACAATGAGGTAAGAGGCTGTAGCAACTATTAAGCCTTTAACTACGAGTGAGTTACTTTTTAAAAAAGGTGACTATGAAGTAACAAAATTTCAAATACATAATTAAATTGAATATGAAAACATTGACCAAATTTAGTTTTGCTAATAGGCTATATATAAATTTATACATGGTCCATTGAATCCAGATGGTGTGAAGTGACAAAACCATCTGTTATTTGAAGGGTTACATTATTTAACTTGACCACTTTTTCATAAATGGTGTTCCACTTAGACGTAATGCAGTGTTTTTTGCAGTTGGATCCTTGCAAAGAGTATCTTTGACCAGATTGGAAAATCCAGTGAATTTTTTTTTCAGCAAAGTTAGCTAATTTACATTTCGGTTATACATATTTATTTTACGTCCAAGGATGATGCCAAGTAATCCCCAAACTAATATTGCAATTTTGTAAATATATAGTCAATAGGCCCAAAAAATGTTGTAAAGCTAAATAAATCCCATTATAAACACAACACAAATGACACTCAAAGATTATAATCTCACATACTTGAGTGATTTTTGTATCTTCGTTTAATTGAGGATACACTAAAAGCCAGGGCCTTCTTAAACTGTGAGGTGAGGCCATTAAGAAATTGAAAATATATAAAATAATTAAGAGGAATTCCCATTAGCGGATATACAAACGCCATAAAATGTAGCTGGTAAAAGGATTAACACTAAATAGAATTGTAAAGATATTCAAATTGAAATATGTAAAAAAAATATTGAAAAAGTTTGAGTTTAAACTTTGTTCTGCCTTTATAAGGCATAAAATCAAATACACCAACAAAGTATATAAAATCAATTTTGCTTGAGTACAATGTAATACTAAGGTGTAATATTTTGGGTTTTTTTTTACAAGTGAGTAAATATTGAAAATAATTGTAATGACAAGGCCTTAGCTTTGGGGTTAATATCTTGTCTTTTCCAAGCATTTGCCCTACTCTAAGAGCTCATAAAGCAACGTGATGGATAAGATTTTCAACAAACATCTTTATAAGTATTTATATGTATGTAAACAAGATTAAAAAGACACAATGAATGCTCTCTGAGACTCAACAACAAGCAGGATCACTCTGAGAGGTCACTATGAATACGTACATAGCTGCTCTTTGATGTGTTTGTATTTATCATAATGTATATATGTTTAATTATGATGAAAAACTCAGTGGTTATCATTATTCTCTGTATGTATGTTTGTACATAACTGGTTCGCTATATGTATGTACATACAGTAAAGTGACGGATTGGATGTATGTATTTATATATATGTACATATTATATGTATACAACAATAAAAAAAATCTTATCTTAATTTATTATTATTTTTATTTTTATTTTTATTTATACAGCATCTGGTAATAAAAAAATTTATCATATTTGAGTTAGATAGTTTTTTGGCTGTTTTTTTTGTTTTGTTTTTCATATTTCAACTTCTTCTTCTTCTACTGAGTAGCTATAACATTTAATTGGAATGAAATTCATAATTCATCAAGGAGATTAAAAAATATTATTATTATTATTATTATTTTCTGTTAGGGAAAAGTTTTCTGTTAAAGATAGAAAGAAAGAAAAAAAGAAATAGAAAAAAAATACGAAAGATGCTTGATACAGTGTGTGTTGTTCACTGCATAGGTTCTTTTTTTTTTTTTTGTATTTATCAATTTTATTTCCTGTTGGAAATATTGAGGTAATGTTTGTACATTATGTATGTATATATACACATATATACAAATTAAAGAAGACATCATTTTGAAGGAAATGAAGAGCAAACCTTGGTCCTTTATCAGCTCCCTGTTGAAGTATTCAAGACGACATAATATTATATATTTTTTGATCTAGCAACTCTTGTTTTTGTAATAAATTATTCCCAGGTTTTTAAATAAATTAAATTGAAAAAAAGAAATCGGGAAATTTAGCTAATTTAAAAAAAAAGAAAAGAAAAAAGGGAACAAACGATCAACATAACACAGTCTAACTTTGTCAGCTGTCAATTTGTTTACTTTTTTGGCCTCTTATTAATGTTTTTAACGTTGATTTGTGTAGATTTAATTAGCTCCTGTTCAGCTGTTTAATTGAATTACTACAACCAATTCATTTCGTGTCTTTTTTTCGCTCTTTTTTTTAATTTTTTGATGAAAAGGAAAGGTTGCGGGATACAATATAAATATCAAGGTGCAACGATGAGTAATGGCAAATAAGTCTCTTTTTCTTTTCCTTTATTTTTTTTTTTTTTTTTTTTTATTCATTTCAGTTCCAACTACATAAAATAACGCACAAAGTAAATACGTATAAAAATACATAAATAGACATTGATCATTGATCATTGCATAATGATTTGTCATATTACATATATATACGTTCAATATACGAGTGGTTCTTATTCTGGGTTCGATCGAACCCCAGGGGCTCAGTGGTATGATTCACCCCACCTGATATCTATGCTCCAGGGTTAGATGAATGCAATGATACAACTTGTGGGGTTCAGTGTCTCCAACAAGGGTAATAACCACTAATATAGATGTATATTTACACGCATCTTCCCTTTGGCACTCATTGGCTTCAGCTAATCACGCCACATTGCTTGGCCTTGATATCTGTGCTCCAGGATTCAATAAATGTAATTATGGAAGATGTGGGATTCAGTACTTCCAACAAAAGTTAAGAACCACTGCAATAAGCCATGAACGTTGAATGAACTTACCTTTGTGAACCGCCCTGTGGATAAATTAATATAATTTATTTTAATAGATGGAGCAACTACATATGTACATATGATAGGATTAAATATTTACAACCCTTCCTTGATACTAGAAGTCATAAAGTTTTCCTTTTCTTTTTCTTCATTTCCCCACCCACCCAGACTTATTTCTTTTTTTTCCTTCTTCCTTTTCCTCATTTCATTCAAGAAAAAAAAAAAAATAATAATAAAAAAAGAAAACTTGCTTCACTTATTATAAAATGACATCCCCGCTCAAAAAATTAAATTTAGATAGGAATAAATTTATTAGTTGTACACACACACACACCAAAAAGAAAAAAAAATATTGCACATCCATCCATTACTTGGATGAAATCCATTAAATTTAACTAAAAAAAATAAGAAACTTTTTTTGTGTGATAAAAAAACCATTTTTTTATTTTATTTTGGAAATATAATAATTCAACTCACGATTTTTTATTTCATTTTATTTTTAAATATTATTCTTTCTTATCACTTTTCCATATTCTAATTATGAAAAAAAAATAGAGAATGAAAAAAAAATAAAAGAAAAAAATTGACTAATTAAAATTCAAACCAATTACTTTTTCTCCTTCTTCCTCCCCCTTCTTCTTTTCATTATTTTTATGTAATATATATATATATGTATATTTAAATATACATTTAAAAAGAAATTCACTGTTCTTTGATTACTTTTTCCACTTTCTTGGTTCGAGCAAAAGGAATGACATGAAATACTTGGTTCTTCTAAACAATGAGAGAATCTGACATCAAACAAAATAAAAAGACCCCTGTACAATAATAAAAGGTAGGCCATGTAAAGGTAAAATTCAATCCTTAAATACTTCCCAACTCCTCAGCGTAGCCGCCTCATTGGCTAATGTTGTCACAATATCAATTTTATCACACCGGTTTCTTTGGGTACCTAAATTGTGATTGCTATTTCGAAACTTTTTTGAAAAAATGTATATAAAGGAAAAAAGTCGTTAAGGGAAATTCAAATACATTTTTAAAAGGGCGTCCTTTTTTTTTGGGGGGGGGGAGGGGGAGATAATTTTTTTTTATAAACCTGATGACTTTTTTTTTATTTAAAAGACAATTTTTTCTCACCTCATCGGTGGGACAGTATTTTTATATTTTGTAATAGTGCTGAAAGGACCGACTCCAATACCAATTAGATATGATACCGTTTAAATTTGTCAGTACCCTGGTAACATTATAGTATCAGACTACCAACCAACACATGTAGGCACATAAATACTTTATGCCCACTATTATTTGTTCTATGTTCTTCACCAATTTAGCCTTGATTTTCAGTGGAGGCAGTCTCCTACCCACTGGCCACGTTCCCTACTACTTAGTTATGGAAAGAGTGTGAATGTTTCTATATAGATAACTAAATCTTAATAAAATAAGAAGAAAACTGACCAATGGAAGAGATACATGTAATTCTATGGCATCATACGAAAAGGTTTCCTGTCAGACTTCATGAAAAAGGTGGTTCGGGGATTCCATATAAAAGAGAGACACCAAAATAAAGTTTTTGACACCCATCACCTCGGATTTCAATTTAATTTGATTGAAATGGTTATAACTACGACATATATGCAGAAATGGATTATTCAAGTGTAAAATTTCAAGTCCTTCATGAGGATTTGAAAATAGGACTAATTTAAAATAATAAAATAAAATATAAAACGGTTGAATTAGACCCCCTCTTACAGCTCTCATAACTTTTGAAGGACTTGAAATTTCACGCTTAAACTTTGCATTTCTGCTTATTTTGTTCAAAGCAACATTTCATTTGGTCAAAATTTAAGATGGTGAATGCCATGACTGTTCTTCGATCATATGGAATGACCCTTTTGATAAGGGGAAGAAACAGGGGCTGGTTTGTCAATTTTCTATTACGTATTTAGAATGCCCTGAAACTGACCTACAAATTTCAGAACTTTTTTAGTTCAATTAGGAATATGAAGCATTAGATTTAAGTTTATTTTTAAATCTGAATCTGATTGGCTGTATCAGGCAATGGTGCAAGTTGCCACACTATTGTTGTCTATTAACTATCATTTGCTTAGTTTTGAGAATAGTTTATGATTATATGACTAATTAATAGGATTTTATCAATGAATTGACTAATAACTGTGTAATGCATTTATCGCTTTAAGATTCTAGAAAATAAAGATACATAGATATATAGGTCAATCTAATACCAGTTAAAAAATTAATCGATCTATTACATCGATACTTGGAACTCTTTAGAAAGTTAATTAATAATAAGTATATAAAATTAAATTAAATTAATTAAAAGTTATTTTTAGTGAAAAAAAAATGAGTGACTTAAGTTTTATTCCTACTCAACTCTTCCAAGAAAAGTTAAATAACATGTGACAACCTGTCAGATCTCTTAACTTCTCTCCTCATGGCTTGAAAATAATGTCAATTTGGTAACTTTAGAGCAAAAAAAAAATACAAAATCGTGAGACATGCATCCAGTAATTCATTATGAAAGATAATTCAAACTACGTAATTTTGTTAGAATAATCTTTAGAACAATAAAAGTCCTTTTATTGAGCACATACATATGTCCTGTTATGAGTCTATTTCCTCAATGTGACATATTTTCTTTTCTCCCAGTTTTTATTTTGAGAAATGAGTTTCTAAATAGAATTTGTATTCTGATAATTTTTAAATTGGGGATTCAGTTTTTTTTATTGATGGTCAGTATCCAAATTTTATGGTAGTTTTTAGTTTTTTAATGATAAATTTAATAATGAATATCTTAAGTTACATTGAGCGGTTGGGTCAAAAATACGAATAAAGATTGAAATAACTTTCAATAATGGACGAAAAACCACATTTGGTGTTTCAGTGGTAGTTAAGTAGTTAAAAACATTTAGTTTCATTTTTGTTTTAAGAAAGTTGTTAATTGCATTTTTTATATTAAAAATTGGATTTTTTTTTTCTGGGAAAAAAGATGATAATCGGTAACTTTGGTCGATTACTCATTAATATAAAATTGCCTAAAATCAGTTAATTTAGTATTCTCACCAATAAATTTGTCAAATCCTACTATAAATAGTAGGATAGACGTTTTTTATCTAACGAAACAATGTAGGAAAAGTTTAGATGTGAAATCCCATTTAATAGTGGTTGTAATGGTTGGAAGAATAAATAGCGGAAATATTAAAGAACAATTGTAAGGGGGATCTGCTTTTTACATAAATTGAATTGAATTTTTGAGTCTTGTTGGGTTTTTTTATATAAAGTCAAATTTTGATTTTGCCTTGTCTTAAATATTTGTAAAATTTAGAAAGTCGAGTACATTCCCCCCTCCAAAGAAGAAAAAAAGTTGTAGCCTGTCTTTTATGCAATAATGATGCATCACAAATTATTCATGTAGGAGAAGGGCAGACATGCCCCTCCGGGATTTGTGCTAATCAATGCCTACAAGCCAAGACAAAAAATCTCAATCTGAATATTTCATGTTACATAGCTACCTTCTCTTTTTGTCTTTCATTCAACCGGTTTCTCATTATTTATGTATGTACATGGTTTTAATTAGAGCCATAGAATCCTCCCCCCCCCCCCCTCCTGATCTTTTTTCTTTCTTCCCAATGTGTGTCACGACATGAATACCTTTAATAATAAAATAGATGATAATGAGAATGATGTTCGTTTGTTCGTTCTTTAATTATATGTTAAATAGATGATGTTGGGAGGAGAGAGAGAGAGAGAGAGGGGGGGGGGGGGAGAGGGATTAATGCCAAATTATGTATCCCAGTCTCTTTTTATGGATATACCCTAGTTGTATACTATATATTGTCTTTCTGATCCTGTCTCATTATGAGGAGGAGCACAAAGGAAGTGATGATGTTAGGGAATTCATGGGGAATTGGGAATGAATAAAAATATTCATTCAGAAGAATGGTCTGTCAGGGGGTGAGAGGATAGTTACTCTCTCAAATGAAAAGGTCCGAAGGTTCCCTTTGAATAAAACCCTCTTCTCCTATAACTATTCATAAAGGGCTTTGTATATGTACTTATTACTTATCATGATTTTCTACTCGTATCGTATCGTATCCTATGGATTACTCAATTCTTCATAAAAAGACTCTGATAGAATATCTATAATTATTATTATTATTTGATTACATAATGAGATGGGTTAACCATCATTTCCTTCTTCGTCTATTAGCCCTACCTACCTACTTATATATTGATGTGCCATTTGCGTGAGCCTCGTAGGGACAAAAAGGTCGGGAGAGTCACACTATTATTATTATTTCTGAATTAATATTACATGTTTTTGCTTTTTGTTTTTAGTATTTTACCGACTGTTTGGCCTCAATATTACTATTATGTATTATTATTATTATTAATAATAATAATACTATATGTTTCATTTGATGATGATGCCAGATGTTATCTACATACATACATACATACATACATAAGAGTAAAGTAATAACTCCCTTTTTCTTCCCTTCTTGGAAAATCAAAGACATTATTACTACTTTTATATATATATATATACATAGTGCTGTAAAACTCGTAAAAAAAGAGAAATTGAGAAGGGAATGTGATTGATTCCCTCAAAGTTATGCCTAGGAGGTGAGTCTGCCTTAAAGGAGAAGCATTTCTTCCTTCCTTCCTTCTCTTCTTTTGTTTTTTTCTCTCTCTCCTCCTTCTTCTCTCCTTTGAATGCTTCATGCCTTACATATTACATA
This sequence comes from Lepeophtheirus nordmannii, assembly GCA_963680855.1. Taxonomy (NCBI): domain Eukaryota; kingdom Metazoa; phylum Arthropoda; class Copepoda; order Siphonostomatoida; family Caligidae; genus Lepeophtheirus; species Lepeophtheirus nordmannii. The sequence goes on along the minus strand of OY804522.1, from coordinate 21,961,089 downwards.
TACATAAGTACTTATTTGTAAAGGTTTGTAGTACAAACTAGGTATTTTATGTAGGTACACATACAAAACAAGATTGTCCTCAATAATTAACTAAATGATGTACATATTCCATATTTACATATATATAAATAACTAAGTTGGCATTACTAACAAGTGTACACATAATACTACATGAGAATGACCAACACTTGGTGGAAAAGGGTTTACATAGGTACTATAGTCACCTTGTGTGTGTGTGCGGAATGAGGATTTGCATGCATCTACTTTTTGCAGAGTTTGGTTATTAGACAGCATTGCTATTGTCTGAGAGAGTGAAAGCCTTCCTCTCAAGAATTGAATTTTTAAAGGAGAAATACCAAATATAGGATGAATGTAAGAGGAATAAATACATATGTAATTACTATACATAGAGCAGTGTTTCTCAACTGAGGGTGGTGAGGTGATCCAGTATGGAAGTTTTTTTTTTTTTTTTTGAAAAACAAACAAACAAAAATATTCACTCTTTATAACCCTAGCCAATACTTTTAAGGGTAATCAAAAAGTGATCAATGGAAAATGAACACATAGATATGTAGGACAAATGTGGGTCTCAGTGGAAGGGGGGGGGGGGTTGAAGAACCACTGCTAATAATATAAAGGAGTCTATTGCTGCCTTTCAAAACAAAATCTTTTTTTTCGTTCTTTCTTTCGTTTCCTTTTTTAAGGCATGGAGCTTTTAAAAGTTATGCATGTAATGCCTTTAAACATGGTTATCTTTCAAAGGGATTTATTAATAAGGAGGAAGATTCTTTATTACATATTTGTTTGTGATGGCAATATATATATATATAAGTACATACAGCGCGTACATGGACCCAATTTTTTTTTCTTTTAAATTGCGCATTTCATACTACTGCGGCAATATATGTAATAAATTTTCTTACTCTATATATTTAGTAGAATGAAAAAAAAAATAAAAAAAATATAGCAAAAAATAACTTTTTTTCATTTAATCCGTATGCGAGAATATTATCACAATTCGTATAAATATGTACGTATATTTATGTATGTACAATGTAGAAGTTTAATTCAAAATTCTTATTAGAGTAGCGTCATATCATGCCTTTTTTTTTATTTTATGGGATTATAATACGTACTATGTACATACATACATACATACATTCAAGTATCTTTAAACAACGTGTGTCATTTGAAGAAAATAATAATAATAATAATTAGAGGGACATCACTAATTATGTATGTATATAGTTACGATTAAAAAAAAATCAAAAAACAAGAGAGGACGTAGCCATGTCTTAAGCGTACTCATAATAATAACTTTTCTGTCTTGTATGTATGTGAGTATGTTCATACTTAAACCCCTTAATCCTATTTCCTTCTTCCTTTTACATACCTCTTCTTCTTCTTCTTCTTCTCCTTCAATTAGTAAGTTAAAAGAAGGAGCAAAAACAAAGAGGGGGAGAGGAAGATTAAATGATTTGGAAGAGAAAAGAAGAAAAGAAAAAAGTCCCATCTTAGTTAATATTAATTCCAAGTAATTAAGATATTAACTAACATATAACCTAGCAAGAGAAGCGTAAGGAAAATGCCAAATCCTTCATTAGAAAGAAGAAGAGTAAATCCTTTCTTATAAATAACCATGTTAAAGTCACGGGAGAACAACCACGCTTAGACTCATTTATTTTACAATACATTACTATTATCATTACTATTATACGTACGATATCTACGTACTAAGGACATGAATGTCACAATGACATACATACTATATGTGATATAGTATGTATGTATGTACATTACATATTAGGCACACAAAAAAGGGTAATGCTTAAAAAATCACGTACATATCTTCATGAGAGAGAGAGAGAGAGGCAGGCAGTAGACACAATAGATCTTTTTATGTATTCAGAGGAGCTCAATAGCAATTAAACGCGGTTATTCAAATAAATCATGTAGGGTTGTTATTATATGGTCGTTCCTTCATACAGACATACATACATAGGTAGGTAGATACACCGCCGCTTCTATCCACATATATGCTCAATATAGCAGAAAGTATGATGCCCCTATATACATACAGCATACATATATATATATATGTATATATATTCCGTTATTATGAGGTGACAATGTGTATTAATTGGATCTGGATAAGTTCCCTTTATATATATATATATATATATGAGCACATAGAGAGAATAAAAACCCAAGAGGGGCTGATACCTCCCATCATGGAAAGCACCACCAAGTTTTTCATTAATATGTACGTTATTTAGTAGGTGACTATGCGATTTTAATGATATCACGCCAGGGGGATCCCATCCATTTTTGTGTTGTGGTTGATTTTATTATTATTATTATTTTGTTTAAAGCATCACCACAGAATATGCTCAAGCAAAAAAAAAAAAAAAACCTCGTTAGTTGATGATTCCACAATCAAATAGGACTTAACCCATTGGCTGCAATTACCGCTTCCAGTTATTTCTAATGAAGTGCATCCCTTAGGTGGATTTCAATGAATTGATTCAAAAACTTTGACTCAACGCCAGGGGTTTTAAAAAAATTGATTTCCGTACTCACTACTTAATTTCAACATCTCCTTCCCCGCTAAATATATGTATGTGTCTGCTTTTACGTAACTTTGAATATAAAAGCTATACTACAATGATTGTAGTGTGGTTCTTAAATACCCTGAAAAGTAGATCTCTTATGGTCTTAATATGTTTTTTTCTTTTTTTGATAACACATAATATGAATAATTCAAAATTTGAGCGCAATTGAGAAATATTTACATTTTAACATTGATCTATTGGACACAAATGCCCTATTCTTCAAACTCTTTTCAAAAGGAAATATTTGAATAAATTATACATAATATAAAAAATATTTAAGTCTGGACATGTTCGGCATTAATTAAGAGTAAAAAAACTAAGGCATATTCATGAATCCATGCCCTTCAAGGAGGGTAAATACAAAATGGGGCGTTTGTAAGGGATTTTTTAGAGTGAGTTGTTGATATTAAAATATCTTTTTAAGATCAAATCCTCATCAATAATTGTATATGCTGTTTTGCTACGTAGGTTGGAGATTCGGAAGGAGAAATAGTGACACTTTGGCCTCAAAAATCTATACAAACATACAAAAAAATTGTATTTTTTATCTATCAAAAGGATCATGTTGATGCCATGGGAGACCTACTCTTTGAGAGAATAAATATTCAAGAACCACCCTACTGTGCCTACATGCAAAAATAATAAAGTACAAAACATGCCATAAAAATCAAAATATGCATGATAGTAACTTACAAGACAAAAACAAAAAAACAACAACAAAAACAACATTACTCCCTCCCTATTTTGCTCTTAAATCTTTATGGCTTTAATTAAAGTAATTTATGATTTTGTAAGCAAAACTAATAAACATACGTGTATTTGTACGGCTATGAATTTATGTTTGACTTACCTACTTAAGATTTATATGTATACACACAAAACAACATTTTAAATTGTAACATTCAACGTCTAATTAGTAATTTCTTTCATCTCGAAATCAAAAACGCATTTTCAGTCAACTGATAAACGGATGTGAAAAAATTCAGGTACATAAATTAAATCCAACAACAAAATTTGTAGTATGTACATATGTATGTCTCTCTCTTTTCAACAGTTTTTTTTTTTTCCCATACAAAATATAAATCCCATTCAGTCTCACCTAGGGTATAATTTATTTAATTTTTTTTTTTTTTGAAATAAAAATAATTTCACGGAATAAATTTATTATTATTTTTAAATAATAACACACTTGAATATTTACTTACATGAATTTGTAAGTACACCCTTTTTTTATAAAGTCTCTCTCATCAGAAAGGCAGTAAGGATCAAAGGACTTCTTTTTTTTTTTTACAAAAGGGCTCTTGAGGCAATAAGATACTTAGAGTTGAGTGTGAACGCATTCATAAATATTTATTCGTTACAAAGTGTATGTAATTTGAAATCGAATTGAATTATCTTCTTTTTTTTTGTATCCTATATTATAAACTCTTCAAAATATAATCATAAAAAGCAACAACAAAAGTGAGAGGAGAGGGGGGGGGGGGAATTTCCTTCCATAATGTGACTCAAAAACTATTAAATTCTTGCCTATGAAAAATCAAATAGATAATACGTAAAGGATAGAAATGCACATACAAGGTACGAAATACGAGAGGGTCCAATGGTCCCTTAAAAATTCCCTTCCCGTAGGACACCTGAGGGAATTTTTTTATGCCCTTTGCGCTTTAGTAATATGTAGTGTGAAACATTGAACCGTAAAGACAAAAGGATGATTTATGGAAGACATAGAGAGAGACACACACAAAAAGGAATGGGTTTTGATACATACATAGATGTACATGAATATGCAGATACAAGAGACATTATCCATACCATAAATGCTCCCCAAAGCACCTCCTTCTGAGATTCAATGTTTCCTTTTTGATTCTCTTTCTTTCCTTCTTTCTGTATCTTTTGGGTTCATGCTAATTTATCATCGTCATCAACAAACTCCACAAAAAAAAAAACCAACCTTCTAACGAACTTTTCATTTCTTCCTTTATCCTATTTTTTAATTACCCAATCTGATGAAGGGTTTTTGATTCATCTGCTCACTCATCAAAAACATGGATGAAAAATAAAACTAAAGCAATGTGTGTGTATGTATGTATATACATAATCAAAGCTGAATTATTATGCTAGGCCCCTGCGGTTAACTATGATTGTATTGTTTGGAAGCGCGTCTCTGTGACGTCATTGAGTTGCATCGTTGTTTTATTAACGTATTTCATGCAAATGTTGTTGTTTTTTGAATTTTTGTTTTTTAAAATAATTTTTTTAATTGTCTATATTATTATTATTATTATTTCTTTCAAACAATTAATTTCGTGGGAATGAAAGAGGAAGGCTTCTTTCCTTCTCTCCTTTATCCGTTAGAGCCCCTTTTTTGTGACATATTATTAGTCATCCAAATTTAAATCAATTTTACGTGACTCGTCTGTTTAATGAGGCGAATTCTATTTAATATTATGTTCGTAGTATAATTTTTTTTAAAAAAGAAAAAAAAAAACCCTCATATTATATAGGTGAGCGGAGGGGCTTCTTTTGCATAAAAACAAAAGGAGATGGAATTGCAGATGGTTTCCTTCCTCACAAATTCCCGGCCGGAGGGTTATTCTCTGTTTTACATACATAGATGTATGTATGTATATAGAAACTTACTTCACTTCTACTCAAAAAAAAAAACCCTTTAAATTGGCCATTGTTTTGTTTTTTTCCGCACACAGATGACAATCATGGTCACTTTTGTTCAGTGGCTTATTTCAAAAAAAAAAAAATCCTTTTTGAATGCAAATGGACTTCCATTGTGTATACTATGCTGCTATCCTGGGCAAATACAATCCAAGCAAGTCTCACACAATCCCCTCATAATGAGAGAGGACCCATTGTTGATTCAATGTCCACAAGTGAGGACTTATGTATCTAGGACTAAATTTCATAGAGTCACTATTATTATTTTTTTTGCTGATGACAACTATTGAAAGATTATGGTGACTACTACACTCCAGCTGTTGTCTCAGTCATGTCATAATGACCATCTATTAATCATGGGTTTTCAAGATGATATCAGTGATATTAATAAAAGAGAGGAAGAGGATGGTGGTTGTTCTTACTCAAAGAGGCTGTTAAAGGATAGAATATGTATAAACATACATGAGTGTGTGTGTGTGTGTGTACATATTCCCCCCCCCCCCCCCCGTCTTTCATTCTCCTTTAATCAAACTTTTTACAAATGGACTCAATCTGTGCTTGACTGATTTTCTTCATTTTCCATGATGAGGTAACATTTATTGAATGATGAGCGTACATTTGTTACTAACATCCTTTACATTGTCCTCCTTTTATTATTATTATTATTATTATTAAATATGTACAATATTTCTTTCTTTGGCTCTTTGAGAGCATCTACCAGGTGAGGATGAGTAGTAGTCCTCAGTTAGGAAGTTTCCCCTGATAAAGATCAAGCATATTCAAGCCAATTATGATGATGATTTAAATAATATTGACATATTATTTCTTTTCTTAGGAAAGAGACGCCCCGATGTACATATATATATATATATATATATATATAAGTACTTCTTCTACCCTTTGTACAGCTGCCAAGATCAACACAGAGAACCTTTTGTTGTTCTTTGCTTCTTTTCCCTTTTTTTTTTTTTGTTGTTGTTGTTGTTGAAGGAATAAAGAGCTCGTCTTATTGGGACATCAGAGCAGTGACATAATAAAATAAATTTCATTCAAGAAAGGTTTTTCTTCTTCTTTTTTTTTTTTTTTGAAAACATTTGAATGGATTTGAATTTTAAAACTATTAATCTATTTTTTATAACCATTACCACGTACGATTTTATATATATATATATATATATATACACGTATAAATGGGCCTCAATTTTCAATATGTTATATATGTATACATAACATATTGTTCATAAACGTCTAGACATCTGTTTAAAAAGTATAAATATAAATTTTTATACTCTCTGTCTTTCTTTCTTTCTTTCTTCTTTTAAAACCACCGTGGTTAGTATGTTACTACATTTTTATGTAGGGTCGTCGTATACGATTGTATGTATGATTGTAACTAGAATGAGTGTTGAACTCAATGTGAGGGATGATGCACTGATGCGGAAATATCAATTCAAGCGGAAATTCGGGTTGATTTTTGGCAATTGATACTCAATTCCTTCATCTGCATATTTACTCTTTCTTTCCTGTGATAACTTATGATTATCAAGTTTGAAGAGTGATATAATACCAATATATATGTATATATATATATATACATATAATATGTAAACGTGCATATATTAAACGAAAAGGAAATCTATAAAATTGTATCCTGAAGGGATTTCTCTCTCTCTCTCTCTCTCTCTACAGTTTAACTACATAGATTTATAGAATATAATAGATATATGTAAATATATGTAATATTGCAATGGTTCTCTTTTTTTATGTGTGTGTATTTAAATATCACGTATCGTTATTTATTTTTTAGGTGAACGCAAAAATACAAAATATTATTATAAATAATATGAGAATGCACTTTGTTACATTTTTTGCCCCCTTAAAAAATGCTCAATATGCTACAACATAACATAAATATTAGGAAGAAATCCAAAATACGTTTAGATATGTGTCCAGTCAACAATAAACCAAGTTTATATAGTAGTATATTTTGATTAATTAAATAATGACTCCAATAATTGCAACTGTACTATAGGAAAAAAACCAACTGCCACTAAATATATCTCTGGGACTATGAAAAAATGGGCGCTCTTTCAGGGACCATATCGGCTCCATGTGCAGTCGACAAATTTATCCGATTGCTCTAATGGATAGACAACAATCCTTGCTATCTTGATTATAAGTGATATTTTAGCGAAAACTGTGCACAATAGTTTTTAAAATGACTCCTAAATATTTGACCGTTATATTTATGAAGTAAAGAAACTTAAAAGTGGATTTTCTCCTTTTCAATATTTGAAAAATAACTTGCTTTCTTGTTGCCGACTTGACACATCTGTATGTATGTATGTACTAGAGCCGGGCGGAGTATCATACCGAACCGTGAAACTGTTCGGTACCCTTCTGTACCGTACGGCACGTTCGGTCTCCTTCATATTATTAATATAAAGAATTGCCCTTTTTTACAAAAAAAGGTAGTCCAATAGTTTTTTATTAAGATTTCTCCCCCCCCCCCCCGAAATTGCTTGTTTCCCCCTTCAAATGACCGTCTACTCAGTAAAAACTGCTAAATTACAGTTTCTACCTGGATTTTCGTGATGGTATTTAAGTACATACTCAACTTAATGAATATACTTACATAATATGTAAAATTTTCTTTTTCTTTCTTTCTTTCATGTACCCATTAATGGCATTTGGATGGTGATTTTGAGTCTCACCTCTAAGTGATATTATTGATCCTTTAGAATCTGTACAAAAAAAAAAAAAGAATGTTGTAGAACGTACAACATACATACATATGTACGTATTTTTTTTATTTTTTTTATTTCTTTCTCGTTGCTAATGGAAGCACGAGCGTAGCAAATGAATTGTGTTATTTTCTCGAATTATTGTTTGTGATATACATATGGTTTAATACATAGTGTGTGTGTGTGTGTGATGCAGACAGAAAACGGTAGTATAGTTCTAGAAAAAAGAAAATACGAAGGAAGGAAGGAACTCAGAGAGAGTATAAAAAAAAGAGCTGATATCATGATCCCGTAACGAAAGTACAAACGTTAAAAGTTTTTATTGTTCATGTTCAGAGATTTCTTTCTTTTTTGAATATAATAATAATAATAATAATAACAATAATGCAATCATCCATCGATTAGATTTGTACCCCTTCTTCCCCCCCCCCTCCCTCCCTCCCCCCACTTTCTTTCTTTCTTTGCATCCCACCCACCCTTCAAAGCTGATGAGGGTTGTTTTGTGTCCAAACCACCTTTTTAAAGAGTTTTTTCTTTTCCTTTTTTTTTTTTTTGGAAGGTCACTTATTGAAACATACATAAAATGTGGAACCAGGGTTAGGAAATATGACTTTGATCTGTTACGTAATGCATATTCATCCATTCATTAGTCATATTATTTCTATGTATTTCCTTGGAAAAATAATGATACTGTAAATGAATTCACAATTGAAAATGAATACCTTTTTAACAAAAAGATCTCAGATTTGACATCCAATATTTTGAGTCAATGCTAATTAGATACAGGGGTACTTTGAACATTCATGTAAAATATTTAGATACACCTATACTTTTGTAAAAGTAGCGTGTAATTAATGATTAGGAAAGAGGGTTAATTTACTGAAGACTTTCACTCTTTCAATATTCCTCTCTATACCAATTTTGAAGCTGATATATTCAGGTTTGGTCTTCTGCAAGTTCTATAATTAAAAAACTAAACCATCACAGAATTGATTGGTTTTAGTGATGAATATTATAAGAGAAGAACACGTTTTCCAAATTTAAATTTGCTACAATTAGCCGTTTATGAGATCATTAAGGGCTCTGTATTCAAGCACTACATATTATCTTATTTAAACATAATAGAAAATATACCCAAAGTGAATACATGAAGGTAAATGGGCCTTAAATGTATAGATGTTTATTACATCCAACCATACAAGTACTGCCTGAAAAGTGTGTCTTTTGCCTAACAAATTCATGCTTTTTCACTGCTCCCTAATAGTTAAAAGTATTACTTAATACTCTTTTGGTAAAGCTATAGTACTCATGTCTAAATGAAGTATTAATATACTACAAAGTAACGCGTTACAACTCAACACTGCAGAGAGACATTTCTATGATTATGTTGGTTAAAAGCTCTTTCCTTTTCAAGAGTCGATCAAGGATCCTTTTCAAGGATTGAGGTAAAGGATTTTTGTTTCTTTTCTTTCATGTATGGAAAAGGAGTTTAATCAAGTCTTGGAGTTATATATACATATATATATATTTATATAAACGTACATATCCTTTACACCCATGAGGCAAATGAATCCCTTAATCACTTAATCTCCTTCTTCTTCTTCTTTCATCTCCCCTCAAGCAGTGTGATTTCCTCTTAACACACATTTGAATTCAACACCCTTATATTATGTACACACAGAGTGTGTGTATGATTGTATATTAATACCTACTTATTACTTTGTTTCTAGATATTATAGAGTAAAGAAGTAGATGTGCCTTTTTGTGTCTTTAGAAGAAGAAAAAACAAAGTGGAACGAAATTGAGACAGAGTACATACACAAGGTTATTTGCATATTATATAAATGGAATATATTTCCATTTAACTCCCAGTATTTTGTACTTGAAGGGAAAAACTTAACAGCTCCATTATTTTCTTGGATACTTCAAACATGGGTGATGTTTGACTACATTACCATATTGTGAACATCATGACAAAAACTTTTTCCAAAAGTTATTTCTATGGTAAAAGCGTCTTTTAATCCCCCTCTTTCCACATTTTTTATTTTATTTTGTAGGCATGCCTATAAGATAGGGCAACCTATTACTTACTCAAAAAGTAAGGCCTTGACTCCTTTTAAAAGTAACTTTAATAAATGTTTTTCAATCAGAGATGAGAGTCATGAAATTAAGTTAGAAAGGAAATTAAATAAATAATTTGTTCTTTTACTCAAAAAAGTTAGTACTTGATTCTCATCTCTGTCTCGTACTCAGAAGTGCAAAAAATAAATAAATCTGGGGATGCATCAAACTCATTCGTCCATGTTCTGACACCATTTCTTCTACATTTACGTTATAGATATTATATATTTAAACCACATATGCTTCAATTTTGTTATCAAAATGTATGGTATAACCCTCTCTTTCGTACTCTGTTAAGTCGACCATTACATCACGTTTGACCAAGCAGAAGGAATTATTATGTATTTTGTACAAAAAACCTATTAATGTTCTAAAAGTACTTTTCAAAGAAGGAAATTTTATTTTAAAAAAAATGAACTCCTTTGAAGTTTATCTCATTTCATTTTTTTTTTCCTTGTCAAACATTTTCCTTGGAAGGTTGCTTTGAGCACATACCTTCAAAATGAAGACATAAAACTAATATATATATGTATGTACATGCTAGCATATTTAATAATAAAAACAATAATGCAAGATGAACCCCATCAAATGAGAGTGTACAACAAACGTTCATACACACTCATATTCAAGGCAAACATATGTTTAATTATGAGTAACTCAACGTACACAATACTGTTATTGCACTTAGGGTGACAACGTTGATGATTCTTAATGATTCTTGATTATTATTATTACTATGCTATGCACATATATTTACTCTTATGATGATCAATACTCATTTACACTCGATGTGATGTGTATGCATATTACTATTCATCTCTAGAGGGAGAGAGAGAGAGAGAGAGTCCCTTAATCACGTTTACTTTCTTTGTAAACAAGTTATAGAAGAGGTTAATCACATTCGTGATTATAATTTTCTTTTGCATCATATGTGATCAAGACTCCTCCACGTCCACCATAACCATTCTTGCTCTCCCATGGGGGGTCACATCCTCTCTTGTACCCGAGTCATTTCATGGGATCATTACTCAAACCAAGAGTTCCTTCAATCTGTTTGATTTCTGGTTGAAATCCTTGGACTAATGATGTTGGAAGACGACAATAATTTACTTTGCTGTAGGAACTTCGATTAAAAGGTGGAATATTATTTTTAAATATAAATAATGGTTCTTTTCATATATGAACAGTTGGCACTGGGGGATTTACTCCATTAATAAAACTACGTATATCTAAATTTGGACCCCCTCAAGGGCTACATTGTTGATGTTTAAGGCTCCTTCGAAATTAATAATATGCATTAATAATACCTTTGCTGCCTTCCAAGGCCGAGTGGAGGGAATCATTAAGTGTTGAAGGCTCTCTATACTTGAATGAATTGAGTCATTGTAATATTATCTACTAAAACAGTAAATATCATTTGAATAAGAGTACTTTGAAAAAAAGTGAATTGTATGTAACAACAATACATAAATTCCCAACTTGTATATGTATTGACCCTCTTTCCAGTTTAAATACCCCATCCATGCCTCTGGTTCTACTATATATAAATCCTCTTTTTTCTCATAGATATAGTCAAAATGAAACATTTGCTTTTATCAGGATTTTGCTCCATGTTCCAAATGCACTTTGACAAGTGTTTCTAAATACATAATAAACCTAATTGAGTTTTGGAATGAATTTTGACAAAATAAACACTTATCCATTAGTTAGACAATTAAATATTATTATTATTTTGAAATGAGTTGGATGATTACATGTTATGCCTTTACGGCAAAACACGAAATAAAGTTTGGTTCGAAAAAGCTCCAAAAATTGTATTTTTAAATGTATGCTTGATTAATTTTCTATGAAAATCTGTTTATGAATAGGTTAAAAACGAATATATCATTTTTGAATAGCCATTTGCAGAGATCTAAGCAGAGTTGAATCGTGGATCTCTCATTGGTGTATCGTCAAATAAGCAAATAATCTTGGATTTTCATCTCCTGTATAGTAATGAAGGAATATCATTACCTTGATTAATGAACAAAAGTAAAAAAAAATGAAGTCATTCAAGGCTCCTTGATTTGAGATTGCATTCACTATTGTAAATTACACTAAATAAATTTTGCTCTCAAGTACTACCAATATTATTAGGGCTTACCGTATTTCTAATTTGACTCAACCATATGTTTATGGTAACAGAGCTTCCTATCAAGAAAATTTATTATATGTAAATATATTGTATTATTAACGTGTCTGTTGATGGCGTGAAAAATATTGTTTATAGGGCAAAGTTGATGTTATCTGGATTGGACTAGAGTGTACCTGTAATATGAGACGGGCTCAAATGATCCGCATTCACTACGGACTTGAACGCCCGGAAATAATAAATATTCTACATTATATAGAATATAGATACTAATAAAAAAAGAAGTCTCCACCTTTCCTCTTGTTTACGGGAGAATGATGTAACTCCTCCTTTAGCAGGTAGCCCCACCTGTTGATTGCTTTCCTTCCTGTCTACCTGCTCCTGCAGGTTTCTTCCTCTCTTCCTCCTCCTCCTCCTTCTCCGTCTTCTCTCTCTTCTTATGTGTGTGTGTGGGTAAATACCTGTTGCTCTTACGTGTGTTTTTTTTTTACTTCCCTCCTCTCCTGTTTTTTTTATTACTATTACAATCATCAAGTTTTCTTCTTCTTCTTTTCTTAACGTTTCCCCCTCCTGAGCAGCTCCAATGTATGTATGTATGTAGTAAGATTGTATTAATAAATAATAGCATTCATACGCATAAAAGAAGCAATCTCTTTCAAATAAAGGAAGAAGAGTGTTGTTGTGTGCTTTATATATGTATTTGTCATAAAAAGTACCTATTATATACAGTGTTGAGCACGTTACTTCGTGAAGGAGTAATCCATTACTCGTTACAGACTACTTGTACCAAAAAAGTAACGCTGTTAATAAGGATATTGCTCAAGAGTTAAAGTAACTTTTTTACGTCTCGTAAAAGTAACGAAGTAACTAAGGAAGTAAAATGCTCCTAACAGGAAATGGTGTAAAAGGACTCGGAGAATCTTCATAAAATCGTTTTATTTTTGGATTTAAATCACTTTAGTAGGTATATAGATATTAATAAAATATAATTATTTTATAGGAAATGTTGAGAACCCCCTGTTTTACATTGATTGCACTTGTCTTGCCCTTCTTTGGCACTTCATGTTTATTAAAAGAACCAACTTTAGAAATATTATGTCTACATGGTCAAATTGAACTCTCTTCACTTTCAAGATTTCCAAGTCAAATGCAAATTCTTGCCACAGGGCTTCCTTTTAAAATCCTCGTCCATTTTTGAATGTTTAAGACATAAGTTGAAAGGATACAGGGACTGTGTACCTTTTTTTTTTTTGAAAGCGGGGTGGCCAGTAACTAAAAAAAACTTCTAGATGATAAAGATATCCTATTTGATAAAATACACCATAAACAAAACTCATTTTTCAATTTATTTTCAATTTTAAAAAATCTATTGGCCTTCCCTGTTGGGCAGCCCCTGATCTTGTAATGTACAAAATACAAAATAACTATGAATTTGAACTGTAAATAAGTAGGTATAATTCCACTGAAGCTCCAATGGCATGTTGAATAAAAAAAAGCAAGAATCATAGACAATCAATAATAATAATAATAATAATAATAATAAAGAGATTATTTGTACAAAGTTGCAAAAATTCCCACTATCCTTAAACGTGAAAAAAATATATATTATACGGATTGGCGTTAGGAATGACAGTTTTTTCCAAGGAAAAGATAAAGTGGAAGCATATGTTGTATAATTGATTGGTCAAATATTTTTATTTGATAATAACAAAAATAAAAGAGCACAAGGAAATACCATGTTGGTACCCATGTTGAAACTGCTTTTAGTATCCCCCAGGGATACAATTTAAAAGAATACTCTTTATAGATTTTGTATATACATATATATATGTAGGTTGTTGAGCAAATTGCAATCATTTCTTTCAAAAAATGAGACAGATGAATTTTCATGTTGAAACTATTAAAAACAGTACAATTTTAGAAACTGTGTTGCCATATGACAACATAAGGTGTTTATGAGTACATTTTGAATGTTCAATTTTTGAAAATTAGTCTAATTATTCATTTCTCAATTTCTTTTATGTGTCCACTACATTTTGAGAACTTACATAAAATTTGTAAAAAATAGTTTCTCCCAAAAAATATTGTTCTTTAATCCTCATGGTCAAATTATTTTCAAGTTACTGGCCCCTCCACACTTAAAAGTGATACACGGCCTTCAAATATAATACCCTATTATATTTTTCCTAAGAAGACGATTCATTATTATCTCGTTAGAAATGTATCTCGTAAGAACTGGCATTATTATTATGCCTCAAAATCCATTTTCACAAAATTCTACTCGAATGAAAATGCGATCAAAAACCTCCAGAGATGAATGATTAGTCATAATCTTAACCATAATTATTGTTTATCCTTCTTATTTTATCTCTTAATCCCTCAAGAATCTCGTTAAAAGAGCACGCAAACTGATCGTGGGACCAAGGTTTTTACTCGCTAGAAGTATTTTCTTCTTACTCAGCTTAGCTCGTTTGTACTTTAGCTGATATTTTGTTGCAAACGAACTATACAATGTAGAAATACTACAATATTCGTAAAACACAAAGGACTTTTAATATTCCTCATTAGTTGGCAAAGTTCGTTCTAACCGATCTCCTTAAAAAGGGAAACGACTTTATGTATTATCATGGATGGCAAAAAGTCAAAACATTCATGAGAATTGTCACATTTGTAGGTTTTGTGAAGAGAACAGACTGAGAGTACATGGAAACTGCAATAGAATGAAAAGTTCCATACACTTCATTTGTGTGTGATGGATGAGGGAACGATCTTTGGAAAATTAATTTGTTTTTTCACAAATTCATTCTTGGATTTGAAATAGATAGATGATGTACTCATTGAATGATTATTATCATTATGTAACTAATTGATCCAATTATCCAATCCATGAATTCTCCCGTTATTATCCTGGTATGTATGTTAATACGAGTCAAAAATAACTTTCTTTCCATTTTAAATACATATAAAATGCTGTATTTAAGAACTATGCTTCCTAAACATTTTGATCCGCAGTTCTTTATTATAGAGATATTTGTTGAAAATATATTAGAACCTCATCTGGAATTGCTTATGGGATGTATCCCACAATTAAGAAATCCTATTTGGTAGTGATACTTGTGGCTTGTACCAACATAAAGAGTATGACAAATCGTTCTCCTTTCACCAGACAAATTCTCTTATTACATCCTAACCGGGGATTTAAAGAATTTTAAAAGAAGATCTAAATTATCTTTCCTACAAAAACAAAATCCTAGATTTATTTTCTAAGAAAAGACAATAACTTATTAATTTCAAAATACTAACACGAACACGGATATGTTTTTTGGAAATCAAAATATGGTTCCCCACCCTCCATTTGAAATAAAAAACAACAACTTCTATCCCTTAAGTCAATGACTACCCTTCCTTTAAATACAGAATTGTGAAATATGACTTTGTAGAATAATCAGTTATTTATTGCATATTACTTTATTCAAAAGTAATTACGTATATTACTCTATACTTTGATGGAAAAATATTGATTGTTCTTTACTTTAAATTACTGAACAGATAATTTATATTCCTCCTTTTTACTCAAATATGTTTTTGACAAATATATCTTTCTATAAGGCGGTTTTTTTATTTATAAAAAACAATAATTTATGAAAAAATTTACATTTAGACAAAACATTCCACAACACCTCTCTTCATAACTTTTTATTTCCCTAACTATACTTTCTTAACTCATTTATTTATATTCAATTTTTAC
Organism: Lepeophtheirus nordmannii; assembly: GCA_963680855.1. Taxonomy (NCBI): domain Eukaryota; kingdom Metazoa; phylum Arthropoda; class Copepoda; order Siphonostomatoida; family Caligidae; genus Lepeophtheirus; species Lepeophtheirus nordmannii. The sequence goes on along the minus strand of OY804522.1, from coordinate 21,945,063 downwards.
GTTTCTTGTATTTAGAATACATATATATATATTAATTTTAAATACATATTCAAAAAAAAAATTTTATAAATTGCTTTGCTAAAGCAACTTGCTCTTCTTTTTATAAAGTAATATCATGTTACAAAGGAACGCGTTACTACCCCCGTATAATATGTACATCTTTAATTCTTAATTATTAATTAAGAAAGGACAATAGGAAGGTAATGTCTAGGTACATACCTGCATACAAATGGTTCATTCCACTACGAAAAAGGAATGAGTACAACCACATTTCCTTCATAGAGACTTGTAAGCATAACAACCTAAGCTCTAGGATTGTTTACTATCTTTCTGATGATTACTTTTTGAATAATAATAATCATAATAATGAAAAAAGGGCTGTTAAATCAATGACGGAAATCGCATTAAGAAGAAGAAGAAGAAGCGAGTACATACATCATAATTAATCAATTTAGATTGAAAATAATACACACATAGAGTAGTGGGAAGGAGTAATCAATCAAGAAAAGTGAAGGAAGGAAAGAGGTCACGAAAGGAAGTAGAATAGCTTCTTCGTCTTCTTCTTTTTCTTCATTACTCTTATTATGAAAATTACAAAAATATACATATATGTTCCTTCTCTTGAATAATTGTTTGAGGTATGTATGCACAAAATGTCAGTAATTAATGAGATAATGACTTTCCCAGTAGGACATTAACCATTTGGAAGGAAGGTAAAATGTTTTTACATACATATATATGTATATATATATATGTACGATAATTACAAGATGAGAAATTGTCACGTAAATCTTATTTAAAAAACAACAACTTATTTTAACGATTCAAATAACGAAAAGTTATAGAGGAACGAAGAAGAAGAAGGAGGAAAAACCTCATAGCCATTAAAAATGCTACAATAATACAAAATACATATATGTAAATGTACACATAATTTCATAAATTCAAATTAAATACGAATAAACAACAAAACAGGGCTATTCCTTCCAACATATAAAGATATATGTGTAATTTTATTTCTTTAATGTTGGAAGGGGTTTCTGTACAATTAAGATGGTTGTAATTAAACAACACAAATAGTAATAATTCCAAGACGAGTGGAAGGAGCAGTTATATATGTATGTATGTAGTTAGATTTGAAACGTGAGTAAAGAGGCGAAAGAGAGCGAGAGAGAGAGAGAGAGAGAGAGAGAGAGAGAAAGCCAAACGACCGACCTACATCCTATAAATATATAAATAAATAAATAAATATTATAATACCACCAGAGATTAAAAATAAATTCAAAAAGTTTTTTGTCAAAATGAAAAAAATCCTTTAATTTATACCTTCTTTTTACATATACATAGTATTTATACTACCTAAATGAGAGGAACTTTCCTCTCTGAAGAAATGACTTTTCTTCCTTTACTCACTGTTTCCGAGTGGATCATGGAAATGTGGAAATAATAATGATAATAATAATAAACTGAGCAATAAAAAACAAATACTTTACAAAACACACTTTGACTCACAAATTATAATAATTATAATGTGTTTTTGAATAAGGGATACCAATATACATATATATTAAAATTCTATGGGTTTGTTTGCAAATCTTGAAGGGGGGGGGGGAATAGAAGTGTAGAACTGTCTATTTAGATCCTATAAATGCCGTTTTTCTATGTTTTTACAAGGATCGTTCAAGCTCTTGGCTTCGAATTTGTCTAGAATCCACTAAACCACTCAACTATTATGAACAAAGGTCTTTAGGGAAGCTCCAAAGTAAGTCTAGTTTTGACTTATTTACATCAAGTTATCAAAATCAAACAACTAATTGTAGAGGCCACAAGTTATCCCATATGGTTTTTATTATTCCATATTTATTTGCTAACTAATTTGTTGTTTTTTTAAACAATTTTGTAGCTAAAGTATAAAAAGAGAGTTATAGGTGTAAACAAAACATATTTGAACGTTTTAAATCTGCCACCAGATGTTTTTAAAATATATGTTTTCCCCCCTTAAGGACCTCGAGCCCAACTACAACACTCAGAAGGTTCGGACTCAGACGGAGTAATTGCTATTTGAGTCTTCTTTTTCCTTTTATTGGCTGATGAGGGATATTTGACAATACTAAGTAACATTAAGGACCCTTTAAATTTTTCTTAATAGTCGGAAATAAAGTAGTTAGAATTGAAGCAAGTTGCCCCTTGTAACAAAATACAATTTAGAGAAGACTAAATTCAAAAATATGACTATCATGGTTCGCAGTAGTACCAACTGTTTTTTCTTTCTTCTTTTCTTTTCTTTCCTTTCTTAAACTCAACACTATCCCAACATTTCCCTCATCTCTGGTTATAACCAGCCAGTTATACATACACCTTCATGAATACATAAAACTACGACATGTGTACGTATGTACGTAGAACAATTCTCGTAACTTCCTTCACATTACCTCTTTTCGAGAGTCATACATATATGTGCACAGAATATAATGTGTAGATACAACTATATAGAGCATGTTGTTGTTTTGTCCTCTCCTGCTCCTCTCAACGAATGGAAATGGTAGAAAAAGTCATAGAAAGAAGAGGAGAGATAAATTACTGGACGCGTCATCCATGAAAATTACCCGATTTGGATCTCATAAATTTCCTTCCCTTAATGAGCATTCCCTATTTCTACACTTATTTCCTCAATATGTATGTCTTCTCTCTCTCTCTCTCTCTTTCCGTCCTTCATTTCCACTCAAATAATATATATATATATATATACATACATATATATATTATTGTAGGGCTATATCTTAATAACTAATGGAATATTTTATTTTAAATATTGCCTCTTTGCCAAAAAATAAATGAAATTATAATCAAAATAATTGGAGTTTCAAATATAGAGTACCAATCCTATATTTATTATATATATATATACATATATATATATATGTGTGTGTAGTATGTATTTAATATTATCATTGAATGCAGTCTCGTTGATGGTGATAAGTGCATTAAAAAACAATGAAAAAAAAATGGTTTTTTTTTCTCTTCTTATTTTTTTGACACTTATTTGGACTCGATATTCTTCTATTTATTATTATTATTATTATTATTATTCGTTCTCTTTAACAGACAGTTTTTTTGAGCAGTTAGTTCATTTATATACATGTTTGTATGTGTATGACACTCTATTAGAGGGCCCCTAATAAGTCCCTCTACACAAGATACAAATGCATACACTTAAGTATTAAGTATATATTACGGTCCTAAGGACTGACACTTACTTCTCAAAGCTCAAAATCATTTTAATCATTTCATGTAGTTTAGTTTAAATATTTATAATCTCTGGGTATTAAGGTATTTGGGTCATTTTTTAATAAAAAGTCCAAATATCAGCTGTTTAACAAACATATATATATATATATTCCTAGCTTTCTAGCAGGGAGCTCTTGGAAAAGAGTGGGCTTTGGTCCAACCCAATTATGCTAATATTCCGAGTTGGAAGGTCTAAAACTTAAAAAGGGCGCTTGTAATCAATGATGGGATTAATAGTGTGAGAATACGTCGTTACTTATTTTAGTAACGGGGCGGTAACGTCATTGATTACTTTACCTTCCTTTATAACTACTTTTTGAAAAAAGATAAGTAAAATAATAATAATCATTCCATAAGTTTTATTTCTGATTATCTCTCGTATGTCAGCATAAATTCACTACCTCACATTATTCTCTAAATAAAAAAAATCTTTTAATTTTGTGTAAATGAAATTATATTATATAACATGGGCTCAGATTCAAATTGGCTTATTCTTATGCAATTTGCCCTCTACAACTAGTTTTAGAGACCTTTCTTCACTCCAACTGCAGTAGCAGCCATGCACAAATGCCTGAAGGATCTCTATAAAGAAATATATTTATAATATATAATAATATTTATCAATCAAAAGATTTTTAAAAGGATATTTGTGACTGGAACCGGACAAACGATGTGCATATGTTGAATAATCTTATGAATAATTCCATAGTTAACTCCTTGTTATTTATCCAAAAAGATATTTTTCTAAGGAATTAAATGAACTAAAATTTATTAAACTCATAGTATATTACGTATATTTTTCTTTTAAAGACAATTCAAGTGATCTTAGTTTAGTGACATAATATAAAAGGAAGAACAAAAACACAACTTTAGATGCGAGTAAATAACAGACTAAGGAAAATTTAAAATTGATATATTTTTCTTTGTGATCAATATGCGTGATTTAATTGATACTGACTGTGGTTCTAAATAAGGATTGACACAAGTCTACATGTATATACCTGTATGTACATGTTAAAACTAAGTAGGTTGCGTGAGCAGTTAATATGATTTTCATCCCTTCAAAACATACACATGAAATACGTGGATGAATGGAGTTATTTTCTTTTTTGAGTGTGTCTAGGTTGAGTGATTCATCTTTTATTGTCTGTGCACACGTGAGGAAGATGATTTCTTTTATTCTTACTTCACACAGTCATCTTCTCTGTGCCTCTCAACATTTCCTTCAAAAAGAGAAATAAATAATGGGCAAAATGAACAGGTTATTAGCCAATTTCGCCATTCTCCTCACAGATTAGGAGTTGAACAATTTAACTTTTAGTACACGAATAAGAAACTATACTTTTTCAAGTTCTCAATGAGTGTAGTCAAAATTTAAATGGGAGTGAGCAAATTCTAAATAAAATTTAACAAATTTACTGTTAGGTACAATTAATTGAAGTGAAATTTTCATACAATAACATTCTTGATATTATGGCGAAAATCCATGAAATTCCGGAATGAAATATTATAATGAATTAATTATATATCTTAAGAAGAAAGCATAAGTTTTAAGTACATTCGTCAAATATTTTTAAAAGATCACTTATTGAAAAGATATTTTTTCACAAAGGCAATAAGAAAATTAACTACAACAATAGTTCGGTATTTGTTCAAATATATCCATGTAAAGCAATTATGTAATACTTAAAGCCCATAATCTAGGAATAGCAAATTTTTTATACAAAAATATGTTACATTTTTCAGGGACTGCTCCAAGAGCATTATTTAAATCCCAAATACGAGCAAGAATAAAAAAATATCAAGAATTTGAACCATTTGATGCTTTGATGGGCAATATTAAGACACATAGAGCATAGCTCGAGAGGGTCATCAATATGTACTCAACCCTTAATTTAATAAATCACATAAAGGAACATTACGAAATAATGAAATAGTCCTGGTAAATCTTTCTTGTATGTATGTAGATGTAATTACAACTCTAATAATACCCGGGGTTCCCAGTAGAGAAACCCTAACTGTAAAAATCTACAAACATCTCCTCATTAAAATTTATCAAATATTTTCATTAAATAAAATTTGAAAAATGACCTCAAAGTGACATATTAGATATTACCTATAGGAACATGCAATAAAATGTATCTAATTACATTACGTGATTTCTGACATATCTAGACATACGTAGGTATTCTATTAAAAAAGCAATAGAATAGATTTGAATGACTCAACATTGGAATAGTGGTATTTTTCGTTTAGATTTATTCTCTTTTCATGCCTTTGACGTCCATTCTATAAATGTATATATATATCCATCAATGAGCCCTTCTCGTGATGTAATGAATTGAAAGAAGAGGGGGGGGGGAAGCATCCATAGAGAGAGAAATGTATGTAATTAAATTACATACTTTTCATTGTTTTTCATTCTTATTGTTGATTTGTTTCGATTAAATGTACATAAGGAATATGTACGTATGTACATACAAATGTAATTCATTCAAACTATGTAGAACATACGGATGGTTTATTTATATACATATTATATATCTACGTACAATAAAGCTTTTTATTTTATTTTTTTTCTCTCTTTTACTCCCCAAAAAGGAGCATCTTTTCATTTTAGACATTTGAGGGAAGAGATGTGTGATAACTACTGACCTCTATAATAGAAACTATAAAAATGAAATGAAAAAAAGAAAAAGAAAATGGGGGAAAGACGTGAAGCTCAAATATTATGTAAAATTATAATGGGAAGGAATGGAGAAGACGAAGAAACAGAAGAGGAAGAAGGAGTTACAGGTCTATTTACATCATATGAGTCTAAGGCAGTGGTTCTTAAAACAATTTACACACAAGGGTTCCTCAGTCTTTTTTCTTCCACTAGGAATCTCTTTAGAAGAAGGATAAAGGTTCTTTTAAAGCAAGGATTCTCAACTGGTCATCATGCAAATAGACACACATTTCCACATGGTCATTTTGCTTTGACCTATTTGTATTGCTCTTAAGGGCAAGTTTTTTTATTATTTAATAATCGATTTTTGGTCCACCCTGGGCGATGGGGGATTTTAAATTGTCAATATCGTTGTTTTTTTTTTTTTTTAAATCGAGGTTGGGAGAGTCCTTCATTATTGTACAGAGGTGAAAATTGATGATTATATTCATCTTTGATCGATCAGCTATTCGCAACACGTCAGTTGAGAAAATATCTGTATTATGAATCTTTGGATTCTTTGCTATCCACTGCTTTAACGGATATTTATGCGTTGACCCTGCCCTATAGTTAGTCTTTGGTTTGTTTGTCAGAAAGTTTCTATACGAACCTACACGGCTCCTTGTTGCAAAATGATTAAAGGACAGTGATTCTCAAAATGGATTTCGTGGAACTCAAGTGTTGCTCAAAGGATCGTCAAGGATTTTCTTTTTTAAATAAAACATATTCAGAGCGATATTTATTCATACAATGACTATATATTGAACTTATTAGAATCTGGAGCTTCCTAGAATATTTTTAAAATCTACATACGTCAAAAAAAAAAAAAAATGTTTAAAAAACTCCCGTCTAACGAATTCCTTTCTTTCTTATGGGTTTGAGTGGTGAAACATAATTATGACTTACAAGTATCTCAAGTATGAATAGAAAATATAGTTTCATAACTAATTAAATATTTATATAATATCCTTATAAGCAAAAAGACACAGGAGTAGGATTATCAGAGGTCAGCAGACTTTATACCTTCTCCATATTAGCAATTCATTCTATTATAAAAGTTGTTTTTCCAAATTTTACTCGCGAAATAAAGAATATATAAATAGTGAATATAATATTTATTCATATATGAATACATATATGTGTGTATTTGTAGAGTTCTATCAATCTGTTTGTCTATCTATATCAGAAGTATATTTACACTCCAAAACTATTGAATAAATTTAGTTGATTTTCTTTGACTTTTCATTTTATGCTATACTCTTGGCATTTCTGTAAAAACTGATATCATTCAAAAAGAGTGTTAAGTTATAAAAAACGGACTCTCTAGATGTTAATAAGTATTTACTCACTTCATCAATGATTATTTCTTAATTTTTTGTGCAGGGATTCACAGCAAATTAGAGGAGTATAGAGATTTATGTCAATAAATAAATATTTAGGTATTATTCAGTACGTAGCCCAACCCAAATTCCATGGGTGTAAAACATAGTAATATCAAAAATCTATATAACATTTTCTTCTGTTTACCCTTCACGTTTATGCATCGTCAATATAATTTCTGAATGTGCTACAAAGTTCTAGATAACAAATCAACTTTTGAAAATGTATTATTTCTGATTGTGCAAATCAATTTGAGTGAATGAGGCTCAAAACGCTCCATGTTCAATTTGTATTTTGAGAAATTCATTTTCATTGGTTCAATTTTGCCAATTTACATTGTAAACTATGGATCATTACTCATGACGTCATTGTTTAGAAGTTATTATTCGTCAGAGAAAAATCACAGAGGGAGCGGAAATTTAAAAATAACACAAAATTTGATTCATTTGCTTTGGATGAATGTAATTTTTTAATTTTTTTTTATGAAGTATGTAAACAAAACCTTCAAAATGAGTTTTTTTTTCAAGGAAAAATAATTATAGTGAAAAAAATAGGGAATTTTTTTTTCTTTTTTTCATTTTTTCGTTCCTTCTTTTTTCTTGAATCATCCATTTGGACACTTACATGGGTCTCATATATACGTATATTGTACATATAATATATATATATATATATATATAATAAAAAACGAGATATTTCCTCCTGGTTCTATATAAATACATACTTTAGTTTCATCGTCCCTATTTTCCATTTTTTGTTTTTGTTTTTGTTTCATGCTATTATCATTCTCAAGTAGATTGCTGCCAAGATCACATATCAGATATATATATATATATGTCACTAAACAACTTTTTATTTAACAAATTTTTTTTTTATTTCTTTCAAGATTGGAGGGGTTTGTCGTTTCTTTTTTTTGTTTTTTTTTGTTTTTTACCCCTCTCCTCATCTTCTCTCTTTTTATGAGATTTTTGAAGTCTCTACTAAAATCATGTGGGTGAAAAGAGGGTCGGTCATGTTTAGACATTAATAAGTACAGACAGATTCTACTAATATAATAATCATTCGAAATGAACTATATATAGTGTACAATCCTAGGTAATCCTATGGGGCATTTTTAAAAATATGATAAGGATGCTAGAAGAACTCCCTTTAGAACTGTAAAAAAAGACTGAATAAAGGTGCGCGTCTATTGATACAAACACATTTGAGGAAGTTACCTCCTGTAGAGGTATGCTAATTATTTTCTGCTCCTATCATATAAATAAATAATAAATTGAAGTGTTGCTTTGAAAAAAACAAAAACAAATCCACAACAGCTGATGAAATAAAATAACTCAAACTATTATTATCACCACTAGAGGCCCCAAAACATTCAAATTGTGAATAGTAGATATGGACCTTTATTTTGTCAGCTGACACAACTTCATTCCTCTTTGATTTTTATCTCTGCGGTTGTTGTCCAGTCATCTCATATCATTGCACAACTTGCAACATGTGATGTGTTCAATTAAGTCAGAAAGTAAGTACTATTTCCCCCTTCTAATTAAAGTTTTCAAGTCTTTTTTAAAGGTATTTAAATTCCCTTCCTCCCATATTCTTATTGCGTAATGACTTAAATTTGAGTAGCTAAGACGTCAATCTAAGTTCCCTCATCTCTTTTGACGAATGAATAGGGGTCTTGCTCCAAGACTTGATATTTTTGAGGAAAGCAACTGGTTAGGCTTAACCCCTCAGCTATGTTTCCAAGTTGAAAACATACAGCATTAACCCCAAAAGCAAGAGGAATAGTCTTGGTAAACTCAAAGATAGCCTATCAAGTCAGGAATCCAAAATATACAAAGAACTTATTCATGTTCTGGACATTTTTAGAAAAATAGTGTAAATTAAATCATTTGTATCAAATGTTGAAATAGAAAGATGTGTGAGTGAATAAATTAGAAATAATTTCACCTCAGTAACAATATACATATATAAAAAGTCAAATATATTTTCTAATTTTGATTAATGAACTTTTTTAACCAAAGTTACTCAACTATTCGATTGTTGATTGTTTGTTTATCGTTTGTTATTTAAAAAATTATTATCCAAGTATACAAAATAAATAATTTTTATTATAAGTGTTCTATACGCACCTATATTCCGTGCTTTTTTTTTTACAAATCCACTCATTCAAGTTGTTTGTGCTCTATGTTAGACTATTATTATTGAATAGTTGTAACGCAAAAAGAAATAATAAAAATATGAGGCATTGCTTTAAATGGAAGTTTATGTGTATGTGCAAGTACATATAATAATCATAATAATAATATTATAGCTTGTAGTGTCTTTATGAATTGTGACTTTAATCATTTCATTTATTTATTTATTTATGTATTTTTTTTACGACATGTCTCAATTTCATTCGTCAGTGATGATGATTACGATGATATACTTATCATACATACATATAAGTATGTACAGACAATGTTTGAGTTGAGTTTGTTTGTGTGTGTCAGTTTCTTGAACAATGTAAGTGTATTTGTAGGAGTAATAGTAATGGGTTGTGTGTGTGTGTGCCTCCCTCTCTCTCTCTCTCTGTATCTGTCTTTATTCATTCAATGTTATGAAAACAAGGGAGAAACAAAAATAAAAAAAAATAAAATAATAATAACACTCGAGGAATATAAAGTCTGAAATAATAGGAGCATCTACTAAAGATTCCTACATTAGATAAGAGTCATGACACTCGTTGGTCTATGTGTATATACATACATACATACATACATATACAGTGAATTTCCATATATTTATATATCTACTATGTAATTGCAAGGGGTTCGTCTCGCATCGATAAAGCCATTCTTAGATCCTTAATAAGATGCGCTCCTTCTTATTATTATTCCTTTATGGACTCTAGGAAGAATTATAATTTATGCAGGTTGATAAAATAAACGCAATCTCTTTCTTTACGTACCTATATTATGTGCATATTGATGGTGTATACCTCTTTATTGTGACGTCATCATTGACAAAGTCGTCCATCTTTGAAAAGGCATAAACAACATCATTTTTCTGCTCCTCTGCATTTGGGGTGTCGCAATATATGTAGGAACAATTAATTGAACAACATCTTGAACCGTCTATTTAAAATCTCTCTCTCTTTATTATGGTCCCCAACCCCTGGACCGCGGATCGGTACCGGTCCGTGGATCAATCAGTACCGGGCCGCACAAGAATTAATTAGCTATTTCTGTTTTATATAAAACAGTGTTTGAGACAATAACTCTGCCGGTGTGTTGGATTAAAGTAATGGCAGAATTCCCAGAGATCGCTAACGCCTGTTACCAATTCTAACATCCTATCTGTGTAAAGCGGGGTTTTCTGCAATGACAGTCACCAAAACAATGCAAATGAGTAAACTGGACATAAGCAATTCACTGCGGGCGTCTTTGTATGCCATTGCTCCCAGATGGGACCATCTTTTTGCTAAGAAACAAGCTCAGGGCTCCCATTGATTTAGCGCTATTTTAAGTTTTTTTTGTTATATTGTTGGAGCAATGTATTAATAAAGTTCCATATGAGTACACAATGGATTCACGTTTATTGTTATTACTAATATTTCAACCCCCCGATCTGCATTTAGAAAAAGGTTGGGGACCACTGCCTCAGACCCTAATATGTCGTAGAAATATGTTATTATGGATTCAAATTTAGATACATCCTGTAAACAATAAATTGGCTATTGCTTTTGCAAAGATTATATATTTGGTTTTTTTTTTTCAATAATCCAACTTCTCAGGATCCTCATCCATCCCCGGAGCAACTATTAATAGTACAAGTTTTGTCATTTCATAGGGATTGTCATATATTCAAAAATCATACTCTTTAAAGCCATTTAATAAAGTTTCCTAAGATATCTTGGAAATTTGTTTATTTTATTCAATAAATAAACATGTATAATATAATGTAATCTATGACGCATAAGTGAAAAGATGATAACATAATATATAACAGTAGCGTAAAAGAGCGTCAGCAAAAAAAAAAAAAAAAGGCTACAAGGCCCCCGGAACTCTATAAATCATTCAATAATCATTATATTGATATTTTATTTTTTTGACGAGAAGAGTTGGTTAATTCAACATCCTGCCTCTTGAGTAAATAATCATATACATATATATATATGTACATCCAAATCAACTCCTATTCACGTAATCTCTCATATTAATTAATTATTAATTACCCTTCACTTGAAGTATGTATATGTAATTATAGCGTTGGTTTTTGTATTTTTTTGTCAACTGTTTCACGATGACATATTATTTAAGTGTTTCTCCTTTTTCTTTCTTTTCTTTTCTTTTCTTTTCTTTTCTTCTCTTTTTAAATGACGTCAAACGCATACTATGAAATCCCCTCTTGAGAGCTTCAGCTCCTGCTCTTATTTTTCTATATTTTATATTTATAGCAATTAATCCAATTATTTTCTCGTCTAGAGTTGTCGCGACATGTAAATACATATTAAATTAAGAGAAATATTACTTTGCCTCTCCACTATTCCTACATTTATTACAATTGCTCTTGTTCTTGTTATTTTTATTTTTATATTAGAATCTACAATAACTACTACACACATAGAGTAGGAGTATTGTTATAAATAATATTATGTATGTATTCCTTTTCTTCTTCTTCCTTCCTTCCTTCCTTCATCCTATGTATTACTTATGTATGTATATCAGCCTTACTACTTCTAGAGTACATATTATTATATTATTGTTATTCTATGTACTATGTATTAAGTAGTACTCTAATAATATAAAACGAACGCACGAGGCTCCTCAATTGAAGTAAATTGGAAATAATTGAACGATCCTTGTCATTTAATTTAGTTGGACTTTTTTTTCTTTTTTTTTTCTTTTTTTTTTCCGTTCCTTCCTTCTTATTTTCCATTTCTGTAGTTATTATTATTATTATTATTATGTTTATTATATTCCTTCCTTCCCTGGACGGAGTACGAATGATGATGATGAAGTGTCTTCGCCTATGTATTTTGTATGTATGTATGTATGTATGTATGTACGTCAATGACTGAGACAGGAGATGCCTTGAGTAGAGTAGTAGCTATTCACGCTTCCTTCTCTCTCTTTCCTTCCTTCCCATAACCGAGTATATGTATATTATTTTATTATGTATGTACATACATATATACAAGTCATCAAACAAGAATACAACAACTTCCAAAATATGTACATAGGCATGACCTACAATTGAGTTAAATTGGAAAATTACCTTCTTCCATCATTGCCGACTCCAAGGGGCTTGATATGGATCCTTCAATCAGATGTACCTACATACATGTTGTCTTTAAACAACGCATCAAATTAAGTATAAATTAAAATTGAGATTTTGATAGTAATCATTATGTAATTATGCATGGGCCAATGAAATGGTTTTAAAAACTATTCAGTAAGTGAATTCTATGAACAAGTTTATTCATTGAAACTTTGTATATTTTTAGCAATAAATTATAATTATTGATGGTCTGGTGTAATTTTATGACTATAAAAGGAGAGCACTTATAGGACCCAAATACCTGCTCAAAAATAATGACCCAATATTGAATAATATGAAGATCCATCTTTTTTAACAAATCACTCCCCAGCATTTTAATTTTTATCTAGTAAAAAAGTCGTCAAATACTTTTATTCAAAATTTGAAAGGTGTCTCCCAATTAAGTGGGTAGATTTTCAGCTTAGAAGGAGTATGTCTAGTATTTTGGACTCTAATGATCTCTTAAAGACCAATGTCATTTTAAATTTGCCAAACACACAGATAATAATAATTAGAATGACATCAAAAGAAATGTATTCATAGAATAAATGATTTAAATAAAAAAATCGTCAACCCTTCTGGTTGCATAAAAAGTCGACAACTAGTAACTAGATATTATGAATGAGCCCCCAATCCTCCTTCAATTGAATGGATAAATAAACCAAAGAGAAATGATGATTAATTGTCTTTTTATACATATAGTGTGTATATGTTTAGAGTGAGAATGGAGACTCAGGGAGAGACTTCCTTGTCCATCCTCTGTTTCTCTCTCTCTCTCTTTCTTTCCTCAATTGGACTTAATTGATGATGATTTAAATTCCTAGCTCTTTCTCCCTCAAACCTCCGTAGAGAAATAATGGATACACATTACAAATATGTACATACATATGTATGTGTGTGTAAACAGAAAATTGGTGATTCAAATCAGTTCTTAGCAAGGATTGAATCCTTAGCTACAAATGTAACTACCCATCCTCTTCCACCAACCCAACAAGATCCCCCCCCCCTCCCCCTCCTTACCCCAATCCACAATAAAGAGCCCACACTCCTCCCTCACTCACTCACCTATCATATGTTTCAATCTCACTACGCTCCATTAAATGAATAGAATACACTTGATTTAACGGACCATTTAATTATTTAACATACAACCAACCATGGATGGTTGTATTTTTATAACATAATATTAGGTCTCAAACGTACTTATTGATGTTCACGTCACTCATAGAGCTGATGATCACCCTTTGTTTATTGCTCTTTAAATGCAGAAATTAACTTTAATTTAAAAGATATAAAATAGCATTCATCTATCCTAGCGTTCAATTCATTTCATTTGGAGACACTCTCATCGATTTTACCATACTACAATATGTGTATTGTCTACTTACTCATTTCAGAATGGATTGTTTGGTGTCGTTATATGTAATCATACATACATAAATATAAATAGGAAGAAGTCAGGGAGCATGAAAACTCAAGAGTCTTATTTTCGTTCCCGTTTCACACGTCACTTAAAGTTTTATTTTTGAGCCAACAAAATAAAAATAAATAAATAACAGCAAGTAATTACAAACCTCTTGTGTGAGCCATTGTACATATATGTTATTAAGTGAGTGAGTGTGTGTGAGAGAGAGAGAGAGAGAATCGTGGGTCCTTCACCAATTAATTGATGGATCGAATAAAAAATAATATGTGGTTCTTCAAACATATAATATAACCGTATTCCAAAAATAAATAAAAGAGGATTCTTTTATAATGGTTATTATTATTGTTATTATTATACATATATTACAAATAAGTTATTGATGTTAGGTTTTGATAATTATTTATTGAGTTAGCCATTGAGATCCATCTGCAGCAAATTTTGTTAGATCTTGAGGGATGATATATATATATATATATATATATATGTATATATTTAAAAAGAGAGGATCCCGAAATCTCCTTATCAGAGTCTCTCTCATAATGATGCGAATCAGTTTCTTTGAGTGTATGACGTAAGTTAATTTAAAGTATTGATTTTCTCTCCTATATGTAGAATGATTCTTCGTAATTATGAATAATGTACATACAGAGATATTGTATGATAAAAATATTTTCCACTAACGAGGAGATCCTCCTCTTGGTCCGTCCATGTGCTTGCTTTGGCTCAAATTTAACGCTTTATTTGAGGAGGAACCAGGAATACGGTTGGACAGAGTCCGCAATGGCGTAGCTATTAACTTTATGACTCGCGTTAATTGTTGTTGAGTCACGGAAACAGAGACAGCGAGAGTTGATAAGCAGTCCTAGGAACATTAAATGAACTATCTAAATCGTCATATTTTGATCTGTTTCATAACAACAAAAGTACTGGGTACATTTATACAAAAATGAGAAGAAACATGATATTATACATACAATTTATTATATGTATATACATAGTGTTTTTGTGGTTGGATCCTCAGTGATGTATAGCTGATTAAGCCTAATAATTATTATTATACGACTATTAACTGATTGCATGCTGTCCTTTTGTATATGTGTGTGTGTGTGTGATGGACGTCAAATCAATAAAGGACTTTGAAAAAGACACGAATGAATTTCATTATTACATATTATTTTTTTGAAAAAAAATTAATTTTTTTTTTCGGTAAAGACCTACGGCTCTTATACATGAAATTAAATGCATGCAAGATCAATACATGGTATTTAAAATGTTAATAGCTATTTCTCTATATCCAGGAGTTTAGAGCAATATACACACATATATTTATATGTATTATGATTAATGACTCTCTAAAAGCAGCAGCAGTAACATTGTACACACAAGGAATTACAAAACCCCATGTGAATTCCTTGTTACCTTGTTCGTGATTATACATCGTTAGATATACATACATACATAAGGGTCAACATGTGAGAGGAGCCCAACATGGAAAAGCTTTATTTCAGATTGTATAAGACAGAGGAGCCCTTCCCTTAGAGGAGAGAACACAGGGTACAATTAGATTATTGCAAACCTTGTTTCAAAAGTCCCGCGTCGCTAATTATTGCATGATTAACTTTATTAATGATAATCAACTATGACGTACATATATAAACACAGCCCTCCGGACCACAAAATGAGAAGAAGAGGAAGAAGAAGAAGAAGGTACGCCAGGGGGAGTGAGAAAAGACGGGATAATTAAGGTGAAACACGCTTTCCCTTCAGAATAAACGACCAGGACATAAAAAAAAAATGAAATTAAAGTAGGGAGAGGGAAATTTGTCGTGTGACGAATTTAATATTGATTTTTGACTATTATACATACATACAACCGGTTGTACATAATACACAGATGAGACAACCTTTGAGTCCAAAATAGTATTTTATTTTTTTTTGAATGGCTCTAATCAAAGGAGCTATTTTGTGCTCAACTTTTGGGCGTGGGAAGGACCAAAAAAATACGGGGAAGAGCCTTATATATAGTGCATGACGCATCCTTCCTTGGTGACAGGGATCATCAAAAAGTTTCTAAGAAGAAGAAGAAAAAAAAGCAATGAGACAAAGAGAGAATGATTCCCCAGCAAAAAAAACAAACAAAAAACAATTAAGATTATTACACTTTATGTATATAAATAAATAAATAAATAGTCGCTCAAACTATTTTCACACTTTTTTATATCATTTTTTGTGATGCATGCATGACTCTGCCCTCTACTATCTTCTCACTCCTTCTCGTCTTCTTGAGGAAAAGTCCATCACACACATCACACAGTAGCAGCATCCCTATTTCAGAATAATAATAAAACAATTATGAATGATAGTAATGGATCTTCAAAGAAAATGAATTCAAACAAAGAATGAATTATTATTTTAGTATTTAGATACATACATATGTATATATATATGTTTATTTTTTTTAAGGTCAAATCAATTAAAAAGATGACTTCATTTTTATTGTTGTTGTTGTCTTAGGGATTTCATGAATGCACGCATAAACTAGCACCAAGAAGGTACTAGAAGCCTAACACTTTTATATATACATACATATAAACAAATTTTTACTCAAAATCACCCATGTCACACATGGGGGTCAAAAGTGTATGTAGGTAAATATTGAGGATGTTAAATGATTATAATGATTTGAGCAGGCCTAATTCTACTTGGGGTATATGCACCATTAAGATGAATAAATAATAATTATTTTAAAATCTACATATATTTGAAATTAAGTCACAAAGGGACGTATTTATAAAGTAGCACCTTTACAATTTACCTTTTAGTCGTAGACTCTAACGTAATTCTTATTGGTCCTCAAACTGCCTTTTATTTTGAAATCCTAATATGAATTTTTAAGAACTGAAGTTTTCTAGGAGTTAACAAAGGATTTTTTTTCTGTTTCAAATTAACCATTGCCCTCTCAATATAAACAAACAAAAACCCCTTAGAAAAGTCCAAATAGCAAGGATTTTAAGAAATACTTACTAAAAGTTATCCCTTAATTGAAAACATGGATTCAATTCTATTCTTTAATGGCCGGTGTGGCACACAACCCGATTGTACATTTGTGAGAGTCTCTATATTATTAATTATAAATGAGAGTTAAAAATGATGTCAATTACATTGATTAAATATAATTATGGTCTAAAATATTAATTTAAAGGTGATTGAGCATTCAAAAATGACACCAGTGATGGACTTTCCATTCAATCAAGACCCTTAAATCTCATTTCTTTTTAATGGTTGACTACGCTTTACATTTTTTTTTTTAAATTGTACTTTTCTTCCTTGGGCAAATATTGATAATTTTCGGGAAGTTTTTTGAAATCTGTCTCCACGACAGAACGTTTTAAAATTTGAAGCATTTTTCAATTTATTCAATATAATTTGTCTGTAGAGATATTATAGCTTTACCCTAGTACCTTTTGTGGTCTTTTTGTACATAGCATATTACTATAATATGTATAATATATTAACATACAAATAACATTAAAAGTCTATTGTATCCTTTTTGTCTCCAATGTTTTGTAAATAATATGAAATTATTTGATTAGAAAAATAGAGGAGGAAATGAAAAGACGAGGCAATCATCAGGAGAAGAAGGGAAAATACTGCTTGCCTCAGCAGTCAGTAGATGATTCTCTACATAAATAAAGAAAGAAAGAAAATATCATATATTAATGATGATACAGTCGTAGTAACTAACTTTGCTATCATCAAGTTCATCAGGCAGGAGAAGAAGAAGTAAAAATCAAGATGACACATCTGCTAGGCATATACTTCTTTTTTTTTCTTCCTTCCTTCCTTCCTCTCTCAGCTTCCCTCTCTCTCTCCTTCTGTCTTCACTTCTTGGGTTTTAATTAGCAGGAATATTTTCTTAAAAAAACAAGTTTTATTTTATTTTTATTTTATTTTAAAAGAGAGCTGCACTTTATTACTCTTGATATAATTAATAATGATTATATATATGAAATAATACTAATAATAATAATCTACTCTGTAAAGAAGAAGGAAAAAATACTCCAATATTTTTTGCAGAGTCTAATGCACTTACTATTTTTCAACACTACTACACAAGTCACTTCTTCAAAAGAAAAGTTTGACTATGTACATAATGAGTACATAGATACATTAAGTTATGTGTGTATTTATTCTTTTTCTTCTTCTTCTTCTTCTTATTAATAATAATAATCTTTTCTTCCTTTTATCACATTAGTTTTTTTTGTTTTACTTTTGTTTTGTTTACATCGTCTCTAAGAAACTATGAAACTCACTAATTAAAGATGATGAAAAGTGTGTGTATGATGCTTGCCTCTCCTAGCTCATATTCCTACATATTATGTATGTATACTAATCATTCATTTATTTATCTATGTTCTATGAAATTGTTCCCCCAGGGTTTTAAGATCCTTTATACCTTGATTCCAATGGAAAATATCGTTCTTTTATGGGGCGGCTATTCGGAGCACAAATATCAATTGGTGTGGGTTTTTTTCCATAATTTTATAGACTCTTTTTTTGTTTTTATCAATAATAGTTACCATATTTCCTAAGGGAGCGGATGTAATTGCATCTCGCAACCTTTCCTCACAAAAAAACTATAAAGACTATAGGACCCCAAAAATCAGTTAAGAGGCACATTATTTTCAACTGAGGAATTAATTTTCATTATGTCAGTAGATACTGACCACCAAATATATGTTCAGAACGCGTATAAGGGGCAAACAAAGTAGACAAATCAACAGCTGACAAGAAAGTGCAGTGTGCATTTGACAGTACTCTACATATATCATACCTTGAACCCTATTTGTATGTTTATTTTTTAATTGTGTCCAGTCTCCTTGAATTCGGAGTGCACTGGATAGGACTCTCAATTTGTGAACGGTTTATTTTGATTAGAGGGACGTCATTTGATAGTGGAGCAATTTTCCTACCTTGATGAACCACATTATTATGTATGTATCTGATAAAAGGAGAGTCTATCTCCTTTTACCCCCTCTGCAAATACATAATTGTCATTTAATACGTTTATATGGGCAAAGGGGTGCGGGGATATTTATGGTTTTTTACACACCTATCCATACATTTCTATCTATCCATCTATCTATAATATTGGGCATTAATAATAGGTAGGTCGGATGGCACAATAAAAGAATTTTATGGTGGTGCTCTGTTTATTTAAGGCTATGAACACACATACATATCTTTGTCCTCTTCTTCTTCTGCATGTCTGATTGTCAACCTGCGATACATACAACCAACAACCAACCAACAACGTGTATTATTTTATACACGTTACAAAAACTGAGATTACCATGACAAAAAAAATATAGAAGAAATGAGTCATGTTATAAAAGAAACCCATTTTTTTTTAAATAAAAAAAAAAAAATGGGTGAGCAGATGGATTTCCTATTGTCCCAATAGAGAGAGAGAGAGAGAGAGAGAAGAATATTTATTTTAGTTTTGAAATATAACAATCGGCTTTGTTAATATGTGAGGTGGGCTGAGGAGTACGTAGTAGTAGCATGGATGGACAGAGTCTCCATACCTTGTGAAAGAGTTTATTCCATATATATATATATATATATATATATATAATATAACTAACAATAAAGAAACTCTACAAAGAGTGCCAAATCATATGTATACATATGTAATATTTAAAATGACCTATTTTTTCTTGTCAAATGAATCATTAATCCTTTAGACAGAGTAAGAAAGTTAGCTATTTATGGGCATTTATGTATCCACTCACGGAACCTACATACAAATACTAATGTTATACATATATGTAGATCCTTTGTATCGCTAGGAACAAAAGTAACGTTTCTATATACGTAGTATCTACGATTCATCGAGAAAGGGAAGAAGATTATTTTACTCGAATCAGCAGGAACTTTTCCTTTAGAGACTCATTAAACTTAAAAAAAAAAAAGAAAGAAAGAGATCCTTCCTTCGTATTGTTCTTCTTAAAACAACTATTTCCTCTCTCTCTCTCTCTTTCTCTTTTGTTTCTCCCTTCTCTTTTTTTCTTGTTTCGTACATTAAGACATGGTTTGCTGAGTTTGATGTGCATTTATTGTCAAGATGACTAAGCAAACCGCCAAAGATAGAGAGAACCAATAAAGGAACAAAGTAAAGTTTAAGCCATATCCATAAAATAAATAACCATATGACGGTGGGGAAATTATTGCCTCCTCCTTCCCTGACCACTGCCCAATATCCTCCTCATCATCATAATTCCACATTTTATGTGATTACTTTTCAAATCAAAACCCCTTTCTCTCCCCCACCCCCCACCCCTCTTTTCAGAACAAACAAATGCAGTACGTACGTATGTATGTATGTATGTATTCATATTAATAGGGAAAGGAAAAAAGCAGTAGAAGGAGAGAATTGTAGTACATACATGTCTCTATTTTCTTTCTGAAATTTGTTGTATATTTTTTTAAGGACCAATTAATGTATATATATATATATATATATTGTGTGGCTAAGAGTAACACTCCTTCCTCACCACTCCACACCCAGATTTTCCATCACTTGATGGTTTATAGATTTGTCCCTAGAGATTCCCTGAGAGTCGTCTTCTCTCTCTTTCTCTCTCTCTCTCCTGTGGTTCTGATGATGGATCGATTTTTATTTTATATATGTATATATTTGAAATGCTTTGAAGTCTCCAAGAAGGATAATAATGAAAAATTTAGAAGGTTCATTTTTTTTTGTTTTTTTTTTGTTAAAAACCGATTTGTTTATTCTTCTCCTCCTTTTGGTGATTCTGACGACGTGTTGTGGCTGTCATTTTTCCCTCCCTTTCTTCCTTTTTTAATTTGAAAAAAAAGAGAAGAAAGAGAGAGAGAGAGAGAGAGAAGGGTGAATGAAGAAGAATTAAATACGTCATATATGATACTATGTGTTAATAATATACATATATCAAGAGATTTGTTGACAGTCACGAAACCCCTCCCTTTTACTTGGACTCAAAGTTCATTATTGGAGGTATAATAACTCAAGTAAATATGTATGTATATTCGTAATATAATAATTCTACTACATGTATGTACATATAATAATAAATAAAAAAAACTCAAAGTCCAAAGTTTCTTTATAGAGATGACAAGAGAAGTAAGTAAACTACATATTACACTCACGTCATTTATGAAATAGAGTAAAAAAAAAACACACAACAACAACAAAAACGATATTTTATATTTTTTTAATAATAATAATAAATATATTCGTTTAACGAAGAAAAAAGAAGACTTAATATGTATGTATGTAGTTATGTACACACAGATTTGATGATGCTCAGAGCACATGTTGATAATATAGAAGACTCTTTTTGAGGAAAAAAAGGTCAAAAGGTTTATCATCAACATACTACTAATACTACTACTTGCTATCAAGTGGAGTCAAGAAGCACATAAAAAGTCATACATATATATATATATATATATATATTTTAATAATATTTGGTAAATCATTTGACAATTTTCACATTTATTTATTATTTCATATTCTTTATTTTTTTAAAAAGAAAAAAAGAATCTTTTAATCAAGTCTCAAGGGGGAAGGGAATCAATCCTCGGATTTCAATGAATTCCTTGTAGAATAAAAGAAACAATCATACTATATTATTACAACCAAAAGGAACAATATAGACGAAGAAGGAGCGGGCAGTCGTCTTGAATGAGAAGTATGTAAGTATACATATATTATATATTTATTTGACTTTATGATATCTTACTACATCATCTGTCATCTATTAAAAATTCTGCGTTAACGTCTATTTTGCTATCCTCGAGTCTATATATTATTACATTTATCAAAAGTGTTTTATATAATATTATGTGTCCTTCATTTCCGATTTCACAAGAAAAATAAAGATTTATTTGAGGAAATGAGTTTTGGTTGATATTATCTCATTTTATTTATTTATTTATTTATATTCTTCGGACAGTATTTGGACATGGCAAGAAAAAAAAAAGAAAAAAAAATTTCCTCTCTCTCCTTCTTCTTCTTCTCCTCCATTATAATCAAACACTCCATGTATCAGCATCTCTTTTATTACTTTTTATCTTCAAAGTAAAAAAAACCAACAACAACCCAAAGAACATATATATATATATATAAGATACAAGCTAAAATTAAAGTCTCCAGACATGGAAGCTGACCCCTCTTATCATTAATATGTATATTACTCATATGAAACGGCTTGGGTCTTTACTATAATATATGTAGTTGTTATGAATGTCTACATTTCAAAGTGTGTTTATTATGAATGAGTCAGCAAGCACAAAACAGAGTGGAGCCTATTCAATTAACAAAACGTTTTTGCAATATTTATATATATATATTATAAATAAAAAATCCTTTCTTCAAAATGAAAGCGAATATTTTAAAGTAAATATTTTCTTGCTTCCATTTTTGTACATGTTTATTTATTTTTATGGGGGGGGGGGAGGGGGGGGAGTTACCCATTGAAGAACCTTCCTCAATTATGTTTCCTACGTAAATAAAGAACAATATATATATATATATATATATATATACATACATAAAAAAACAAAGAAAATTGGCAAGGATTTTGAAATCTCTTGACTCATGAAGTACATACATACTAGGGCGATGAATGCCCATAGGGAGGGCGGCTCCCCATCTCCTTCAAATCATCCACAAAAGTTCCTTTATGTTCCTTCTATTTAAATATTACATACATACATATATGACTTTTATTTTATTTTATTTATTAAATGGATCCCAAATGCCCGTTTACAATTCAAGGAGTTTATGTGCACATACATATGTATGGTATATATATATATATTATATGGACTTGCTATCAACGCACACACACACACACAAAGAATGGTATTTTTTTTTTTTTTGAATCATGACTGCATAACTGCTGCTTAACGTAGCATATAAATTACTTTTCTTTTCTTTTTAGAATCAAAAAGGAATGAAGGGAATAATAAAAAGGAGTTGAATAGTAAACTATGGATCACCATACATGCATATGTTGTTCATCATATATGTATAATATGTGGACCGTCCTCGTCAACATAAAAGTAATCATGAAAAAAACAAAACAAAACAAAGTAATCTTTTTACTTCATGCATACTTGAGTATAAAGGATTCAATATTTCATAGAAGTAATAATTTGGCTCATTATTATCCGTTTATATTTAATTATATTTCTGGTATGGGTTGAGATATTACACGATGGAATGTTGGTAAGGGTCTAGAGCAGAGCTACTCAACTATTATGATGTATATAGGCTTAGTAAGAAATGAAAGTAAAACAGTCAATCATAGAACCCATATTCAGAGAACATGTTTTGTGTATACAAATTGACAGAACAAGGATAACAAGTAAACGTTTTGTAATTATATAGCTAAATAAATATAATAGGTATAACAAGGCGTTTTGAATGTTTTACTCTATAAAAACGACTGAAATAACAAAAATATTAAAATGAAATGTTATTTCATGCTGTGATAATTTAATAATGAAAAATTACCTCTATTAAAATATATAAACAGGATAAAAGCTTTCCCTTCTAAAAGAAATATCAATTCAAACATTTCTAATGAAAAGAATTCAACACTAAAGCAAGGATTGCATTTTTTTCCTTTTTATTTGTCTTTCTTTCTTGTTATTTAACTATATTTTCTCACCCAAAGGGCCTCGAGTCTAACTATTGAGTAGTCTTGACTCAGAGGCTTTATTTGGTTTAATGGCTCTAATATAGCCATTCAAATGGAGGAATCTTTCTTGTAATTGTTCTTCAACTGTGTCGAAGGGAATTTCACAAAAATAGAAGATAATTACAAGTTGAATAAAAGTAGAAATGTAATTCAAAATGTGACTATTGATAAAAATCATGCATGCTTGCTTTTGTTGTTGATGGGCCACTTATCTGTTCAGAAAAAGAGATTCCCACAGAATGTCGGAAAACAATTTTCTCATTTGTAGTTTCTTTCCTCACATTATTTACTCTCTCTCTCTCTCTCTCTCGTTCTGTATAAAAAAATCATTAGAGCATCATCCATTAAGAGGGTACACGGATCGATTAGTGAATATGTTTTATTTTCATAAATATCCACAAATATGTATATATTTTTATAGACTCGCCCCAATCAAAGCATGGATGTATGTATACATATAAAAACCTCTCTCAACATACTCCTCATTGAATAATAAACAAAGCTTCATTAAAATAATAATAAATAAATCATCCTTCTCGGAAGACAACTTCGAGATTATGGATGCCACGTGAGAAGCTAATGCATTCCTTGTATTCATAATAATTTGTTGTTTTTCTTATACATATATGTACATGTTATAGGTTAGAGGAAGAGAAAATGATTTCGGTACTGGGTCTCAAAAGATTTTGTAGCATGTAGGTCCGTCAAGAGAATACAATGTCAAGTCGTATATCGGTTGGAATAATTTTTCAAAATGAAAAAATCCACACAAAAAAAACTCATAGTTTAAATATAAATCTGCTAATCAATTATTTATGCAGATTAATTCGTTTTTTAAGCCTACTGCATACCATTTATAACCATGCCGGAATATGTTGGGGCTCCATAGTGTGGCCATTGAAACTTTTGGACTTGATTGCTTTCAAGTCTTTCTGTGAAACTCAGGAAGTATTTTTACATTACATATGGTACTTTTTTGTCAGTTGTGCATTTCTTTTTCTCTTCCTCCTTATTAGTGTTGTGAATGTTGATTTCAATAACTCGTATCTTGTTGAGTTGTGAATATCCCTAGACATAGATACATAATTGTTGGAGAGAATGACATGATAATTTTTAGCCTTTTTCTTTCCTTCTCTTTTTTGAGTGAAAGGTTGCGAGATGTAATAGGAATTGCTATATTGTGTTACAAAGTAAATTCAATATAATATTTTTGAATATCCAAAATGGATTGATTCAACAACTGGGATACTAAAATAGGTCAGAAAGTAAATATAAAAATTCTTATTCTTCACATTATTTCCTCAATGTTAAAATGTGTTTATTCGAGAATAGGATAATCCAATCAAAAGTTTTCTATTGATGATGCTAATATCTAATCAGAGGAGTTTTGGGAGTCTTCAGCTCTTTACCAATAAGAACTTTCCAAGGTATGTTGACTGCTAATGTAGGACAGATATAGGGAATAACTGATTGATTGCTTCTTTGGCTAGATTGACACATGACTGGAGGTACAAATAACATCCCGTGCTGTGAAGAATACTGAACACAATGTTACGCCACTGACATACAAATGTATGTACACTCTATTTTATTGTCAGCTGTCGATTTGTTTACGTCTTTTTGCGTTCTATACAAAGTTGATGGGTGTAACTTTAATTATCTCTTGTTAACAAGTTTTGAACTATTTGGTTATTCAATGAGAACTGACTCCATGGTTTGCAAAGAATTCGCTAGCTAACAACCCACTGATTTAGGGTCTGTTCCTTTTTTTTTGCAAGATACAATAAAGATAATGTCATGACAAGCAGTTTTTTGTTTTGTTTTTGTTTATTTAGACCCTTTAGATATTGTTTAAATGCATACTATATATAGAACAGACCCTGCATTGAAGACTCTCTCTCAAAAGGTTTGGACATATAATATTATTTAAATATATATTTAGGTATTCTTTTATAGCTTTAAAAAAAATAGAAAAAAGAAGACAGAATTAAATTATGGGGACTTTTTTTCCCCTTTCAGCTCTTTGAGAGTGTTGATGGTGGTATTTGAGAAGGAACCATATTTCTTTCACAAGAAGAATATTTTTCTTTCTCTCTTGTCCCTTTGCTTACACAGACACTCAAAATGAGGATGTAAATGATGAAACACTGGCCATTAGTATCCTTTTCATAACATCAAGAGAGAAGAAAAAGAAATAGAAGGAGGAGGGGGGGGGGGGGGAGTAGATTCCGATAAAAGGACAACAGCGAAAACAACAAATCGAAGGATAATTGTCACTTGCTTTTTCTTCTTCTTCTTCTTCTTACTAGAGCACTACATACATATACCACCACCACCAAATTCCCCTCTTATTTTCTATTTCCTTCTCTCTCTCTTAAAGTGTCTAGTACTTTTTTCTACAAACACACACACATAATAATCTAAAAGAGAGAAGTGAACGTACAAAAATGCCTTGTCAATAAAAAGATAAAAGCTGTCACTTCATTCCTAATCACCTTTCTCACTTTATCTAATGAGATATTGCAGAGATTTAAAATGGTTGAATGAGATGTTCATCTAATAGGATTTATAGTTAATACATTTTATTTATATGGATCTATTATATGTACGGAGCAAAAGGGGGAAGGACCCTAAATGAAACTTTATTGTCGATCCCTTAATTTACACCTATTAAAAGCAAAAAAAAAAGAAAAAGAAAATTAAATACAAATCCATTCTTTTGGATGAAGGAATTTAATGCTCTGAAAAGGTAGAGTATGTTGAGGACTCAATCATTCTATTAATGTACATATGTGTCAAGTCAACAAGAAAGCAAGTTTTTTTTTTTTAATATTGAAAAGGAAAAAATCCACTTTTAAGTATTTTTACTTGATAAATATAAAGGTCAAATATTTAGGAGTCATTTTAAGACCTATTGCACACGGTTTTTGCTAAAATCTCACTTTTAATCGAGAAATCAAGGATTGTTGTCTATCATTCAATAGAGCAATTGGATAAAAGTTACGACTACACAAGGAGCCGATATGGTCCCTGAAAGAACGTCCATCTTTTTCATAGCCCCAAAGATTTATTTAGTGGCAGTTGACTAAAACCAGTTCATCTATTTAAGAACTCTTAAGAATCAACTTAATCCACTATTCAGCTGACCATGAATCATAGTAATAGTAACGACATAGTCATAAGTACCAGGTGCTTTTTATTCTTCATTTTTTTCCTATGAATAAGTTGCAACTATTGGAGTCATTATTCAATTAATCGAAATAACCTATTAATACAAACGAAAAAGAATGTCTTCAAGAATATGAGTGCAGTTCTAACTCATTTTTGAAATATTTCAGATAAACTTGGTTTCTTGTTCACTTGACACATATTTTCCTCTTTAGCCGAGACATGTCCTCCTTTTACTCTTAATAGAAATGTACATTCAATAATATTCCCTCTAAAAAAAAACAAGAATCAATTAAATCGTTAAGATTGCCAGGCCGACACTGATTGAACCAAATGGGGTCAAATTTCCTCTTTTTTGGAAATCAAAAAAAAATCCCTTATTTATGAAGTATAGACAGGTTTTATTTATATGAATCGTAATGCACTTTTAGTGACTTTTATTTAGTCCTTACCTTTTCGATTTATAATTATCAAAAAGGCTAACTCTTGAAATTTTTTCACCTACATACAATATGAAAAATAGTCCAATTCAATTTAAAAACAAAAATGCTCTTATTTTGACAACAAAAAATTGAACTTAAGAACAGTGTCATTTTCTAAGATTGAGTAATTATCCGTATAACTATTGAAGTATTACAAAGTCAAAAAAAAAGTGTGGTTATTTTTGTTTTACGTTCATAATGAGTCTCCAAATCTGTGACCAATTTGTTCGTAAGATATTATATTTATTCTAAGAAGTATAATTTTATACCAAAAATATAACTCTTGTAGATTCTTTTAAACATCTAAAATTGAAAGATAAAAGGAATATGTAAAAAAAATCTTAAAACCATACATACTTAAAAGTATTTGGATTTTATAATAACGCCTCTTAAAATAGCTGATAGATCTTACGCTTACAAAATTTTCAAAAATCAAATTTGATCTTCAATTTGTACTTTTATTTTTTTTACTTTAATTGGTTGAGTTGAGGGGAAACGACTCATATTGAAAGGAAAGACGATAAATATTCATACTATAAAATTTATAAGTATTTTTGTAGAGTAAGAACTTCAAAATAATTGATAATAGTAATAATAATTATAATATTATTTATTATTATGAATAAAATCAAATTTTCATTATTCCTAAGATTTCAAGGACTTCCCATGTGGATTAAATGAATTAACAATTCCAAATATAATAATAATAATAATAATAACAACAACAATCATATGCAGTTATAAGGATACACTTCTTATTACTATTGATGTGGTAGGAAATTTGTTATTTTTGTTTTGACACCTGAGCTTGAGATTGACTGAGGATTGATTGACAGGGTTTTGTTACATGAATGTCTGTATTATATATCCGTCAAAGAGTCTCTGAACGAGCAAGAAGAAGCACATGTAGAAGTGTTCGTTGATTATGGTTGAAATAACGACAAATACACACATATGTACATATAGTACATACAATATTATATTATTTTCCATTCACGACAAATTGATTGGATTGAGGACAAATTCATGTTTTGTATTACACCTGTTCTTTGCTACCCAGGAAAGGGTTGGTTTGTTCCTCTCCTAGAAGAGGCTTTAGGGATTATTCTTACTACGTCATATTATGTACGGTGTCCGGGAGATTCATCGATAGGTAAACTCATCGATCATCAATTCATTGATTTGTAAATTCATCGACTTATTTCTCCCAATGAATACTTTCTACAGCCTAGAGCAAATTTGTTTGGTAGGGCTTTTCACATGAACACCGACCAGATTAAGATTACATAAAGAAACTTGTACATATTTCCAAAAATGTACGACAACCAACTTTGAAACTCTTACAAAACCGTAAATTAGATATAATTTTAAATTTTGAAGGGTAACGTTTTGTTATTCCAAGTTAACAGAGGCTCATTTAACTTAATAAGCCCCTTTCTTTTTGCGAATTGAACGAAGCAAAAAAAAAAAATGGTTTAGAATAAGGTGGTTTATTTCTATCAAAGTTAATTAAATTTAAAATAATTATTACCGATAGAAGTGAACTTGACAAATGATAAGAAGCACTCAAATAGGAACCGATAAATTATAATTAAAAGCTAGTTCATCTAATCAGAGGCAGCAATAGTAGGTATACACGAATTTACTCTAGACTCCAATTGTATTGTATTCATTGGAAGAAAAAAGTTGATGAATTTTCCTACACATAAGAAAGTGTGAAAGAAGGAGGAGTGGCTACCCTAATTATGTACAATATAAGGACTTTAAGGGAATTGATGCTATTTCCAAGTCTGCCTGAGAATGACATTCCTCACTCATATCATGTTCCTGGTTGCGTTTACATGCCCTTAACTCAAAACCAGAGTAATGTACTTAAAATTATGTATGTACATCCATGACTGCTTTTCATTCACACCATTTTTTAGGACATACCCCTTCTTATTATTATTATTGTTATTACAGATGTCACAATCATGGGACAAAATCGGTTTTTTTTTTGTTTTTGGAATATTTAATGTCAGGATCTCTCTTTTTTTATTTTTTTTTATTTTTATTTTGTGTTGTTTGGAAACCAGAGTTCTGGACTGCTTAAAACAACAATGCCAATGCTTCATTTCTCTCTCTCTCTCTCTCTATTTGAAAGTATACATAACATCCTAATTATCTCTGCTACTCACATTATCCATAAAAAGGAATGGACGGATCCGTTCATCCATCCCCTCAGAAGATTGCTCAAAGTTGCTCAACCATTCAATCGCACAACCATAGTGTCATAATAATAATAATAATAATAAAGGAATTTGGATCCTTCCCTCTTAATCGGAGAGACAAGGAGGCTTTCAAAGAGGCTTAAAATAAATGTGATTCCATGGTGTACATATATATATATATACAATACATTATACATACTACATATATATATATATATGTGTAGAGACATTAGTCCTGAGTAAAGGAAAGGATAATTCAATTAACAGAAATGAAGGGAAAGACATAAATAAATGTACATACATACATACATATATATAGAGAGCAGAATAGCAATAACAACAAAGACTTTTTAAGGAAATGATTACAAAAATAGGATATCCTATGAAGAAATCGTTAACTTTTCCTTCTCCTCTATGTATTTCTCTCTCTTTCTCACTCGGAATGTGTGAGTAAAAATCCTGCAATAATGTTCAAATGACATTTTTTTTATATGTATATTCTTCTTCTCTCATATGCATATTATATATGAACATTTATGTAAATTACCAATAACATATATATATATATATGTATATTAATGTACATATGTGTATACGTATATCCCATAATCTCCCAGGTGCATGATAATACAAGAAGATCAAAAAAAGGGGGGAGGGTCAAAGATTCTCACTTTGCCTGTGTTTTAAATTAACTTTATGGAGGTAATAACATCCTTTCATAAAGTTATTCAAGAAAGAAAGAGAGATAGAGAGAAGGAAATAAGTAAGTAAGTAAGTAAGTAAGTGGCTTAGGTAGGTGGGAAAGAATGATTTAAGAACCGTTTCTTTCATCTAAGCCTTTTCAAGTTCAATATGGGATTATATAATAAAAACAATATTCAGGAAATTTAACATAATAATAAATTTTATAATTAATGAAAATAAAAAAATAAGGTGAGACGAGGAAGTTTCAAAGAGGATACAGCAGCAATGGAGTGATGATTGTGCGTGTGAATGGTTAAGAAAAGCAAAGGATGTATATGAAAGGCCACTCCAGGATTGAGCATTGATCATATTTGATCAATTTTGGAAACCTTTGAGAAAAGAGAATTAGCTAGAAAAATTGAGAATATTTTAAATGCTGAAAGAAATGATTTAAGGATTTCGGAGGAAAGATCAAGAACAGCTCTGGAACAATTATTTGAAGAAGGACTATATAAATGAAATTACCTCAATGATTTGTAATAATTGTGTATATTGCTAGCATCCAGAATCGTTTTGTAGATGTGATTAATTTTCCTGAATTAAAATTGTAATAAATTTATTATTATTTTAAATTTCCTGAATATTGTTTTTTATTATTTATCTACAGATTGAACTTGCTTATTCCCATATTGAGCTTACTTATTCCCATATTCAACTGGAAAAGGTATATATCTTGTAAATTAAATCCAATGGCTTGTATTATTATTATTTATTGTCATCAGGATCTCCATTAGGGCATCAACAGACGACTATGAGACTCTATTTTACATATTATAATATACCTATATATGTACATTTAGTAGGACATAGCTTTCGGAATAAATCATATTTATAATATTGTAATTAGTTAAAAAAAAAGGAAAAAAGGAAAGACCAGACAAAAAGGATTAGAATCACTGGATATGAAGTAAGTATAAATAATAAAAAGAGAGAAAGACAAAGTGGACATGATACCATCACAACTTTGCAGATTATATTTGTAATATTATATATATATTAGGTCTTACGTACTTGGCAATAGACATAATATTATATTATATAAAAATGGATCTATGTATGTATGTATGTGTAATATATATGAGAAAAAAAGAAAGAAAGAAAGAGAGAAAGAAGTAGGAGTGGTAATGATACGGTCGAACATTTCTCCATCTTTCTTTAAATTACGAGGAGTTTCCTCTTAATCTAATCTCATACATATATGTACATATAGTATGTATTATACATACATTTTTTTATTTTGCAATAGAATTAATTTTCTTAAGAGGAGAAGAAGAAGAAGGACAGACTGTCATTTGGCTGCCTCTCTTTTTTCTCCGTTTGTGTGTGAGTGTGTACATGTTCTTCTCACTTCTTCATCATTTACTAAACACTAGGAGTATTATTATTATTATTATTAATTAAATAAAATCCCAGTCGTTTTACACACACACACACTAATTTGGAATGTATGAACATATATATATATATATATATATATCTGTACATAAGAATTGGAAATCATCAACCAGTCAAAGGACCATGGAACGATTCTCAACAACAATTACATACATACATACATACGAACATACATACAATAAAAAAATCTAGAGGAGGAAATAAAAGTAATTGTGATTGACACTGGGATGAGCGAAAGGCTCACTTTCCACCACCCTTTTTATGTATTTATTGTTACTTTAGATATACATACATACATACATATATATATATATATATGTATATACAGAGGGAGAGAACCCTTAACGAACTTTGACGATTCATTACGTCTGACATTTCCAGGTCCGTTATCTAAAGCCTTATCATCAGCCAATTTAGTTAACTGGTTTCCAAATATATATATATATATGAGATTGATTGGCATATCCTTGTGAGCACCTACATCGGGTACATGACGTGTACAAAATATCTGTGTCCTTCTACACACAAAAGTAATAGTAGAGAAATGATGATTTTTCTCTAGAATATGAGCCCGGAATATGTATGTATGTATTTGCTCATATTCTTTAACTAATTAAATTCATTTTTCTATTTGCATATGTATATACATAAATGAGTCTGATGAATCCGTTTAAAGTACTTCAAAGGCTCTCAAAAAAATCCTGTTATGACTGCAGTTAATTTTTTCTTAAGTAACGGGTTACTTATTTGATTATTACGTATATTTGTCCCTTCCTTTACAATGCCGTTTTGCAAAAAGCAAAAAATGACCATTGCACTGAATAAGTTCATTTCTGATTGCCTCTTCTAAGTCGTCATCAGTTCATTACATTGCATTATTATTGTTAATAAAATAACTTTAAATTTATCACTCTACATTAAATTACATATTATATAATATTAGAAAGATCCAATTCACTTTTTTTTAAGAGTATAAACTAAAATAACATACTATTAAAGTAACACTGCTTATACGTTCGAGTTACTTTTCCTCTTAAGGATTACTTTTTTGTGACGATGTAATTAGTAACGAGTAACTTTTTTCGCAAAGCACATCCTAAACTGTGTATAAAGTGAAGAGAAAGAGGTATGTATTTGAGAGGCAATAATATAGGAGTCATATTAAATCTAGTGAAGGCTTTTAACTTGAGCAATCCTTCTAGGATAATATAGCAATCAATACTTGAAATAAAGTAAATAAAGGCTGATCATAATGAACCGAAATATGTATGTAATATGTATTTATGAAATATTGAGTCGTTTGAACCCAAGTATGACGTTAAAAAAATTAATTGATTTTTTTTTTTTTCGTTTTCTTTATGTTTCTTCAAAATTATTGCCTAGTGTGAGTATATATAAACACACACATGTGTAGATATATTCTACAAAATTCCTTAATTATTATTTATTTCGTTTCCATACGTATTATCAAAGTTGACAGCATTCTTTATATAATTTATAAACAGGAAACTTTATCAAATTGTGGAAGTGCATGAATATGAAAAAAAAAAAAAAATGCCTGATAGATATGTCTGTATTAAAGGTGTATGCTTAAGAGAGGAGGAAGGTGATACTTTATTATTGCATTATAATTATCATATAATTATCAGGCATACAAGGTCTATTGGTCCTTTTTTTTATTCATTCCTGCTCTTTGAATTCTCTGTACATAGAACTTGACTTGACTGCAAATCTCTGTACTTCTAATCAACCTCTGAGACCTCAAGATCCAAATCCAAGTTTATGTACATATATATATATATACATATATGGTTCCAAGTTCATATATTCCGAGTAACGCACAAAAAACACGATCTTGAGTTTCAATTAAGTTCCATTAGACTCCGACTTCAGACTTGACACGAAATCGTGAACAATGTGTCTTAAACATTAAAGGACACACACAACAAAATATTAATGTCAAAAGATCAATCTTATAAGCTACAAATGCTTATTTTAAGTGTACTGACTCTAAAGCAAATATTATATAAGCAGACCATTTTATATTTAATAAGTTCAAATTGAAAAGTTGCAGGAACAAATTTTTGACGTCAAATTTGATAGATAATTATTATTATTATTCTTGGATTCGACCAAAAAAATCCTTCCTCCTTTTGAATGGCTTTTTTAAATAAAAGACATTTTAGAATAACACGTCATTTTAACAAGAAATATTTACATATATTATTTTTTTTTGACAAAAATCTAATTTATATTTCTCATTACAAATTAAAGTAATGATAAATTAGACCCCAACACAGGCCATGACAATGAAATACAGACTTTGAGGGATTGATGTAGAATATATTTTGAGAATCACACATCTTTACGTCATATGTACATATTTACGTAAATATACTTTTTTAAACCTTTGATTATAATTTTTCGTTTGTGTGTGTGTGTGTGTTTACATAATGTGTTGTTGTAAGTAAAGTCTTGATGCATCAATTTCCTTTCACTCACATGTGTACCAATTTGAGAGTCATGAGCTCTAAATACTAAATATACATATATACTATTAAATAAATAAATCCTAATTAAATATTAGTTTGAAGACGTGTTTTCTCTTTATGTGTCTTCTTCATCTCAAGGGAAAGAAATATTATTATTATTTATGTATTTAAATATTTGTGGGGAGAAATATGTGTATGTATGTATGTATTCAAAGTTGATGACAATTATTGCCCACTTTTTGAAGCTCCATATGTACAACTCACTTCTCTTTTCGTCGTGTATGATCGTATATTATACACCCACAACTTCTCAAGGAGAAAAAATAATAATAATAATGAAGAAGAAACTCTATTGGGGGTTGTGAGAATGTACATACATATATGTATGTATTCAAATATGGGGCAAGATGATGATGATGATGATGATGGTATTTTGTAGCTCGGTCTCAAGCATATTCATGTGTATATACATACAGTCCAATAAAACGACTCTTTCTTTCTTTCTTTCCTTCCTTCCTTCTTTAAACATAGAAATAGTAATTGACTATAAATTATATGACAATTTCTTTCGGGAAAAAAAAAAGTGAGAAAATATTTATATATATATATGTATATGTGTGTATGTTAATATTTAAAGTCCATTTCTTTAACTCTTTAAAAAAATAAAATATTCACATGATGTCTTATTCAAGGCAGATGAGGCATAACATTCCATATGTGTAAAGAGTTTTTTAAGAAATAGGAGCACCTCCCCACCCCTAACTGGTTGGTTTATTATTATACATATGTATATACATATATTATGTATGACCATTGGATTGAGAGAGCAAGTTCATGACATTATCTTTAAAAACAAAACAAAAAAACAATAGTCAATGTACAATACAAGAAAGAAGTGACATCTAGCTGAAGGTGTATTTGTTATTTTTTTTTATTTTTTTATCTGACTTGATTTATGACAGTTTCTTAATGAGAGTGGAAATTCAAACAGGAATATAGAATTTAAAAAATGCATTTTGATAAGTACATTTTCTAAATACCGAATTGACTGACGGAGTGTTGCTTTGACTGTTTTGGGAGACCCACCGTGAACAGTTCTGTCAAATTGCTTTTATTTTCGGTTGAAATAAAGGAAATTCTATTTTTTCCCTTAAGAGAATGTTGCTTATTGAGAAGGCTAAACAATATATTTTAAGCTCCTTAAGACTACAAAATAAACAAAAAAAATACTTAATATCATTTAAGAATCAGGATGAAAGGACTCACATTAGGGATGAGTTGTATTATCAGAGCCGTATAAGTGTATAAAGATTTTTAAGTATTTGCCTATTCGATGTAAAAAGAATGTTTCACGAAACTAATTTAATATGAAATAAATTATTCTTCTATGTATGAGAAAATTATCATTTTAGCCAATATAGGGGTTATAATTTTATAATTATTTTTGAGCCGTTGAACACAACCATAGGTGGGCATCCTACGTCTTGATCTATATGCCCTAACCCATAACAAACACCGTTTTGATGGCTTGAATATCATGTAGTTATTTTGTATAAGCAATTTGTACAATTTAGAGTATATCCAAACACTCAAACTTTGCATTTCTTGCCTGAAGTACATCATATCCTTATTTTCCCTTTGGACTCCCTAAAGGAATTTAAAAACCTACATTCAACGCCAGAAGATGTGGATTTTGTTTACTCTCTTGTTTGAGTACTAACAATTTCTAATTTTCTAGAGATAGGAATCATTTCTAAAGGAAAATAGTACTCATTTATTTTTGAGAGGTCAAGAATTCGTCCCCGATATAAAGTCCTAAAATGACGAGTATCATCATGGAGATCAAATATATTGAAGGAATATGTTCTTCAATCTTTGATAACTTTATAGACTTTCAATTTGTACTTCAATGAACAAAAATCCAAAATAACATATCGGACACACAGTTGTATATACGTGAGAAATAAAGGAAGTGACCAAGGGAATTGGGCAAGTTTTTTGTAATTTAGAGACAATAGGGCTATTATATAAAAGCAAAATTGAAGTTGTGTCACATTTTCTCAATTTCTCTTTTAATATAAAATTATTGTAATACAAATGAAAAATCATTATAATATGATAAAGTACAAATACTTTTGCAAATAAAAACAAATCAATCCTCTTAGTTAAGAGTGTTTAAATAAAATGCCGGTATGTAAGAGTTAAATAAACAGTTTTAATTGTAGTCCAAAATGAAAAATAAGCTTATTTGCCCTAACTAATAAATAAGGGTGTATAATACTATATAATACATATAATGTGAAAAAATGAGAACTGAGTAGTAAAAATGAGGAAAAATGTTCGAATATTTGCGCGATATACGTGGATCCAAAAGATGAATATTTATTTCTTTGCGGCCTGTTTGGGTCTCTTAAAGAGAACTATGGTTCTTATATTAGGAGATATGCAAACATTTACTCTATAATATTTAAATTCATTTCGAAGGAGAAAAATCAAAAAAATCATATTTTTTGATATTCTTCATATTTTCAAATCAAATAACACATTCATCAACTATCATTCTGTAGGAATTTTGATGATTAATTCCATGCTTCAATGACTAAAACTCTAAATAAAATATACCCTCTGATACCAAATTCCAAACTTTGTTCATTTTGGTTATCACTAATTTACATAGTTACATACTATATAGTCATGGAGCAATATCAAATTTCCAATCAAGGCTCGACGCCAAGTTTTTATTCAGACAATGAGTTTAAGTTTTAAACCCTAACTTAATGTTTTATTGTTGCATTTTATTTACATGTTATAGTAATTTTATTATCGGAGCAAGATCCGAAATTAGAGACGAAATTTTGTATTGAATTATTTATTATTGTACTCAATAAATCTTGTACTGTGAACACCTTGAGCTAGATGTCAACCCAGTATATTTTTCATTAAAAAAAATCAACATTGAGTCATACGATAAATAACTGAAGAGGTGCACTTTTAATCATCTTACTCCGTTGAGTGATACAGAGACACACTCATTTCTAAACTAATGTTACATAATATGTATACTAAATGCATAATTATTTATGGAAGTATGTTGTTTAAATATAAAAATTCCTAAATTATGTATGAAAATCTAATGATTTTTTTCTACTTAATTCGTAATATACATATAAGTAACAATAACATCGCACTTAATTTGGCTCAATATTGAGTATTTATTATTATTGTTCATATTTTAAAGCTCAAACTCTCACATTTTAACGCAAAAAAATAAGCATTACGCTATTTAGCATGTTTTGTTTAGGAGTCCATAATGGTGCACGAAAATAAGGAAAAAGTTACGAAATTGAATACCGGGTACTCATCTCATGACGAATAATAACTATATATTAAGGATACAATTTTTTTAATTTTGTGGATTGAAATCAATTTTCTCTGTCGTATTTGTTAGATGAATGTTTATTTGGAATTAACTAAAATGAATTCACTTTCTAGCTATTTTTAAATAAATCCAACCAATTTATCACATACTAAATACTTATTGTAACTTCCAAGGTTGTTCCCGGTTTAGGGCCAAGGGTTCCTTCGGTTTCATTCTCGGTTCTTTTGTTTCACTTGTCTAGTTTCAGTTTTTAAGTGTTCTTTCAATTTCAATTCCTCACACTCTTTCAATATCTCTTAGTGGTTTGTTACTTAGCCATGATTACCTCTAAATAATATATAGAGCTTTTAGACAGCTTGTACAAATATTTGGATGTACTATTGAGCAGTACATAAAGTTAAGACAGTGTTGAGTTTAAGAAAGGAAGGAAGGAAGGGAAGAAAGAAAAATAGCAGGTGGTACCACTACCTTCATAATTAATTTTATCTCAATCTTCTTGCGACGAGCTTTTGGGATAAACAAAAACACACTGTATTCGCTCTTCAGCTGTTTTTTTTTTTTCATCAGTTGGCTTTTTTGATTTAAAGCAGCTGACTCTACGTGTTATGAACTTATAAAGGGTATTATTATTATTTATGATTTTGATAGATATAAAATATATAATTTATTAAATCAAGGATTGCACACCCTTTTTTTGAATTTTTGAATATTATATTGGATTGATTTGTATATTTGTAGAATTTTATCAATGTATAGAATATCTAAAAAATAACTCTCTTCAATATTAAAAAGTTGGCAACAAGGTTTGTTACAAATGTTTCCTTTACTATTGAGTGTCGAGGTTGCGAGTGCACAAAAAAGCTCGTATCTCTTTATTTTTGTATATTGCTCTGAAGAGGTTTTAAAGAGTTTTCCTATATATTATATATAAAAGAAAACACATTCTTCTAGGAATACGAGTACCATGGAATCTGTTAGATCCATAGATATGCTCGATCCCGAGTACTTATTCCAAGTTTCTTTGGAAATGAATGTACACATACACATAAAAAAAACCCCAAAGTATGTATGTTTTTCCATGAGGTCGTTGGACTTCTTTTTTTTTCTTTCTTTCCAAAATAAATAAATAGCATAACCACCTAGATGACTAATGGATTTTCATTTAACTGTAACTATATTTTGTTTAACTTAAATGTATGTACATATTTCAGAAGCGCACTGGGGTAATAATATATGTATATACATATGTATGAATGTATTTCCAAGTGTGTGAAAAAGTCTCACAAAACAGTCAAGAAAAAAAAAAGTCACATAATGACTTGTACATACATACATATGTATATTTATAATAGATATACAAAAGACACTGAGAAAAAAAAGCTAAAAAAATGGTCATTCCAAAAATACAAAAAAAATAAAACCCTTCATATTCAAGATAAGGGAAAAAATTAATTGGGTTACTTCCCCAACTCTTTCTTTCATATTTAAGTAGTAGATATTTATTATTTATATGTACATCATAGATTGTGTGCTAGAAACTGTGATGATCATTGTATGTACGTACGTAGTTATGACAAAGTGAAGAAACACAGACCCCTTCAGGAGGAGCAGTAGCAGCAATATTTAATGCAATCAATGGTGTGTCCCTGTTTTCATCTTACTCTTCTAAGTAAGTAAGTAAGTAAGAAAAAGATTCTTATCATTTTCTACAAAGTAAGTACATATTACATACATAAGAGTCTTGTGAAATAATCATTGATTTAATGGCCTTGCTCTGTTCATAAGATTGTACATTTAGTAAAGAGATATTCTTAGTCAGAGTTTGACTTATAATGGTACGTTTCTAGGGCTTTACGATGATACCTACTCAGGAGTTCCAAGTTCATGCTTTAATGCATCTGGAAGGACCTTTGTGAGCCATTTGTTTGATTATTTAATTAAATTATACACATGCCCAA
This sequence comes from Lepeophtheirus nordmannii, assembly GCA_963680855.1. Classification (NCBI taxonomy): domain Eukaryota; kingdom Metazoa; phylum Arthropoda; class Copepoda; order Siphonostomatoida; family Caligidae; genus Lepeophtheirus; species Lepeophtheirus nordmannii. Next base: position 21,905,378 of record OY804522.1, on the reverse strand, counting down.
TTTTGTAACTATCAAAGAATACACCTAATGAATGATAAATATATGTAGCACAGATATATTTTTTTAAAATATAAACAAAGCATATTATGTGCTTTGCTGTCAACTGTTGATTTTCTACTTTTCTTATACCTTAAAAGGATTCTGAATGTTGATTGGTTAAATTTTTATCTGCTAAGAATTTACTACAATTTAATGAAGAATTGTTCACAGCTGTGAAAAGTTGTTTTTAAACCATGTTCTAATTTGGGGCCTTTGTTTCCTTCCCTTTTAGGAGGAGACAAGGATGGGAGATATACATACACTGAAGATTTCGATGGGAAATATGTAGTTTCAAATATTGCTACAAAATGGAAAGGTTGATAAAAATACAATTACTTTCATAACAAAGCAATCACAACAAAATGTTACCTACAGTATCTGTTAGTTTACCAATAAGAATTTATCTTCAAAGAAGTTGCTATTTGCTTCGACAGGTGGCTCCTCATTGACTAATGTTACCCTAAAATAGGAACCTTATTAAGGGCTCCAGAGTATCAAAATTTATGTGTAACTTAGTAATTGAAATGGAAATTCTTTTGCTTGGAAAAAAAAGGTGGATCTCCATTGACACCCTTAAAATAGATACATTGGTTTTGCACGTTTATACCCACATTTGGCCTCAACCCATTAGTATTACCCTTTAAACTAAGGTGAGTAAAGTATTTTATTGAGGGAATCACGAGTAACAAAATGCATTTAGGGCTGAGTTATTCAAACAGTGAGTGTCTTCAATTCCTCCTTTTGAATGAAGGTTTGGTTAATATCAAAATATACGATACCTTTATGACTTTTAGTCAGCCATGAAAGGGACCTTTTCCTGTCATTCCATGGAACCTGTCATTTCAGTCATATACATACATACATACATACATAACATATTTACATGATATAATACTATCTTATCATGTGTATTTATATTTATCAAGTCTTTGCCCATCAATAAAATAAAAACGAAGGATTTTTTTTTTACTATTGCAAATTCCTCATAAATAAAATATCAATTGCAATAACCTAGATAACCTTGTCATAAGAGAGATATACAACGAAAATTGTTACATATTCACGTGTTTTTTTAAACATATACATATATGTATGTATGTATTTATGATTATATTTGTGTGTTGTTTGAGGCTGAGAGAGAGGGCAAAGGGAAATCAGTGTCGATATTATATGTATGTATTTATAAATTGAAGCATATGTTTACAAAATAATATTTATTTTCGGATGAGTGAGTACTTTTTGAGCATCATCAATAGTGCTGTTTGTTAGTGAGTGAGTGAGTTAGTGAGTTAGTTAGTTAGCTCATAATGATAACAATAATAATAATAATAATAATCAATAAAAAGAGGTTGTTTTATACATTAGAGCTTCTAGGAGGGATTGGCTCCCAAGTGGAGTAAGGCACTTGAGCCTTATTGTACATATGTATGTGATGAATACACACTATTTGTTTGACGACTTGATCGTCTCTCTCCAGGAACTACCACAGTATACATATATTATGAACGTGTACATACATGGGTTCTGCATACATACATAAATAAATAAATAAATGATGGAACATGAGAAACTCATAATTATGACTCTCTCTATGTATTAGTACTATTCATTCCATATTCAATCAAGGTTCCTTCCTTCCTTCTTTCCTTCGTTCGAACCCTTCTTAATGACTTTAGCAGAAAGAATATGTCATAATATTTGCGCATCCTTGAAATCCTGAGGGATGAGGTGGTAAAGGAGTTTATAATACATCCCCTTTCACACAGATCACTTTACGATATTATTAGGATCAAATGAATATGTAAACGAAGAAGACATCTTAGTTAAGCGTGTATGTATGTATGTATGTATGTATGTAAATGACTCAAATTCATGCTTTAAGTCACTGGGAGTCCCAGTCTTCTTCTCCTCTTCCTTCTCCTCCCTCCCTATAAAATAATGTATAAAATACATTATTTGCCTCTACTAATTATGTAATTATGTACTTCCATTGAAATAACGTCATTTAAAATGTAAGAAAATCATTGATTCACGACCAACAACGTATCATTATTATATTATTATTATTATTATTATAAGTAGTCAAGTCGTGTTTAAAGATGATTTGCGACACGTTGAGGCAAGAAGTACAACATAATATTTATTCAATTAACTCCCTTACAATAACATATAATAATAATAATAATAATAATACTCGTATACATAATATTCTAGGATTCATTTGATTCTTCGTCTTCATGTAATGTAATGAGAATTGATTACGTACATACTCTTATTTATTAAAAGCACTCGTCAAGTCTATTACATCTAATATGGAGAGCATATATGTATATAAATATACAACGATACATATAAATACAAATAAATTGTAAATTCGGTGAAAATTACTTATTAAGATAAATTACTACGTTATTAGTTTTGTTATTTGTCGTCTACTTAAAGTGTGTGTATGAACAAACGTGGATACATCAATCCACGTTCATTTAATGATCATCATTCAAATCCTCTCACTAATGGAAGGTCACATTATCACCTATCCTCCAACGAACTCTCCATCACACCCACATTAGATAGGTGTACTACTGGACTGATGAGAGAAGCTAATTGATTAATACTAATTAATTAAGAGAGAGAGAGATTTGGAAAATGAAAAGGGCGACATATAAATATAATAACATTTATAGCCCTAAATGAAAACGATTCCAATGATGTTTTTTATGCTACTTTTTGCTCAAATACCATTTTTTAATAAAATTTGAATCAAAGCACTTGTTCTTGTGTTTAATTTGAAGTAAAAAGTTTTGAAATCGGTCAACTCTGAATAGAATTATAGTTTAATGCTGTTCAAATGTCTTTAGAAAAAAGCAAACTTTGAGGGACATCTACAGAGGCCCTAGCACCGCCAAAAGTCTGAAATTTCACAAATAGTATATTTTTTGTTGTTGTTGTTGTTGGTATAAACACCCCAGCCAAAAATTATCAAAATCCTTGATAATGAAGTCGTAAATTTTCAAAAAGTCTTCACAAGGAATGCCTCTGTGGTAGTATGAATATCACATTTACTTGTCAACGAAACAACTTTTTTGTCCGCTAGGGGATGCTGAGGGTGCCACTAGTTACCTTATAAATACCTACGCAATTTCCATTAACCTACATATTTTCCTTAAATTAAGAAAGGTGAATTCTGCAAAGGGAAGACACATATAAATATACATATATATCAGTGGTTCTTAACCTTGTTCGAAGTACTGAACCCCACAAGTTCCATGCATGCATTCATCGAATCCTTCGTAGTTGAAAAATTAAAAAAATAACGTCACAAATTATACGAGTGGGTTGAACCAAACCACGAAGTCCCTCAAACTAAACCGATTGAATGTTGGTAAAGAACCACTGATCTATATGTCTTCAAAAGAGACATTTTGAAGGAAGTTATCTCATAGCCAAAGGAAATATCTCCAAGCTAATTGGTGCGTTTCGTCACATTGTTTTATAGTTTCGGGGCAAACATAATATTTGATAGAGATGTTGTTCTAAAGTTGGTCAATTTTTAAAGTCTTGATCATGTCTCAGTCCAGACCCATGACGATATTGCGCTTGTCTTTGTCTCGCTTGAAGCGGTGTTCTTGAGTACAACAATAATATTTACTTTGCTGCTATATGGTAATTTTTAAATTCTAAAAAACTGAGAGACCATGGCCTGTTGAGCACATTGCTCCAAATGAAACTATCACACTGAAAGATATGATCAAATTCAGGTGGAAAATTTAATAAAGCTGCCTACACACCACTGTATATAACATAAAATATTAACTTGAAAAGAGGGATTCTAGAACAATATGTATGTCAAAACCAATTGCTCCGAATTTTTTTTAGTCCAAAGCCATTTTGTTGAAAATACTAAATAAATTTGATTATGATTCAAATAAAATTACAAAGTATTTAAAATCCCCACTCATGTCATTCCAAATTGAGTTATTTGCCACAAAATAAAACTATTGATTCATTTTCATGAAGGGAATAAATCTATATTTAATTATTATTTTCTTTGTTTATTTTGTTTAGGGCTCCTTCGTCAATCATTCAATTCAGCAATGTTTGTACTTAATATTTTGTATTTTATTTAAATGCCATTGAATAAACCATATATGGTTTTTATTCAGGATTGAGTTTATTAAAGACTTCAGGTCAATATAATTAATTATTGGCCTGCTAACATATGAATAGCTTCATTAGAGAATAATGAAGATTAATCATCCTGTTTTAATTGATGGTTGAGTACCTATATTTTGGGCGGTAATGTTCTTTTAGCAAAATATACGATAGGTGAATTGCTATCCTCAAACTGTCCACCTTCGAAATAGGATGGAAGCCAGATCTAGTACTAGATATTCTCAACTGTTGAACAAAAATATGGACAAAGATAATAATATATAACTCAGAACGAAGTATTATTGACAGTTATACGCAATAAATAATTAAGATAAATATGTAAATATTTTGAATATTGTGGCTAGAACGTAATTATTTGGTTACCCATATCTTGTACGCAAATAAGGGGAGACTAGGAAAAAAAATAAACCAAATTGCCGGCTAGAACAAACTCATGTATGAGTTTTTTAAATTAACTTGATAAATTAAATTCGAAATATCAAAATATCTTACCCTTATTGTTCAAAAGATACATTCTGATTTTATAAGACTGTATTAGACTGTTCCGTTTTCAGAGCTATGGCTCAAGCCAAAGGCACCTAATTATCTTCTGGTACCTATGGATGCAAAAATAAGTTGTAGACAAATAAAAAATCTGTGGATCTATTTTTCAGACCTCTCAAGTAATTTTTAGAAAGAAAATGGTCATTTTTGTTAGGTTTGAGAGATTTCATCTTTAAATTTTGCAGTAAACATAAAATTTTTTAACTTTTCACACCTTGCACATGAAATAAAATAGAATAACAAGTTAAAAACTACATAACACATCCTTTTTTTTTTTGAAGATATTTACAGTCTTTCATAGAACTTTAATTAGGGGTAAAAGTTGACAGATTAATTGGTAATTGCTATTGATTTTTTACCCAAAAAAAATCATATCGATCGAATTCTAATACAAACACATGTATATTGTCTATACTATTTCAATGTATGTTTGAAATGTAAAGTAAATATTTTAATACCTAAATTCAAACACTTCAAATCCCAATTGATTTTCCTTATTGATTTAAAATGATCGATTTTGAAGTGAGGCGTTTGAAATTAAATAATTTTATAAATACAAGGATTTACCCTGGGTATATGACGAAGCTCTCAAGTGACTCATCCAGGGAGTATTAGAGTTTTTAGATCGTTAAAAAGAAGTAATAATTGTTTAAACTATAATAGTCCATACATACAGATAATGTCTCATATAAAAGCTTCTATGTGATTTTATTTATTTTTCTTCATAATTGATGTCGTTTCTTATAAACAATTTAAATCATTTTTTTTGTGTGTGTGTCTCTTATGAGTAAATATTCCAAGGATTGTCAAATGAGTAATGATGTATGTAGTTCCTCTTGAAGGAAATTCTAATGATGTTTTAATTGAATTATAAGTATTGAGTGTATAGCATAAAATCGGACTGAGAGTCGAATTAAATCTCAAGAAAAGTCAAGTTTTCTTCTTCTTCTTCTGGCAATTTGTATTTCATAGAGAATGACCAATAAAAATGAAACACAATGTACATAAATTGTCAAGTATTTAAATGTACTCAAAAGTTGGGGCTTTTTGTTGAGTCTATTTTTAAAATAATTGAGCAATTAGAACCTTTGAAAATTACGATTCTTTACAATATTCACGATCAATTCTTGCTATATTCTTCAGCTTGATTGACTTAAGATACCAACCGTTTCATTCGAAGTCTTTTAACTCTGTGTATTTTCATACTTTATATCTACAAGGAGTATATTATACTCCTTGTAAACATAATAATATATTTAAATCCCAAGGAAGCACTCAATTGATTCTAAGTAGCTTTTCGAAATCAGTCTTTTCATCTATAATTAAATTTTTTTAAAAGTTCCTGGAGATAAAGGTATGATCAGTTACTCTTGTCCCATACAAGTGAAGATAATAATATCTATGCGTATCCAGATTATACGAAAAATGACTCTGGATTCAAAATTTGAATATATGTAGGTATGAAAACTGAGCCATTCTAGCCATGTTTAACTACATAAATGGATTATCAATCTAAATCCTAAATTGGGCAGGAATTTAAAACAAAAAAATAGGGTAAAAATAATTTACAAAAAATGAAACTTGTATGTAATTTTGTACTTTATAATAGTTCCAGAATACCTTACACTCGTTTTTCTAGAAAATCCTTTGAATTTGATATCACACTATACGTATGTACATACACTCATAAATATCAAAAAAGTAATTGAGTTTATATGGAAGTAATAATACGTATGCGTAGGATAAAACACTTTGGATCTCTCGTAACTTGAATAATACATATGTACATATACGTACATACCAAAAAATATTTCGGGGATCATCAAAGAGCTTAAATTTTCCATCAAAAGTTCATGACGAGTTAAAAGGCAGATACAAACATACAAAATATGTACATATACATATACTGATTTTGTCTCCATCATCAATGGGGTATGAGTCGTTTGAGGTTAATAAATCATGGAAGAACACTCATAATAATAATAATTTATTTTCATTATAAATTTGATTTTTTTTTTTATGAAAAAAAAAAAATATATATATATATATATATATTTCTTTGCATTATACATAAATCTACTTTTGACTTATTTCCCCTTCATCATAATGACAAGGATGATTGTAAGTCAAGAAGTGCATTTTATAAACTGAATCTACAGCTTTATGTTTTAATATTGTATAAATATACAATGAATTTTCCTTAATTCCATTTTGATTATATTATGATATTCATGTTATTTAAGGAATAGTTGTTCTTTAGACTTTTAAAGCAAAAAAAAAAAAAAAATAGCATTTTGGTAGAAGCCTATCTAATAAAAGATTATAAGTAAAGTAAATGAAATAATGAATTATTACTATCATTAATTCATTTAGCATCCTAAAATTCCTTTATTGTCAATTTTTATGTGTTTTATTGTGTTTATCTACACAATATTAAAAAAGTATATTGTCAAATGATATATGTATGACTATGAACAATTTTTGTGAAAAAACTAAAAAATGCCGAAAGAAGACAGTCGTATGTGCACCACGTGTGTTCTTCGTTTATTTGATGTGAGTAAACATCAATTACAATATATATTATGTACTCATATGTATGTACACACGGTACTCCAAACCGTTCCATGATGTGTTGGGCCAAAGAGACTCGGATTTTAATGAGGGAATTGATTTGTTTATTTATTCAATGTGTGTGTTATTATTAAATGAGCGTATCACTAAAATTACAAGGTGAAGAAGATTTCAAAAGAGCTTGAATGTAGATGGACCCACAAATAAAGAAGTGTTGTCAGGTCAAAGAATCAATGACATTATTGCTACAATACTCATTTTCATACATACATCCATACCTTTTGAAGTCGTTGTAACCTTGAAATGAAATTTGATCTTCACCTTCAATATATTACTATTATTACTACTACTACTACTGGTCAAAACTCTTTCACATCCCTGCAAAATGGATGTCATTTGACTGTGAAAACGACTTCTTTTTTAAACAAAGAATCGGTTAATTAAATTTTACGAAACGAATTTTGGGAGACATGTGGGTTTAAGCCATGAATTCAAATACCTATTCATTCATTTACTGTGCTCTAACTAACGACATTGTTTTTAGGCTTTGACTTTTGGAAACGCTAGGGAAAGATTCAGTACTTGTATTGGTTATAATAGCATTGAACATAATGTGATCCACTGACCCAAAAAACGATTAAAATGCTTAATACAATATTGATTTCCATAAAATATATGTACATATAAATAGGATTAGTCATGTGGTCCTCGAGATATATTTTGGAAGACCTTGATCTCTTATCGGTCTTGACTCCTCAAAGGCTTGAAATTTTCATGGTCTCGACTCCTTTAAAGTCTTGGTTTTTTGACCAAGGCAACAAAACAAGAATAATTTTTTTCTCTTGGTCTCAATTATTTAAAGTCTTGTAAATGTCTTGGCCTCCAGCCCTCTAAGTCCTAGTCTTGTCATGGTACCACAATACTAAATAGGACTATTTATTTATTTTGATACAACCAATATGAAAGATGGTGTTTTATGGAAAAGGAACTTCAACTTCATATTTGACAAATTAATTTTTGTCAAATATAAAAAATCTTTTGTTTAAAGCCAAACTTTGTTGTCGATTCGTGTTACAATAAAGAATAATTAATTTGTATAAATATAAAAAATAAGACAATATTCCCACTAGAACTGAAATTCCTCACCAGTGGGTCGCAAGTTCTTGGTTTGTGGGTCGTGTAGCAAATAGTTACAGGATTTTTGAGTTGTTTATTTTCGTCTCCTCCACAGACAATTAAGGGAAAATAAAGCTGCTGCTAATATGTCATTAGTTAATTAATTATTATTCCCTACTTAGTAATGACTCATTACCAAGTGAGGGCTCTTAGGTTTCAACCTTTTAGAAAATGAGTCTCGAAAGCCAAAAGGTTGGGATCCAATGCCGAAGAATATGTCTCCAAATTAATTTACACATTTTCCAACAATAAAATGATGAGGTTTAGTAATGACCTTTTCAGATCTAGTCCATAACAAAAACTCTGGACACTGCCCTGTGGGAAGGAGGAATGGTTCAATCCTCTTACCTCCTACACCATTAAAATTCCGTAAAAAAACAAAAAAATGATTTTGAGAAAAAGTCTGGTTAATGACACAAGATATAAAACATTTTTTGTTGAAAATGATGGGAGAGGTTTTGTTGAGATAGTAAAGAAATAATTCTCATTATTTTACGTGACTCAGGGTATATTTTATGCTTGATATTATGATTTTAGGTAGGTACTTTGGATTGATTTGTTATTTTTAATTAGACCTGCATTTTTATAGAGAAACCATATTCCAATGAGGCTGCAAGTATTATTAAATCAAAGCTTACAAGTTAAGACAGAACCCGTCATAAATGTATGTAGCAGTATAATGATTTTAAACCCCACACATGAGACTTAATGAATAAATTGTCATTTAACCTTGTCAGATCAATGGAAAGACATACGCACACACATGATGTCAATTCATGTTTAAATAAAAAACTGCAGTCAATTAAATATGGATAAACACTGGAAGTAAGTGTCAATATATATGCTATGTAGGATTTGATAAGACCTTAAAACATCCTACAGTTACTTATAGGACGTGATGATGCTGAAATAGTTGACTTAGTATCTCATGGGTTAACATGTATCATTATCATCAACGTCAGCTCCTCTTGTTCATTTTTTCCTTCATGTTCCATGGATCATCCCCAGAGTCATCTCGAGATTTAAAAGACATATCTTCAAATATTAAAAAGCTAACAGATACATTTGTGGGTAAGAAAAAAAGAAATATACAAAATATAATATGTACATTCATAACTTATTTATTAAAAATATGTTCAACTTTGACTTATTTAAAAATAAAATAAAACTTTCATTTAATTGTAACATGTGTTTGTTTGAATATTCTATTTTTAAAGAAAACATATTTATTTCAAAATAATAAAAAATAATTATAATTATACATATATATATATATCTTACAAAGAATGGAGGAGGATGCTGGGGGACTAGGGGTTGAATATCTCAAGATAAATAATATTTCTTTCCATTTTTTTTTGTTCCCTCTATCTCTCACCCTTGATATACAGCACACATTTATAAATTAATTGACATAATATAAATACATTTAACACACATTTAAGGGAGATGCTCATCGTCAAAACACGATTACTTATCGTTGGAGAGACGCATAGCTGATTTAGAAAATCGTCTTAATGGACATAGTCCCCATGGCCACACTGTTTTTTTTAATGCATATTCCTCCAATGCTCTGATTTGTAACTCTGGATGTAATGTAACATACACCCAAACGTTTGGAGATTCTCATGGCGCACTTGATGTGCAAACAGGGATATTTGAATGCCCTCGAAGCGGTCACTACTTTTTTCAGGTGGGGAGTTAAGATAGAACGATAATAATAACTAAATATATTCAAAATTAACTGTTGGGCTTTTACATTCCAGTTTCATGCTTTGGTTGAAAGCGGACATGAGGCCCGCGTCATCATCCTCGTAAATGATGTACCTACACTGTACATGTATGATAAAGATCACGCGAAGTACAATTGGCGCTATTCGATGATTAGTCAATCCCTGATTTATGCCCTTAATCGTGGAGACAATGTAGTGGTGAGACTCCATAAAGGTGCTCTCAAAGGAGGAGGCTCTCATGCCTTTACAAGCTTTGTTGGCATGCTTGTCCAGGAGAGTGATGATGGAATTAACAAGAGCAAGTCACCAAAGAGCTTATTTCGATAACTTAATGATATTCATTGTAAATTATTTTTTTTATTTATCTCATAGTAAATTTCAGTTTTATTAAAGAGCCGTTGTTTGCAAACTTGACGGACACTGTAATGTATACGTTAAACACAAAAAGTAATAAAAGCCATAGCTATTTGTGGAAAACAAAGAAATGTATTATTCAAAATAGCAATTCCTATTCGCATCATTGATTATAATTAATCATTAATCACAGTATTTATCAAGTTTCAATCTTGGGACAATGTTCATAGATTGAAGCTCTTGAAACAGCAATTTGCAAGCATATGGAATTCGAATAGATGACACAGACCCAGATGACTTACAATTATGACACCATCCAGAATAGCCCAACAGGCCACATTGATTGCACACGTCAACATCGAAGGCATCAGATGAAATCATGAGTCTCTCCACCAACAACATACTCGCTCCATATGCAATAAGACAGTCTCTTTCCATTTCTCCGAGACGAAGACCACCATCACGTGCACGACCTTCAGTAGGTTGTCGCGTTAGAACTGCCCTTGGTCCTCGAGCCCGACCATGCATTTTGTCCAACACCATGTGTTTCAACTTTTGATAATACACAGGACCATAATAGATATAGGCCTAAAATATTTGAATAACGTAAAATAAATTTATCAAATTATGTTAATTAAGAAAATCATTACTTGTAAAGGCTCTCCCGTGATCCCTGACGTCAAAATATCCTTTCCTTGATAATTGAACCCATTTTTGACGAGCTCTTCACAAATGTCCGATACTTTTGAACCACCAAAAGCCGTTCCATAATGAAACTTTCCCTCAAGAATCCCAGCTTTTCCACCCAAAAGCTCCATTAATTTTCCAACTGTCATACGGGATGGGAAACCATGTGGATTCATAATCATGTCAGGGCACAATCCCATGTCAGTAAAAGGCATGTCTTCCTGCTCAACGATGAGACCTGTAACACCTTTTTGTCCGTGCCTCGAACTAAATTTATCCCCCAATTCTGGACGTCGGGTTTGTCTCAGGAGTAATTTAATTAAATAAGCATCATCCGCATTAGAACTAACCATAGCCTTTTCAACATATGAAGAAACAGGACCCTTGTAAGTACTAGGCACTTCACGATAGTCAGGCTGCTTTCCTACTCTTGAAATACCATCTTCACCAGATGAATCTGGTTTTAAGACATCTCTTGTAACTGTTGGTATATATTTATTAACTAAAACCTGCTTATTTGAGACTTCGAGTCCAGGGGAAGCAATACCATCATAATCTAATATATCATGTTTAATCAAAGCTTTTTTTGTATTAGCATCTACTAATGGGCCCATGAGTTTATCATAAGTTTGATTAGCGTACCTCTTAAGGACAGTTTTAGAATTTCGATAGACTAAACACCTCCCGTATCCCCTGTCTAAAGATGCTTTATTTAGTATAATGGCATCTTCTATATCATAGCCACTATAACTCATGACAGCAACCATCGCATTCTGACCGGCGGGAAGATCCTCAAAGTGAATTAGTTCAATGGTTCGAGACTTAACCATGGGGCGCATAGGGTACACCAAATTGTACATAAGAGTATCGATACGATTTCTTTGGTTAAAAGCTATGGTGCCCATTGCTTGTTTACCCATTGCACATTGATAAGTGTTTCGAGGACTCTGATTGTGATGTGGATATGGAATGAGACCAGCACAAACGCCAAGCAGAGTAAATGGCTCAACCTCCAAGTGCGTCGTCGTTCCTACTTCAATGTCCTTTTCGTAGAGTGCAATGTTGGAAACGTTTTCTTCATTTACATCTAAATATTCGATAAGACCAAGATTGATAAAATCATCAAACTTTAACTCATCCTTTTTTAAGGCCTGGATATGTTCATTCGTCACTTTAGGAATACCAGTTTTTGAATGAACTATAATGTAAGGACGGCAGAGTCTTCCACCATCTGAACTAATATATACCGTACGTGTCTTGTGATGAGAGTAAATGCTCACAAATGTTGATATAAAGGCCTTACGTCTAAGCATCTTAAAAATACGTAAAAATTTAAGATGATTCTTTACAACACCCAAAATATTACCATTCAGAAATATGGTATAAACGGAAGGATCACTCAATTCCTCCCCAGATAAGAGTGATAGATCCTCTGCACCAATATTAAATGCCATCCTAGCCACGGGTTCCTCTTCTGTCTCTGTGGTGATGTGCGTCATTAGAGCTAGATTCTTGACTAAACCACAAGACTCTCCCTCAGGAGTGTCTGACGGACAAAGCATACCCCATTGACTTGGCTGTAATGAACGAGGACCTGACACCTTACGTGACTTTTCAAAAAGGGAATTGACCCTTGTCATCATACCCAAGGCAGAAATATATGAAAGCCTGGATAAAACCTGTGTTACTCCAATTCTCTCCATTCTAAAACGTTTAATTGTCCAATTACCCGTGGAAATTGCGTTTTCAAGGCCAAAGGTAATCATGTCAGAACGAATATGTTTCACTATGTCAAATTGTGCAGCTTTGACCTTGGGAATATTTTTATCAGCAATGAGCTTCAATTCCCAATTGAGTCGCTTGAACAAATCTTCGAATAAAATTGCAACAAGAGATCCAGCAAGCTCCATGCGTTTATTACCATAATAATCTCTATCATCAATGAGAGTAGAGTCACTTTCTGCTTGTATGATTCTTCTTACCATAAGGGCCAAGTAAATGGCTTTCATTTTAAAATCAAAATTTTTAACGGGAACATGAGCTAAAATTGTTTTTGACAAAACTTCTCTTGCATCTTCAAGAGGAGATTTCTTTGGGCCACTATTAAATTTTTTCACCTTCATCCGTACGGCCATATATTTAAGTGCTTGATGTTGAGTAAAAACCGCACAACGGTTACACTCTTCCAAAGAAGCAGCAAATGATAGCATAACTGATGGCTCTGTACCCACCATTTGAACAATTTCTTGATCACTGATAATACCCATGGCTTTAAAAATAATAGCAACTGGAATGTCCTTCTCTATGGTACTGTGTTTGAGGTAATAACGACCCCCTTTTTCGAGGACATTCGTTCGTGTTTTTGCACCATGAGTAGAAGATGTGACCTGAATATAAAAATAAATGTTTATCATAGATACTTTTCTTTAAAGGAAATTATATTTACTTGACAGGACACAGAGCCACTCCGTGGATCGATTTCACAAAGAATACGATTTTTGGACATTTGCTCTTGTATAAGAATCACTTTTTCTTGTCCTTTTGTAATAAAATAACCCCCAGGATCGTGTGGACACTCATTTAATTGTGCCAATTGCTGATGATCAGCACCATGAAGAACACAATTTGAACTACGAAGCATAATGGGCATTCGACCAATGGGTAAACTATTTCGAATGACACGTTGAGAGCCTCGGGTATATTCAATGTCCACAACAATAGGAGCAGAATAGGTGAGATCCCTTAAACGACAATCCTGGGGTGTAGTCGGATGGGAAATGTTGAACCCTTCCTCAACATCTGGAGTTCCAACACGAACATCCAAATACTAGGGAGTCCAAAAAGAAAAAAAAGCTAAAAATCACTTCATTCTACAACGTAAAGTGCAGCAAAGCAAACCTTGAGGTAGAACATGGGGTCCGCCGAGGAAATGACCTTTTCATTGGACTTGACAATGGATTTGATGTCCTTGTTGAGGAAATAATTGAAACTGTCCACGTGTTGACGAACCAATCCACGGACTTGGAGAAAAGACGGAACCAACTTCCATTTTTCATCAATATTCTTAATGGGCTTCCTCATGGATGGATCCCAGTCCATCCTCTCTGTGGAACCCATTTTGGAGGTATCTCGGTAAATATCTCCGTGAAATTTAAAATTATTTAATTTTATTTGTATTGAAATGACGTCACATTCCCATTGCAAGTAGGGACTCCTGAAAAGCAAAGAGGTTCACCTCTAACACTAACGCAACCTGAGTTTCATCTATGTATTTTCAGTTTGAAAAAATCAATTTTTCAGTATACATTCATCTACAAGGTCAAAGCCTTGATTATTTTAATGAATTTTATTCTCAAAATATGTGTTTCATTTTCAATAACTTGAAATGAATATCTACCCCACTCGTAGTGTTATGTTTGATAGGTTTCACACATAAACGAAATGTTGTCTCTTTATAATGTTTTTGAGTTGTTTCATCATATTGGAATGACTCATGATGAAATATTTAAATTTAAAAGCAAATTTGTATTACTTCAATAAAAACAATTTTTGAAAAATCATTTGTCAGAGCCATGGAAAAAGCTGTTGTATCATTAATTAATTTAGCAATTTATAATTGAGTTGCTATTTTATTTATTTTAAAAAATGTCGGACATTTAATTGGATGTTACGTCACTCAACCTCTTACCCACATGATTTTTATGAAGCGTCTTATTAAAAACGCGAGAAACGTGTGGTTTCTACGAGAAATGAGAAATCTTATACTATACATATAAATAATATTATATTGACAGTTTATTACCTAATAATAAATTTAATTTATTTGTAAGCCCATTGATATTAATTAATAAAAGATCCTATTTTGAGTGTAAAATCATACTGTTGTTTAGTTTTTTTTTTTTTAGAGAGGATTCAATTTATTTGTTGGGTGTATAATACCAACAACAAAATAATCAATTTTACTTTAAGAAATAAAATCAATCAATGCTCATTTTGTTTTTTATTTAGAGCTGCAAGAACATAGAAAAGGAAGACATTTTTCTCCGCGTTTTAGAGTAGAAAGATTCACAACATATAGTAGCAATCATAAATACAACAATAAATAAATATAGCGGAGCTCAGCTGTACTCAATAATTTGTGACCCTCGTCGTTCCTACAAAATTATTAACTTAAGCTCTTGGATCTGTCCCCTCTTCCACTATTAAGCACATACATTCAATAGCAGACAATGACGGATCGTGTGACTCTCCACATTTATTCTCCAGCATGGGGCCTTCCCAGCTTTGACAGAGCCTCTTTGGAAATGCTCACGCTCTGCCGCATAAACGGATTCAGCATCGATGTGAAAGAGTCCAATAATCCCTTTGGTACTCCAGAAGGAAGACTCCCCGCTCTTTACTTTGGTCGTGAAGGATCCCCCCTCACGGGCTTTCATGAAGTCCGCTCTCGCCTTGAAACCCTTAACTTCAATTCGGATTATAATTTAGAGGAGAAACAAATTCATGAGCGAGGGCTCATTGAGAACTACGTAGAGACAGCACTCAAACCCGCAATTGAATATCTCTATTGGATTGATCCAGAGGTGATAGTAGGATAACATAATACATATACATATATATATCAGTATTAATGATTTGCTCCTTCTATTTAGGTCCATTGGCATACTGTTCGACCTCTTTATTCGTCCAAGATACCATTCCCTCTTGGATCTTATTATCTTCCCAAGTATCACAAAGAAGCCATGGACTATATGTCTGTTCTCTACGACATTCACCATGAAGATTTAGAGCACGGAGATTCCTCTGTTCAAACAAGAGCCAATTTAAAAGCACAGGAATGTCTTGATTTCCTCACGCAACGTCTGGCCCAGAAAGAATTCATATTTGGGAAATCACCATCGTCTCTTGATGCCTTAGTCTATTCCTATTTGGCTCCCTTAGCCAAAATTCCGCTTAAGAGTTATTCATTAGGCTTATATCTCACGGAGAATTGTGAGCCTCTTATTAAGTATGTGGATAGGATCACGAGCAATTACTATGATGAAATCAGATCTGAGTATGAGAAGAAAAAGAAAGAAGAGTCTTTAAAAAAACAATCTGAAATGGATAC
Organism: Lepeophtheirus nordmannii; assembly: GCA_963680855.1. NCBI lineage: Eukaryota > Metazoa > Arthropoda > Copepoda > Siphonostomatoida > Caligidae > Lepeophtheirus > Lepeophtheirus nordmannii. The sequence continues at coordinate 21,888,995 of OY804522.1, read as the reverse complement.
TCTCTTCTATTCTAAAACCAATGCATTTTTTTCATTGTGTTTTGCAAGTATGTCCATGCTAGGATTTGCTTATCATGCTGGATATTTTGGACGATGAGACCCTGGTTTTACTAAGTATTCTAGGGTTATAAATAATATAAAACCGTGATACATTCTGATATACTCAGCTATTATTTGATTTAGTCACTTTGTTAGCTCTATTCCATTTTACTTAAATTATCATTTCTTCTTTTCTGTCATTTTCGTCATGGAAAAGAATTTTTTGTTCAGTATGAACTTTGCATTTATGCATATCACGATGAATAAAGGATCACTTAAGGATTCTTTTAAGTATTTTCACTATTGCTATTATTTTTGTAATTCATTGCTTATTATGTACACTTGAAATAATAAAAGTCTTACTCCATTGATGGCATTCCTTATGAATGAAACAATATCTACTCATAATCGTCGAGATGTCGTCGGCCTAAGACCTCATTATCCTTTATTTAGAAAGAGTCATTGAGTTTGAAGCTCACACGCCAGATGTCGTGAGTATCGTATCATGCATCTAAAGTGGTTATATAAGTCACTGGCTTACTCGACATGACTTCTACAAGTGTTGAACATGTACGGAAGGTGCGGATGCTGTACAAGACGGTTCTTCGGCTCCATAGAGGATTTCCTGAGCCTGCCATGAAGAGACTGGGTGATAGTTATGCGAGAGAGGAATTCAAGCGACATGCAACAGCTGATCCAACTCAAACAAGGGTTTTCATGGAAGAATGGACTGTGAGTGTCGTGATTTATATATATATATATATTGATGTATTCATATTTGATTGATCTCCTCTTAATTTAATATTTCAGAAATATGCTATTGATCTGAGTAAACAGCTTGGACTCAAGGGACCAAAGACTTCAAAGCCAGTAGGGAAGCAAATGTCTCATTACCAAGTAGACAGTTTATCTGGAGAGCAAATTGTTCAACTCTATGAACTCTATCAAGAAACCATCAAACCAAAGGAAGGATCCTCGTCTAGCTAATCGTTCAAATGAATTAAAAACACATCAAAACTCATTCAGACCTGGAGAACATACTATTTACAAAATAAGGACCTCCATTAGAACGTGATTTGTGACTTATATGTTTATTTTGTAGTGTAATAAAATTTGCTATGACTTAGTACACAATGTATATATAGTGTATATACTCATTTATGAAGAGTGAGGTATATATTTACATAAGGGCCAAGTCTTAATTTAAAGAATTACGTAAAGAAAACCAAGCAATAAATGTGTTTGATTAGTTATTATTGTTTGAATATGTACCTTTATAATGCTAATTTTTTTATTAGTTCTCATACCCATTTAGCTATAAACAAATCAACAGCATTTAGTGACTCATCATTTCCTTCATATCCTTTGAGTCTAATTTAATTTTAATTTCTAAATTATTTCAAGGGCTATTATTTATGTCATAAGACGTACAAAAATTTGCAAATTACCTTGTTGTTTGACATTGAAATTAATTGTTTCGCTATGACCCATTTTCAAGTGAATGTATAGTGTGCCTACATATACTTTATGCATTTTTTGGTAAATGTGAATTTTTTAAATGCTACTTGACCATTTCCTAAAATATTTAGTTATTTCTGCAAAAATATTTTTAATTCAGGTAGTTGATTGAAATTTCCTTGAATACTTGTTTTAAGCTAACAACTTCAATTATTTAGTCTTACTTGCTTCTCTATAAAAGGTTAATAGAGTGTATAAAGAATGCTGAGGATATAGTATTATGTCCTCTTGTTTAATTTCATGGGGTAAATATTTTTTTGCCACTTTTGATTAGGCCGTAGTTACGTCATCCCTTGATTATAATCCTTATATTTTTCGATTCCAAGGAAGTGTTTTCAATGTCAATAAAATGAGAACAATTTAATAATATTTACCTAGTAGAATCCAATTAATTGAGTAAAGTATAAATTGGGTCCCATGGGATTGAACACTGATGTGTTCCTCGTATTTTATATTAATTCCTATTATACTCTAAGGAAACAAAGATCACGTATATACATGACTAAATCATCGTCTAAAAAAAAGACACCATCGTCTTAGAATTTATTAAAATTCAAGGTACCTTTAAATAAGGAATCTTTTTTTATTTATTTTTTCAATTGATCGATGGGTTCCTCAAATATGGCCGGAGGAGGCTCTTTTTAGCATTTTTTCAGAACAATGGCTTACAACAAATTTTAAAAGTCCGTATTTCCTTAACTTTTAGTAATAAAATTTGAAAATTTTGTTGTTTTTTAATATAACCTACAAGTAGAAAACTAAAATAGAAAGCATAGCAAAGTTACGAAGCTAAAATGTGAATTCTTTTCAGTGAGGTGTGAGGGAAAATTCTAAGAAATGGTGTCAAGACTAAAAAACGAGTATTAATGAAAAGTTATAATATTATTTTTATTTTTTTTAAAAAGTAATATGTTTTTAGTTCATGAAAAAAGCTTAGCTATTTAGAGTAGAAATTAGAAATTTAATTTTATAAATCGACTTAAATTCAAAGTTTAGACCTTTGACCACGTTTAGCAAATTCGTAAATACAAATAACAAAGTTTCAACATATCTTCGGATTATTTAAAATGAATATTATATCTATCCTAAGAACAAAATTACTAATTCTAAGAAATAAAAATATTCTTCGAAAGTCAATTTTATTAGAGTTTTAATTGAAAATATTTTTGAAAATTAATTTTGAGAGTTATTTATTTAGAATTTATTTTGTAGGGGCCATTAAATTTGATTATTTTGTTTTTTATTTGGAAGTTAGCCAATCCGTTTTAAAAAATTAACTGTTCTGTGTTTGACTTAGTAATGCTATGAAACCTGAATTTTGATATTTACTCTTACTGTTTTTAATGAAAAAAGAAATGGGAAATAACGTTGCAGAATAATACCAGGAAGAATGTTCAAAATTACTTATAACTTATGAGGCTGGCTGTACCACTTATTCAAATGAATATTTCAATTATATTTTTCGTTATCCACATAATAAAAAATATATTGATTTTTATCAATTGATTCCTCTCATAGCCTATATTTTTAGCATCTTCATTTGTTGTATCTTTGTATTTATATACAGATAAAGGCTCATCCAATATGTTTCTTGTGTAACCAATATCGATACCGATTATTTTGAGATTAAAAAGCCGGTAACTCACGAATTGGCCTTTTTTTTAGATTAACCCTTGAGATCCTAGTTATCTTAGAAATATAGCCACTGCATAAATTTTCCTTAAATACCCTAAATTGACATACTTTGGTTTTGAGCAGACATGGGCAAACTAAAGCCCTCGGGCCTTATACGGCCCGTTAGACAACTTAATCCGGCCCGCCGAGCTTGCACAATACAAACAACGCTATATTATATTTGGCCCACAGGTCAATGTACTGATGCGGCCCCTTTTTCAAATTTTATGACCCATAGTGGCCAGCAAGTCAAAAGTTTGCCCATCCCTGGTTTTGAGTGTCAAAAATATTTATAATGGGTCAAAGAACTTTCAGAAATTTTTAATGGTTTAGTATTAAGAAAATATTAATCTCCATTTTAAGATTTCAACCAAGAATTGTTGATTTCGTATTTGTTTTAAAAAATTGGATCTTGTTTTTTAGGGAAATAAAATATGGATAATAATTAGTTAATTAATCAGCTTTTTGACCGATTACTAATTAATCTGAAATTGGCTAAAATTGGCTGATTAAATCTCCTCACCAAAACATCTGTGAAGCTTTATGGTATGTTAAAAAAAATTAAAAGTAATATTTTTCTTGTAAAGTGCAACTGTATACATAGGTGTAAATTATGTATCATTATGTATTGAATAATACATAATATGTAGGTGATGCAATTATGACTTCATGAAAGGTGTTGATTAAGGGGAATCGATTAAATTCAAGGTAATAAATCATTCTTCCTGAATCATCAAAAACACTGACCAATTATATTACTATTATTATTATATGTACATAATATGTTATCAGATACTAATGAGTCATGCAATGAATCTGGGGCTATTAGATTTCAAAATCGGGATTTACATGATGCATAAATAGTGTGTATGCATATAATGATAATACAAATATAATTATTAATAAATCAATTGATACCTATTTGCCTCATCGTGATTTTCTTCTTCTTTTTATATATATAAAAAGCATACTCAAGTATTTAATTACATGTACATATGTATAATAATAATTATTATTATTATTGAAGTCAGTGATTTCATCTTTTCTCACAGGAAATTATCTCTTGATACTTGATACAGATACAATATACTTCAATTTTTTTTTCTATCCCTCATCAATTCTCCAAAATCTATGATGAATTTCATATTCATGAAATAATATATATATTTAATTAAGAATGTATTTAAATACTATCAAATCTTTGCCAAGATGTACCTAGAACGTGAAGTTATTCAAGGAGCAGACATATAAGGAGGTTTATGTAATGTCATTAATATGAAAAAAACAGAGTAGAATAACAATAAGAACTATCAAATGATATCTAACTGAGCCAATGGTAATTAAACCAGTTTTTTAATATTAAAATTACTTCCACTATACTGTGGTTTGTATAAATTTAGAGGTAAGAGTTCCTACTTTGACAATCTAAGGCCTCGTAAATGTTTTTTTTTTATGTGGCAGTGCAAATGGTGCCATTGACTGCCTATAAATCAAACTCAAAATTTTATGTAACTCCCTATACGATTTATTTTTGTGAGCATATTTTATTTTTTTAATTGATGAATAGATTTTTCTTCATGTTTTATTCCTCATGATATGTTTCTTTCGAATGTGTTCCCGTGGTGGTAATCGTAGTTCCTGTCTATACATATAGAGATACACGATTAAAATATCATTGTTTGCAATAATTTAAAGAATAAAATTTGAAGATTCAGGGAGCTATATTCCAATATCTATATAATGAATATGAATATTATCTTCTCATAAAATATTTTTCAATTCAGTAACTTTGACAACTAAAGCCATGAGCTAATCGTTGCAATCTCAAATAATAATAATAATAATTAATTAAGGTTTGATGTAGTTCATCATTGCTTTTAGTCTTATTATTATTAACTGTGCCTAAACTATGGCAGTCTCTCTTAAACTTTCACAGATATAGTATGTATATACACATAGAGATACATTGTATTTGAGTAAAAATATTTGTCTCAAGAATGATGCAAGGAATACAAGTATGCGAAATGACCTTCATTTACTTTGCCAATAAATTTCATAGGAGGAAATGTTGACCTGTAATTGATATTGATTGAGGATTTACTTTGCCTCATAACTCAATTTGCAAAATACAAAAAAGTACATTCCATAATGGGATTAAATCTAATTATGTAAGAATTCAATTTAATATTTTTGAGTGATTCCTTGTAAAAATAAGGGAGTAGCTCAATAAATGTCAAAGACGTTGTTCTAAAGAGCCCTGTTCTGGGAATGGGAAGGTATACAGGAGACATATTTAGAATATAAAGTATATATATTATTTGATACCCTCTCTATTTCATAATATCAAAATAATCATTAATGTTGCTATGCATAGAAATGAAGTAAGATCCTTTTTAAAATGCGTAATGACTGATTACCAAGGGAATCAAAGAGGCATTCTCATACCATTTCAGAAAGGATGATGAATGATTGTATACATTCATTAATGGTTCTATTGACGTCATCATGACAGTTTTTACATCATTCTATTAGATATGATGTTCCAAAAGGGATCGAAGCTTGCATTTATTTCAATAATTTTAATTAATGTAATTTCATTTTTATTCATTAATAATTACTATAATTTATTTGATCAACAGTTGATTTTTCTAGAGTTGCCTCCATCTAATATTTAGAAGTTTGATTTTGTTAATTTAGCATAAAATCTCACTAATCCACATACATATGTAGGTGTTAAATTGCTATTCCTTCAATAATAATAATAATAACAATAAAGGTTGTGAGATCTAATGAAGCATCAGTTAGAAATATATAGACCTCTTAGAAAATTACAGCTGCATGGGCCAAGCGCCAGTCTTTGTTATGCATTATGCCTAGGCACAAATTGGAGCAGAAAACAGAGGTTATAACAGAGTGAATAGATAGACAGTGTGAGGAAAAGGTCATCAAATTTAATAAGTAAGACTTAATTTGTTGTTTTTGACATTTTCATGACACAAAATGACAATGGTGAAGTCTTGCAAGTCTTGTAAAATGTTCATTTAGGTATGTGATATTAAACGAAAGTGTATTGTGCTTTTCTATTCTTCATGGCCTTTGAAATTTATACGTCATTTATACAGTTTATCAATCTTTGGGATACATTCTTTATTTTCTGTGTCCTCTATGTTCCAGCTGTTTTAGTCTTGTCCCGGTAACAGGGCAATTTCCGTCTTCCACTTATTCTATGGCTGAGTCTTGTCTTCTTTTGTCTCTGGTCACAACTAATATATTTAATTCGAACAATTTAGCCAAAAGTCTATTAGCGAAAAGAGTTCCAGGATTTATTTGTCGGAATTAAAGAAAGGATGAGTATTCAATAGGATAATCCTCACAATTATTTCAAGACTTGACCAATTATTCTATTTAGATATCATATTAATTTACAAACCTTGCATAACGACATTGTCTTATATTCTTGTGTTACGGATTAATCCATGGAATGAGACGATTCTGATCTGAAAAAATAAGCCTTTGTAAATATAATTTTCATTTCTTCGATCAAATCATAATATATATATATATACACGGTGGCAAAAACTGGGATATAGGTTTCATTTGACGTCCCAAAACTTATGAAAACATTTTCATGTTCCCTATAATCTAGATTTTACGTTTCTTAACGGGAAACTTTTTTTAATGTACAGTTTTTGAGGAAATTAGGGTTTTATGTTGATCCGTCGTGTTTTTTTGCGAACGTTAAGAAAAAGTTCAAGGGTAAATAAAGGTATTAAAAAGTAACTTTAGAATTTCTTTTATTGTAACAACATGATAGATACATATCTCAGCTACTCAAATATCAAAATTTCATTGAGAAATATTCAAAAAAAAAAAAAATTGACAGTACATTTTGTAACTTCCCCCGAGGGAAAATTGAAAAGTGTTGTCAAAGAAGTATATTTTTTATAAGAAATCAAAAAACAAACTCAAACTATTTAGTTATACAATATAGTGTAATAAAGTAATACCTAAAAAAAATGTTTTATACACTGTGTGCAAAAACAAATATCCCATCTCTAAAAATAGAAATAAAAATAGTGAAAGGGAGGAAATGTATCGAGTATAACGCGCATAAAACATTTATTTATCTGTTAATTTCCTTTAAAATTTTAAGTTTTAAGGGTCATAACGCATTATTCAACAATTAATAACAAATGCTTAGGATAACTAACACATATTTTACCTAAAATTAGATAGTCTTAAATAATATTTTTCTTGAATAATCTAAGCAAATCTACTTGAACTTACTAAATTAGCTAGTAAAATTAGACTCAATACCCTGTTTTGTATGAGTTAAAGTTGTAATTTTTTTATATACATCTAAATTTTTATTTCCCAAGTATAAGTACTCACCTAATATTATTAAAATAATATTTATTAATGACTTGCATTATACATATTAAAGGATCTTCAAAAATGCTGCTCTTTTCTATTTGATATCTTAGGCATATTATTGAGACTTTGAAAGTTTTTCCACTCTTTTTAAAGTTTAATTTTTGAAGTAAAAATTTTCTTAGGGTTTCAAAAATACTAAAATGTTGCCAGAAAAAGTACATATAAATGTATTAATGGATCATTTTCTCAAATTATTTAAAGTGCTGTTGATGAAATTGCGTAATTACTTATAAACAAAATTATCCAAAATGCATTTCTTTAATAATCAAAATTAAAAATACTGTCAAGTAAAATTAATAAGAATACAGATATACTTTTTGGTGAGTTTATTCATTAAAAATCTTTCGTTGTGTCGATAGCTTTTTTATTTACAAAATGGATAAAACTTTTTAATATTTTAGATTTTGTTTGTGTTGTTTGCTTTAAGAGGAAAACTACAAATTGACTTTTGATTAATAAGTTTGTATGGGATGATTATACTATTACTATATTTATAACTATTACTTCTTTCTTCAATTTGTGATTACTGCAAAAAAATACTACACAAATATTATAAGTGATTATTTGACCAAAAGTTACCTTAAACCTTCGATTATTCATCCTTTATTATTTTTTAAAAAAAAGGTTAGATCTTCTAACCATTGTGAATGTTATGTTTGTAAAATTGCACAACAGACTTACATAAACACAAAATTATTAAAAAAAAGATAATTGTGATGTAGTGAAAGAGTATTTATGTGTCTGGTATAAGAACTTCAGGGAAAAGAGCATAAATGTTGAGAAAAAACATTGGAAGACAATTTATAAAAATTGCCATAGCTTTGAACCCTAAAAAAGAGGCAAATTAGCATCAAGAGAGGAAATCATCATCTATTTATAATTATAAATTCTTTATTTATATTAACTCTTTTTATGAATATATTAAGATCATTACTATATGTATATAATTCCAAGGACGTATTCAACCTTTTAACAGATGGAGCCTGTATGTTGTTTAATCTTAATTCTAGGCCTAAAAAAATTTAAAATACCAGTCATCAACAACTGTTGAATATTAAAATATGTTCTGGACTATCCAGCAGTAAAATTAAAATACTGAACAATGATTTAAGAACAATTACAAAAAATAAACATTTAATTGATCCTAAAGTTGAAGTGAAGTCAATAAAAAAGTCACACATTCCTGAGCAGTATTTCGATAAATCCGCAATAAATTTTATAGATCAAAAGAAGTATTATGTTATGTAAATATTGTTCAGATATTCCCAATTTAATTTAATTCATAAAAATACATGGATGAACATAGAAAAGTGTTGTGTCTTCTTTTAAAGTAACATTAAATGTTATATTAATTCAAAAATTTCATTATGAGAATAAAATGACGATCCATTTTTAAAGATTCTGTGATAAGAAAACATATTATCATATTTGTGTCAGAGTCTAACGTGATAGATAAATATGAAAACATAAAATGAGTATTACAACTTTTTTTAAATCGATACTCTAAACCTTTTCAATAATCTTTGTTACATATGTGATACACATATTACCAATATGTTTTATAAGAGCAAAATAAAGAATCATAAATCCCAATTAAATCTTATCATGAGAACCTTCCAATCATCTATAATATCAATAACTTCTTCCTCCAGAGGTTTATATTCTAATGGGTATTCTTATAAAATCAGAAAAAAAACTTATTATAGAAATGACCTTAACATTAAATATTAACTAATATTTTCAATTACATTATTATGACTGTATAGAGAAAAGATAGATTGGATGGAAATCAATGCAAGAGACTTTTAAACAAACTCAATTATTTAAAAAGGTATTCTATAAAAACCGACATTTTTATCATAATTCTACATATTTCTAATAGTTTTAGAAGAGCTATATTATGAACGACAAATAGATTTTTCTAAGGAATGAAAGGATGATTATTGGTCATAAGGAGAATATTATGAGATATTTAAATATTAAATTCATATTTCAATTAATCATGTTTTAGGTTTTTAGATAAATATGAAGCTTTGGGCTTATACTACGAACAAACATCAGAGTTATCACACAAAAACTAGAAACACTTTCAAAATTTAATTAATATACAAAGATATCAAATAGGAAAGAGCAGCATTAAATTATTAAGATAAAAATATTTACAATCATTTAGGTCATTTATAAATATCATTCATTGACATCAGATAAATACTCTATATATTGGAAACAAAAATTAAGATGAATAAAAAAAAATTTGAATTTATATTCATGTAAAACGGTTTGATAAATATAGAAATTTCAGTTTATACTCAAAATAAACATCAGAATCATCACAAAAAGACTGAAAAAGCTTTTAAAGTCTAAATAATATGCCTAAGATATCAAATAGAAAAGAGCAACATTTTTTAATATCCTTTAACATGTATAATGCAAGTTATTAATAAAGATTATTTTAATAATATTAGATAAGAAGACTTAACACATTGTATTGAATATAACATTATGTCTAAGAGAAAATTCAGTGATATTTGAAGTAAATCATATATATATTAGATTGAGAAAATCCTTTTTAAAGTTCGCTAAGTTTATACAATTAATTTAGCTCCAGGGATGGATTATGGATAAGAAAAGTAGAAGAATTAAAGAAAAATATCTGATTCTTGCAGAATTAATAGTTAATTTATTGACCATGTAAATGTATATAAAAACGTACTTTTGATACGGATGATTAGGGTCTGAAATATAATAAAGATATAAGCTCTTTTGATAAACAGTAAAGGTTGAAGTTCCCATAATGTGATGTCCAAATGCACGGCTGTAATTCACATTGCTTCTAAATTTTCAAGAAACAAGGGTTTTTAATCTCATAAAATTAGTTGTTTATGCTTAATTCATGATGACTGACTTCTTCTATGATGACATCTTGTGACAACACTCTACATATTGTCATTAAAGAGATAATTTTTGTGTGAATCATAAATAGTTTGTAACTATGTACAATATATATAAACAAGATGTACATTTGTCATTTTGAAACACACAAAAAAAATTACAATCAATTTATGTTTTTTGTTTTCTGCAAAAAGAAGGAAATGAAGTATGAAAATACTTATTTTTTTATATTTTGCTGTTTCTTCATTTTAATGACATAATAATGTAATATCAACTACATACATTAACAATTTATAAATATATACCTATAGTATTCTTCATTCATCAGCTCAATTACATTATGGCTCTTTCCATACAGGATCATGGGATCAATAAGATCATTTAAAAACTAGATAAAATAGATTTGACCTCTCTTTCATAAGATTTGCTAAATTGTTGTTTCATACAGGTGCAAAACCGGTGAATCACTGCCCCTCAAGATAAATTATAAGGAAGTGAATAAATATTTACATCTGATAAATAAATAATAAATACAATTACACTACGTGTCCTATTAACACTTCATTGTCAATTACTCTTAAATAAGAATAGTCGATTTATGACTTCATAAAACAATTTATGTTCCTTTATTTTCCAAGACGAAAATTAATGCTGTCCTTTTGATTTGTACCTCCAATTCCAAACTGTAGGACTACATATTAAAACCCAACTATCGAGCAATGTGGATTTTTTTTTGGGAATCTATACCGATTATTTGGCGAGGAGACGATTGCCAATTAATCCGCCGACTTTTTTACAACAATAAAGTTTTATTTTTTTTAACTTATCTTTTTGTGAAAAAATGGTTATCTTTGAGTTGTTTTTTTTTGCACATATTTCACAGAATTAAAGGCAAAAAATTAAGGCTGGTTTTTCTTTAGAGCAATATTTGGCTATAGCCTTTGGCTATAAACTTTTGAAGTACATATAAATATTTACATTTTTCTTCTGTTCACGGAGTTCACTTTGTTTTTAATCAAAGTAACAAACTAAATTCATGGAATTTGTATAATCAGTAATTGAGAAATTCATTATAAGTGCCCCTAGCGGATAAAAAAGTCGACTCTTGGCCAAGCAAATAAGGACAAAAAATCAACCATGTGTTCGTGGCTACGCTGATTTGTTTGATAGTTTTGTATAGCCCAGTCGCTAATGTGTTCGAAAGTATGACACTGTGTCAGGTCCAAATCTGCAGAAAATTATTCAATTTAGAGTATTTTTCATTATTAGACGATCAGTATATTAATATTTCTACTATCCAACTCTATGTCAACATCAAGGGATAATTAGTTTTGTACTAACTTTGATTTAAATACACAGGCAAAGTATGTATAATATTCGATCATATTAATACATCGTTAAGACTTGATTTCCTCTTGCTTCAATCTAAGGGAATACATCATTACTTATTAGTAATATTGCCAAGGGGGATAATTATAATTGAAAAAATAATAATAATAATATTTATATTCTGAAATCTATTTCCAAATATATTGGCAATAATCAGTAAGCTATTACTGATTACCTATTAGTCTCAAAAGCCTAATATAATCAGCTCGCCAATTAATCTGTCGAATTCTACCTTACATATATATGGTTTACAATTAAAGAGTATTATGATACAGTCATACAATTTCAAAAAATGAAAGATCAAGAGATTTGATGAGTCGAACAGAGCACGTTTAAGTGTTGTTGTTTTTTGTCAATGTCTCAACTTAGGCATGTAAAAAAATTCAACATGTAGATAGTTTTCTCGAATTACGGTCAGGAAAATATACCATTTTTGGGAAAACAAATTTTTATTCACAAAAAAAAAATTCTTTTTTAAAGATCAGTATTGATTGCGATTCGGTATTTTCCTTTTAACGTGAATAAATTTAATTAATTATTAATTAATTTACTTATATGAAAGAAGTAATATACCTACATGCAATTAATTATATATGTATACATGTAAAATTGAGGCCTCTTTTGCTAGAATAAATTGTTAACTTCATTTAAAAATACTCAAATTCAATTTCACGCTTAGCAATATACTATACTATAGAAGCAATTGTTGCTGTGAACATTTTAGACGAGAAAAATATGAAATAAAAGAAACAAATTTAATAATTGTGTTACATAGTCTTGTAATTTATTAAAGAGAAATAAAATAAATTCCCATTTATAATTTAATTAAATTTTCTCCGTCAATTTATCATCAAATTGATTCTATTTTGATTCATAATTTCATATTATATTAGGACTGAGACATTACTATTTGAATGAGCGTATGTATATTCTGTCTATATTTTTATCTGACTTTGTGAGTGTGTTGAGTATCTTGGAGCTATAGTCAAATAGTTCCTCTGTGCCATGATTTAAATCTCTTTGCTCAAAATATAATACATTTAAATCAAAAATTGAGGGTTTTTTTTTCAAAGTAATATTCATATTGATCTGAAATAATATGTTTTTTGCAAAAATTATACGAGGCATATTTATCTTCTCAAATACTGTGAATTGTATTGCATAAGAATGATTTGCATTATTCATATGTGTGTAATAATAAACTTTTATTATACTTGGTAAACGAGTCACAATATTCGTTAAAAAGATTCATGAATCTGTATTTCAATTTATAAAGACTCATTAAATCCTTATTAAACTGATTTTCGAGAGTGCATAATATGTTAATGAGTTCATTTTAATATTCAATCAAATAAGAAGGCTTTCCCTCAGCAATTTTTGTCTTGTTTCATTTCATTTTGTCTCACTTTTGTCATGTTCTGTCATATTTCAACAAAAAGAGAAAAGTTTTGATTTAGTCATGCGAAACATTTAAAAAAATTGTGCAGTTTTGTCAAGAAAAAAATATTTGTACATGAATACATTTCGTGTTGTTCTGGCTGATGAAGATAAAACTTGTTTGGACTCCTGATAGAATTGATTTTTCTAATAAATATCTATTTTTTTGACTGAGGTGCAAGATAAAATTATAGTTTATCGGATTTCTGCAAAATATACACGTAAGAATAAAGTTAAAAAAATACTTAACTGATGTTGTATTTATATACCCATATAGTCTACTCACTTGATACTTCATACAACAAATTCTGGAATAATATGCATACTAAATCAAAAATGGACATAAACAAGAAAAACATCATATTCTTACATTAAAATATAAGTAATTACGATTTGAGTATTTGCACTTTCCTTGAGGATGCTCATTGTCCAACTAATATTTACACTTTAATACTCAAATACTATTATCTGAATATTCAAATCCCAAACTTTGATTCTTTATGGTCTTTCTATAGTTACAAAAACATCTTCAAATGTTGTTTCCTGACATTGTTTTTCGAATGTAATTTATTTAAGTGATGTTGTTTTTTGTTTTTGTAAAATATGATTTGTTATTGAGTAAAATGTGACTCAAACTATAGGTTGGAGGCAAAATTCACATTACATTTGTGGATTATATTTCTTTTTTTCTTTCTATTCTACAAATTTGAACTTTGAAATTGGAGTGAAGTGATATATCGCCGGAAAGTCGATTAAATCAGCCAATTTTATAAAGGTTAATATTAATTGGTAGTTGGCCAAAGTTGTCGATATTATATTATATTTCTCTAAAAGACAAGATAACAAACAAAATCAGTAACTTTTGTCTAAAAAAGCAATGATACCATTTTCTACGAAATTTCATAAGCATGGTCATTTTCTCAAAATTATTTTACCCTTTGTTCATATTTTTGACTTTGACAATGTTATCAAAGTCATTATTTAACTATCATTTATTATTAAAAACTAAAAATGTGCATTAAACCCTATGTGTGGCCTGTTTGTCCCTCAATTTGAACATTTTCATTTTAAAAAATTCTTGGATTTCAATGGTTAAAAGTTTTCAATCGGTCATCTGTTTTTTAACTCCCAAATAATTAATCAGTATTAATCCCTAAAAAAATATATATATTTGTCGAGCCCAACTTACAAGTTAACATTGACATAGAAAAAGTGGATTGAATTTGTTAGTGGATAAAGGTAGATCAAGTATGTGCCTTGGACATTTGGTAAGATTATTTTAGAATTATTGATGTTAGAAATGAAAAATATTACAAGCAAATACGTAGAACATTTTATGCTAGTTTATGAATGTTGCTCCAAATCTTCCTTGCATATAAAAATTTTAAATTAAGCACATTTTCTTTCTAGCCGAACGCTAGATCTATTTACTACCAAAAAATATATTGACCTTCAATAGTTCTTCTCAAACTTTTATTTAATGTGATAACTAAACTATTGGGGGGGGGGGGGAGGAGAACAATAAACAAAATTTTGACTTTATATATACAGAAATGGTATAAAAGATTAACTAAGTAGGTGTAGATTTGTTTTTATCTTCGTTTGCATTTTTGTCAGGAGTGTGCACCGGAAAAAGCTCTGTGGTGCACTGTTTGATAACCACAGATCTATACTATTAAGTATTTACGCATCATGTATTTATTTTAATGAAAGGTTTAAACTATTATCTTTCATACAGGATCAATATAACCAAATCCTCATACCTCAAATTCTTGTTTCTTATACAGTGGCACCCGGGTTTACGAGTGCCCTGATATATGAATGTTTTGTATTTCAGTATTTTTCGTCTTGTTTAACGAATGATAGCATATAATATTCGGTGGTACGAGTGAAGTTTGGGTAAATGACTAATATTTATAACTGGATAAATATGTTCATTTGAGTACCAGTATAACCTTTCAGTTATTATGTGTATCAAGATATTGAACTAAGGCAATATATCCATATTCATACTCTTGGTGCGTGAGTCTTGGGAGAAAGTGGAACATACATAGGAGAAGCCCATTATATCAAGGGAGATAGAGAGTGTTTGTAAATGGTGGGAATTATCGCAAAGGTTTTTCGATTAACATCATTCAAATCAATAATAACTAATAAAGTAGTGTCTGTGAGAACGATGAATCGATTTAATGACAGCAAAATGTCACATTTTTCTAAAGTTCTGTAAACGTAGGCAGAAGCAAGTTTCTTTAAATAAGTTCCTATTAAAAAACTACACATAGGAAATAAAGACTCCAAAAAGCGTAAATTATGTAGTATAAACTATGACAGCACATAGTGTAAAGTGAATAATTTTATTCTTGTCTGTGACTTGTTTTTTGAACTTTTAAGGAAAGAGAATTTTATATATAAAATACACACGAATAGGACTGTCATATGAATATTTTGGGTCGTCTGGAACAGATTAAACCCTTTTTCATTTATTCTTATGGAAAGGATTGGTCTGGATTATGAGTATATTGAATAATCTAATCTTCTACCATGTATTAAATTCCTACACCAAGGTACCCCTGTCAATTATATTATGTTTCTAATGTGCAGAATTGCCTCTAATATCATTGCATAGTGATTTTTATCACTATGTCTTCATTTCCTTCATTACCACAATACATATATGTACATGATTGCATGTAAGAATGTCAATCTACGTTGTTCTCAAAGATTTACCTGAGAAGACTCCATTAAATACCAAGTATCCATGCTGTATCCTTAATAGTAATGTACCTACATATCAAGCTGTGTTCTGTGAATATTTCTGAGCATTGATGGTAGTTGCTGGAAACTTGGAGTTTCTCATGTATGTATATACATATTTTTTGATGAGTCATGTTTCCTGATTTTAAAATATATTTATCTGAGTATTCTTTTATAAGCCTATATAGATATACATTTATTTATTTATCTATCTATGTACATATAAAACGCTTCAGATCACATTCATTCGACAAGATTATTACATTTATTTATTTATTCAAATTATGTATCAACAAGTTTCTTATTCATGTACGTATTTCTGCTTACTCATTCTCACAGAGCCATTTTTTTATTGTACTTCTCAACCTTTCCTCACAAAAGGTAAGAAAATAAGGCCCAAAATTACATGTATGATAGCCTGCCAATTCCTCCCAATAAGAGTAGGACCATTCTTCATTGAATAGTAGGGGATTGTTTACATTAAGCTAATGCGTGTTCGATCAATCGTCATTAGGATTATAAATAAGATAAATAGCAAATCGATAGCTGACAAAAAATGAATCAAAAATACATGGCTCATCGGAGTTGTTGATGTTTTGGAGATATCACTATTCACGACAACTTTTTTGTTCACTCGCAACCTCAACTCTCTAAAGGGAAAGGAAAAATCGTGAAAAACAAATGGTAGCTGCTACCCTTCTTGCCAACTTTTGAATATTGGACAGACTTATTATTTAGATATGCTAGTCATTGATAAATTCAACCAATATACAGACCAATCGTTAATACTTGTTTATTATTCAATAATTCAAAAAAAAAGGGCGCGCAATCCTTGATTTGATATATTTTTTTATATACATCAAAATCATAAATAATACTAAGACCCTTTTTGAGTTCATAATACGCAGAGTCAGCTGCTTCAAATTAAAAGAGTCAACTGATGAAAAACAGCAGTGTTTTTGTTCATCCCAAAAAGCTCATTGTGATTGCTATACAATTACAGTGCGACTATACACATAAAATAAATTTTCTCCAAGGATACAAGATGTTTCAATTAAAAGGTAACTAAGTACTTGATATGATAATTTAACGATTATCTTTTAAGGAAAAGTTCTTTTTTTAATACAAATGTATGTACATAGGTGATAAGTAACATACTAAAGTGTTTTTAGGGTTAATCAGAAGGTCCCCCCCCCCTCCTTCATCCAAGATAACCGCAAATAGAAATTCTCCTCATGAATCGTTTCATACACACTATAAGGATATCCATATAGAAATATACATACTACATATAAACATTATCTTGGATCCTAATAGAGTTTGATTACTTGGGGTTAAATGTATGGAAAGGCAAGAAGGCTTTAAGCCCTTCTGCATCTTTACATACTTATATCTTTAATATATGTATATAAGTTAAAAAATAAAAGTTATGTACCCATTATATATATTATATACTCTTATATATACTTTATAAAATCTCTTTAGTAGAAAAATGACATTACGAAATCAATGGAATGTTAAAATATGTACTTACTTTTTAGGTCGGCACTTTTTAAATGCATGCTCCCTTAGAAGCAAGAAATGATATTTGATTGTCCTGACTATAAGTGCATAGTTGTATGGAGTATAGGTTAAATGTTCATATGTACTTATAGCAAAGGTACTCTGTACCCTAAAGGAAAAAGTAGGTAAGTACATATATTGATAAAAGAATCCATTTCATTAGTTATTGGATAAATTTTGCGACGGAAACAAAAGGATTTGAAAAATTTATTATTTAATTAACGAGGAAAATACATATATAACAATATGTTGTAGAAGTAATTTAAAGTTCAAGGACAAACAACATTCATAAAATCAAAATATTAAGCCTATTCATCGAGATCAAAATATATATATATATATTTTATATTTTAATTCATACTTTTTAAGTATGTATGTATGTATATAATATTTAGACTTATTCTGATAATAAGGCTCTATGTATGCATACATAAATTTTAATTTGACATCTTAAAGTAGACTATAAGCCTTTTTATTGTACCCACATAATAATTGGCTTTTTTTTAAAAATAGGATCTGTTTATTTTTATAAAATTTTACAGATGAATTCAGTGTAAGTTAATTTTGTAGATTACTATAAAGTGTTTTCACTAACGTCCCAGATTGCATAATAAATTAAAGCCACACCATTCTAGAAACAAAGAGTTGATACTCTATTTATGAAATGAAATGTACACAAAATCCCAAGGAAACTTCATCAAATGTCATTATTAAAAATGAAAAACAAACTAAGAACCTGTATTGAATACAACATGGTATCAAAGAAAAGTTCAATGATATTTAAAGTAAATCAGTAGCTAACTCGTAGGCACCACTATTGGTATGTACAATTACTTTTGCTTCGACTGGATTAGAGACTGAAAAGTAGGATAAAGATATCCGATCCTCACAAAAATAATTTATGTAAGGATGCAATTTTATTATTCTTAATACATATTATTAGGATTTGAAATATAATTAAGATTTTAGATATTTTAGAGAGAGAGGGAGAGAGTAAAAGGGTATATGTAGAACCATTTATTTGTCGGTTCCATGGACAGTAATTCACTAATTCCCTGCATACAAAATATTTAAGGGCTTTCATTCGTATTAAATTTGTGTAGTTTATGCCTTGGACTTCAAAGTGAGCGACTTTCACAATGCTGACGTCACGATAACACGCTCCATGTATGTTCTATTATGACATTTGAGCGGTCAAATTTGAGATAAATATAATGATAATTATTTTCAAATGTCCTCAAAAAATGTACTATTAACTATATGTACAACAACATAATTATTTAGACATTGCACTGGATGGCCTACATTTGATTCTTCCTCTCTCTTCCTCTCTCTTGATTCACTAATATGAATGAATATAATAATATTCATGGCAAAACCTTCCTTAAGAGGAATCGATCGACTCATATTCACCTGCACAAAGGCTCTTTATACATATTTATTTTGTAGAGGTTCTCCTTATAAGGTAACAAATTATATGTACATACGAATTTAATATGTAGATTAATACATTGCGTTCGATTTAATATGTACATAGTCAAAGAGTGTATGGAGATCTCGCCGTCAAAATGTGTCAATCACGTCCAATTAAAAACATGCTTAACATGAACACAAAAAACTGACATGTCAAAGGTACATATAATATGAGCAAAGTATTCAAATACGAACTTGAAGGGTCTGATATATCTCACTCTATGCATATACAAATACCTACATATATATGTAATTAAATCCAGTTGTTGTTCCCCCCCCCCTCAAATAGCTCTACATATTAAAGGATACGCCCCAGTCCATGACCGCAATTTGAAGCTTTTTCTTTCCTACTAGCTAAGTACTTTTTGCATCAATATGTTTAATGCAAAATCTTATGTCTTATCATGTTATGTAGATACTACGCCATGCATATTTTTTTACCTTGAAGGTCTGCACAGGCATAGTTTTATATGTCACTTTTATGTTGATATATTTTGAAACTAATTATGACATATACATACGTATTCTGTTTAATTAACATTTCCAAAATGTAAAAAAAAAAAAATGCATTCAGTAACAGTTAAACTCTCAAATATCATTTATCATTCAATGTATGTGTTATGTATAGTACACACATAACCTAAATTTGTTTGATGCATAAAATGAAGTATTCCTCTAAATGAAGTCAATGCAAAGTGACTCAGATTGGAAACTGATGAATGAGGCGTTTTATTGTTGTACATACATACATATATATATATATGAGTCTATACGTACGTAAATATTTAGGCACCTACATACATAGATGACAGGCATTGAGTCATAAAATAATAAAAAATTGATTTGACTTTGAAGGTAAAAAATATTTATGCTAATATCTTTTTTAAAGTAAAAATATCCTTTGTATTCATTTAATTTAGTGTTGCGTGGAGTGCTTAAAGATTGACTCGAGCCGATCAATTAAAAAAAGTAGAAAAAAAGATAGCCCACTGCCAATTAAATCATTTGAAAACAATGCAACTACTTGAATTTCGAACAACATTTAAGTTAGAACATTTCATTTCAAAATCAATTATTTCTAAAATTTATCCATTCACGAGTAAATTGTACTCAAATAAACTGGACCTCATTATTTGATAGTGTACACATAATCTCAATTCTATTTTAAAGTAAAGTGTTTGACATTAAATACCATTTGACTGCTATTTTTTTTTTTGTAATTTGAGTATATACTCTATAGTGTGTATGTACTTTGATTCCAAATAAGAATGATGTTTGATTTCAATGTAGAATTTGATTTTAATGAACCCCTTTCCTCGGAGTCTTTCCATATTAAAATGAAAATCAGATCCATAGTTTGAAAACTATGGTCTATACATAAATGCTTAGGCCATGATACCAAAGAGTTGACTGTCCATAGTATACTTCCAATGCATATTATCATTTATCACGCTATACATGTGATGATGATAAGAAGAATAATAAGAATGAAAAAATATTAACAATTTCAATAGAAGAAATGAGATTTGATCCTAATATTAAATGATTTATGAAGGCTTTGAGAATAAAATACTGATAGGATTTTGCAGTCAAATTTGTAGAACTTCTCCTACATATAATGAGTTAGTATTAGAGTTTGTTGAAATTGAGACAACATAAATTCAACCCACTTAATACAGACTGAGTTGACTCGGGTATTTTTGAGTCAAAAAAATCAATAAAAGAACGACTCAAATCGAGTCGACAGAACACTAATTTAAAATATGCATATCTCTAAAATATTATTTAAATATGATTATACATGAAGTAAAGGAATAATCAAGTCCTCTTGAATTAATGGATCTCATTAAAATACACGAAAAAATTTAATTTTTTACTTATATATATATATATATTTTATATAGCAAATATTGAAAAATAAAAAATATATAAATTATATTTTATCATACCTAGGGGGTTTGAATCTACTTAGAATGTTAAATATCAAGTTGAGTATCAACTTTAGTTGAGATTCAAAATTAAATGCAATGCAGGACTTGTCAAAAAGCAAAACAAAAAAACACAAACTCCAGCAAATATGACTACAAACCCACAATAAAAAATTTATGCATAGTTAGATACTGGTAAGTGATACCCATACTTTAAGTCATTCATCCGGATCTCATAAAATGTTGTATATATATATATATATGTATCAATATCAAAGATACAAGTGACATTTTGCAAATTGTTTAGTCAAATCGAAATGATGATTAATCATTTTTTTTAAAAGGTCAAAATGACTCAAATAAGTAGCAGTTTATAAAGTTTTAATTCAAATTATGTAAGCTTTGTTTATTTATTTATATATATATATGAGGTGTAATTATTATTATTATTATTTAATAACTAGGTCATGTGTACATAAAAATTAGGAAGCAAATTAAACACCTATGTAAGTAAGTTGACCTCAAAACACTTCCTCCTTTTTATTTTATTTTATTTTTTTGCAGGTTCATTCAACTTCTAAATAATAATAATAATAATTAATCATTATAATTATCTGTTGACAATAATATAGTGAAAAAAAAAGTATTTAAAAAAATTGCCTCATGAATTCCTTCTACCTCCTCCCACTCACAAACTTGGATCTGTTTCAATGTCTCTTAATTAATGCTTTTTAATATTTATAACACGTGTATTTATCAACATTCATCTTAGGTTCTTTTAAGCTTACTTTTATTAGTAGAGCATGACTAATGCTCTCCATGCCTGCCTAAAGTATCTAATTAAAAAGCTCTTCTCATCAATAGTGCTTTTGATTTTATTTATTTTTTTTAGTTAAAGGGGTGAGTGTTTGCAGAGAGAGAGGTACGTTTATGCATCTCTTATATTATTTTAGAACCTCGTTCCTATTTTTTTATTTTTAACTTTCTTTTGAAATTCAATACTTAACAATACATAGCATTTACCTATGTACGTATGCACTTACTTTAATGTACATATAAGTATATATAATATATATTTATATGTGTCTGAATGACGAATTTTTAAGTTATTTTATTTTAATTAAGAGACAGCAGATTTATTTAATTATGTATACTATGGGCAAAAAATATGGGGAATCAAGGTACCCCCCCCCCCCACTCCGATGCTATGTGCAAATGCCAACGTTTTTATTCAACTTTCAAAACAGTTACAAAAATTTTATTAAGTCGATAATTACAGAATAATAACTCCTGAGTTTTAAATATACCTACTATTAAAATTAAAATCGAATGATCGTCTTTCTTGAGTATTACATAGGCTATGTATCTCGAGAAATAAAGCACGTATTCACAAAATTTTAAAAGAATTCAGTCTGGCATATTCATTTAAACTTTTTTGGTTTCAACAGCATTTCTCAAAATTGCATTTGAGTCATTATCTTTCAGACCTTTTAAAAAACAAAAAATTTCATTTTATCTGTTCACAAAAGGACGCGTATTTTAAACAAAAATGAATATTTTGACGTCTAAATTGGCACAGATATCAATGACAGTATTGCCAACTTAAAAACAAGAATATTTACTTTATCTCTATTGGAATTTCCAAAAAAAAAAATCAAATTTCCCGGTATTTTTCGCTCATACCTATTCGTATTTTAAACACACTCGATTGATGTATTTATCAATATTGAGGAAAATGTACTGTATATTTGCTAAATAGGTATATATATATATTTAGATTGCTATTTTATGAGCTACCTCATACCCATTTTTGCTATTTATGTACAATTCAATTTATTTGTTTGTACAAAACATTGATAAGGGCTCTTATCTTTATTTTAGGGTCACACGCGTAGAGGGCTCTCTGATTCTTATATAAATACATATATTTTATAGATACAATTTTCAAAAAATTATATTGTTCTTGAAGTTTTATTTATATCCTTAATAATATTGTAACCCAATTGAGATATGCCTTTTAAGAGAGCTGATAGAAATTAAAACAGAAACAAAAGGTAAAGAACTAAACGTGACCTCTTTATTGGATAAATGTATATGGTTTGACTACTAATCTGATATTTTTTTAAAAATTATTTCCATCTCCACCCAAGTCCACGTGTGTGGAAAAAGGTTCCCAGATGCTTAAATGTTATCTAAGGTTCGGAAAGAGGTGATTAAAAATAGAAATAATGTTTGATTTCTATCACCTATACAGAGTTTGACTTGAGAAATACTTAATCCCATATATTTAGATATTTGAACCTTGAAGAGTGAATTAAAATTGCCCTTTTAAAATTCTGAAAATTGCTTTTTATGCATATATAAAGTCATCAAATTCTTTCAAAGCAAAACATTGTTGTACGATTTAAAAAATCGGCCAATTATCAAAAAATTCATATTGATCGAGCTAGAACTCGATCGATATGAGTTTTTTTAAAAAAGAAGGTATTTACTACTTTAAATCAAAATGAATAAATAAACTAACACAATTGGGTGAAACTGATAGACGACCAAACTCCAAAACTCAGGGCTGATCCAAAGTCATTAGAGACCTAAATGAAACCAATTGAGAATCACTGATCTGAGGAGAGATGCAAATAAAAAGTACAAAACAAACTGTTATACATTATATGCACATATATAAAGACTCATTTTGAACAGAAAATGTGATTCCGTCATTTTTCAAAAGACTCTTATTTATCGCTAAATCAAATTCCTCACACTGGTCACTACTATACCCACATAAATAATAAGTCATGAAGGCCTATTTGTGTGAATATATGAATAGGGGGGTTCCTTTGTAAGCCTATATATATGGTTGAGTTGAGCACTTAAACAAAATTATAATAAAAGGGTATATTACATGGATTGAAAGATGGAAAAATAAATATTTGATTTGTGCACTTCTCTTTTTGAAACGACTTGTTTTTTTTTCTGTTTTTTTACCGAGCCATTTGCATGAATGCTAAAGGCAGTTATGACATTCATTATGTATTTTATATCCTGCTGGAGAATTAACATTTAAATAATAGAATTTATCCAGGTAAAATAAGATACTACATAAGTGAACCAATAACATACCAATGAGTTCCTCATGCTTTGAAGCTACGTGCAATTAATTTCGCATATAAATGTAAGTATTTATGCTTATCTTGCAATTCTTATTGGATATCTTTATTTTATTTTTAAAAAGGCATAGGGTTTGAATTACTTTTAAACGCATGGAATATAAATCCCACCTAATCTTGGATTTTAGTGCCCTTGTATGGTAATTATGCATGTGAAAAGGACTCGCAAGTTAATTACATACTTACAAGTTGAAGACTGTCACAAAGGAACTCTTTCCCATACAATTTATGCTTCTCAAGTTCGGATTTAGCTATATTTCTTCTATAGGTGTTGTTGTGTGAATACTACTTGAGAGGTTTATTTAGTAACCAGGAAAAGAAAATCATCAAAAACTAAGGCTTTTAAGACAAAAAAACGGTGGATAAAACCCTCTGAGAACAACCATCAAATTCAAATACGATCAATCAGATACATAATGCAAAAATTGCAATTTGGACTTATACCATTGTACTCTAAATATGTTCAGTATTACATTAGAAGCTTATTTCTTAATTATATTTTTTCTTAAATTATAATGAATTCTTTCTGCTCAAAAATATTCAAAAACGAAGAAAGGAATTCATGTCAACTTATGTATGTATGTCAAGAATATGTTATGTGAGAGTTGCATCATGCAATTCTTCTAAGTAGGCCATACTCTTCATCCTAAATAAAGTTTACTTGAACTAAGGAACTCGGTAAGAATGGTCAATTTACATATGTAAGTAGCTAATGGTTTTTCACATCCCACGTTGTTACTCACATGATTTGATACAAAATATAGATGCCCCATTTATGTAAATTCATCATAAATTTCTATTACATCTACAAATTTCCTCATATTGAAATTACACAGACTTAGAAAAAATGCGATGTAGTCTTGTAGACCTTGACCAAAAAAGCATTTCAAACCCTTGCACCCAAATGCTCGATAGTCCTCATTGAGTATATAGGTATCTAATTTTTCACGAATAAGACATTGTACCGTTTACGTAGAGTATGGTAAATTCAAAACTCATATCACAAATAATTATTATATTGCTAATATCTAAAATTGATTCTTATCAAACCATTACGAACCCTCTAAATATTTTCATCTCATTGTTTTTCCTTCTCCCACAACAAAGGAGTCTCTCTCTTTGAATCAAGTCATAGCATCCAATTCAATGTGAGAGTTATTAATATATAATTAAATGACACCTATCATATTTTAGTCACTATTTATTCTATATTTGAAATGAATAGACAATCTATAAATATGGTTTGTCTACTAAAGAATCATAATTTGTATGAGAGTATTATATGTATACATATAATGTAATCACAATCAAAAATTGAAGATCGTGGGAGTTGGGACGTAAGGATGCAAGGGGTGTGTGATCAGAGGGTTGTGCTTGTCTAAAAGGATGGAGATCAAGATTGCCACACTCATCTGGCAATATCTGTTGAAATTAATAATACTCTAGTCAGATATAATCTAGAACATTCCAGAACATTGAGAACATTATTATTGCACATACTTGAACATGGTAGAACGTTCTGACTTATCATGGTATCATCCGGATAATTCTTTACTAGCTACTATTTTCATTTCTAGAACATTCTAATTATTACTAATCTTTTCTAGTTACTTCCATGTGCTCAGTGTATAAACATCAATTGTAAATGTTGTAATTAATTCAGAATATAAGTAGAAAGATAATAACCTTGTATTCAACAGGTTATGGGCCCAGACATTGCCCAAGAAGACTGAATGATTCCAGAAGAATATTCATAAGAAGTCAATCAACGAAGAAGCCATCTTGTCATAAGAAAGCTGATCATTTGTCTTGATCAAGTGTTTGGTGTAAAACGCACACGAAATCAAATCGGGAAATTAATAGACGTATTGGAATACCCGAAACGGATTTGTATCGAGACGTTAAACAAACGTATAACGATATGGCGACAGAAAGCACCAAAGTATTAGTTAACCTACTAAATGGAACAAACTATGCTACCTGGAAGGTACAATGTAAAATGGCATTAATGAAAGATGGACTTTGGGGGATCGTTGATGGGAAAGAAAATGCTCCAACAAGGGAAGAAGAAATTCCAAAATACGCATTGCGTAGAGATCGTGCGTTGGCAACAATTGTATTGTCTGTGGAGCCAACACTTTTGTATTTACTTGGACCAGATCCTGAAAATCCTGCTGAAGTTTGGAAGAAGTTAGCTGGACAATTTCAAAAGAACACATGGAGTAATAAATTGACACTTCGTAGAAAATTGTATGATTTGAAGTTGCAAGATGGACAATCTGTTCAAAAGCATTTAAAGGCTTTAACTGAAATATTTGATGAACTAGCAATTATTGGAGACCCGTTAGATGATGAAAGTAAAGTGGTTCATTTATTGGCTAGTCTACCTGTGTCATATGACGTGTTGGTCACTGCACTTGAAGCTGGTTCTGATGTACCTCAACTGGAAGTTGTTACTGAACGGTTGCTGCACGAAGAAAGCAAAAGAAAGAGCAAAGACACTTCTAACACAGATGTGGTAAAAGCCATGACATCAAACCATCGTATTCAAAGGAAGGGACCCAAATGTCATCATTGTGGAAAGATTGGTCACATCAAACGAGATTGTTGGGATTTAGCAAAGAAATTCGGAAAAAATAATTCTCATCAAATTGGTAAGTCACAGAAAGCATGTACTGTCGAACAAGGATCTGATGAAGAAGTTATTGGCCTAGTTGTAGACCATGCAATGACGGCATCGGAAACTCTAAAGAATTGGATAGTGGATTCGGGAGCAACTTGCCACATGTGTAACGAGAAAGACTCATTCATCGAGTTCACAGAATTAGAAGAACTGCAGAAGATTACTGTGGGAGATGGGTATTCATTGGAAGCTGTTGGAAAAGGTACAGTCGAATTGTTAATGAAAATATCAGATAATGAAATCAAACGATGTAGACTATCTGAAGTCCTGTATGTTCCACACCTGTCTCACAACCTATTAAGTGTCTCTAAAGCTACCAAGTCTGGAAAGACATTCAAGTTTGATCAATCAGGTTGCTGTATATTAGATAAAACCAAGACAATTGCTACTGCTAAGAAGTCTGGAAATCTCTATTACTTGAATTGTGTCTACAAAGGTACGACAAATGATGAAGTTGCGATGTGCGGAAAGGAAGACACAAAAGAAGCTATATGGCATCGGCGTTATGGTCATCTTGGAGCAAAAAGCTTAGAACAACTAGCAAAGGAGAACTTGGTGGAAGGGTTTGATTACAATACTTCAAATAAATTGACATTTTGTGAGCCATGTATTGGTGGAAAACAGCACCGAACACCTTTTCCGAAGACAGGAGGAGAGCAATCAGATGAGTTACTTGGAATTATACACAGTGACATATGTGGAAGGATTGAAAAAGAATCACTCAGTGGTTCAGAATACTTCATCACGTTCATTGATGTTCATTGTAGTTCCAAGAAAGAGGAGGAGATGGAAGTGTCTCAAGAGAAAGAGGAAAGTCCGCCCGTGGATTCCAATGACAATGGATTGGAGGATAGGGATGATGAACAGAAAGTGGAGGAGCCTCCTGATCATGTTGAGGAGAATGAAGTGGAGAGTAGCGAAAAGGACGCTCCAGGATCTCCGGAAACGAAAGAGGATGAATCTCCAGAACATCCTAAAGTGAACGGGAATCAAGAGGAGGAAGCAAAAAAGAAGAGTCCGGAACTGGAACGATTTTGGAAAGCTGTGACTGAGGATCCAATGGATTTCAGCTCCTGGACTTGTTTGCTTCAATTTGCAGATGCGAATGGGGACTTGGAGGAGGGGCGAGAGGCATACGACGCCTTCCTAGATCGCTATCCTTATTGCTACGGGTATTGGAAGAAGTATGCGAATTTAGAGAAACGGAAAGGTACTCCGGAAAGAACGATGGTGGTCTTCGAGCGGGGTATCGCCGCTATTTCCCTCTCCGCGGATCTATGGATTCATTATCTTAATCATGTACGTACTGTCTATGACGAAGAGTTTATTCGAACACAATATGAGCGAGCAGTGGGGGCTTGTGGTCTAGAGTGGCGCTCTGATAAACTCTGGGATCATTATGTTAAATGGGAAATTAGTATTAAATGCTTCGAGAAAGTCCTTTGTCTGTACGATCGTATACTTAAGAATCCTACCCAAGGCTTGACGCATCAATTTGAAATGTTTAGAGATTTTGTTAAAGAGCACAAACCCAAAGAGATTCTGAGTCATACAGAATTCTTGTCCTTACGAAAAGAAGTTCTTCAATGCCTTCAAGAAGAAGAAAATAGTAAGAGTGAGGAGTCTGTGCCAAAAGAACTTCCACCTGATGCTGATAGTACAGAAGAAGAAGATATTGCGATGAAAGAAAAAATAATATTTTCACGTAAACGGATCTATAAGGAAACTGAAGAATTTGTTCAAGAGCGATGGAAATTTGAGGACAATATCAAGAGGCCCTACTTTCACATGAAGCCTTTGGAACGAGGACAATTAAAAAATTGGTCTGAATACTTGGATTTTGAAATTGGGCGTTTGACAGAGAAACAAAAGAAGAAACGAAAATCATCCAAAGATGAGGAGGAAGAAGTAGAAGAAAAGAAAGAAGGCGATGAGAAGGAGGAGGAGGAAGATTCTCCAGTGGATGACACAAGAGTCGAGATTTTGTTTGAAAGGTGTCTAATCGCTTGTGCTCTTTATGAGGAATTTTGGTTTAAATACATTGATTGCAGATATGTTAACAAAGGGACTTGGACATGTTCAATTTAGTAAACTTCGAGATATGATTTGTATTTACGAACTGTCTGACAGCGAGTGAGGAGGAGTGTTGAAATTAATAACACTCTAGTCAGATATAATCTAGAACATTCCAGAACATTGAGAACATTATTATTGCACATACTTGAACATGGTAGAACGTTCTGACTTATCATGGTATCATCCGGATAATTCTTTACTAGCTACTATTTTCATTTCTAGAACATTCTAATTATTACTAAACTTTTCTAGTTACTTCCATGTGCTCAGTGTATAAACATCAATTGTAAATGTTGTAATTAATTCAGAATATAAGTAGAAAGATAATAACCTTGTATTCAACAATATCCTCAATTGGTCTTGGCCTGTCACGTGAGAAAAGGAGTGACAGATGGGGAAAATCTATTCTGAGGCAGTTAAGAGGGTACATATGAGGCCCAGCTTCACATAAAAATGTCAGAACTAGACAAGAACCATTCACAGTGTCCAAGGCAATATAATAAAGGTATTTAGAATGATTGAGTGGCCTTCTTTAACTCCCTGTCTTAAAGAGCTCCTTCTACAGCGCTGTTGACAGATACTCTTTACCTGAAACACAATGGTGATCCAATCATCTTCTTCTCCAATGAGAGGAACTTCACCATGGACCCTATCTACAATAAATAAAATGACCAGATGTTGGTTCACGAGCAACTACAGCTATATTTGTCGTATGTCCAAAACAACCAGTCCCAATAATTATGTTTGACATTCTAGCTTCGATGCCACGGATCTAGTTTCCAACCGAGTACAAGTCTTGGAACTTTTCCATGATCCGGTATATACATATAAAAACAAATTTTAAAAGATTTTCATTAGAAATAGTCTTTTAAATTTCTAACTATCAAATGGAAAAAATCTTTGACACGGGCCTGAATGGGAGTCCTTCCTCCCTCCTGATAAGGATTTTTCAGTATCTTGATTGTGAAAGAATGACTGATTACACTAATTAATGCCATAATTATTTCTTCATCATTATAAAAGGAAATATCAAGTATCCAAAGAGTAATTAGAAATCTCTTGGACATTGCTCTTAATCCTTTTAACCCTTAATAGACCAAATCCTTATTAAAAGTATTCCCTGAAACTGACGTTATCATCAGAATTTATAAGAAGAGCTAAGAACGATTGAATGCCTATTTGTTTTAGCTAGACGTATTCAGATAGGTAAATATATATATATCATGTAGGTGGTGTGTCTAATATGTGTGTACATACTTATATTTACTTTATAGGCATATCTAGTTGCATACGTGAAAAGATTATTAAAGCACTCTCAAATCCCCTGGCAATTTTGTAAGAGAAGACTCTTTAGCGAATTACTATAATTTTTTTTTTTCAAGTTTATTTTGAACAAAAAAAAATACATTTTTTTTCTAAAAGAAAAGTATCATCTAGGAGTCGCTTTTCCTTGACGGCTTTGAGATAAATGTTACTTACCTCTCTCTATATGCAGTATATTTATACAATCATTAACAAAGCGGCCTGAAGGTATTAAGAAGTATGTATGTACATTCATATCTTTTACAATAGGTTTCATTTATCATCCAAGTGTTTGTATGTGTGTGTGTGTGTGAGAGAGAGAGAGAAAGAAAGGAATGATACTAATTAGCCATAAATAACCACCCATAGGAGGAGTATCTATAAATATCATCATTATCATGGGTCAGTCGACGACCCATCTTCTCCCCCCTTATTCCACCTAGTAATGATGTAGAACCAAAGGGGAAATTTATAAGCCATATATATAAATTCCTATTTATGACTGTATTTATCTATGTTGCTACACTTGAAAGGACCAGAAAGTAAGGCCCTTATTGATGACTACATATGTAGATATGAATATGATTATATGATATGAATCATCCCTGATCTTGGTGACTCTCCACACACCCTTAAAATGAAAGAAAAAAGAGCTTTAACATCGTGGGATAATAAGCTTGTATTTAGCAGAGAGTCTCATTCATTACAATCGAATGCATATTAGGTATATATATATATATATATATATATATATATATATATATATATATATATATAGGTAGACGGGTGGATCATTTGAAATATTTGTTCGTAGGAGTGCATAGTAATAATTAATTAGTTCTTGTTGGATTGCCATGGAGAGAGAGGTTAATGAATCAAATTAGTGACTTGTTTGCATTTTATACGATCTCTTAGCTGTGAATGGATTTTCCATGACTCCTTCACTTATTCATCACATAATTTGATCATCGAGTATTTGTACTTTTTTCATCTATGTGAGCCCTGTTCCTTGATTTGATATCTGTCGGAAGGCACAAATTTCCTTATCAATGAAGAATTGTTTATGAGATTACCATCAATGTCTCAGGATCTATAGCTTAGAAGAGTTAGAATAAGTTACATATTCAATAGTACTCTGTCTCAACGTAATATATTATGCACTTAGAAACAAAAGTAATCAAATCCCTTTCATTTTCTTGAATTAATTTTCATTCATTGTATAGTGAATAATTTCAAACTGAAAAATTGAAGGAACAAAATGATCTCTCTCTGTCTCTCGTGCTTCAAATTTGTGTCTACTTTAATTTCTCCATTTGATGCATAATATTATCGTTCCTTCAAAGAACAGAGTCCTCTGACTCTCTTTACATATTTATTGGTTTTTGACTAATTATTCAACTTTTTTTTTTAGAGAGTAAAGAAAACATGACATTAAATCAAATTTATACCTCATTTACTCATAGGTGCGTTAGAATTTATTATTGATCATTTTTAGATTTTTAGTCAACTTTATTGAAACATTGAGGGATGTTTACTTACTATGTTCTCTTTCCGATTGGATTAATGATCTTACCATTCACATTTTTACGAGGGAGGCAGGCTCCACTGCCCTCCACCATCTTTTTATTTTCATGAATCCTATAATATTCTTTGATGTTATTAACTCATTTTATAATGCTCAATGTTCACGTCGAAGGTGGTCCAACTCAACTTTCACAGGGGTGTACACATAAAATTTTTACAAAATTTACCGAATTTTAGGAAGGAATTTTTATTATATTTTCTTATATACATATATCACTTATGTATATCAGCTGAATTATAGTTATTTGATAAAAGATTATTCTTGGTTTTTTGAAAATGAATTTTATAAATGATTAAGTTACTCAATTTGCCACCCAGTACCTCCTACCAGGCCACCCATAGTTTCAAAACCCTTTTGTTTGGAAAATAAACTTCGCAGATTGCATCATAAATTCAAGCAACGACAATTTGGGAGTATAGAGTTGATATATTCATTAAATTAAATCGTCAAATTTCTTTTAAAAATTTCTAAGGAAACTTCATCAAATGTCTTTTTTAAGATGAAGAAAGCCTAAAGACTCATATTGAATACAGCTCTACGCCAAAGAAAAAAAAAGTATATTTGAATCAAATCAAATAAATAGGTGATGGCGGACTTCCACGATGATGACGTCATGTGAAGAGCTCTATGCCTATACGTATTCTTAAATTTTTCAATTTGAAATACTTTTTTATATTACTTATTAATCTTTTGGTTCAGTAATATCATTATAATATATTTTGTTATTAGGTAATTAAATTACTGTAATGTAAAGTGTTACTTTCGAACACGGCCCATGACTGCGTGAGACAAAATGGAATGGGTAATGAAATTGGATGCTCTCTAAGCTCATTATTTGCATTTAAAGACAATAAGTTATTGTGATAAGATATACTTAATACATATGTATATGATATTAAAAATGTGTATCAAATATATGTCTATTTTACAATAGGTAATAAAATATGCAAATATACATACATACGTATTACGTACATGCAAACAATTTCGATTAAGCTATTCGTCTTGCCATTTCTTATTCCTTCTATACTGACCTACATTTCTGCATGGGTCATAACTCCTAATATTTAAAGATGATTTAATTCATAGAGAAATAACATATTACATTTGGGATTAATTATGACTGGATAATTAATCAATCAATAAGTCAAAGTCTCGATGTATCAACAAGGGATGGAACAAGTGGATTACTAAAATACCGCGGTATCCCATATTTCAGAAAATAGTATTCCAATCCTTTACAAAGGATCCTTGAATACAGCGTGGTGGATATGTTTTCCTTTTCCGAGAGGGAAGGAAGGAAGGAGATGGCCCATGTTGCCTTATGATGAGTTCCACTCATCATAAGCCACTCATAAAGAATAATAACAACCCATGGAGGAGTATTTCCTTGGAATGATGACGTAGTAAAACTACATTCAGAATAATAATTGATAAGGATCATACAAGAGGCTCTTTATGTATCATTAAATAGGTGGCAATCATGGATTCCTATTTATTTAACTCTGTTGTTGTAAGTGGATATTATTGGATTATTCTTTAAAAAAATAAGTACCTACATAGAATATGAGTGAGATGAGGTAAGTAGAGGAGGAAAGTGAGGGAGTAATAGATGAAGCACGAATCTATAGCCGTATGTACATAGAACTGACTATTATAGCTATGTTCTCACAATAGGTGGATAGAATATGTGTTAATACAAGTCTCTATTTCGCTTATCTGTTAATAGGAATCGAATTGTGTACCACCGGGGCTAGTGGTTTATTCTTTTCTTTCTTTCTTTCTTTCTTTCTTCTTTTACTCCACGCTTCAAAGAAAGTTCTTTGAACCCTTTATACTATAATTATTATATTTGACTGTTAGTTCATCTTCCTCCTAAAGAAGTATATAATATGTTCATACATACTTACAAGACGACGATGAAAAGGACTCCTCGTGGATAGGGAACAAAACAAGAAGGGATATGATTTCATAAACTAGGCACTTACTTCTCGAAAGCAAATATTGACCTTTAAATACACATTAGCCATGGTAATTAGCCATTCTTTATGGTTACTAGTAGAAATTAAGTATATAGGTGGTTGTAAAGGCAGATCAAAGGCTTTCAATACTTATTTATTTATTTTTAAATATGTGCATTATAATTTTGTAGAATTGAAAATTTGTGTGCAATAAAATTATTATTATTATTATTATTCATGGTGGCTCAATGTAATAATATTTTTCTTGGAAACTTTTTTATATTTTTCTTTTGACATTTATAGAGCTGAATATTACAAATTTACAGAGGGTGCACTGCTGTATGTAGAACTTTTTGTGTATATCTAGTAGTGATGGAACGATAACTTATTTTCAAAAAAAAAAAAAAAGGATTGAAAGTGATCATACCGAGTAAATTGAATTTCGTAAAATTCCGAGCTCGAAGACGAGTAACTAATTATAGTTTTTACTTCTTCATTTTATTTACTTTTATATAGGTTTTACCCTTAAGGTGGATTCGTACATCTAACAGTGACTACGCACCACACAACATTTTTTCAGCAATGGGGGGAATTTATTTCTAAGAACTCACCATATTCAAATATGCAGAGATTGGATACTATTCAAATCTCAACAATTCTTCCTTTTTAAAATGATCCTCAATGTTCAATCCTTTCACAGAAAAGTATTTTGGCCGTCATGTTATTGTGTGTTATCATTTCACCTTGTAGATATAAATTGATCTAGCAAATAAATCTGGTTTATGGCACACCTTGGGATAGAAACTATCTATCATTCAAAATGAATTTATTTTCGTAAAAAAATCGTATAAATGTTTCCTTTTTCCTTCAACTATTGAGATTTGGGGTGAAAATATTGCTGTGACCGTACTCTGGTTATGTGAAGAAAACTTAAAATAAATTTGGTAGTGAGGGTTCGTATTCAAAAATAATAATACAAAAAGTATCATTAGAAATACGAGTACGGATATCATAAAAAAATTGTTCGATACCACAGATACTCAATATGGATACAAGATCTCATCACTCAAAACTATATATGTCCATATATTTTTTAGCCATTTCGAATTTTGAACAAATAATTCTTATTTTGCTCCCCTCTTGAGTGTAGAACATTCAATTTACTATGCTTGAAAAAAAACAAAAAAACATTTTGATGGATCATACTTACATATCCATACATACAATGCAAAAACAACAAAAATAATAATATACCTAGGTAGGTAATCAGTGGCTCAATGGATGAGCAAAAGAAATATAATTTGACCCCGATTCATAAGAGAATCTGCATCAGGCCTACTCAAAATTGTTGACTCTCCCACGCAATATTATTTATGATATATTATAATCATAGGTTAATTTACAACACAATAGATTCCTTTTTATCTTTTATTCATAAGAATTAACTCTTTGATGAACCATTTTGTTTATAGAATAAACTTAAACCAAATGGCTGTCTGAAGTCCTTGACTTAGATCGTGTATCTGACACACTGGTGGCTGCACTATCCAAAGCTCTCGAAAAAAGTAGTGAAACAATAATCACGTGATTGCTTTTTGTCCAAATTTTCTTGGCTAAGGGACTACTTTTGACTAATTTAAGCACTAGGGGGCGCTTAAATTGAACTTACTTCAATTAAAACAGTGTGAATTTTGCCTAAAACATACATTTGTGTACTTAAAAAAAAAACATTTTGCAAAAGTTAATAGTTGTCCCTTAGCCAAAGATATCTCTCTAAGCTAACAGTAGCCCTTTGCCACTTTGTTTTATAGCATTGCCTAAAACATGCCTCAATCATAAAATGAAAACTAACAATGGATTTTTTAGTATTATAAATATATTCATTACTTATGATAAGGACAACTGGAGAAGGGAATGGAGACTCAAACATAGCAATGTATTTCGTATGTTTAAACAGGAACAATAAAGGGATAACCCATGCAGTGAATTATAAATTTACTTTTTAAAATATATTCTTTAAATAGTATCTTATCAAATTGAATAAACTGTGATCAGACATCTTTGTTTGAACACTCATCCATTTAACCCATTTAAATACTCATTTATTTTATTTGTTAAATAAATAACCCTCCTCCCACGTGTGTTTTTGATTCCATAGAGTTTTATGAGGTCTCCATTTTTGATATAACTTTTTTTTGGTGTAATTCAATTTGACTGGCGGAAAATGTATCAAATGATACATGTCTTTAATTCACCTTGATTCAAGTTTTATGTATACATATATGTTGACTAGTATATAGCGCATTAATGCATGAAGGTTTTGGCAAATGCTATGCGTGTCTGATCCTTGTTTCCGTGTATGTACATTAGGGTGATCCGTCTGCCCCCTATCTCACGGATTTTTCTGGCTATTTTTTCAGTGTTGAGGCTACTCGTGATAAGCACCCCTGTAAAATTTCAGAGCGATTGGTCAATGATAAACCCATGCACAAATTGATTGAAAATTGCCACTTTTTATGATATTTAAGATAAAGTTGCTTATTGCTAGGCTATCCAATACCTTGAACAATTTTTATTTTTATTGCATTTTCTTAGAATTTTGGTACTTAGAAAAAGCAAGGTAGTCCTTTAAACTAATTAGAATACTGTACTGCCTACTACTGTATCTGTTCTATGCAAAAAGTTTGTGGTTCTTATTCAAAAATTGAACCATAAACAAAAATAAACAAGCAAATAAAACAAAAAAGAACAGATAAAACATGTTTCAAATCTATTCTAATGTCAAAAACCATGATTTTGATTTTACAGAGGAATCCCGTTGGTTAGGTGTATTGGCTCGTCGATTTTCAACTACTTGTAGTATGTGTTGCAACTTTGATTCTTTCTTCGCTGAACCAATAAAGTCTGAGCAAAGCTTGACTCCCCTTTCCGCTGCGTCATTGACAACTCTTAAACTATTGATCACTTCCATGTTTCTCAGATAGCCGTTCAATTGACACCATTCTTCCACTGGCTTTTTGATGAAACTTGAATCAATGCCCAGAATTCTGAAAAAACTCCAGCTGTCTTCTCCAACAAAAGCAGATACATCTTCAGCAGGTCCAACAGGAATTTCAGGAAAAGTAGGCTTTCCATAGCCTGAACCGTGCCTTTTCAAACTTTTCAATTGTTCTGTTGGCTGACAAGACATCATGGTGTCAGCAACTCTTTGCTTTTGGTCTGCCTTGACTGAAGTGCTGAAAAGCACAAGTGGAACCAGCTCTTCAGAAAGGTACCACATATGATTTGATACAACTTTAAGAGCTACTTCTGACAGATTTTGTTGCACTACTTGATATTCCTTCAAAGTGTTGATCAACTTGAGGTCATTGCTGGGAGCAGAGCATGTCTGGGATGCGGCAATCCACCAGGGGATATAGCAGTACACAACAAACTGTACGAATTCGTTGAGTTTTTCTAACTGCTTTTTTTGCAACATCACTGGCTTAAATGACTCAACCTGATTTGACAAAAGCACGACTTTCATAGAATACAGGATTTTTTCCATCCATCGTGCGTTGCTTATTGCTCCTGGGACTTGGAATCGGTTGAAATTAGCTGGGGCTTCACCTAAATATATTAGTGTAAGCGTTACCAACTCTTTGTAGTCTCCTCTAACAAAGCTTTTATTTAAAGCTTCTTTGCACAACACGATTACTTCTTCTTTAAGAATTCGTAATAAGCGTCTAGTCTTCAGAATGAACAAACTATACTTCGTAAATGTACTCAATTGGGAGTCCTTGCTTATAAGGAATAATCGTCAGGAAACACTGCTTAAAAAATCTGTTGTTCTTATAGAATTATTCTAAAGTTAAATTATCAAAATAAAACTTGCTTCCTAAAATGGCTTTAAGATTTTTTACTGCAAAATAAACAAAAAGAAAAATTGCTCAAACGATCTTTAAAAACTACATTCGGTTTATATTAACTTAATTAATGTGACTGGCTGCATCTTAAATAGTAGAAATAACACCCAAACTGAACATAATCATTAAGTTTTAAACTCATCATTTTAAACTCACTTGTGGATATAAACGCGGTGACGGATAAAAGAAGTTACGATAAACGAGGGTTGATTACCAAAGGATACACTATATTTAAAACAACTTGTTATTAAATTCAAAGTTTGAAAATAAAATTTTTTATTAGAGTCTAAAGTTTTAAAGATATTGTTTGACTTATCTAAAGATATAATTTAGCTCACTATTTCTTAAAAATCATCAAAAATTGAAAATTTTCAATCAATTTGTGCATGGGTTTTCCGTTGACCAATCGCTCTGAAATTTTACAGGGGTGCTTATCACGAGTAGCCTCAACACTGAAAAAATAGCCAGATGTCTAGCTTGAATTTTTCGTTTTTGAGAGGCAGACGGATCACCCTAATGTACATAGATTGATCATACATAAATCAGCTCTGTATAATCACTTTAGGAAATAGATCCTATGTCTAATAATATCTTGTGGATTGAGGTCGATCATTTTAATTAACAATTTTTTTATGAAGTATTGCTATTACTGCTTCAGGACTGCAACGTCATTTCGACCCTATTTAAATATGTGAGTATTAAAAAAATGAATATCAGACGTTTGTTAAGCAGATAATTATCGACTTGTAAATGCTATCTGAGTAAAGACACCTTATGTCCTGCATACATAGACGTAAGGACAGTGGGAAAAGAGAATAAGTAGTGGAGTTCCAAACAAGGACTACTCGTTCAAAACCAACTGATTACTCCAGAGTCTATTGGGCTAAGAAGCCTTATGTCTACTTATAATCCTATGTAATAAGACTCAAATATTTTTACACAATAATATTAATATTATTGTATCAATGCATTTGTTCGTTACTTGGGGGGATTATCTGTAATTTTTAATGGGTCGGATTTTTTTTGAGGATTTTATTACCCTGTGACTCAGTCATTTTTCATCATTTTGAATGATAGCTTTAAGTTAGCAATTTATGCTCTAAATTTTTTATTTTTTTTCTCTTTTTCTCCAAGCCATTTTGTAAGTACTTATTAATTACAATGTAAAATGTATTTGGTTTTAATTCTTTAAAAGAAATATTTGTTATTACTTCAAAATGGAGTTTGATTCACTCAACCTCTTTCCATTACATAATAGTTTTCTTGAATAGTCTATCAATGTGTAAACCTTGATGGCGTCAGAATAGGGGAAGGCATTTCCCACTTGACTAATACCAATTATTTACTTGTTCCACGTTAAATATTTACTAGGGATTAATAAGTTAAAAAACGATTGGGAAGGGAGCTAGTTCTTTTGGAGAAATTCATCCCCAAAATCTACAATAATTTTTTTTTCCAAATATCTCCAGAATGTCTAACGTGGATTAGAAATCTTTGGCTTCAAGTATCTTTATGTATGTACAGGTTACTCATGTTGGGATCAAATTTTTTCAACAATCTGGCCAAGGAGTTAAATTATGATGTTGACCACCTATGCTCAACATAGAAATATACACTGTATTTTGCTGTCAGCTGTTGATTTTTCCACTCTTCTTCCTCTTACTAATGTTTTGAACGTTGATTGGGTGAATTTGAATTAGCTGCGAACCCTTCACACGCAATGAAATGAATAATCTTTCCACAAGTTAAGAAGAACGGATCAAGCCCTACCAACGGATTTGGGGCTTCTTTTCTCTTTCTTTTGATAAATAAAGGTTGTGAGATACAATAAAGATACTGTGGTGCTCTTTAATATATAATGTATGTAAAATACAATATATAAAATATTTTGCATGTATTCGTATAGAAACATGACTCAGTCCAGGTTTGTAATGAAAGATATTTGACAATTCCTTTAACCTCATTTTTTTATACTCTAAATTTACCTGCAAATCCCTTCCCCCTACATATTATTATTACGCACATAATACAATATACGAAAATATTTTATTACGTAAAAAAAAAAAAAATGAATATGATACCGCTCAAGAAATAAAACAAAAATGAAACGAAACGAAGGGATTCTCCGCTTGGTGTTAACAATGAAAGTAGGAAAACCATTGATTGGAGTCACAGAATTCTCTATGAATGAGTCTTTATAAATGCTTCTTGTTGAATCCATATAACATGTAGTACATCCACAATATCTAGTCAAAAACTATTTCCTAGGAAATTAAATATTTTACCTGAAATTTAGAAGAGAAGGAAAAACAATCAAAAAATTGAAAGTTCATCATTTTAGATTTTTTTTATTTGGTTGCTTGTTAACATGTCAAGTATGAATCTTTATTTTATTTTTTTATTTTTTTTTCTCCCATCTTGTCAGAGTCTCTCAGCAGGAGAAGAGCATATACCTAGAACATATTTATTATTTATATTATGTAGATGTTATTGTATGTAGTACACGAAATAAATTAATTTTTCGTGAATCTACAATGCATTATTATTTGTAGATTTACCTACCTACATACATTTAGCTATGCAGTAGATTTATATCGTTCGCATGATGTCCTTGTCCTAGCTTGGCATTAACCCACTAACATACATAGTACATATTGAATTTTGTTATTAGCTCTTGCCCTTTTAAAGAACGTTGATGGGTTGAACATATCGAATTAGCTCTTGTTCAGCTCTGAACAAGTGTCTATTATTAAATGAATAATAATTCCACGGCCATTATTTTTATTCCATCTCACAACCTTTCTTTCAAAAATAAAGAGGAAAAAGGCACAAAATTAACTGAAAGTTAGCGAATTATACCCCATATTGTTGAATTATTCCTCATT
This sequence comes from Lepeophtheirus nordmannii, assembly GCA_963680855.1. Classification (NCBI taxonomy): domain Eukaryota; kingdom Metazoa; phylum Arthropoda; class Copepoda; order Siphonostomatoida; family Caligidae; genus Lepeophtheirus; species Lepeophtheirus nordmannii. The sequence continues at coordinate 21,848,330 of OY804522.1, read as the reverse complement.
GAATGGTTACAGGGAATTAATTGTTCACAGCGACTGAAAAACTGATAATTTGAGTAGTTCAACTAGTCAGCATTGTTCAATTCACTGCTCGTAAGAGAAAAAGGAGTAGAAAAATAGTTAGCTGAGAATAAAATACATTGTGCATCTCTATGTTAGTAGCACGATTAGCTTTTTGGGATAAACAAAAGCACTATGTATTCTCCCTTCAGCTGTTCTTAATCAGTTGACTCGTTTGATTTGAAGCAGCTGACTCTACATACGTGTTGTGAACTCAAAAAGATTATTATTATTTAAAATAAAAATAAAGAATTGCACGCACTTTCTTTGAATTTTTGAATATTTTATACAAGTATTAACGATTGATTTGTATACTGGTAGAATTTATAAATGTATAGTACATACATCTAAATAATAACTCTGCCCCATATTAAAAAGTTGGTAAAAGGAAAATACAGAAGGGATGCCAACTAGTTGTTTTTCCCAATTTTTCCTTTCCCTTTTGAGAGTGTCGAGGTTGCGAACGGACAAAGAAGCTCGTTGTTTAGAATAACGCCGTGCCCACAGTTGAGTTGAATTTGCTAATTACTAAATACGGATATTGCGCCAACTCTTTCATTATGAAGAAAGGATTTCGAGATGCATACAAAGTTTGTCAATAAATCATTTATAAAAAAATTTGATCAGATATACTCCAAAGGTCATTTTTGTACATTTATAAACCAAGGTTTTTGTTAGGAACTATTTTATTCATTGTCATTCTAATGGAATCAATGAATTATCTACTAGAAATACCAGAAAACATACATTTTTTAATTGTTAGAACTTAAAAGGGTCCGCATTCTTAGCTACCAGCATGAAATTTATTGGAATATACATAAATGATAAAACTATGTACATGCATAACTTACCCTCTACTTTAGTGTTTTCCATACCATTTCATTAATTATCAATTCAAAGTTTTACTGAGACGGAAATACCAATGAAAAATGCAAGATATTAAACGTAAGACAAATTCAATTTAAGTCAAAATATGTTAATTAATCTATTGTTGCTATATTGCCTTCAATTTGGAATCTTTTTTTGGGGACATACATACTTCTATGTCGGAGCCTAGATGTTAGTGTATAATTAAATAATATACTATCAAATGAGGACTACCTCTCTACCCAGTGCAGAATACCGTCTAAATATCAAATCAGACAGACCTCTGAATAATGGCCATAAGTGGTATATATTTTGGAAATCCCAGAAATGACCCTTCACTGCCCATATTACTAAAATCTATTTTTAACTTTTATAAATCTACTTCAATGGGACAAAAAATCATTTTCAATGCAAGAATTGATTGAAATCTCTTTTCTAGAAACCATCTTGGAAGTACTTTTAAGAGCATTGCATGCACTGTGAAAAATAAATTGTACCTAGAGGATAAAACAACATCCCAATTTAAAATATAATTTTCATTTTTGTAAAATTGATTTTTCAAAATAGTCTCAGCATCAATTCATTAATTAATTATTGATATTTTTGATTATACATATGTATGGCGTATGTATGTACCTTACTATTTCTTGTGTTGGCCCTCTACTCCTTAGTAAGGAAATACATAAATTATACTATATTATGTAGAGTCAAGTTCTCTGAACGGATCAATCTGTTCCCTCAAGACACGACATTAAATTCTTTTGAAGCGTTAAGTTGTTTTTTTTTTTTGTTGTTCCTCTCTTATTTTGTTATTATTAATTTTTTATTTTTTTTTACCTGAATTTACTTCTTTCACAAGATGAAATCAGCACTGTTTGTACGACATAGCTATAAGAAGAAATTGTATCCTTGGAGGTGCTTCTGCCGCACTTTCCTACCCCCGCTTCAATGTATTTTCTTGTGATTATTATTATTATCGATATTTCCTTTCATGATTGATCGCTGCTTAACTTCAGATATCATTGCCATACATACAGGAAATGAGGGCCATAAAACATGGACTTCCTTTCCATCTGTCCATACCTCTCTCTCTCTCTCTCTGTTGCAGCCAATGGTGATTCCTTTTTGGTTAAATAACCATGCTTACTATGACCTCAGTTACCTTCCTCACCCATTGGTGAGCGTCTAACATGTGTTCGTTACATCTTCAAACCTTTCATAATAGGTTAAAATTAGTCCAAAATCATTGGGAGTTTATAGCCGTAGGCCCATTATAATTTTTAAATGATATATTGAAATTGCAGTAACTTCCTACGGTCCTGTAGTTACCTCACTACGACAGTTATTTTAACAGTTTGACCATTGTATTAAATATTCAATGACATTCAAAAGGCAAGAGCTTGTAAAGAAACAAGAATAGATGCTATGAATAGACTTTATTTATATCGTGTTAGTGGGATCCCTTATCCTATGAGCATGATTTTTTTTTATATGCAAGGGTCTTGAAAAATCTTATAATACCTCGAGCGTCCAAACATGATCAAAATTACTGATTCTATTCTACAATAAATTTTAAAATGTTTTTTAATCACTAAAATGTCGACAAATGGACATATAGTTTTAATTCAGCTCCATCAAATTTCCTACAAGACACATTTATTGGGGTTCATCTAATGCACCCCAAGTGCAATTTTAAAAAAGATGAATTTATAGCTAAACAAAAAATAATAATATGGAAAATAAGTCTTTTCCACTCTTTTTTTTTTTTTCTAAAAGCCCTTCGTTACTAATTATAGGTTTTACTTATACCTAAAAAAAATGTACAACTCCATGGGTGGATCACTCCATTTTTTTTTACCCAAGAAGAAGGGTTTATTATTATTTAAAGCAACTGATCATAGTAATATTTTGTTCTTTTCCCTCTTTGACTCACTCTTCGGCTCTTCATACTAAGTCTATGATGCATGAAAAGAAGAACTGGAGGAGAGTCAGGAGGTAAAGTGCTTGCTCCTGCATATCAAAACTAAGGTAAATTCCATTATTATGCAAGTACGGTGATGATAGTACAAGAGGACAGGCCATCGCGTACGCCAGCGTGCGCACTACACGTAGCGGCCGGTAAATGTTTCCATCAACCCACTGTCTTCAATACGACTCCTTACTCCTATCATCATCACCATCATCATTCATTTGTGATGAGGAAGAAGTAGTTGGGCTTCACTCCATGATCATTACTATAACTAGTACTCACCTGTGTTCTCCTCTCATCGGCATGTGATTATTTTTTATCTTAAGTCAAGTACATACATTCGTGAACAAAAACAAACAAAAAGTTAAACCGTATCCTTGCTCCTTAAAAACATGTGAAATCGAAGATTTCACTCGAGGGATTTGAATAGAAGTAACACTATGTGTCTATATTTCCTACTTTCCTGCCTTATTCTACTCGCTGGGATTCCCGTTGAGGCCTACGAAGAAAATCACGAGTGCTTCGATCCTCCAACTCTAAATGGAGATAAAAACTCTTTTCTACATTTTGATATTTTAGACGAAGAGAATGTGCAAGTGTCATGGAAAGAACTCTGGAAGGAGGCAGACTGGAGCCTTTGTTTCGAGGAAGTTCAAATTGTTGGGAATTTGGACCGAGAAGATGAAATGGCGGTCCTCATTGAGGATCCATATGTAAGAATCAGTCATAATTTTTTTATTTACTCCCTCATAATTACGTATACAACAAAATTATCGTTATCATTGTCCCACTTTACATATTTGCACACTCCACCCCCCGTGTAAATAGGTTTTGAATTGTTTTGCAGCAAAAAACATTCAAACTAAAATGAAGCAATAAATTTGTCTAACAGTATGGGGGAATTATTTCTTAGAAATTAAAGACCGAATTTCTAAATATCGGGTTTCATTCACTTTTAATTTTATTTTTCGTTATTTAATGCTACCAATTGTTTTCTAGTATTAGAGTATGTTATGCTGACTTTTTTTTTAAATGTGGGATGAAAGAGGAGACACAAAAATTGCAATGCATGACATTAATCAACCTTTTTATAAAGATAATTATTATTGGCTATGTTACTCATGACTCAACTGACTCGCTAATTTTTGAATAATGTATAAACGAAAAAATCAATATGTTGAATATTAATTTAGTCAAATGAAGAGTCAGCATAAAAAGTCCTGTTTCCATTTAGGTAGAAACATGCATTAATTACATGACGTAGATAAGGAACTTTAATTTAAGACTGATGTTTTTTATTTCGAAAAACAATTCATTTTTAGTATTTCACATAAAATATTGAAAAATATGTTTTTTTTAAATGGAGGGTTGAAAGTGGATAAAAAGAATCAGATGAAAAACAACAGCGACTAAGCACTACTTAAATTATTTATAAAAAAGTATAGTACTATATGATATAAGTCAAGCATAACGACTTAAGCACTATCTGCTGACTCACTATAGTTACAGGGAAAAAAGATGCAAACAGACCAATTTATAGGAAGAGAGAGCTAGGCTAGGGGGGAGAGAAAACAATGTGCCAAGATTTATATTCTCAAATTTCAAAACTTATAGCTATCTCTTAAAATCATATTTAATGATTAGGCATAAGTTTCGTTTCTTAATTTCTTCCTTTCAATTATTTTCAGGTTCAGAAATCCTTGAACGTGTCTGTTATCCCATGCATCGAAAATACATATGTTTTAAAAGCCATTCATGAGCCCACGGGAGAATCTGTGATCTCTTTGGGTAAAGCTCGTCCCATTGTTACTATTCGATCCTTGAGTCTTTTACCTACTCCCTCCAATGACATTAAAATATCTTTTAATGAGGATAGTAATAACATTATATACTTTGTGAATCCCAAAGACATCTTTGTGCGTGGGGATTGTGTGACACGTAGATCTTTTACAATTAACACACGTCTACATGGTGAAGGAGATTGGACTCCATCAGTTGTGGAACACTCAGAAAATGAAGCCGCTATAAGTTTACATTTAGATGTAGCCTCTCTAAAAAATACTGACCAATGTCGCTATTATGATGTAAAGTTAAATGTCAATGAACAAGGTCATAAAGTGGACATTGATTTAGATTCAATTTATCCCTTTGGAATTATGGAAACGAGCTCCTTAGATAATTCTGTTGGTGCTCCTGAACCCCCCTCAGTCTTAGAACAAATTGATTCAGATACAAAATCAGTAGAAATTAGTTGGGACGAAAGCAAAATCTCATGTTCAACAGGCTTTATTCTTAGTTTCATCGAGTTCGTAAGGGAGGATGAAGAAATTCCCTTCGGCGGTGGAGGAAAGTACTTAATTAATGATTTAGAACCCTGTTCTAAATATGAAATCTCAATGAAAACAAAGTTTGAGTCAACTACGAGTGAAGAGCGAACATCTTTATTTGTGACGACACGTCCTGAAATTACAAATAAATTTGAATTGCAATCCCTAAACATAAGCATGCCAAAATCTGGTAAGGTCCAGTTTTCATGGGACTCATCAGAGTACCCATGCCTACAAGCTGAGGACTATGATGTTCGCGTTTCTGAAGTATACAGCAATAATGAGAATAGTGAATATTTTAGTGTCAATAAGGGACATCTACTCGCTTCGGGGGAAATGTCATTTCTGACAAAGGTTCTCAAACAATGCACCGACTATACGGTAAGATAACTTATCAAATATGTTCAGATAATTTTGACAATCATTTTTTGTCTATTAAAGTTGAGAATTGGATCGTCGGAGTTGGGAGACGTAGCACCTGTAGAAAAAAAATTTCGAACAGGAGGGAAAAAGAAAAAAGTCCGGGGCATTGAAGTTACAAATTCTACAGGAACAACAGTCACATTGACATGGAAACAAGATCCTTGCGCAAAAGGATATCAAGTCTCGCATTCTAGAATAGTAACTAAAAGTCAGGGTGAGTCGCACTTTAGTTGACGTATACTTCATTGATTTCATTCTGATAACAAAGATTAAACCATATGATGTCTAACATCATAATTTACATGTACATATAATTATCACAAATGGATTCATGAGGGATTGACTCATCGATCTAGTCCCGTAGGTTTTCCAAAACACATTTCAAATATTTTTATATAGTAATCCCGTTCTTCAATACACTCTTCTTTGTTCGTCATGCTTTTAATGTTCTTGGACAGCGTAGACTTGAGATCAGGATGGGTTGTGATGTCACTCAGAGTTGTGGAGTCCTCCAAATGTAACAAAAGGGTATGGAGAGCCATGGCCACTTGCTCATTAGAAGCGTCTTGAACAACAAGTGCTGCAAGTTGTAAATGCGTACCCATGGAGGAAAACAAATGGGCAAATTTGGATGGATTTTCCTGAATGAGTGCAGACATAAGAAAGGAAGCTTTGATTTTGAGTTTGGAAATATCTGTCATGAGAGCACGAATGAGGATAGAGGGTCCATCCAAAGATATCCATTCATCTTGTGATGCAGGACATTGTCTGATGATGCAAGAGATGGCATAGATTGCCTTGGTTCGTACACCTGGGGACTCAGAGGAGTCGAGGAGCTCAAGGAGAAGATGAAGGAATCCATCCTTTACCATGTGGGTTTGACAATATGGATTGTTTTGAGTGAGCTCAGCAATGAGATGAGCTGACTGAGATCGGAGAGACTCGTGAGGGGACTTGAGAGTGTTGAGAATGGCCTCGAATCCACCCACTTTGTGAAAATTAACGGCCATGTCGATTTGGCCGACCCAATCCTCAAGACACTCCAAGGCGTAGATCTGTTCCGAAACATCACTCGCGCTGGGATCAGATACCTTGGGATCAATCAGAATTTTGATGGCCTCTGTGAACTCCTTGATGACATCCACGGAAAGATCCTTAATAACATTTTGTAGAAACTCGAGACGCTCCGGATCTATCGGCTCTGCTCCTGAGTCGGAAGGCGCATCCTCAGTCTTTGTATACTCGGAGCAAAACTTCAAAAGTCCACGTAAATCTCTGGGTTGTCGGTTCGACATACTCGATATATAAACCAATAATACGAAAAATCTATCGCAACACAATTTGTTTACATCTTAAATAAATGTGGAGCGAGCGCAGGTCCCACATCATTAACCAATCAAAACGCTTTCCTTCTTTCTCTAAGAAATATCAAGAAAACACTAGAACTCACTAGGAACTCCTAGTTATTTCTCACATTTGCTTGAATAACATAACAATTAATGAACTCAAATTCAATGTTGTGTTATTATTTTCAAACCAACATCAATGATAGCATAGATTGATTGATTTTTTTAAATCTTTGATTCTAATTAATGAATAATTTGTGTACCATTATTATACTGGCATATTTAGAATTATATCAATTCTCGAGGTTGAGGGATTCATGAAAAAGAAAAATGCGATTTTAATCTTATAATATCAGTTGTTCAAAATTTTTACAACTATAATATGAAATCTTTAATTAATTAATTATTATTACTATTACTAATAAAAATAACTTAATGTTCAACATTTTTATAATTTTTTTCATTGAGCCAAAGAAAATAATTATTTTGTTAAATACGTGCATCGACCCATTTTTAAATTAGCATGCCTCAAAAAGATGTGGTTAGTTTGTAAAATTTTTGAACTACTGATATTATACGAACAAAATCGCATTTTTATTTTCCATGAATCATTCAACCTCGAGAATTTATATAATTCTATGCATGGCAGTTTAATAAATAATAGTACAATGTTATTTTTTTTTTAAATATTAAAGGTTTCATATCATAATAAACGTTATGAAAAAGTTTATGTATCTAAGTAATGGGTCATAATATGTAATTTATATATCCCAATGGTTCTAGGTACATATTATTTGAATTTGATATTGTAGAGAATAAGTAAAAAAATAAATTAAAGTTAATTAAATCAGCATTTTTGAATTTTATTTACATTTAGAAGAAATCAGGGTAATTACTTCACTTAACAAATACATATTCATAACAAATAATATCAATATCACTAGCTGATAAACTTAATTTAAGTGTTTTATACCTCTTAAAAATAATTCAATGTAAGGATTTTTTGATGTCATATAATAATTAATTAATTATTATTATATATTAAATTATCAGACAGGTTCAAAAATATTCCAGAAATTTCTAAAAAACGATCACAAGTGAAATTAAGTGAGTTATGGGTAGTAACAAATCGTCAATGTATTACATATATTTGTGAAAAACGACACTTTAAAAATTTGCAACAAATACAATTGATCTTCGTGTTTTTAAGTTAAATAAAAATAAGTTATTAATTCCAATTAGAATATTTTTAATACTCATTTTTCATTAATAGTTGCCCCCCTCCCCCCCCCCCCAAAAAAAAATAAAATAAAATCGTGCAATTTGTAATTTAAATGTATATGATAATATAGAAACACTCAGTCAGGTTTTTCCTGCCAATTTCATATTGCATATATATATATATATATATCAATTAAAATTTTCACATAATAAATTAAATTATACATAATAAAAATTTAATTCATGCTAACTTTAAAAGGATTTTCTAACTTTTGATATCTTGCACATCAAATGTATTCCAAAAATCACGGAGATTAGCATGATATATCAACTCCATATGGGAAAATTATAAACTTTTATATCAATTTCTGTAGATATACTCAACGCGTGCCCAAAGGGTTCTCGTTTCGTATAATTAATTATGTTTGTAAATACGTATTACAAGTAATATATGAGGGTGTAACTATAACAATTAATTTATTGTACCCTACTAATCTGCTTAGAAGATTTTAATCAATCCTTTTTTTAAAACATATTTTAAGCTTTGCGTGAAGCCATTAATCGAACGATATATTATTTTGATTTCAGATCAAAAATCAGATTTTTATGCTGATGATGAAGACTATGATGGATCAGGGATGGAATCCAGTGGTTTTGAAGAAGGTAGCTATGATGATAATTATGATTCGAGTGGTAGCGGCTGGGACAAGGGTGAAGATGAATCGATTCCTGGATTTGAGTTCAAAGAGGGCAGAATGGTTTTTGAAAATCAAATAACCATTCGAACTCTTGAGCTTTGTAGTAAATACTTTATAAATGTTAAAAACTATTATGCAGAGAGCAAATTAGGAAATAAAGATTCTGACTTTGGACCTTCATCCATTATTGAGCATGAAGTTGTTTGTCCTTTCACTATGAAAAGTTATGTATCCAGTACAATAAAAAATGTTGAGGAATTGTTAGCTGGAACATTATATTTTGAAGAATCAAATGACACTTCTTCAGATGTTTTCTTTGAAGATGAAGAAAATGAGTCTTTTACCATTACATCATTGACATCATCCAATGTACCGATAGAAGAATCAACAACAGATTCTCAAATAGCTTCAACAACTAATCCTAACAAAATGAGCTCACCTTTTCTTGAAACGTCAACAACCCTTATGGATACTATAACAACAACCGATGACGCTACTTCTACAACTATTGATGATCTCACGACACAATCAATTGATGATACAACTGAAAGAGATGGCATAAGTACAACCGAATCGAATACAATGAATTATTTTACAGACTCGACTCTTGACTTATCGTCTACAACTACAGATGTCATTACGACTACAATTTCAACAGATAAAGTCATGTCAACTACTGAATCGTTAGCTACGACAATGGACGACTTAATGTCCACAAAGGATATTACTACTACAATGGAAGCTTCAACTACGAAAACCGATGATTTTATTTCTACCACTGAAGCTTCAACTATGACAACGGAGGATTTTATTTCTACCACTGAAGCTTCAACTATAACAACAGATGATTTTATTTCTACCACTGAAGCTTCAACTATAATAACAGATGATTTTATTTCTACCACTGAAGCATCAACTATAACAACTGATGACTCTACTTCAACAACAGACGTTCCCTCTACAACATCTATGCTCGATTCATCCACAATGACAACTGATTTTATTTCAACAACAATAGATACGTCCACCACAACCCTCGATTTAAGTACAACCACACTTATCTCTCATACAACAACAGACGTTCCAACAACCATTGCTCCACTAATTCCAATTCAAAATGTCATTTATAACATCAGTGAAAGTCATGAAAAGGATTCTCCATTGACTCTTAGCATTCATTGGGCTCAGGCAAAAACTGTCACTTCAGATCTTAGACTTAACAAACGAATGATCAGTTCTCATGATACAACACCTAATTCTGACTCAGATTATAACACAATCCACACAAATACGGAGGTAGATCATTGTAAGGAATATATCCTTGATATCGTTGACAACGAGACTGGTGAAACATATTGGGAAGATAAGGCAATAACTCCATTTAATAAAAATAAACGATTTGAGTTCAAGATGTTTTCAATGAACGAGTCGAATGGACAAGTCGAATGGGAGAATAATGAACATTTTATCAACTGTCTAACAAGCTTTGTTATAGTACTCAATGACAAAACTCGAACTGAGATACCATTAAACGTGACTTCCATTTCATTAATTGAAAAGCAACCTGAATTAAGCCTTTGTGATTATGTTGATTTGAAATTCATTCCAATGAGTCATGAGCAGTTGTACGATAACGCAGAGTACTCAACTAAATTTCAGTACAAACCTAAAGTAAAAACCGAAATTTATAACATCACAAATCATAATATGTTTATAAAATTAGGCAGTGACATTGACTGTGAGCCAGTTAAACTCTCATGGACAAACTTAGAAAGCAATGATGTTCATTCAAGTGAAGTGTTCATGCCTCAATTTGAAATCAAAGATCTTGATTCTTGTACTGAATATAAAATACTAATTACTTCTGAAAAAGATTCAAATGTTCTATTTGATCGAACAATTAAAACATTGGTTGGAGAGCATGACCCAATGAAGGACCATGAGGTAGACGTTTTAATAAATGATGAATCCATTGTCATTTCTTGGATGGACCAATGCCAATTAGAGTATGTTGTTGAAACATGTCTTACTCCATTGGATTGTTCACAGATGAGTAATTATATAACCTTGATGACGAATACAACAGAAGTAACTTTGAACAAATTAGAGTCATGTCGAACATACATGTATAACATAAAAACAGAGGGATTGCTTTTATATAACGGTTCTTTTAATACAGAACCTGCTTCCGTCATTCAAGTTGACTCAAGTGTCTTCGATTTTCAATCATCCAAAGATCAAATTAGCATCAAATGGCCTGGAATTTGGCCATGTATAAAAGAATATAGGGTACAATTATTGGAAGATGGAGATGATAATGAAAAATCCATTTTCTCCAAAGATATTTTAAGTTCATCCAATAACTCGTTTTATTTAGAGATATCAAAGGACTTGACATTAATCAACTGTAAATCATACACTTTTCAGATATCTACTCAACTTTTTGATCAATCACCCTTGGTTTTGTTTACTAAATCATTTAAATACTCAGATGGATCTTTTCCTCCCATTCAAGGCTTGGATTACTCAATGCGAGACACAGACTTCTTCTTTGAATGGGAAAAGCCTAAATACTGTGGATTCAAATATTACATGGCAGAAATTTTGGACCAGGATTTAAATGTGCTTTATACATCTTTGAACACAACAGAGTTTTTATATTTAAATACATCCAATATGATGCCATGTTCTGAGTTTCAGTTAAAGATAAGTTATATTGGAGATGGAGAGAGCGACACTGAGTCAGAGCCTTCTTCTCTGCAATTTCATACCAAACATTCTGACAATATTCCCATTCATGTAAAAGAGGATTTCAATCAAATTGAATTTTCTATTGGTCCTATTAATGGAACTGGACATTGTGTTGATTATTATGACCTAACGTTGTGTCATTTTGATTCAGGTTCATGTCAAGACAAAACTGTTCGAGTAGAATCAGTAATTAATTCGTCTTCAAAAATAACTTTTACTGAGTTATCTTCTAAAACTTCTTATCTTTATCAAGTGACTGGCCTCAATAAAGAGGACATGAAAGTGTTCTATGGTTCAGATCATCAAATTGATACCAAGTCTTTTATTAAATCTGCACATCTTCAATTGCTATTAGCTGAAGAAAACAAAATTATTCTTGAGGTAAAGTCTTCTCTATTTCAGGATCATATGGATCCACAATACTCATTCATCGTAAATTGTATTGAAGATAAATCAGACGAGTCATTTAGACAGAGCATCAAGAATAAGCCCAAACTTGTGTTTTATGACTTACCCATGGCTTCTAAATTTACTTGCGGGGGAGAAATTATATATCAGAATGAGGTCTATTCATTTCATCCTCCTCTTGAGGTTGCTACTCTGGAAGGAATCCCTTCCGATCCACCGAGTATTAAATCTCAGAATGTAACACCCACTGCAGCAAGTATCAACTGGTCTCCACCCTCAACCCCAAACGGTGTAATTGGGGAATACCTGCTTCTCGTAAGAATGATTTGCGACTCTACTGAATTATTTGGCCATTGTCTTAAGGAATGCTTCAATTTAATCGAAGACAAGGAGTACAGCTCCAATACAAACACTATAGTTTTGAAGAATCTCCTTCCTTATAGGGAATATTCTGTGAAAATATCCGCCCGTACAACCACAAGAAAAGAATTTGGCCCTTGGAGTAAGCCCTATATATTTAGAACGGCTCCAGGAAACCCATTTGCTCCTGAAATTGTATCTGTAAAAGGAGTATCTTCCTCGAAGATAATTGTGGATTTTGATTACCCTTGTCTCACTTCTGGTATTACTCGTTTTGATGTGTTTGCGACTAAAAGTGTAAGCCTTAAAAAAAAATATCATCGATCATTGAAAAAACGAATTGAAGTCGGTAGAAAGCGATTCATTGTTGAAGGCCTTGAAGGAGGTCATAACTACGATGTTCAAATTTCAGCAAGAGTGGAAAATTGCTATTCAAAGCAATGCTTAAAAAAAAGTCCTAAAGCAGAGGTCTACTTGGAGTGTGCTTATAGGTAATGTTGAGAGTCGATTTGTTGGTAATTTGTTTAACTTTTTGAATTTATTTATGTATATATTTAGATGTGATGACGGAACTTGTATTAACAAAAAGTGGGATGTTCGATGTGACTTTATTCAGGACTGTATTGATGGATCGGATGAAAAAAGCTGCTCATGTGATCCTCCACATCATTTTCAATGCAGCAACGGCTACTGCTTGGAATCATGGAAAAGATGTGATGGGAAAGCAGACTGTAACGATATGAGTGATGAAGCTGGTTGCCCGGGTTGTCAAGCCAATAAATTTCAATGCAGAAAAAGTGGAAAATGCATTGAAATTTCTCGAACTTGTGATCGGAAATTGGATTGTCCAGATGGATCGGATGAACATGACTGCCCCTACTGGAAAAAGAGGTTGGCATTTCATTTTCGTGTGTTTAAATTTGATTTAACATATTTTGTATATCTCTCATTTCTTAGTTGTTGGTCTGATGAATTTCGTTGTTTGGATGCTACATGTATAAATAGTCGATTTGTGTGTGATGGCATCTGGGATTGTTCAGGAGGAGAGGATGAAAGATCTTGCGAAAAATCTAGTTGTTCATCTTCAAGTGAATTCACATGCAAGCCTCGTAATCCACATTTCCCCAACAAAGAGTCAATTTGTATTCCACTCCACAAATACTGTGATGGTGAAAAGGACTGTGTTGACGGGAGTGATGAAACATTTGGTTGTGAATGTCATCGCATCGGGAAATTTGCTTGTGCATCTGGAGATGAATGCACGGAAAGACTACGAGTTTGTGATGGAACAATCAATTGCAAAGATGGGTCTGATGAACATGACTGTCGGAGATACGACAATTCATCCTTTATTCCATCAACAACAGCATCTACCACAACCACAACAACGATTTCAAGCATTTCTTCATCTTTTTCGAATATACGTCCCCTATATGATGATGACTACGAGTTTTACGATGACTTGGAGTCTGCTAATCAAATTAAAGAATCTCAGGATAATCTTTCTGGACTCAATCTTAGAATGTATCCAGAGTATCAGAGTGTGTCTATTGGAAGTGATGTTGTTATACAATGTCGCGATGAAAGTGATCATCGATACGACGTATTTTGGACACGACCCAAGAACTTACCCATGCCAAAGGATTATAAGGACAATGGTAAGGGTCGATTAGAGATCTTTAAATTAAGACGAGAGGAAGCTGGAGTTTATGAATGTAAATCTGTCAAGCCCCTGACACCAAAGGGAACTCTTAGTGTAGCTAGAGCTTTTGTACATATGGAATATCACCCATAGGAACTTTTCATTTCATACAAGTATCAATAGTGCCAATTTCATTGCATTACTTCATACATTCACTTGTATTATTCATCTCTTAAATAAGTATTACAACTCTATTGGAGTTGGACTCAATCGTGTTTCTATAAGATTTTTTATTAAAAATAAATTTTTAAAACCATAAAAAATCATAACAACAAACTATTTTTTAAACAAAATGACCAGAATAATAATAATAATTATAATTATTATTATATTAAATATTTGGCAAAAATGCCCTGTTCAACACTATTTATATACTCAAGTACGCTAGATGGGAGAAATGTAGATAGAAAAATTACAAAACACATGAATTAGTGGCAATATTATTTTTTCGGAACATTTTACAGCACTCACTCAACCTTTTTACAGAGTTTAAATATGCTTAATTTCTTTCTATGACTTACTCATTACTTTATCGTTTTTATTCTTTAAAAAAGGATTTTATCACAGGTACGCAAGGGTAATAACTTTTTTCATCATTATAATAGTAGTAGGTGTATTAACGGTCATAGTTTAAAGTTTAAAAAAACATGAACAATTATAGAATATTGATCATTTTGTAAAAAGAATTTTTTTACCATCTTTTAGAAGGGACTTGTAATGTAAGTATATAAATGTCTATTAGTGAGGATTTGATCTCAAATTTAAAAAAAAAAAGAAATAAATAAAAAGAGAAGAGAAATAAAGCAGGAGACAACAACAAAAAAAACAATAACAACTAATTTAGGAAAAAATCTATAAATGTAAATATTATACCATTTGTATTAAGTGAGCAAAATATATTAAAAATTATCTATGATTTTTTTAAACGGAGTTGTTAGGAAATCTTTGATTGTGTCTAGGACGGAAGGGGATGATGATGAGGACGAGGAGCCCTCATTGTTTTTTAAAGATGCCCCGACGTTCCTCTTAACTTGATTGCTCTGTCTTAAATTGTCATTTAGTACTTTGAAATTATTATTGGTCCCTTTGAAATGGTCGGAGTCTGCTGGTACTTGCTTTCGCCTTGGTATGACTCTCCCCGATTCCCGACCATTATCGTTCATAGGCCTAAATCCAAAATGAAGATTGGATGGGGGAGAGAACTGAAGGTCCTTTGAGCTCGGAGCAGGGGTTGAGACAATTCGAATGTTCTTAACTAAAGGCGTTGTCATGGGTTTGAAGCCATAGATGAGAGTGGGTGGTGCCTTAAAGGATTGTGATGGATTCCTTGATGCTCTAATTGTATTTGATTGACTTGAAACAACATTTATTGGCTTGATGATGGACTGATGCTTCTTGACTGTATTTTGAAATCCAATATCTAGGATTTGTCTAGTCACTTTCTTTTCTTCTTCCCTTGTATCTTGATTTTGTATGGAATTGTCTGGGGTAGCAAAGCCCTGAATGGCAGTAATACTTGGGTTTCGTACAAAGGTGATGGTTTTAGGAACTCTTGAATCGTTTGGAGTTTGATTAACGACTTGTTGGGTGGGTTTCAATGTTATTTTAGCTCCAGTCGTGGATCTTTCCCAACTTGGAGTGCCTCGACTGATTGAAATAGTTGCTTCACGCGTTGTGAAAGGATTGGGTGTGGTTGTTGAGGCTCTGTTTTTTTTACGAAGTAATTGTCCAAGAGAGGATAGAGGAGCCTTTTCAGTCGTGAATGAAATAGTTGATGCTGGATTAGAGTTGAGTACCGTGGGTCTCGACGTGGTGAAGTGGACTGAAGGCAAGTCCTTAACATGTCTATCCACTCTATCTTTAAAAGGAAACTCTAATTCTTCGATTCCAAGAAGTGAAGAAAATGAGCTAAAGCTGTTGTGTGGATCTAATGTCTGAGAGGAAATTTTTGTAGGTGGTGCTGCCGTGGTGGTGGTGGTAGTAGTTTGAGTGAAAAATACGTCAGAAAATGTAGATGGGGATGGAGTTGGAGTCGAAGGTTTGGCTGTTGTGGAGGTTGTTGTAGATGAAATGAGGGGTATTTCTGTCGTTGTGATCGAAGTAGAGCCTTCATCAGTATCCACAGCTCTTGTTTTGTTGTCAACATGAACTATTTTGAAATTGTTAGCTACACTGCTACGAAGGAGAACGTCTTTAGGAATATTTTTTATTCCAAAGAGTTTGATGGCCTCAGGAGTGTTTCTAATGATTATAGTTTGTCCTATTGAGGATTCCGAGTCATTATGCTTAATGACTCTTGCCCAAGAGGATTTCGAAACCTTAGAAAGATCTGTAACACTCTCAGCCTCTGATATTTTGACATTGTTTTCATCTTGAGAACCAACAACATCTAAAAGAGGTTCAAAATCATCCGGAATGTTCTGATTATTTCCAAAAACTAGATTACTATTCCTAATTGGAACTCTTTGTTGACTCACAGCTCCTGGTGATAGAGAAGGTAGTGGAGTCGTCAAATCCTCATCACTGATTCTTTCGTCATTTGATAAGAATTCAAATTCTGTATCATAGCTTGGAGTGGTAGAAAAAGTTCTTCTTGGTGTTGTGCTTCGAGGGAAAACATCCTTTGCATCGTTAGATGAGGAGTATTCCTTACCATTTACATTATTGGTGTTAAATCCAAAGGATGTATAGTCAGGAAAATCATCTTCCTCATGATCGACGGCCTCATAGTTTGCCTCATATTCCTTCAAAAACTCATCAAATTGTTTTAAAGAGACCTTGTCTACTTGAAATTTTAAATCCAATTCATTTTGAACATCAGCAGATGCAGTTCCAACAACTCCATCCCCACGGAAAAAAAAGGGTCTGGGTGTTGTAGCTGGAGTTGTATCCTCATCACTTTTGTTCAAGGATCGAGTCTCTTGTGTAGGAATAGGTGGACTCACATTAAAGTCCTCATACTGATCAAAATATTCGACTTCCGATGGTATGGGAGCAGGTCCAGTTGTTGTATCCTTTCCATTTGTAGTTAAAATGGCCCCATCTGAATTTTGAGTGTTGATTGCTTTATTACCGAATGAGACTCTATTTTGATTATTGTTATTGCTATTTTGACTATTGACAAAAGTAGGGATTTGTGTGAATGTAGGTTGAAAGTTTGGTCTCCGTGTACCTCCTTGAGTTGATTCTTCTTCTGAACCACTTAGAATGGTAAAAACGTTACTGAATGGGTCATAAGGGGTTCTTGTTGATGACTCTACTTGATTTCTATTCGCATTATTAATTCGTTTAAATTCTCTAACTGGAATCCTTGTATTCGATGGACGACCATTGTCTGAGAGTTTAAATTTATCTCCTGGTCTGTAAGGTTGTTGTCTACCGCTGTTTGAAAGTTGGAATCGATCTCCAGGATTTGTAGGTTGTTGACGACCCGTGTTTGAAAGTTGGAATCGATCTCCAGGGTTTATTGGTTGTTGACGACCCGTGTTTGAAAGCTGGAATCGATCTTCAGGATTTGTTGGTTGTTGACGACCCGTGTTTGAAAGTTGGAATCGATCTCCAGGGTTCGTTGGTTGTTGACGACCCGTGTTTGAAAGCTGGAATCGATCTTCAGGAGTTGTAGGTTGTTGACGATCCCTGTTTGAAAGCTGGAATCGATCTTCAGGAGTTGTAGGTTGTTGACGATCCCTGTTTGAAAGCTGGAATCGATTTCCAGGAGTTGTTGGCTGTTGTCTACCGCTGTTTGAAAGTTGGAATCGATCACCAGGATTTGTAGGTTGTCGACGACCCGTGTTTGAAAGTCGGAATCGGTCTTCAGGTATATCAGCTTGTTTTTGACCACTATTTGAAAGTTGGAATCGATTTCCAGGAGTTGTAGGTTGTTGACGACCCCTGTTTGAAAGCTGGAATCGATCTCCAGGAGTTGTTGGTTGTTGACGATCGCTGTTTGAAAGTTGGAATCGATTTCCAGGAGTTGTAGGTTGTTGACGACCCCTGTTTGAAAGCTGGAATCGATCTCCAGGAGTTGTTGGTTGTTGACGATTGCTGTTTGAAAGCTGGAATCGATTTCCAGGAGTTGTAGGTTGTTGACGAGCATTATTTAAGACTGGAAATTGATCTTCAGGCCCTTTCCCTATATTTTCTTCATTAAGAAAGACTTCATTAATAAGTGGACGCCTCACATTAACAAGTCCACTTCGTTCTTCTTCTGATAGAAAGTTTTTCAAGACAGCAGCATTACTTCCTTGTCTTGCACCTCCAGTTCGAACAATCTCTGATGTGTCAGTACTTTCATTTGGATCATAACACCATTTAGTAACAATTGGTTTTTCTCCCAATTGTGTGGTTTTAACGCCGTAGGAACAGACTTCCCTTGGAACATCCTTACATTGTGACTCTGGAACAAGATATGGCACCAGCTTATACACACCTTTACAAGTCTCCTGTGGAACTAAATCACAGCTTTCTTCGGGAACAGGAATGATGGACGTAATAGTTTTATTGTGACAGGTTTCATCCCCAGGGATAAAGTCACAGTACTGGGATCCACAGAGTTCAATGGGAAGTTTTTTACAAGCTGTGAGACCCACATACTTTTTTGGAGCTCTTTCATCCTTGCTCTGTTTTTCTACGTACCTAGTTGAGCACTCAGTTTCAAAAACCGTTTTACAAATCAAATTATCATCATCCACGTTTTCATCTTTATCTCTACACTCTTTGACCATGGGCCTATAGCAGTGTTTGACCGTTTCATTTGTGGGCAAATCTTTAAAAATGATTCTACATATTTTTTCATAGTGATCATCACACTCCTCCACCCGTTGAGAGGTGAATCGAGTCACGTAGGTGTAATGACAAACGTTGATCTTGGAATGTACGCACTCTAGAAGCCTTTCTTGCTCCTTTGTTTGAACAGTTGATTCCTTATTTACACATTTAAGACCCGTCTCGGGATCATCATAGGCATTGCGAAAGTCTATGGAGTCAGTATCACGTTTCTGGCGTAGGATTTCTTGTGCATGAGAACCGAGTAGTAAGCCCAGTGTTGTTGAATAATATATCACCTAAAAGATAAAGAGTAGAATAAGTCAAAATGAAAATGAAAATAAGTAGAAAAAGATAGTGATACAACAGAGGGATTGGATTCACTTAATTTGACATTGAAAAATGAAAAGAAATGCTTATTTAGGATTAACTCAAGTGTACATAACTATACAATATTTTAACATAATCAAAGTTATGCGTATATTATGTGAGTTTATAGTTCGTTTCTCACGGAAGAAAAAAAAAGGTCTTCCGCTCCGCGTATTTGCACGACTCCTTACATTAAGAATCCTCAAAAAACTTTTATTTTTGTTGCTACAAAATGATGAAAAATAATAAAACAAATTGGATAATTAAGGTATTCCAAGTGAGAAATGAGGAGCATTAAGTTCAACCATACGGTTAAATAATTATTAGTATGCATAGTTCACATATTAATAGAGCCATTAAGCCAACGAGAAATTCTAATCCCTCTTAAATTTGATTAAGTCAATAACCATGGCGTTACAACAATTGAAAAAGGGTTTAACTCCCTCAAAGCATTTGAAGGAAAAACGTAAAAAAAGATAAGCATCAATATAAAAGTAATTGTTTGAGCATTGTTCTACGGAACTAGGAAATATCTACCCAGACTTTATATATATATATATGTACGTGTAAATTTGATTCTATTCAGACCTAATTAATAGGATAGCCTAAGAATAGAGATTCTTCTTCGTCTTTTTGTATGATACACATAGTACATATACATATACAAAGACCCATTACATGTTGATGAAATTTAATTTTTTTGATAACCTCCCCAGCCCCTTCTCTCTTTTATAATTATTACCATCCTTTGAGGTTGCGTTCCCTAAAAGATCATGCCGTATTTTGTACATATATGTAGTTGCTAGAATAAATAACATGGCTCAAATTAATTACTTATAAACTGCGGTCCATTTATGGAAACGATGCTCAAAAATACTGTTCTTTAATATATTCATAATTATATATATATATATATATATATATATATATATGGAAGGACTAATTGAACAAATATCGTAATTTTAAATTTCAACCGTAAAGATTCAATCCTTTCCAGTCCTAGCATGTCCATACTGCATCAACATTTGCCTGTATTTTGTTGTAACCAGTCGATTTATCTAGTACTTCTCTTTCCTTTTTTAGTCGTGAGCTAAACATTGATTTGTTGAACTAAGTCAATTAAATTCTTGTTCAGCTCTGAACAATGATCTATTAAATCGATAAATAGTTGAGGGTAATATTTGCCCAATAGTTGCCAACTGATTTTGAACCTTTTCTTGTAGCTGTGGTTTCATAGCACTTCTGGGATGTCAACACAGTTAAACTGCAAGTATTTTATATGAAACATCAACAATTTCAACATTAGCTATTTATATTGGGTTAAAACCGTACATTTTATGAGTGTATAATAAAGTACCCGGACAAAAACTCAGGAAGTGATCATGGCTACACAAAAGGATAACGTTAGGTTTATGTACTTAGTTTGTACCTTTGAATGTTTTGAATCTATCATGAGACAGCATAGCAATAAACAATTCTCCTTAAAATATTATTTAAATAAAAAAAATCAATTACCATGTTTTTTAAAGCTGGCAAACCTTTGTTATGTTAAACCCGTTTCCTATCATTTTAAAATCCAAGGGATCCCTTTGATTGAAGATCCTAATATAGTAGTAATTAGATAATAAAGAATAAAAATCACGGAAGAGGACGGAGCCTCAAGATTTCCTTCTATCCTTGATTCACAGAGGGAACTCTGTGGAATATTCATAATATCATATATGTATTCATATTTACACACATTACTAAATGTATGTATGTAGCGTAGAAAAATCCTATAAAACTCCCTATTAATAGACAATAACAATAATATTCATGGCCATGTGAATTTAGGGATCAATTATTATTATTATTTATGTGAAGACGAGTATTAGAGACGGTGTTTCATAAAGTGAGTGTAGTATAATTGATTCTACACACACTTATATAAAAATATTGTGATGATGATTATGATTATTATTATTATTATTATTGGGATGCACGTCTCTTAGGCCGGGATTCAAGCTCAAAAAACGTTATACTCATAAGAATAAGAAGTAATGATAAAAGTCATAAAAGATTCCTTGTATCTAAAGAGAGAGAGAGAGAGCAAAAGGGAGGCATCACAATGAGTACAATATGGAA
This sequence comes from Lepeophtheirus nordmannii, assembly GCA_963680855.1. Classification (NCBI taxonomy): domain Eukaryota; kingdom Metazoa; phylum Arthropoda; class Copepoda; order Siphonostomatoida; family Caligidae; genus Lepeophtheirus; species Lepeophtheirus nordmannii. The sequence continues at coordinate 21,826,944 of OY804522.1, read as the reverse complement.
GTCACCACCATAAAAGTAAATTGTAAAAAAGGGGTAACGCACACACACACACACTGAGATCCCCCCTCCTGACTCAAGAGAATTATTTATACAATCAAAATGCTCAAGGATATCCCCAAATAAACGGAATGTAATTCTTCTTCTTCTTCTAATCTTGTAAGACATGATCCTCATTTTGTAAATATAACATAGAGAGACGACGTAAATATATGTATGTATGTATGTGTAAGGAGATAAATTACGGGGTTTGAATCCCACTGGTAATTTTCCAAGATGAATACACTTTTCCCTCTCTCTCTCTCTCTCTCTCTCCTTTCTCCGCCACACCTGACCTCTCTTTACATATCTGTATATACGTAATGAGGAACCGATTATTGCAAGGAATCGTTGCTTTGGAATAATGCTCTACATATATAGAATCTCCATTTGTACCTATTTCCTCACTAGCACATTGAATCGTGAGATTGGTAAAGGAATCATTACACAATGTGTGTTGGTATGTATGTACATATAATATTATATTAGATGCAAAGTGGAAGAGAAACAAAAACATATTGAAAAATAAATTATCGCATTAGTGATGAAGAAATTATTATTATTATTATTATTATTGTAAATCTTTACTCTGAAAATTTGCAATCAGATAGGTAGAAGAGGCACGAGCACACTTGTGTAACACTAATAAATATTTATAATCATTTTATAAAAAGCCGATTACGCAAAATCCATGTTAGTAACCACGATGTCTTGATCATCTCGAGTGTCAAACATACAAAAAAGAATCTTTTCATTTTCAGATTTATTGTCACCGAAGATGATGACAGGTTTATGGAACGAGGCATTGCTCCGAAATTGGACATGGTAAAGGGATTTATGGGAGTGTGTAATACTGAGGTCATAATTTTAAGCCCTCATCTTTGAGGAGGCCTAAATACTAAATACCCAATTCTATAAAAAACAAAACCCTTGTTTTTTTTTGATGAAGGAAAGGGTTGAATGACTCTCTGCTTGACTTTGGATGTCATACATTTGTAGGGCATACAAATAAAAGGGGCTTAGACCTTTAAGTATCTATTAAAAATCAATCACTCAATATTTTCGGTCCTAAAAAGATCCATTCAAGATGCGCTTTTACAATTAATTATTAAATATATTACCATGGAGGGGCCCTTAATTAACTATTACTTTTACAAGGATAAAATATTTTTAAACAATTATCCTACCTACCTAGAGCGTTGGCCCCATCCGGGATAAAAATAATTGTACAAATCATAGGGATATTCAATACCCATTAATTTGAATTTATTCGTGTATCAGTGAACTTATATTTGACATCAATTTGTAGATTATATTCTGCTTCATTCTTTTTAATTTTCAAAGCCAAATAATACAATTTCCCTAAGGTGTTTCGTAAAATTTGCCCATTTAATAAATGCATAACCTTACAGATACGATGATACGATCTGTGACGTCAGTAAAAATGTGCCATCTAATAGCTAAGCAATTATATATTTCGAACGTTCATTTAACCGATGAATTATGATTATTCATTTCTACATTTTTCTATTATAAGTTATGTATGTATTCTACATGATTTTGAGAGTAATGAAGTAGGAATATAAATACGTATGTACATAGGGTCATATGATATTCTATTAAAATTAATAAATTAATGAGGAAGGATAAGACATCTCCTCAAGGCATTCCATTCCTCCCTCCTCTTTCCTAAACAAATAATGATGATAAAACTATCAATATTAGTATAATAATGATAGTGTACATATCATTATTCTTAGCATCATTTATTGTAATCCTGACTTTCATTATGTTAGATCTTAATAAGCATGTAGATTTGAACTAAGGTTCCACAAGCACGGCTACAACTCCTTTCTGCATCGTCATTCTTTTTATATACATACATACATACACACTTATATGCCTACATGCAGCATCATGCATTACCTATTTATGAATGAGGGTAGATAGATATGTAAGTATACAAATAATGAAGGTCGTAGGTGAATTTTGAGAAGGTAAAGCTAGTAGCCAGAAGAAGATCTGCGTGTGCATGAAAGTTATATTATATATTATACTAGCATATATTTATATACAAATATTTGATTATGACGTCATTTGTATACATTATATATTTTTGTGTATTTACCATCATGACAACTTGTTTCTCAAGAGTATAATTAAGACTACGTACCTATGTACTTGATTGACAAATTGCCCCCGAAGCAACCTAATTTCTGTCATTCATTCATTCATTCATTGAGAGGAAGGCATTGAACATGATTCATCAGTAAATTGCAATTATGTTGACAAAAGAAGTGCACTTTTATTCAAAGTGTTTTAAATTGACCCATATATGTACATACATAGAAGCTATCTATGCAAATAAACCTTCTTTTAAAGGTTTTTAAATTAGCACACATTTATATTTGTATGTACATACTTATATAAATAGGGAGAGAGAAAGAGATTGTTTACTCTTGGAGCATATGTTTTTATTTGACTTTAAACAAATGCTTTTGAACTTTCATCGAGTGTCGCAACGGGCTTTGGGTTAGAAATTCCAACAGATTAATATATGTATGTATATTATTTTTTAATTACTTTTATAATATGTATACATACATACATATGCATAACCAAAGGGATGTCATTATACCTCCTTCAAAAGGTTGCAAATTCCTTATCGTACTCGAATGTATATATGTACATATTTCATTCTGCAAATATTATGTGTATAAAAAAGCAGTTGTCACGATTGATTCATGTCTACAAATATATTTCATACATTTGCATACTTCACTCAACTTTTATGAATCCCTTGGAACAATATTTCACCTTTTTGAAGGTCAAAATGAGGTCCTTCTTCAAATGAATGAATATATGTTAAAATATGTAAATAAATATATGATCTAATTAATATTAGTTTACTAATAATAATTAACTAAAAAGGATTCGTATTGGACTGGACACGGTCTGTTTTACATAGTATGTAGATTTGAAAGGACATTTCGCGGCTTGGATTCAAAGTCGAATGATGACGCAACCTGTGTGTGTTCTTATCATAATCATTGCATGTATCTTTTCTTTCATCTTTGGACTGTATATATATATAAATATGGCTTAGATATATAATTGGATATACAAAAAAGTCTTCTTTTTTGTATTTTTTACGAATGAATGCAATAAAAGTCAAATGAAATTAAAGATGAAATCATTCATAATAATGATAAAATTAATTGATGGATCATGAATGAAAAAAAGTCCAACCCTTCAGAGCCCTCATTTAATATCTTCATAATTAAATAATAATGATCAATTACCGGTTATGCATACATATACATACATACATACAGCACTATTTTAAACATTGTATGTAATTAAAACACACGTACTACGAAGCACGTCAAGGGCCTCCATTCATTACCTTGAACTGCGAATGCCATAGGCACAAACAGAACAAACAACAATAAGGACTCAACAATGCACTGAAAAGCCTTCAATATCAAATTATGATGTCTGTATATGAATTTATAATTGGAGAAATGTCATTGGACTCCTTCTATGACGACCATCACAACTATCTCCATCCATGATGATGCAAAAAAAATGAAAATAAGAAAGATCTCTTTTCATCATCTAACAAATAAATAATATGAAGTCGTGAAGGAAGAAGTTACGTTCATTAAAAGTTCATGAAACCAAAAAACAAAACAAAAAACCCTCTGAAACTAATTATGTAAATCCACTTTAGACGACTCTCTATTTAATTGGTTGTCTTTATTTTGTAGTCCAATCAAATGTGTACTTATACACTACATATACAGAGGTACTCTGATAATAATGGTATCTAATGCCTAGGAAGTAATGATACCCCACAGGGCTTGTATTTAATGAATGCCCCCTTAAAACATATCTTAATTCATCATGGGCAATTAAACAAAGGCTGGGCTTTGTAAAAGAGGTGGGGGAACAGAAAGAAAAGAGACAGATACTTCCTTGATTTTTTGCGACAAGCTCACAACTCTTTCACTAAGGTCATCATCATCATCATCCATCTAATGCATTTGTTTCCATGCAAAAATAAATGAAAAATAAAATAAAGAAATGATGGTAATTGAGAATCACTACTTGCTATGCTTAATTTAATGTAAATCATTTACTTTAAATCTACGTGAGAAGAAGATTGATATGTCGTAATTTGCAACTATTTGCAAATACATTTATTAATCGGGGAAAAGAGATATAATTTCCTTTTCCGGAAATCAAAGTACATAATTTGAATTCATACAAATACTATAAAAATGTCACGTGTAATTACATATGTTGTAATTACAAATGAAATTTGCCAAGCGTTGATAGGAATTTTATGTCATGGACTTTTCACGTGAACTGATCCTCTTGATGATTAATGATAATAGCCCTCTTGGTGCCCGGTTGTAGTAGGGATTCATTAAATATGTATTATACATATATAATTTCTCCAGATTTTAAACATAAATTCATGTTCTCATCTTATCTTGTATGTATGGAGTTGTTGATTATACTGATATAAAAAGTGGGCTCTTGTCATAATTTGTTCAACATCTTCTTTCCTGGATGATAGTTTCATCATCATTCATCATGTTGTCAGTCAAGGTTTGTATATCAAACACACAAACGAACATCCTTTTTGACCTTAGGACAATTTAAGCAGTTGATTTACATAACTTACATTTCTTGTTCTCTCCTTTATGTATGAAAGTATAGACCTGATCATAAATATTTGATTTAACTATTGCTCTTATTTCCTTATTTGTTGAAATGTGTAAGATGATCCCTCGTGACCCCTTGAGAGAGATGCAAGTCAATGTATGTATATTGAACTTGGGACTCTACTCTATGTACAATGTGTATACATATATTATTCAATCATAGACATAACATATGTTCCATTTTTGGTGGTTCATTGTGGGGATAATACATAAAGTCTGCCCGTAAGTCTTGGAATATTATGAACATTTATACGTACGTACAACATTATAATATTATATATATGTATATATAATTCAAGGAGTTGATTAGAATATATGTACTATGTAGTTATGTATGTAAATCATCCTCTGAGGTGAGGTCGTTCGCCATGCTTAGATGCATTTTATATTCTGATATAAATGTGTATATTCTACATATTATTACATATATTATTATCTCTTCTTAAGAGAGGGATCTTTAAGAAACTTTTAAATTAATTTTCATGATATTCAGTTGTCGAGGTTTTGTGTGGATTTTGCTCCTCTCTCAGAATTTAATATATGTACATATTATAAACATAATTAATATAGAATACAACTTTAATTTACTATAAAAATAGGATGGGAGATTTATTTATATTATAAATAAATGTTGTGTAATAAGACTCAGGATTTATGATCCATCATTGAATGTTTTGTGAGTTTTCCATTGGCTGTTAGGGTCTGACGTCACGAAGTGTTGCTTACTTATTTATTTGCTTACTATATAGACTTGTAAATCAACGCCATCTTGCGACTATGAATGTTCTATGAGTTTTCTGCTCATGCCCTATGGCTTTTGATTTTCTCGTGAAGGAATCTAGCTTTGAACCCCTTTATCCTTTAGGATATAGTAATTTAAAGAAACTTGCATGTTGTTCCAACTTGATAATTACAAATATACATACACATCTACACACAAATATTACAATTATCCAATTATCATATTAATAATAATTGCATTTAAAAGTACAATAGAACTCTATTTGCTTCCAAGATATGTTCGAGTATGTAAGGTTAATATGTACTACTGAGTTGAATTCCTCATTGCCTCTTGACTGCCCCTAACCGACATCAAATATGTCTGATTGTATAATTTCAATCGTGACTAACTTTTGATATTGTAACCAATTTATTTGTTTTAATCTTCTTTATAAGAAGTTTTGAAGGACAGACGTTCCGTGAAACGAAGGTACTATATGTATTTTGAACTTATGAAATCATTAATATAAGTAAAAAAAAAAAAAAGAAAAAAGAAAAGGTTTCACTGTTAAGGCCCATTATCTTTTTTGTTTGTTTTGTTTTGTTTGAAGAAAAAAAAAATATTGTTCTAACACTTTTAATATGTAGAAAATAGAAAAATATAATTATTGTTTCTGCTTCTTCAAGGATGAGACTTGCACTCCAAGGAAAACAATGGGTAAATGATTTTTTTTTTAACAAAAAAAAAAAAAAAATGGAAAGAATTTAACATAATATTACAAAAAAGCACTTAGATACACATAAAATGACTATAAATAAATTGGTTTTTTTTAATGATTTAATAATGAAATATACAATATGCGAAAAATACCCCATAATGATCAAGGACTTTTATCTTTTTTAATAACAATAATAATAATAAAAAATGATTTTAAATTTGTATTGTTTTTGCATGTAGACCTTTGTTTAATAATTATTGATTGGAGTTCATGTATTTTTCCATTAGCAAAAAGTTTTCGATAATATACAAAATCACTGCCAAATAGCATTTAATTTGGCAATAAAATTGACTTTGAACTCAGGAAAATGATTTTTTTTTTCAAATTGAAGGTTTTATCGGGTTACTCAACCTTATTTTCCATAGACTTAAAAGTGAAATATGAGTCAGACAAATATTCTCTCACATTTAAAGAGTTTTTTTTTTAAATTTAAATTCCCTTTTTTGACTAGCAAAAATATTTTTGACTGTTTACGATATATATAAATATTTTCCAGCTATATGAAAGTATCTATATGATATTTAATAAGTCCTACTTTCTTGAACCAGTACTCCAAGAATGATCCAACTTTTCCGTAGCATGTGTCTTTTTAAAAAATCCTTGATCAAATGACTAGTATTGGAGTTTTCGAAATCAGTCTTGATCTTGGTAAGACGAAAGAAACTAAATTAAAAAATTCTTTTAAATATAAATTCTTCTTGATCTTGATCTGTTATAGATTGTGTTTATCAGTCTTGGACTCGTCATAGTCTTGATCCTTCCAATTCTTGGTCTTGCTTAAGTCTCGATTGATCTAGATTTTGAAAACAACACTGACGCAGACTTCTATTAATCCTTCATATTTTGTTCCCTGATAGCAACCTACATATTCAACTTTCCCCTTTTATATTACTACTAAATAAATGTCCCATTCTCAACAGTAAAAAAGTCCCTAACAGGGCTCATTTGAGTGAACCATATGTGATTAGAAAATTTCACCAAGCATTTTGGAAACATTTTTTGGATGATAAGTAGTGATGTCCAAATAAGGCATCAAAATGGAGCTAAATGCAGAAACAAAGGCCCAAAATTCAAATAAATCCAGCTAAATAGGATGTCCCTTGGTAAAAATAACAACCATTAAAGGTACACTTTTTTATTCAAGCAGGTCATTGCTTCATCGAGCAATCATCTGTGGCCCTCTTGTTGATAAGGAAGTCTATGAAGATGCTGAAGCCAGTCCACAAATGTCATAGGGACTCAGCTGAAGTTTGCTGTGATGTTGGGCTCCTTCTTCAATCCAGGCACATTCTCTCCGAAGAGCACTGAACCAATCTTACTCATCTTCTAATAGATTGAATTCTTCTTGGGGATCTCCTCGAGCTTGTCGGTAAACGAGGGAATGGTCAAGCTTCACAGACCCTCTGAATGATGGATAAGAGGCAGTGTTTCCTCAAACTGAGTAATGATCTCCTTCAGGATCCTGAAGTTGGTCTTGATCAAGGAGATTATATTAGTAAATAAACGTTCATTAAGACCAAGAATCTACGATGTGGTCAAAATAAGGCATTAGATTAACAGAATAATTTTGTGTTTTAATTGAATACATTTTCCTTATACGTATATCTGTTTTGGATGGGAGAGGGGGCTCAATATTAGTTATGATACCTTATGCAAGAGTAGGAGAGAAGCATCCTTTATGCTGTTTATTTCTTATAAAAAGTACTTCTTCCTTCATATTGAAATCCTTGGATTGAAAGTTTCCATTCAACCACTCCAATTCTTTATTTATTTATTGTCAGTCAATTTCAATGCATAATAGGAATCAACCATAGGAATGAATGTATGTACATTATATTATATAAGAGGGTTGATTGAGATCACACACCCAATTATTGTACCTACATCAAACCCCTTTCAATTCAAAGAATAATTATTGTGTACGTGAATACAAAAGCAGGGATTTCCCGCCTACAAAAATAAAACTTTATATCCACATACCTACATAGAGATATATTCACAATTCTTCATTTCAAGTAAGCTAGTAATATATATATATATATATATATATATTATATAAGCAACTACCACGGATAATGACGAAGAGATTTGATAAACTTTCTGGATAAATAAATACGGCCTTCAAGCCTTGTTTACCTCCTAATGGAAGTCCTAATACATACATATAATTTAACCTCATTCAAACATTGTTAAATGTATCTAACAAAATGTTTCCCACTTATCAAGTCATTTATAAGGAAAAAAAATATTTTAAAAATTATGAAATATTTTTCGATATTGTCTTAAAAAAAAAGTCCTCTAAAGTAATTCTTTGTACTCTTTTTGTAGTTATTTTGTTGAGGAGATTGAAAGGGTTAGAATCTTTGTATTACGTCATGCAAGGTCCTTTGAGTCTCTTTATGTGCTGGGATTGAGGATTTCTTTGAAGTAAATCGGAACGTCATCGATTGTAGGATATCCTTTATATCAAAAGGGGTTGTATGGATACTGTTATGAACAGGCTCTGGTGGATAGCAGCTCGATACGAAGATAGAGACACTTAGTACGTCTTAGATCAATCAAGTTTTGCTAATATTTGCCCCTATAACTATTTAAATCTGCAACCAATATTTCAATTGACCTTTGAACAAGTGAAAATCAGTGTATCAGATGTAACCATTCTTTATTTAAACAGTTGAAGAGTTATATGTATAGCTCTGGTAATTACCCATGAATAGGTATTTTCTAACTATAATAGTTTGTCTTTTGTCGTCATTATTACATCAGACAAGTAATAATTGAGGATGTCTATATCATTGTTAAAAATGCACAAAGTTTTAATGAATAGACTTGTTGATAAAACTCACTCTCTTCATTTTTTTGACCATATACATACCTTTTGTATGATTCAAATTATTGATTATAATTAATCAGTCAACCCTGTTTTATTGTATGTAATGCATGAATCCATTATAGAAAATAATTGAGGCTGGTTTTTTGTTAGAGGTCCACAAAACCACTCTATATGTACATATATACTTAGATATTATATATGCAATCATTTTTTATCAAACTTTAAGTCAAAAAAAAAAAGAAGGTTTGAGAACCCCTTGCACTGAAATTATGTAGAGATAATTATCCCTTATCAACCCAGAGCGATTTTTATCATTAAATGTATACACACATAAAGACAAGACGCAAGGTTTGATATGGAAACCATCATCACAGTGACTAGCCTTAGATTTAAAAAAGTAAAAAAAAGTAAAAAAAAAAAAAAAGACTTAATAACAGTAATTATTACATATAAAAAATCAAGAGGAATGAAAAAATGAGAAGTCACTCCAATTGTTATTATCACATCTAGGTAGGTAAGGATATTAAAAAAAATCACACAACCTCCGAGTCTTTTCTACACTCATATGTACATATATGAGTTAATTAATTATTATTATTATTTTGTACGTATTTTTAAAGTCTGAGGATGATAATGACAAAAATAAATGAATAAATAATATTTTGATTAAGGCTCCTATGGACACTTTTTAGCCAAAATAAGAAAAGAGGACACTTAATGTTAATTTTACCTCTAAAAGGAATGTAAAGAAAATGTTATGTCCCTATCTCTGTATACTGTTTGGGGTTTTCCGTAAGGAGGAAAATGAGGAAATTCCGTAATTAGGAGCGTCCTCTTTATAATGAGCTTCTGATATTCAATAACAAACAAAAAAATGGTTTTTTTTTTTTTAATAATGGGGGTCCATGGATATCGTATACACATAGTATGTACATGTAATTAGTCTTTTCCACACCGTCATGACTTCAAATGAATAATAATTTCTTCATGGATACATTCATTAATGTCACTAAATTGAATAGATGAATTATTTTCTTCTTATTAAAAAAGAATAAAAAAATTAATTAATAAAGATATTTAACTACTTTCATCATCATCATCCCTTCTTTGACCTTTCCAACACATTCTGATTACCTTTGTGACAGGCATTTCAAATCAAAAGGACTCACTGTGACCAATTCATTACTCTCATATATCTACACTCTATGCACTGGATTTCATTTTCTTTCTTTCTTTAACAGTCTAAGCACGACTCGACTCGTTATTACGAACTTTTAAGGATATTTACGTTTACTATACATATATATACAGCTGGTTTTTTATTTGTTTTTGAATTTCTTTCCTATGTTAAGATATATATATATATATATATATATATATAATATGTTTGATATTCCTGGATATTTATTGTATGGATTTGCTTTGCTTCATAATATTGGATTACATATTTGGTTGTTCTAGATATGTGTGAAAGGTTTTAACTCCAAATATATATATATATATATACAATAATAATATGTAAATATTTTGAAATCAAAGAGAGAGAAATGAAATTTCTTGTATCATTCTCTTTTTAGACAATCGAATTTGATTAATTTAAAATAAAAATGATTCATGTAGGAATTATTTTCATTTCTTCTTCTATCATAAATAGAATGTTATTATAACATGCCATGTTACACAACATAGTAGCTATTAGGCATTATTACTTATTTGCAAATGAATGCCTAGATTATTATTATTATTATTATATTTATTATTAGAAGGAATTTACAACCATGTCTTATAAGATGTAAAACAATGGAGGAATGAATGGAATTCAAATAAAAATTTCACAAAGAAAAAAAAAATGTGAAGAGACAGGCTCTTGAAAATCTTTATAAATGTCTATTAAAGTGTGCTATTTTAGAGTAATTTTTATTAACTATATCTTTATTCTGGTAGAAGGTTTCAATATAATGTTGTTGCTTTTCAAAAATTCAAAGTCCTTTATTCCATATTTAGCATAAGACTGGGACTTTTAGAATATGTTTTTGTACTCATAGGCTTATATATATATATATATATACCAAAAAAGACAATGAACAAAACAAAAACTATTTGACTTTAAAAAACTAAGATCTTCAAAAGAACCGTTCTAAGTTTATATTGCTTCAAATGACGTTAAATATAATGATGTTTCAATTAATTATTTGCGCTGAGCCCCTCTCAGGCACTTTCAAATATTTAAAAAAGCAAAGTAAACAATCAGAACAAAACATGTGCAAATGGCCAATTTTGTCATCTTCAAACCACAATAAGGTACATGAAAATACCAATGGTATAGTCTTTATACAAACTGATGCGAGGAATCTTTAGGCTACAATAGCTCTTATTATTTTGAAGTCTTGCAAAAGAGTTGTATGCTGTAGACCAAATTCTTCATTCCTTCATTATTCAAAAAAGTAATGAAACATAAAATAAAGGCATTTCAAACTCATTCCTCCCAGAAACTGGAAATTAAAATGTAAATTCTATGTGCATAATATGTAGTGTAAACTATATGACCTTGAGGTCCGGTTTTTGTGTTATAAGCCTATGTATGTAATTGGGTCATTGGACCATGCTTCTTCTTTTTTTTTTTTCCATTTTTGATATAAAAAATATTTATCATTTTTTATTTTTTTACAAAATACATGATTATTTATTTCGACTCTCTCAAAAGAGTCATTATTCCCTTTTGTAATGGATGAATTCATTTTTTTTATATTATGAGGATGGAAATGCCGCCTTGAAGAAGAAGAAAAACTCATGATGGAGCTGCTTGGAAACTCAAAAAAAAAATAAAAAAAAAAGAAACAGGTTCAAAATTGCGTTTCAAAATCTATCATTAATAACGGATTTATTTGTTTTTATATTGAGATGATGATTTGAGACGACTCTGGTGGTGAAAACTTGGACGACCTTGTGTGCTTTTCATGCTAAAAAAACACATTGAAGATCCTGTTTATAGAGTTTTTTTTTTTTTTGCAAGGGCGTTGGTTTATAAATAAAGGCTCAATAAATACAATCTAAGTAGCAAAGAAAGTCATTTGGCGAAAGCAGAAAAATACACAAGAATTGACAATTTTATTATATCATTTTTACATCCATTTTTTTAAATATATGTATACTTATACATATATATATATATATAATATGTACGTATTTATATGGAAAATATATCCAGGAAGTAATTGACGAAAAATCTTATGTGATAAGTACATATGTATATATTTGAAAATCTTTGTTTCGCAGAAAACAAATTTAAATTTCTTTTATTGTGGAGTTACTATTGTTGATGATTATTCAGATGAAGAATTCTCTTACATAATAATACAAAGACGTTTTTAAGGAGAAGAAGAAGAAGAAGAAGGGCGTAACCATACGAAAAATGATTTTAAAAAGTTATAAACACATCTATCATACATATGTATATGTACAATATAGTTTCTTAATAACATGTGAATTCTGTTCCAATGCAATGCAATGGTCACCACCAGGTCATTTCTATGTATTTACATACATATATATATATGTATATTCAATTATACATGTTTCAAGGACTCGGTTTTCTCAACAAGTTTCAATTGTTATTATTTCGTATTTGTAGATATATTTATTATTATTGATTTGTTTAAAAAGTTAATTATTTCTTTAGAAACATTTGCTAACCTCGTTAAAAGCTAAAATAGTTCAAAAACAAAAGATGGTCCTTCTTCTCTACTCATGTAGTTTGTACATCAGATTTGTGATATTTTTAAACCATTATCCAGTTTGTATATATTGTTTTAATGGTTACTGTGAAGAGAGGTAAGGAAATATGCAGAGTTATGGGAAAAAGACATGCAAATCAATAAAAAAAAATTAATAATGTTGATAAATAAAAATTTCCTTGGAAAAAGTTCCATTTTTATCAAATACAACGATCACAACAAAACTCAGCTCCAAATAAGTCTTTTATTACAACCCTAGATTTACAACTACGACACACAATAATTCCTTTACTCTCTACAAACAGAAGAGTTACAAATTCAAGGTTAAAGAAGTCTTCTTCATCTTTTAACTCAAGAAGATTTCTCACATTCTATGGATCGTCGTCTTCTTTGAAGACGATTAAAAAATACTTCATGTGAGCATTAAAATAAAATAAAAATAAAAATATGTTTTAATGATGATAATATTTATACGTCTATCGGAGAGAACGAAGGAAAAAGAAGAAGCTCGGAATGGATAGCTCTGTACTTCATAATGCATATTTTGGTTATACAAACAGCTCAAAATAAAATGTAGACCCCTATTGCAACTCTGCAATCTTAACTTATCCTTGGAGTGAGAAAATACTCATATTCAAACACATTATAATAATAATAATAATAATCAAAAAATAGGGATCGTTCCCTTTGCATGCTCCCCCAAAGGTCAAAATGCATCAAATACATATAAAATAACCATGAAAGTCGAATGGTATTGTTATAACAATAATATTAATAATAATAATTCGTCAAATGGCTATTGTTCTTTATAGATAGTATATTATACATAAATGCATACACCGGTAGATGGCAACACTTTCTGCTATAGGCATTTACATTAAACTAACCCTCATGTTCCACTCTAAATACTTATATTTAAATAAATAAAAAAAAGAATAGTATTATGAAGGTCAGGGATTCAATTAGCAAATGCATATTTTGCTATGTTTATTGTATTTATTTTTTTACTAAGAAAATATGAAGACAAAGGAGTTGGATAATGACCATATGGTACCCCTCAATGCCTCCTTATACTTATATGCTATTTTTGATTTATAAGTATATGTATGTATACAAAGTTAATATTATGTCAATGTATGCATACAGTTGAGTCAAACTCATCCTATAATTAATGTACATACACCCAGATGCACCATAATTATTAATTACACTTTGCAGACGCTCCTTTTTTCCCCCTTCTTCTTCTTCGTTTCTTTTGTTAAAAAAACTAAAAACATAAAGAAGTACAAAGAAAAATACGGAAGTAAAGTGCATGAGAGAAATTGTTCAATGTCATGTCTTTTATTTTTTAATACTTTGTATGTACATATTCTCATTTTTTTAGCAAGAATAATAATAGTAATCAAATATTATTACTTTGTTGGTATATACATTAAAAGGACTTGTTGAGCCATTTCATTCCTCATGCGAAACAAAGCATGTTTTTGATTGAAGGAAAATTATTTATAAATATAAATATCTACGGACTCGCACTAATTTTTATATATGATTTATTTTGATATTTAAACCAAAGTTTAAAGGATTAACGTGGAATTGAATCCAGAGTAGGTTTTAACCCTTGTTATGCAAATATATATATATATATATAAATGTTATACATATTTGCAAAGAATTGGAATGAGAAATAAATTTCAACAGTCATCATTCCATGTGTTTTGTTATTTATTTACCTACTCCTTGGAGTAATTATGACTCGAAGAGGTCGAAGAGTTCAAGGAGAATGCCGGGGAAATAATAATAATTATTATTATTATAAGAAGAAGAAGAAGCAGAAGAAGAGGAATATGATGAATAATAAACTTATTATTTATATGTACTGATGCCTTACATTTGACAACTTCTTTATTCATTTCAAAATCATCTTATTCTTTTATACACAATTGGTGCAAAGTTGTAGCTTACCGTGATAAAACAATTCGTCTTCATTCTGTCAAAGGTGGGCCTATTCCTCAGTGGATGAATCCTATTAAATGTTCGTATAGTCTCTTTTTATTGTTTTTATTATTATTATACACTGAATCACAATCGAATAAATAATATTTAAGGTGTTTTCCAAGTCTCATATAATATATATATATATATATGTATCCGGGATACTCTTATCCTCACGGATTCTCAAAATACACTCATTTTAAGAAACGGAATCGACTAGAGAATTTACATATATTTTTCTTAACGCTCACACACTTGTAAAAAAAAAGAAAAAAAAGTCCGTTAAAAAGAAAAGAATGTAGGTACATAGTAAGGATACGCGTGTTCGATGCGTATTTTTGACGCAGAAAGGTCCTTAATAATAAAAATAAAAATAATAATAATGGAAGAAGAGGTTGCGTCTACGCCTTCTACAACTCTTCTCTTGACGGATTTTTTTTATAGTTACCAGCTAATAAATATATGCATAGTGGAACTTTTAGTTGTCATGCATCTACCTATTTTGCTGAATCTAATTACATCTCATATATTGTGAATATGGTTGGGTTTTTTTTCTTCTTAATTCTCAATTCTTATTGTCATTGCGTTAAAAATCATCCTTAAGGGTTGTTTTTCAACACTTTTGACCTACAAACTATACAAAGTATTAAACATTTAACTCCCAACTTCAGCATAAAGAGCATGCCCTGAGTATTTCGCAAAAAATATCAAAAAAAATGGTCAACAGTCAAAAACCCTAAGGGGTATAAGTATAATACAAGTAAATCAGTTTTGCACGCTGATTTCAAATTTGTAATTTTTTTTAGAGAATCCTAAGGTATTCAAAAATTTGGACCCTATTTCTTTAGCTTTTTGGGTCCATTTTACAACTTCAGCTTCAATTTAAGTCTAGAAGGATACACATTTTGAGCATTAAAAAATGATTGGCTGCAAGGATTTGTATGCAGATTTCATTTCCAGTCTCTGTTTTGACCTAAAAGGACTCCAAGGCGCGTAAGGTGCAGGAGTAGGTCCAACGGTCAGCCGAATCCTTTGTACTTAAATATTATATGAAATGGATGAATAAGGAATGCATTCAAAAGCTGAGATCCACAGCATTCAAACGAGATGTCAAGCGCTCGATAAGAATCCTAAATTAAGAAGAAATCGTCCGTTTAAATGTGTGAATTCAATTTCGAATCAAAATTCGATGGAAATCAATGACTCACGATAGAGCTACTAAAGTAGTAGCACACAGAATGATTAGGAAATTAGCTGAAATTGTTTTGCTTTAAGAATGGAGGAAACACTCATTCTACGAGTGTTTAAATCAGTGAACACCTTCATTTCATATATGTAAGTTAGGTGTTAGGACTAACATCAATGGTTGTATAATAAATGAAAGATTTCATAGACTTTAAAAATGAAAAAAAGACTCAACAATAAGTAATGAATACAACTTTACGGAATCAAATTTAAGTCTGAGGACTATAAGTCCATATGAAATGACCAGATTTGTACTTCAAATTCTGTTCCGGATGGGACCAAATAATTAGGATAATTGTTGAAAAATGCAAATGTACTAATTAAATTTTTGGCTACAGTATGTAATTATGAATGTATATTGATGTAGTAACATATTTTGAATACGTATTATTATGGTTTGAAATATTACCAAAGAAAAATGATGGATTTTTGATTCAAGATAACCGGTCATTAAAGTCTTTTTATTTGCCGATCTCACTGTGACAACCAAATTTACCATTGTCATTATCAAAATAACTAAAAAAAACAACAAAAAAAGGGTTTTTATTCTATTAAAATTTGTTTGTTTATTTCTTCCTTCTTCCATAATGTTGACGTCACAAAAAAGCTTTATTCCAATTAATAGTCCACCTTATTAAAAGACAGCGAATTTTGTTTTACTTCTAATCTATAATTTGGACTGATAATAATTCACCCCGTGAACATTGTGTGGCTTTATTCTTTTTTTTTTTTTCGTGAATGTAGGTAAGGAGGAAAAAAGACAATATCTAACGAATAGTCCTTGTTTGAAGAGTCCTGTTTGAATAATGCCCCCGGTAAAATAAACTCTGTTTATTTCACAATTAAATAGTCTTCAACTTGTATGTACTTATTTATCTATAATATAGTATTTCATAAGTATTCCTTGAGGAATCAAGTGTCAAAAATATAGACATAAGTATTTATAAAAATAAATAAAAATTTGAATAAATGCCACATTAATCACTATTTCATGTATTCATTAACTAAAAGTCAATACTTTTTCCCATAAAATAATAAAATATAAATACATTAAAATTAATAGGAATGTTCAATTTACGTATATAAACAAATACAAATATATACATTTATATATATATATATATATAAATATTTGTGACCATGTTGTTAAAAAAATCAAAAAATCATCACGAAAGTTATTTTCTATTCGACTTTCATATTCCAAGAAAATACCCTCTTCCTGGAATCACTCTTCATCCTACCTAGGCTGGCTCCTTGGGGGGAAAAGTATGCAGTTGGTTACGTTTCATACTTATGCAGACGCACTTGACATTGAAATTAACATTTTTATTTTTTTTAAAAAAAAAAAACATACATCATGTTGACAATTTATATTTTAACAAAATATATATTTGATGGTTTGTTTTTTTTCTATTTAGAAAGAAAAATAACAAATATGAATTCCTTCTAAGAAAAAAAAAAGTTTTAAATTATTTACATTTAAATGAAGGAGTTATGCATATGTACAGGCAGGCATTCATAGGTAGATCCAATGTGAGGAAGGAAAATACGTAGAAAGGTGCGATTAGGATCATGAATTTCAATTGACTAAAAATAAAAAGAAGTCATTTTATTATTAAAAGTGCATTATATTTCCTGCCTTTTTGGGTCAAAGCCTCTATGCAAGGACATCGTTCATTCACACGTTCATATCCAATACTTGAAAATATTTATTTTGTCTCCCATCACCATTGAATAGAAAAAAAAACCCCTCTGAAACACGTTTTGCAGCTTCATTTTTGTTTCTAGTTTAGAATCTATTAATATTCTACTAAAAAAAATAATTATTATTATTTTAGCTTGCAGAGATTTCTCTGACCTTCATTGGGCCTACTATCCCTCTTTTCCCTCTTATTTATTTCTGCCCATACCAAATCGTTATAATTAATAATTATAATTATTCATCTCCAATTCTCTCCTTTTTTCACATCAATAATTATAATCATAAATATTTGCTTGATAAAATATGACTGTCCACTGCATATTCTGTCCTGTACATACATAATATCAAGTTTCCCCATTATTAATCAAGTTTCAATATACATACGTAGTATGTATATAAATAAGATTAGTCAATATAATAATTATTATTATTGTTCTTTGCAAGGATTTGGCCTTGTGTTTTTTGTTCTACTTTTTTTCTTTTTAATGTATGGAAATGGTTTCCAGACGATCACCCTAAGGGAATGCATATTATGTATAAATGTATATATATAGGGACTCAAAAATAAACTGTTATAAAATTAGTTTCAAAGTCGATGATGATGCCCTTATAAATCAGACGTACCATACAAAATGCAAAAGAAAATATTCTGTGAAAAGATTTTTTATGTTAAATCACTCAACCTGTAATTACAATTAAATAGACTACATATATAATAATGTAATAAATACTTCTATGGGCAAAAAAATATCGGGAATTTGTTAATGAGTTAAAAAATTTTATTGAATCATCAAATTTCATTTCATGCCCCTGTGAGTAGTCCCCTCCCCTCCCCCTTATGTAATGCACATGTTGTGCAGTCTGCATATTGAGCAATATTCGGTGGTTCATGGTTATAATTTCGGGTGGGTTCTGATCGCCTTCGAACCTCTAACCATGAACCACCAAATGGATTTGAAAACTTTTTTTTTTTTGCAATATTACTCAATATGTTTTGAAAATTGGCAAAAAAGTTGACCCATGTGCATTGCAATATTGCTCAGTGACATAGTATCTACAACTTGTATGTCAATTAATTTTTGCTACGTTTAATATTTGCAGTTTTTAAAAGGGACATTTGACAAAAAATAAAGACGAAAAAAATTCGTTTTAACTGTTCACAAAAGGAAACACGCATATCTCACACACTAATGAATATTTTAACGTGTAATTTAGCACAGATGTGCCAACTTAAAAAAATAAAATGATTTACCCCTATCGGAATCCCCCCCCCCTCAAAAAATTCAATTCAAATTTCCCGTTATTTTTTGCCCATAGTAGTAGTAGTAGAAGTAGTTTTGTACAAATAGGAAAATCAATCATTCCCTTAAGGAGAACGCTGTAGAGCACACTTACTATGTAAAAGCAATGATAGTAATTATTATTATTAATAATAGCATACCCTTGAATATTACCTCTATATGTATGTATTATAATTAATTACAGTGTGTTTTTTGTTTTGTTTTTAATGTATAGGTAGAGTTGGGGTAGATGATGTTTCATGCGCCAGAAAGTAATTTCCAATCTGTATGAAATTAATTCTCTTTTAGTTTTACTTTAAGAAAACAAAAACAAAACAAAAAAACTGAGTATTGAATAATAACAGATAAAATTGGTCAAGGCTTAGATCACTCAAATTACTCAATCCCAAATAACAATAAAAAAATCCTCAATTCATCATACTCAAGATAAATCTACTTCTTCAAAAGTCGGTTGTTCTATATACATACATACAAGGGTTAATTTTTAATTCATCCTTTTCTAAGAATGAATGATCTTAGTTTTGTTTTTTTGTTTAAAGTTATATTTAATTAGGCTTTAAATCCCTTAAGTAATTACCCTTGCTCTGTATCAAAGTACATTTGTATTTATATAAACCCTGTACTTTTTTTTTTTCAATACAAATTAAATTATGTACATACTCAATCTTCAAGTCAGCTCCAACTTTATATTTAACAATTTAAAAAGCCTTCTTTTTAAAACAGAAACGTCATTCAAATTTCTCAAATTCTTAGCTTTTAAATTAATTTTTTTAAACTTACAAAAACACAACAGAAATCCTAAATTGAGTACATATATTTGTAAAGTACTAAGTTCATATGTGTCAAGTCAACAAGAAAGCAAGTTTGTTTTCAAATATTTAAAAGGAGAAAAGTTTTTTACTTTATAAATATAATGGCCAAATATTTTGGTGTCGTTTTAAGACCTATTGCGGCCGGTTTTTGCTAAAATTTCACCTTTAATTTAGAAACCAAGGACTGTTTTCTATTCCATGAACCAAGGAACCGGATAAATGTTACGACTGCGTATGGAGCCCTGAAAGAACGTTCATCTTTTTCATAGTCCCAGAGATTTATTTAGTTGCAGTTGGTTTTTTCCTATAATTAAGTTACAATTATTGGAGTCATTATTTAATTAATGGAAATATACTATTAATTCAAAACGAAAGAGAATGTCTTTTTAGAATATGATAACAGTTCTAACTCATTTTTAAAATATTTCAAATAAACTTGATTTCTTGTTGACTTGACACATATTTAAATATTAGGCATATTGTTTAGTTTATAAAACCAGTCATTTTTATTGGTTTTTTTTTACAAACTTTCAAAGTTTGAAGTTAGATTTGTCATTCTTTTGGAAATATGTAGCCTACATATGTGTTTCTGAATAACTTGTATGGTTATGAAAGGCCAGGGATTCTCAAGAGATGGCTGATAGGACAAATTTGGTGTATTGAAATGAACGATGAAGCAACCGAATTTGAATGAACTATTCTTGGATGTGAAATAAAATTGTATGTATGTAGTTGGAAGGGAAAAAACATTCAACCCAGTAGTTGTTATTTAATATTTGATCGATTTGAAGATGAGCATTGCTCGGTCAATACGTCGTTGGCATTTTTAATTTAGAGCATATATTTATATTTTAATTTCGAATAACACATTTAAACATACTTTCATTTCGAACATTAGATTTTAAAATTGATTATTTTTAGTATTCATTCATGCAAGGCCAGCAAATAATTGGACCTAATGTGCATGAATATATGAACTAAAAAATCCACTAAATAAACTTATATTGGAAAACCTATAGATCTGCTATATGAATAGCACATTATAATTTGGTCCAAATTACAAATTATTGTTATTCATAGTCACTACAGGAGAGAATTGTCTAAAAAAAAAGTTTTTTTTAGACAATTATTATTGAATTCATACAAACATTAAAAGTAGCTATGAAGTTTAATAGTAAAAGAAAAGTTATTGATTTGATTTTATCCGAGTTGTTTTGTATTTTGATTATATTATATTAAGTGTTCATTAATTCTCCCTGTTGTTGTTTTTTGTAATTACATACATGATTTTCAGCATTTTTGTCATAAAACCCCTACCAACTAATCCCTTATTATGATATTATTATTCAAATGAGAACTTAATAGTCATTTATGTAATCTATTTAACATGTCCACTTGTTGATCTTCCTACTTCTCAAAGACAAAATGTTTTGCTGTCTCTAGAATATGTAATTACTCCAAATATGTAGGTAAAAGGAACAAAAAAAAAGCCCTGCCTTGATGTACATACATTTTGAATATGAACGAAGCATGATCTAAAAGTATTCTCAATATTATTTAGGTACATTAAGTAATAATGACACAAGCGACTCAAATAATAAACTAAATGAAGCATATATTATAATATTCAATAAAAATAATTAATTATTCTACTTTATTGTATTATATGTATGTATGTAGTTTAACCCAATTTTAAATTTCCTGTTTGAGAACTGACATGACTATATACAAATGACATCTTACGGTAAATATGTAGACTCCCGACAAGTCATCCTTCTCTATGAACAAATATTTTCAACATATGAAAATATTATAGTATTAGGTATATTTTTTTATATTTTAATATAGGCAATTAAAGTGAGTTTTGAATTGGGTCTTTGAAACGAAAACAACGTGTGTATCCATCGCGTGCTGAGGACTCTATTAATTAGTTATTATCATAGTTAATAATCCTACTAACTATGTTGTACATATATTCAAAAATAATACTGTATGTAGTGTACTAATGGTGTTTATAATTATAATTCTCTAGAAGAAGAAGAAGAAGAAGAAGCACATTTGCGACTACGTTCATCATGACATGACAACTTAATTAATTTTAATCATAATGTTTCTTCTTCGTTTCTACAAATACTTATACATATGTATGTATTAACTATCATTATGATTTTGTAAATAGGAAGTATTGAAGGCCCTCCTCGTCATTATAAACAACATGTTTAAACTCATGCCACATTCTAAATAAATTAACGTAAAAATAAACAAGACAAGTATGTATGTACATGGATTCTAACATATTTTGATAAATATGTAGTACATACATAGCAAATGGGTTTTTTTATTATTAACTATATGTACATTCATTAAACATTGTAGGGTGAACGACATAGGGATAATGGCATATCCCTAGTCCACATAAAAGCTCATTTCTGAGTCATGCCTATTTATTTACTAAAAAAAAATGAAACCACAAAATCGGGGAAAAAAGAGAGCTCTCCATCTTACATAAAATGGAGAGCTGTACGAACACCACGAGCTTTTAGGAATGAACAAAAACATTACATATCTATTTTCCCTTCAGTTGATTTTCATCATTTGACTCTTTTGATTTAAAGCAGCTGACACTATGTTTTATGAACTCACAAAGGGTAGCACTATTATTTATGATTTTGATGTATAATAAATATATTAAATTACGCGCCCTTTTTTTGAATTATTGTATACTAAACAAGCATTAACGATTCATTTGTATATTGATAGAGTTTATAAATGTATAGATTATTTAAATAATAACTATGTCCAATATTAAAAAGATTGCAACAAGGAAAATACAGAAGGATAGCTACCAGTTGTTTTTCAAAAAAATTCCTGTCCCTTTTGTGAGTCGAGGTAGCAAGGGGACAAAAAAGTTCAACGTAGAAAGGATCATGCTGTCAGAATTCATCGTAGATGCAAGAAAGAGTCATTCTCTTTCAGGTTCATTCCCAAAAGCTTTAAGACTCCTTTTCTAAGTTGTTTGCGTATAGTTACGAGTTTTAATTCTTTTAAGTCATTAACTTGGATCTTCTCTACCAATCCTTTTATCAAAACAAAAGACATCCAGATCCTGGAATATCCTTCTTTATCTTTACAATTGATGGATATATATATACTTCTAACCTTAATCTCACCAATGGATTGAATTTCACTCAAGGGCTTCTGAAACAATACAAAAGTGGTAGAGACAGTGTGATCAAAATGACGTCATATATTGATAAAATCATAATCACCACCCTACCAGACAATTTGTAGAATATGTAAGTTCCATTGTAGACTACTAAAGAAGAATAAAACCAACAGTAGTATACTATAATTATACGTTTAAAGACTCAATAAAGAGCATATTATTGATGAGTCCATAGCTTAAATCGTTTAATGCCAAAAAAATAATATTTAATACAAGAACAATAAATACAAAAGGAGCTAATTTGACTCTGTACTAGGAAGGGTTTAATCACCTATGATTTAACTCTTTCTATTCTATATTATATATCAATGTCAGTTTAAGAGTTATTGTACAAATGACTCTTCATAGTATGGTCATTAAGTGTGTAAAAACGGACGCACAGCTGTAACTTTTTTTATAAAATAAAATGATGAAGTCATTTTTTTAAAATTTACTTTGTATTTGGTTAAATTTGCTATTTAACCAATTTTTATTTCTATTATTGTAACTATTTACATTGGATAAAACTACTTTTGAAATGATTTTTGTAAGAAGAGCTCCTTTACGTTGGCTTTAATCACTCTTAAGCTGTTTTTTGAGTGAGGTGAACCAATTCTGTTTAGTTGAAATATTTAGGTCAAAAGAGGACCATATCCAGGATTTTTTTTGAAGAGAGGGAGGGGAGGAGAGGGCCAACTCAGAAATTGCATTACTAATTCAAATGAACAACAGATGGTTGCATACATTCTGCAGAAATTCCATTTCACAGTTGGAAAGGACAATATATTGTATGTTTTTTAGATCCCCCCTCCAAAAAAAAAACCTCAAAATTTCATAAATAAGACAAATCAATCCATAACAGAACTCATAGTTGGAAAATATATAACAAAAATTAATTTTAGAGACTCATTCTAGGGGGGATATTTATATGTTATGTTCTTTTTCCTTTTTGTAATAGACATACTTTATTCCTGTATTTTTTAAAATCACAAATTGAGAACAATGCTTCGCTTTCAACAAAATATTTTTAGATTTGCAAAAATTATTTTGACAGAAATCCCATTTAATAAGTGCCTCCCTCCAACACCAAATAATAAATAATTCAAAGTTTAGAGAATAATTCTGCTTTTTTAAATTGAATAGACTCAGGATTCTTGGTGGTTTTTTAAAAAGACATTTTAATTTTTTTTTTTTTTTGTAAAGGACAGTTTTTAATCTTTTTTTTTTAAATTTAAGACATTTTGATTATTCATTTTTTCAAAAACAAATTTGAATTCTTATTTTTCTTTTATAAAAGACCAAATGTTCTCCTCTATCCCCTGACACCTCTATTAGAGATGGGGGAACAACTTTAAATTGCCTTTTATGTTTTCTGTGGCTTCCCCTTTCTCCATGAATTTATCATAGTGCCCTAAATCATTTAATCTTGAGGTACAGAAGTATCAGGTCTCCAGATCAGATGGGGTTCTTGAGTTCCGTTCATGGGTTGAAAAAGAAGGAAATTTTAAAAACATGACATCACATATTCAAAGTTATTGTTTGTCAAAAATTTGGGCTCCTTGACTCCCCTTGTTCACGTTCTACTTGCTTCTTCTTATTTTTTTTCATTTGCATCCGACCCCTTGATAAGAACCATAAGACTGAACTGTCCCTGAGTCAAAATGCGATTGATTGCATATTGAAGATATCCACGTTAGTTCAGCAAGGCCATACGGCACATTGCTTGACTCAACTTAGGTGCAATCAGATCCGGATATGTATGTTGCTATTTTTTGCAAGAACCTCTCCTACACAAGAGAATAAATGACTATAATTAAACTGTCTTTTCTCCTTGAAGGACACTTTTCAATTTTAGGAAATAAGTACATTGTATTTATATAATATAAATATTTGTACTTGATTATGTTTGTGTATACCTATATTATAGTCCATGGCTGGGAAAAACAACAACAACCCAGTAATCCTTTGAGCTCTACCTTGTCCCGTTGACAACCGCTCCTTGAGATTTTATTAAACTCCAATAAATAGTATGTATTAAGTAGTTAAATATTTAATTAATTTTCATTTTCAAGGCCTACGATGATAGATTTATTCCGGCTTATTTACTCATGGGTTGTTGACTCTCTAAAAAGTAGGCACATAAGTAATCCTCTTTTCACCTGCCCACTCAGCCATCTATTTAATATGGGCACAAATACAAGGGCATAAATAATGGCCAAAAAGATTGTAAATACGAATCGAATTCCATGGATTGCCAACTCATCAGCAAGTCTTGGTTCTATCAAGCTCCAAAAAGAGTTATCTTATCTGAAAGTATGTATGGTTGTACATTTTTCTACTCCATCATCTCCTCGACTCATTTTCCAACTTCCATATCTCTCAAGGTAATGTTGGCTAAATAAATGTCAAATCGACCTTGAAACCTCTCATTTATTCAACATGGAGGATTATAGTTTTTATTAAGTATTTACCTATATATATATATTTACATGTACATACTATATTCGTATATTTGTGACGTATGTATCGCATCCCTCCTATTTGTCTCTCTTATTTGCCCATTTCCCTGCAATTTAATTTTTCCACACTTTGAGGAATACAACACCACTCATGTCAGTTGTATTAGATTATTGTTGTTTATGAACCCACATACATATATCTACCCATAAGTGTTGAAATAGGTAACTCAACAGTTACATACATACCTATACATATCTACAGGAAACAATCATGAATATCAGATTAAATTATCAATAGGCAACGAAGCAACCAACCAAACAAACAAACAAACAAAAGAAAAACGTGACATTTGAAGGCTACAAATGTTTGTATGTATGTACATATGTACATCTTCTCATTCAAACCACATTTCATTTAAAAGTTAAATTACCTATATAATAATAATAATAATAGTAATATATGATTTTATTTGAAATATCCATGAGGTAGTAAAAAGGCACGTTGCCCAGAGTTTGTTACTGCATTCCATGTGTATAGGTTTTTTTTTGTTTTTTTGGCAATTTATAAATATGCAAATTATGAATAAGAAGAAGGATTATACATAATTTATAACTCCTAATAGTCCTTAAAACATTATATGACTACTACTACCTACCTAAATATACCTATAAATAGGTATTTGCAAGGTTTTACTATAGGTCCGGATATATGTAATATACTGTATATATATATATATATGTACACATAACAGGAAAGAAGGTAAAGTTTTAATTATTTGTAAAGTTGTAGTAGGCATGATGATGAATTGACCTCTTTCAATGTATTTTTTGGTTCATTATTATTCCTTTGTTCCTTCACACTCAGAAATGCTTTATTTGCATTTAATTGGATTCCCCCCTCTCCCCTTGGGGTCACTCAATGTATTATATACGCATGTTATATATAGCTTTAGTTGTAATAGATTGATCTAATCTATACATCTATCTATCTACAAAGGCAGAGCCAAGACTGCTCCTCTATAAAAAACAACCAAATATTGATTAATAATTGTGGCTTATGGATCCATGGTATAGTACTGAGTCTATCAATATACTAGCATTATTGACTATCCGCACTAATGAAGAAAATATGGACTCATTTGGCCCCATGCCATAGAACCCCATGATCTCCTAAAAGAAAGAAATTCATTTAATACATATTTTATACATTTATGGATGAGTGGACTCGAGTGAATATATGCATGAGTGTAGAGGGGTATTTGAGTTCTTAGAGGCTTGTCCCACTGCCTACTTAAACGGAAGATAGCTGTATCATTCAACTCTTTGAATCATTTACTATGTATCTGCCTATTAGCCTTTTCTATCGATTGGTAACGATGTAGAAGAAAGGTCGTCTAAATAGGTACAGAGACGTCACATCATTATTCAAGACGTACTTTGGTATTTTTTTTTTTTTTGAACTCACCCTTCTTTATTATAAGTTGTTGAGTTTTTTTCCTGAGCCAATAAAGTCAAAGAGCATCATCATATCATGATGATCTCAGGGGTATTTCTGGTTCACTGGATCCATCTACATACCCTAGAGGGGTGCGTTTCTGCTCAGATGAAGAAATTGGATTAAGGCTCCTTCCTTCCTTCCATATATGTACATTTGTACATACATATCTATGATCATCCATGCCAATGACAAGGCATTGTGATATTATTCATAATAAATAAATTCATAAATAAATATATGTATGTATGTAAGGTACGGCTCATTGTGCCTTCCTTCCCCCTTATTTCTCTTGACATGACAAGGTCAATCGGAGTCAATGAAAGGTTGCCATGGTTCAACCAAGGATCCTTGTATGAACCATGGATCTTTATTTATCAAATCTAGTCAATGAATGGCATTCGATACAGATCCCTAATACATACATATGTCGGTCCTTGTTTTCTGCTCCTTATAAATACCCTCATATGCATGTTGTACATGGAATTCGAGGTCTATTTACATGCTCGTACAGGTTGTTGAACTAATAGTGGATTTTACCTCTATTGCTGCAGTCCTGTTTCAGCTCCAGAGCATCTCTGTGTGACCATATTTGTATTATATATAAATAAAATGATAAAAAAGGCATTCATCCTTTAGTAGTATTTTTGCAATATCAAGGACAACAGGACCTCTTTTTTTTTTTTTTTTTTTTTTTACGGATTTATGTATAAGAGCCAAAAGCAAGAATGTGGCAATAGTTGTTTTATTATTTGTTAATGCTATTTAAATTAATTTGGTAATGGAGAAATCAAAGAGTAATTTTTGACACACCTTCTCCTTATAACAACAACAACAAAAAAATAATATTAATCCGAGGGGGCCTCTCCTTAAGTTGTACACTTTACACCTTTAAGAAAATTATATATGTACACATATTATATGTACAAAGAACTATTTGATAAATGAGGAGAGCAATTAATATATATATATATATATTTTAATTAGCAATGAGATTTTTCTTTTTTGTTGGAGGAAGAGTCCAATAATGGCTTGAATTACAAACTAAATGTTCATTTAGTTAATTTATGAAGGTATTTATTTCAACAAGGATTTTAAGGTGTGAGATGAGGTAAGTTTTTCTTTACGTATATATTTTTTTTTCTTGGGATATAATGGTGGTATGAAAGAGTGAAACCCACGTTCACTCTTGGTGTTTCCTCACTCAATGTATGTACATACAATCATTGAAGCAAGTACTAAAAAGTCATCATTTTTGTTTGTCATTTTCGTGTAATGAAGATTCCCACACACACACAACTAAACGAAATATCAATGAATGGCTTTATAAATCCCGCTCTGAGTCATTTTCTATGCATAATTTATTTGAAGGATCGGTCAATATAATAGATAGAATTGCTAGATGCTTTAAAGCAGGGGTATTTAGGCTTTTTTTTTTTCATGTAAGGGGACCATTGGCATTTGAACTCCACAATATGAGGGCCACATTTTTCATTTTTATATTATAGCTAAAGTTATTCAAAGGCTGAATACTTCTGCTTTAAACTATTCAAAATGTTACATTAAGCTCATTTGATTACTTCATTTGTTCAATTAGTAACTGTCTTTTTGTATATGAAAATATTCTTATTAAAATTTCAATTCAATGATCAAGATATGAAGCTTCATTCCTTAAAAGACATTGTGTAATTTTTAAAGGGTCTTAAACTGGAATATCTGGTTCCTCTTGAACAACATGCAATTGGTTTTTTTGGTTTTTTTTTGTCTTTTGAATAAGTTTAGAAAAAAATCAAAACT
Organism: Lepeophtheirus nordmannii; assembly: GCA_963680855.1. NCBI lineage: Eukaryota > Metazoa > Arthropoda > Copepoda > Siphonostomatoida > Caligidae > Lepeophtheirus > Lepeophtheirus nordmannii. The sequence continues at coordinate 21,798,101 of OY804522.1, read as the reverse complement.
TAATGCTCAAAGCCGTATAAAGGCAACTTTTGGGTTCCTGAAAAAATGTTACTATTTCATTTTTTTTATTATTAAATTGTAAATACATGAGTGTCTTGGAAAATGAAATAATACAATTTGCTTTGAATTTTAAGGCACATTTACGTCATATTTTTATATTTCTTTGGCTAAAAAAGGTTGGTTAAATATAAATTCCTGCATTAATATTCAACACGAATCTTATTAGAGATTCTAGCAATTATAATAATAATAATTAAAGCTATTTTAATTATTCAATCTGTAAATTTTCGAGAATTTTACGCACAAATTACGTTTAAAAGTTGAACTCATCCGGATTTTTTTTGTAGCATCATGTTGCTTACATATACATATACCAAATAGTTTTTGGAATAAATAAGAATTTGTTCTAAGAAAATGTTCCTCTTTTCCGGATTTGAATGCATTTTTTTATGCTATTCAAGAGTATGTAGGAAGGTTGATACTAATTATTGAATTAGTTCTTCTGTTAAGAATACTTAAATAAATATGTATGTATACATTTAGAAACAATTTATTGAAAATGTAAACTTATTCTACAAACAAAACCGTTCCAATAAAATGTTTAATCAAATATTACATCATTAATCTTAAATGCTTTGGAGCATTTGAGCGGAACACAATTACCATTGCTATACAAAAAGGAAAGCAAATACCATAATGTACATACTATGTACACTACAAATATCGATGGATGGATCATTATTTTTTATTTCTTGGCAATGAAAAAGTTTGCAATTGATGAAAGGAAAATATTGCATATTTTATCCTGTGAGTATTGATAAATAGATAAATACTTTTATTCATGCTTCAATCAAATATTGACAAGTGGGTGTGCATAAGATTTAAAAGGGTTTTAAACTGATGCAAATATGTCTTATCTTTTATTCAAGAATAAAAAAAAGCTGTACATACATTGAAATAATGTAAGGGGTATTCATATTTGTACGTCTAAATCATTCTAATCCATCATTTTGCTTTTTTTAATTACAGCCTAGGGGTAAGGAATGAAGCATAGCTCTACAAACTATCTATATATATAGAGTATAAATACTCTTAATTAGAAATAATTAACATATTGTAATTTTTTTTGTTTTTTGCTTTTGCAATTTCCAGGTTTTTAACATTAATATCCTTTGTCTGAATTTAACGTGGATTAGTGTTTGATACAAAACATATTCATATATGTATATATACAGGACATTAAATCGTGCATCAGTCATGATACCAAGTGTTGTAGCCACAAAATGTCACCAATCTGGTTCTATACTGATTAACAGCTGCCGATTGCTTTGGATTTTAGCAAAAAATGTTTTCCCATATATCTACAAAATAATAAAGCAGTTTGAATAGTCTAGTGTGGTGTTCCAGCAGGACGGATCTTCTATTCAAACTGCACCGATGGTTCAAGGGTATGTAGATAGACGGCAAAAAATTATGAACTTTTGGTCCAAGGAACTGAGCCCTGCTCTCAAACCATTAGACTACCCTATATAGAGTTGTTAACCTATCAAATACGCCATAACAAGATATACGACCTAAAGTCATTTGTGAACAAAGAATGGAGAAACGTTAGAAAGTGATATACACTAAAGATTGTTTGGTTTTCCGGTAGTGCCTGGAGGCCATTTTTTAAGGTTCTGTTAATGATTAATATTGCTTTATATGTTATATATTGAATAAATTTCCATAAAAGCATAACTGTGCTGAACTTCCTTAAGATAAATTAGGGTCAGGGTTTAGTCTGGTAGTGAAATGTTCAAAGACATGTCTTTAAATTCATGGTATAAAGACCCACATGGAGTAATGAATCAGATTAAGGTTTACTCTATGTTATCTTTGGGAATTTGGGAAAACTCCTTATAATTTAAGTTTTTGGTGGATATAAAGAGTAGAGAATCATATTCTTTTAAGGTAAGGCATGTAGACTTTGTAACTTTATTCTTAAGTAATGTGACAAGAATAATAGAGAATGGGTTAAATAATGTTAATTCATGGAATCGAGGAAATGTCGTATACAAAGATGGGAATAAAGACGTTTTTTTTTTGTTTTGTTTTTCAGTAACAGAATTTCATATTTAATTACATTTCCTTCCGTTATTTGTACCCTGTTAAGCCAAAATACAACAAGAAATGACCGTTACCCCGTTATTAAAAAAATTACTTTAATAATTCCATAGATCTCATCAATTGTACGTGTCTTTCAGCCTGCAATCAACAGCTGACTTAGTTTTTTTTTCCAGTCCTTCACTCTAATAGCAAGTTTTTACTATAATACATACATAGAAATATCAACTATTTTAAAGTTGTTTTTTTCCTCATGGGAAATGATTTCAATGTCATAATTATATTATAATAGAATCTACCATTAATAATTAATTAGGTACATACCTATAATAGTAATAATAATTAACCCCGAAATTCGACTTTTTACATATTAGGTATTTGAGGCACGTTAATTCCAAAATAAGAAATAAACAAGATAACAGATGTTATTTGTAAATTATGGGGCTAGCCTTTAGTTGTTGTAAAAAATTATATGTACATAATGTATTTTTATGCATAACAATAGACCATTCTTAAGCCTTCTTCATGATTGTTCATAATACATAGTATGTAAGAAAGTAAGTTACTAATTATCTACATGCATACAACATATTATGTTTGTACTAAAACATATAAATATGCATGGAGAAGGTGTGAGACTTACCTTGTTGATCGTCTTTTGAGACAGATCTCCTCTTTGAATGAAACAAGAACAAGGAAATGTATGTATGTATGTATGTACGTAGGAATAAAATACAACATCTTGTGGCGTCTTTAGAATCTCTTCTCTTATTATGCATACATATACATATTTGTATGTAAAGTACAAAAGACACATAAATTTCATACATTCAGTACATAAAAGTATGAAACAAAACAACGACAAACAAACAAAAGAGCAAAAGAGGAGAGAATTAATTTTTTTTTTATAAATTCTGACCCATTAAAAAGAGAGAAAAAGCCACTAATATTCCAGGATTCTTTATCTTCGTGATAAAACTTATTTTTAATGAGGCTAAATAGTCCCTAAATTCTCTCGGCACACCCATGGATCTTACTCCTAATAACAATGGATTCATTTATAATGCACTTCTTTGTTATATCACTGTAAATTGCAGAAAAGTAAAAATGATGTCCTTGACTTTTGTTTCCACTAGGTGAGAAGGAAGATGCAACGATCCTTGTATGGGGTATTAAGGAAGAAGGAAATTTGTTTTTCTTCTTCTTTCCTATTTTTATCCTAGAGGGTTAATATTGGCGCTCCAACAAAGTTAGTATACTATTCATATTTAATATATGTGTCTAATTATACATACATACAAAAACATGAATGCAGTTGGCCTGATCCATCTTTTCTTTTCTCTTCTTTATTAGGTTTTTGTGTTTACTTAAAGGATCACGTAAAAAAATAGTTAAACGATGAATTCCCTAACTTTTTCCGTACTTAATTTCACACCAAGGTCTCTTCTTTTTATCTCTTTTTGTAAGAAAAATTAAATTCTTAAACACTCTGTCTATTGGGGTATATCACATTTTAAATGAAGGTAATTTATGTATTTTTGTGAACAAAAAATGGTTGCGTGTTTCTTTTTAAGCTATTCTTTAGCGTTTTTCCTTCCAAGAACAACAGCAACAGAAAGATGTGCAAGGGCCCTATTAGGCTATAAATCATATACAATTATGAAAGAAAGGTGAATTTATTTCTAGTTCTGTAGTTGCCTTTATGTATCTTACATTTGTAATTAAAAAATTGTCCCTCTGTTACCGTTTCCTCTTCTTGTACAAATAGTGTCCCTTTCAAATCGCCTAACCATTCATTCATGAAGCTCCATCAGACATCCTTTGTAATTTATAAGCCTTATTTATTCTCCTAAATCCATAATGAGGCTCCATCTTTTTTTCTTTCTTCTTCTTCTCCTATGAATAAGAAGAAGATGGTAAAATAAAGTCTATAATGTATTTTTGTTTTTTTTTTGTTTTCGAGGTCATTTCTGTTACATCATGAATATTCTTTTTTTATTTTTCGGGAAAAGGGGTTTCTTTTTATAAATTAGATTATGTACAAGCATACATACATACATACATATATTTGAATCACGATTTGGTTTGTCTACTCCAGACAAATTATTTAATGAGATTTGGGATATACCCCCTACCTAGTGTCGGAGGCATCCAGAATAAATAAACTCGTGTCAATTCTTTTTTAGGAGGCCCATCTACTTATGTATATTTATTCAAGGATGAAGCTCCTACACCTTTGAAAGATTGTTTTTCTCCAGAGTTTGACAGTTCACTCTATTTATTATGTAAATACATACATAGAATGGGCTCGATCGATTTCGGATTAATCGGAATAAGTTGGCAATTATTTGGTTGATATTTAATTTCCTTAAAAAATTAGGGTACAATTGAAAGAAAAAAAAAAGAAAATTAAATCAAAAGCCAAAAAACTAAATAAAAAAAAAATATTTTAATTAAATACTTGACCGGTGAAAATCCAACGTGGCTGGTAAGCGTCTTTTTCCGAAAATTATTAATAATTTTGACCCGACCATAAACGTAATTGAATGTATGTGACATCATTTATTATTATAAAAACTTAAAAAAACCGTAAAAGTTCCTTTGTGTGTCCATACAACGGTCCCACATAAAGTATAATTTGATCCACAACTTAAAAATTATCTGAAGCAAAATTCTAGGATGCCATTTTTCAAAACAGTTACAAAATTTTTATTAACTCAATAATTACAGAACAATAACTGCTGAGTTTAGATATGCTATTAAATATAAAAATTGGTTGAACGGTTTCTTCAGTAATATGATACCTATCTATAGAAATAAACAACAAATTCTCAAAATTTTAAAAGAATAGAGTCTGAAATATTCTTTTAAACTTTTTTCGTTCCAAGAACATTTCTCTAAATTGTATTTTAGTCATCATCTTTCAAACATTTTTAAATACGAAAAATTATATTTTAGCTGTCCACAAATGGACAGGTATTTCAAACACTAATAAATATTTTGATGGATAATTTGGTACAAATGTCAATGACAGAAGTGCCAACTTAAAAAACAAAACATTCAAATTTCCCGGTATTTTTTTGCTAATAGTAATATGTCACAATGGTATCCCCATATCATCAATAATTCCTACGTACTTTTTTGTCAGCTGTCGAACTTCCTGCACTTAGTTCTTATTACATTCTGATCATTAATTTGTTCAATTGGAATATTTTTTATCATTGACACTCAAATGCTTCAGTCACAATATTCCCATTAAGTACAATTTATCTAAATATCAAACATTTGAAAGCCTGTGTCAATTATTTCTTGTTATAACTTTGTCATATATTAAATGCTCATGAGTGAATCAACATGGTTCTTGTTTGGAAGCAGCGATTTGAATTCAATAAGGAAAAGAGCTTTCAAAGAGGATATTCTCTTAAAAGGAGTAACGTTCCAAGGTTTGAGTAGCGGTGCAAACGCTTTAAAAGCCTATATACATATTTAACATCAATTGAACCAGCCAATAAAAGAAGACAGATACTTATAGAAACCCCTATTTTTAAGAGCATAGAGTTCACGACCCCTGGTTAAATCTTTAACTCAAGGAAATGTATGTTTATTAAATATAACCTATGCTGTATGAATATTGAAATACAAAACATTATTTACGACAACTGACGTCATGAGACAACTCGATCCCTTTTCAAAGCATCGTTTTTTAATTTACATCATGTATAACATAGTTACATACAGTGATGCTCACCATATGTGATTCTTGGATCTCTCGCTCTCTTATATGTACAAATGGACAAACATTCGACGAGTAGCTATTTACTTATAATTATGTAAATTTGTTTTGCAAAATAATAATAAATAAAAAAAACAAAAACTACTTAATTTAAGTATTTGTTTTCACGATTATTCAGTTCCTTGTTTGCTCAGTCATGCATGTTACTAGTTACTTAATTTAAATACTTAATCTTGTGCTATTGCACTGCAGAGTCATAGCTACATAGATGCGTTAATACTGAACTTTGAGGGGATTGCAATGACTTTCACACTTCGTAACATATAAAAACGTTTTACAAATGAAAAAGTATAAACATACTTAGCTACCCAGCCACATAAAATGAGAAATATTCAACCTCTTTGAACCTTGGACACACTTAGAGTATAGCCAAGGACTCATTACTATTAGCATAATACGCACCGTCAATTAGCTTCTTTGGTTTGTGTTGGTCAACATGTTGAAAATATGAAGGAACGTGTCTCAAGGTACAAAATAATTTGAATGTAAATTAACCGAAAACGGAAGGTTGTCATGATAAGCTAAACTATTTATTTGCAAGTCAAAATATTGCTTCTACAACTTCACAACTTCTATTAAAAATAATAATATATAAAAATGAAGTGAAATATTACGAGTTCAGTCACTGACTTGCATATGTACAATGATAGTAGTAACAAGACTAAAGGTACTATATTAGGACAATCAAACAAAGTCTCTTCTTGAATAAATAAATAAATAAATATAGACGTGTATATATGTATGTATGCTTACACATACATACATGGGCGAATAAAGACAATTCATCGCTAACGACTACATACGCATTTGTCACATCTCATTGCATTCAATTGATTATAATAATATTCAATCAACCCTTCAATCCATCCATCAAGGAAGAAGAAGAAGAAGAGAACGTGTCTTGTTAACTTTGTACAAAAAAGAAAATCTTATGAGTAGGTACATCGTACATACAGGAATTTTCTGTGAGATCATGTGGGTGTTTAAATCCCTCATGGCTTTGGCAATGGTTCAATAAGCGCGTGGATCTAAGAGTTGACATATCAACCTTGCACTCTAAGTGGAAAGTATCAGTCATAAATATTTGTATATTTAGTAGTGGTATTAGCTACAAACACAGAAGAAAAAATGTCTATTTTTTTATATGTGATGATTAATGATGATTCAGTTTGAACAATTTTTCCTTGAGATCCTTGAGGAATCGTTTGACGACTCCCTTATTAGTTCCTGAATGCATATGTTAGAGTTTTATGTTTTTGAAAGAGTCATTTACTTAACCAATAATAATAATTAATTATTTATGTACTTAAAAGTAACACTGTACATAGCATGCATTTATTCCAAGATTGTACATAGATATGAATTAATCATTCTTGAGTAGATTATATTTAATTTTTGTACGAGGTGTTTTGTTTATGATTATCTCCATGATTTATGAACAATTCTAACTTCATCAACACTCGAGTCTATGCATGGATACCATTAGAAGAAGATATATTTATGTACATAGACACACCCGTATTATGTCTTGTTTATGTGTAAGGAAGCTCAGCTCACGATATTTCATACTCAAGGTATTTATGATTTTTGAAAAACAAAGCACTTCTTATCAACGTAAATCAAATACATATATTCAGGCACTTTGTTATCATGTGACGTATTTTCCAGATGATTGAAAAGTTACATACACCCTTCCAAGGGATTCAAATCGATTTGACAAAATGATAAACCTCTTTCTTTAAATATTAATGTTCTTCCTTTGTAGATGTGTATGGAAAGGAGGCCTTGTATCCACTACCTAATTGATGAGTTGAACAACTTAATGACGTATAGAAATGATTAATTAAAGACTAGGTTAACAAAAAAAAATATTAATATATAAGAAAATCCTTTTAACAAAGTGAGATAGGCTTTCAATAAAGACCTCCGTAGGAGAGTAAAGTTCATCACGATCATATATTTTTTTAAAATGGATTATCTCATATAAGCGTTTCATGGGAGTTCATACGACTTTGGGATCATTAAGTTGTCTTAATTTTTCACGAATAAATCAATTAAGTTGTACGTTTATTAATCTCGTATTTAATATAAGACCAGCCATTTAAATTACAAATCATAAATTGATCACAGGATCATTTCATTTGGATCGATTAATATTAGGTATACTTTTTTTTATAATGAGTATCAGAACTTGTCCTTTCAATGAGCAATTTATATTAAGAATATTAAAAATGACGCCTTTAGTGCAATTTGCAACCTGTACAACCACACATAATATGTACATTGAAACATACATTGAAAACTGACTTCTTCCCAAGTATGTAACGGCTAATAAATGGATACATAATAATAATAATATGTATCCTGTGTCCCTTACTCATGCATGATGTAAACCAGATGACTTGAATACAAGAGAAGGTGAATTATTGCTTTAATTCCTTGATCTCTCCCTCTCTTTACATGCATACCTAATACCCCGTGACAAATAAATATTTACGACACATAATGATAGGAAATTTGACACGCCAATGAAAAAGGTTATTTTATACATTCATAGAGATAAATTGTTTCACTGATAGGAAATGCAATTTCCTTCCATTGGATCAAGTACATACACCATACCCGATTGTAAATCTAGTAAAGGTCTCCTAAATTACATTCAATACAGTCTCTATCAGCACGTGAATCTTCGTTAGTAGAGTCATGCACATGTTCCAATGATTTCATGGATTTCTTGCTCAAAAAAACAAAAGAAAAAAATCAATTATGATACTTATTTATGTAGAGAACAACTACGAGCCTCTTCCTTCCCTGAACAAATTTATAATTAACATTTATCTTTATGGGATAAATATCGAGTCTTATATTATAGGCACATACATATGTATAATACCTATATGTGCTTATAACATGTACATGTTTACTTTTTTCAAAGTATGGGGGCGAGAGAAGCATGTTTTTTCGGAAGACAGTCAAAGAAGAAGGCCATGTTTTGATATATTGTTATAAATACATATTTAAGCTGGCTCATTTGAGGAGGGGAGTTAAACAAAAAAAAACAATTAAAAATGATTATTGATCACGTAGTTGAGAAAATTTGTTAGGTCACAGAGTATGAGACTACAAAACAAATAATTATTATTATAGGTCAGTTGAGCAATAACATTTTGAGCTTGCAAAATTGAAAAGAAACGTGCATGGATGGGATCAGTGCAAAAGTGACGTCAATGACAAAAAATTATTTTGCTTGATTGTATTTCAATATTACATTTTGAGCCAATTACCTACTACCAACTGATAGTGACTTATACCTTGTAATAATGTACTGTAAGCATTGTCCAAAGTTGATAGAAATGTTAAGCAAATGTTTAAAAATCTGTATTTACTACGAGAATATTTTCTATGCAAATATCTAAGAGTGTGCTGTGTGTCGTCACTTTTGCACTGACCTGGAGTACAATGGAGTACTAAGTCACTCTGAATAATTTTTGCCTCTCTTGACAAAGTGTTATTTTTTTCGACATTCTGCCTAAACATATATTAAATAAAATTAGGCATTTACACATATTGTTCTATCAGTTCTAAAATAATTATACTTAATTTGTGATTGGTGTATATAAATTAATAAATAAGCTCCGTCATCAAGTTAAACAATAATTCTAATTTAAAATACAGTAATGCAACACGGAGTCTTTGTGCTTTACAAATACATGCCACTAGTTGGCGTTTATTTGGATCTAGACTACTCTTTCGGAACAGCTAATTGTCAAGTTTTGAGGTCCTAGAGTATATAGAAATGGAGCCACTCTTTCTACATATTATTAGATATTAAGTTGAATGAAACATCATGAAGGACTTCAAGAAACGGAATCCCTTTAAAATGATTGGTTATGAATCGTATGTATTTCCATTGGTTGAAGGTGATTAAATATCCCTATTATCCACATCAGCTATAATGTCCCTTGAACATATTTGTCACCAATTGTCTAGATAATAATATGTTAAAGACCCTGACACCGATTTTATTTTTGCACTGCGTCCTTGATATACTTGATAGACAGGGTCTCCTTTTGTCTCATTAAAATAGTCATAAGTCAGTTGATAAATCAATAATAATAATAATAATCAAGTATCAGAAGAAATCCTGTCATAGGGCAATTTCATGGATAACATGTTATATGTATACGGATAAATATCAAAGTAGAGCAGTTCCATAGGTACCTATGTAGAATGCAGATCTCGAGACATCCATTAATTCCCTTTGACGTTGTTATGAATCCTAGATGATGAGTTTACTATTGTTCGTTGTTTAAAAAGTAATTTAAAAATATAGTTATAGTAATTCATAAATATGTCACTGGTTCATAAATAAGACAAATCCGAAAAAGACTTGGAACATAGTCACGGACGGACATACCGTGGGGGATTGTTTGTATCTATCTATATACATAGGTGTACATATATTTTTATCTCATATCTGAATAGGAGTGTTCAAAACATAAATGTACTCGTAGCTCATAGGAATCCAAGGAAATATATTTTTCTTCCACATACAAAAGTTCTTGGACTCGTAATCATTTCTTGTAATCTATACTACATACATATATACAACGTCTACGTGATATAATTTACAGCATTTGGGTGAGGACGGTGAACATTGAACACCCGGTTCTCAATGCTCTTATTCCACTTTCTGGCCCAGTGGCATACTTTTTATACTTAAGTACAAGTAATAATTACCAAAACATATGTATGTAAATCGGGATTGATCCACCATTAGTCCTCACTGGAATAATAATAATTAAACATGGTTTTAAATAAGCCCAAACTTGAATTGTATCAGTCTCATAATTTTGACGTCCCGTTCAGTCCTAAATAGTAAGGACTAGATGCATAAAGCCATCCAAAATGACGTCATTTACAGACATATAATATTAGTCTAGGCATAATATTTGATATAGAAAAAGTAAGATGAAAACCCTAAAAGTGACTTTCTTCAGGGACTTTTATTACATTTGTTCGTCGTTATATATATATTTATAATATTACTTTTTTAGGTTAAAAAATAGTCTAAAGAGTCGGACCTTTGAATTTTATGTCATATTTAATCAGTTTTTAATATAATATTATGATGTTACGTTCAGTACATTATTTTGTAAATTTCACTGTTTTACCCCTAAAATGTACCCTTTTTATCATTTTATTGTCCATTTTAGCTACCATGCAAATAATAAATTATAAATAAAATTATTTTATTGGAAACGCTTTTCAAGAAACAATAAAAGGGACGGAACGGATTTTATGCCCTAAATTAAGGACCGATACAACACCACTAACTACTGATTTTGGGGATGCTCCTTTCCAAGAAAAGGTTTTGAGATGCAACGAGGATAAGGATCGGTAGTGTTTCTTCAATATGAACTATGAAGAGGGACTCTTACGGCACGATGACTCCCTCAATAATTCATGTAGCTGCGTAAATTCTCGAAGGGCAAATGACGTCATTTCACTCTGACCAAGAATGATGATTATTATTATTATACTATGAGAAATGTGTGGTATATGTACATATATTATCGAAAGCGGAGTTGTAAAAGAGCAACGTAGCCCTGCTGTTGTTGAAGGATTGGAGAACCCTTGAGGGATGAACTAATGTAACAAAATCCTTCATTTGTTGACTTTAACATAAATATAATATATATATATATCGTCTACGTTTACTTATGTAATATCAATAGCATTTTTATTTGTTCATTGTTTAAAGAGTAAGTAATTCGTTGTATAATAATAAAATCATACACACTATGACTCTGAACAAAGAGAAAACCTTTCCAATGGTGTTAAAAGTATGTATTTTCATTGCGTTTTCCAACTTCACGTTTGCCTTGAGGGGAAAGTGAGGGTTGCTTCTCTACTATGAGTGTATGTACATATATTATCATCCAGTAGTTGTATATGTAGATTGAACAATTAAGTATGTATGTATGTATATCCTACACACCTAAAATACATCTACATGCATGTTTATGATTTTATAGCCTCCTACCATCATCCTTTACCAGACTATCCAGGATCCCTTCTTATGTAAATAAAAGATTATGATGAATATTTTATTTGAAATAACATTCATTAAAAGGATTCATTTATTATAATTTTTTTAAGAAGATGAAAAAAATAAAAAATATAAATAATCTTTTTCTTCTCACAAGGGTTAATTGAATAGAAGTATACATATACAAAACGATTAGTATCACCATAGCCCCCTAAATATATATATATATATACATATACCTATCAAGATAATTTACATACATACGTGTCCTTTTTATAATACATATTTAGCCCAAAGGAATTTGAAATGACTCCTTTATAAAATAATAATAGTACTAATGATTAGATCATTATAATTGTTGTTCTGGAATCAGATATATTTAAATCACTGATGATCATTAATCACTCAAACAAAGGTACATATGATGTTATCTCACGTTATCTCACTAATCAGTGTTGAGATAGAAAGGCGTTACTTTATAATTTTATTACTTTACCAAAAAGAATAATAACTAATTGACAAAAATATAAAGATATTTTGTCAAAAAGTTCGGAAAAATGGAAAAATTAGTCTTTTCCATAAAATGCAATGATAATAAAATCCCTTTAAGATCACTTTTGAATCGAATATTAAGTAATAGATATGTAGTTACTTATTACTCTACTTAGTAATATTTCCCAACAAGATCATCACTAACATATAAATTTATACTGTAATTTTTTGTCAGTTGTATATTTTTTAACTATAATTGTAACCTTATCTGTGTTTTGAGTAACGTTGATTGGTTCAACTACACGAAGTAACTCTTGTTCAGAATCTGTGAACAATTATCTGTTATTAAATGAAAAATAATTCCAAATAAGTATTGTCAAAGTGATTTTGAGTCTTTTTTTCTATCTCTTATCCAAGGAAAGGTTCTGAAATACAATAAAGATAACGACGTGTACAAGATCGGAAATTGACGAGTACTTTAGTACTGATACAATTAATGTTGCCCATTACTGAATTCCTCATCTCCTCTTATTAATTCTGAGTGCAGTGTTTCTCAGACTTTTTTTTTTGTACCAATGTCACACTAATGATCTTTTAAGAATTTCACTGCATACTCGGAAAATTAAAAAGAGTAAATACATCTGGGTTGGAGTTTGTTTTGTTTTATAAAACTTTATTGACGTTTGTATGTCTCAAGATAAATATTTGGCGATATTTTAAATAATAATTTGTAGGATGACTCGTTGATAGTCACTGCCGTAGAGTCTCAACTCAAACTCTGTATCATGGTGTTATCGCAAGTCCTTGATCATTTTTGCATCAAACTTCAGTCTCTCTACAGTGGCCATGAAGACAAATAGGACTCCACAGTTAGCACACTTCTTCCCCTCCTACTCCCCTAATCTGCTTTAAGATAATATTTACATATTGTTTTACAGTTTGTTTTTTTAGATGAATGCTTGCTAATTTTAACTCCCATTGAATCCATGGAACTCCAAATCAACTGTTGTCTTTTTGAAGAGTCACGACATTGCACTCAATTATTTAAAGTTACAAGGCAGTAATCTTCAAAACATTTCTGCACCATCATCATCATCATCATTGTTTAAAGGATGATTTCTTAATTTTCACTCCTCGTCTCATACTTTGGGCATTATCAAAAAAAGAAAGAAAGAAAGAAAAGAGATCACCCCCTCCATCAAAAGGGGGCAATCTTGTTATAAGCTGAATCCTCTCCTCATAAATCATGCTTTCATTCTCCAAGGGCTAATTAGTAAGTGATTTAGGGGAGGGGGAGAAAGCTTTTTATTTATTGTATGTATGTTTCTTTAATTTTGTACAGAAAATAAACATTCCTTGAGTAACATATATTTGGTTTAAAGATGAACCATATGGTACAATCCTCCCCATGAACAAAATGGGTCGTATTCAAATAAATATCTGTAATGTAGTATTTCAAATATATGTATACACATCAATCAAAGAGTCTTCTACTCCTTCTTGGTACAGAAGTATATAATTGTATCAGTGTTATTCGTAAGAGATCTAACAATATAATGTATCATTTAATATTTTACATACATACATATTATGTTATGTACTGATAAACGTAAGTACCTCTGTAATCACATCCATATTTACGTATTATCTAGAGCACTCTCCTCGACCTTCCTTTAATTTCTCTAGTATAAATACATAATATGTATGATATCTATTCATATATATATGTACTTAATTCCGGATTGCATTATTTACTTTTATCCAAGGAACGCCATCGGAAATGCTCTTTCTTTGACTTACAACATAATTTTAGATCCGCACAAAGCATAGAACTACAATACACATTATAATAAACAACCTTTAAGACAATGAGTTTTTAAGAAGGTCCTTGTAGGCGTTTAGGTGTATTCAAATCGTAGAAGATACATACAGGGATCCCCTTAAGCAAAAATTCATATATTTTATTCATTACATATAAAAGTGTGGTGAAGGACTTGTGTGCACTACTCCTCGCGGCATAAATCGATTCATTTATAGGATCAAGTATAAAAAATGAGTTAGTTAGTTAGATAGTTATTTACCTCTTTGTACATATTATGTACTTGAAAACCTGGTTATATACTAATATGATAAAAAATACCTGGAAATGTGAATTTTAGGAATTCCTATTGAAATGAATGTTTCTATTTTAAAGTTGCCACTACTTTCATTGACATTTTTCATATTCATTTGTGTTTAAAATACGCGTCTTTTTGTGAACAGCTAAAATCGAATTTTTTATTTTTAATATGTCTGAGAGTTGACGACTTAAATGCAATTGTGAGAAATGTTGTTGGAATCAAAAAAGCTTAAATAAATGTTACAGACTTTTGAAAATAGGAAAAAAACATTGGTACATATGTTTTGCATCGGGGGGGGGGGGGGGGTTGATTATTTTGAGGTGAAGGAAATGAATTTTGATGATTAAATAAAGATTTTTTGATTTCCCATAATATATTTACACTTTGAAGAGTTTCTTTATATTTTGATACTAGTTTACTATGCTTCAGTTTCTTTAGTTTGAATAAAACTAAATATAGAATTATACTCATAAAAAGAAACAAAACAATTATGAGGCGCAGACCCCTGTGATTACATCATCATATGTTTTACAATTTATGGAGCAAAACTAATGTTTGGTAGACTTAACTTATAAGCAGGGTTATGTACCTATATTATATATATATAAAAGAAATCCACTCATCATCCTTTTAAGCAATTGCCACCGCAGAGAAAATGCAAGTCATTAAGTTCCAAAGTTTTTAATATAATTTTAAAAGAAACAGAAATCACTCCATTATTCCCCACACATACAACTGTATTTTTTGTCAGTTGTATATTTTTCTAGTGAACTTGTACCCTTATTTTTGTTCTTATTTTGGTTCAACTACACAAAGTAGCTCTTGTTCAGAAGCTGTGAACAATTATCTGCTATTAAATAAAGAATAATTTCAAAGATGTATTGTCCAAGTGATTTTGAGTCTTTTTTACTATCTCCTATCCAAGGAAAGGTTCTGAGATACAATAAAGATAACGACATAAGTCAAGCAATTTAATATAATATAGTCATGACATCCAAATACACTTTGCTCTAATTACTCCTGTTCTTTTATGATCAGTATCAGTTAGAATTGCAGAGATTCTTACTTTGCATGTACACGTACTCTTATTTATTTATATATATATATATATATTATTCACCCTTTGTTGGCAACGACAAACCCATGTCGACTCCTAGATCAAAAAAACCTACTCACAAAACTTTAAGTCAAATACTATAATATTATAATAACGTTCCATTGATGACTCAACGATCAGATAAAGTTGTCAATGAGTTCCATGAATGAAATGATGCAAAAGGGGATCATGTTACCCTTGAAGTCCCCTACAAGATACTACTCGAATATACTTATTTAAACATACATACATATATTTAATTGCTGATTATAATATAAATGTCATTTAGCAAGTTTCCTAAGAATATGACATTTAAATTCTATCCATTACATCATTACAAATATTATTATTTACATATGTAAAGTCCTTTCGTATTCGAAAAGAGATTAGAATCATTCCCTAAGCTTATGGTGGTTGAACTCATAAATAATATGAGAAAGGTCTTTACTCTGTGTGGGGTCTTCTCACAATCCACCTTTTTTAATGAACTTTAAAGAGCCACAGATGTGAATCCAATGGAGAGAGGAGCTCCTTTTCTTCTTCTTCTTTTTTTTAAGTCCTAGTTAAAAAGAACATGATTATTTAAGTACACAAAAAAATGCATTTGCATATAAATTTGCATGTAAATATGTGTTCAAATATAATAAGAATATCTCATGTCTAAAAAAAAAAAAGACTACTATATCCACTAGAAACACAAAAGGTAATGAATTACCTTTATTCAATTTGCACACTTATGCACACCCTTTAAAAGGGAATCATCCAAGTTTCCCCCATTAATATAAGGACTAATCTTCGTGATTTTTTGCAGATGAGGTAAGATACTATGCACACGACATGGCGTAAATTAGTATCTCATTATATAATATCTAAACGATTCCTTAAAGAAAGAACTCTAACAATAAAATTAAGTCTACCCAAGATGCAAGCCTCACAAATGAAAGGATTGTAAATTGATGCTCCAAGAATCTTGGCAAGGAAAAAGCAGCTACTTCCATATGCACTACAAGACATTTTATGCCCTTGCAGATCCTATCATTATCATCATAGTATAATTTAACACATAATCAATGCATTCATCATCTTGAGTCTTTTTCCCCAATGAACTTCCTGAAAAAGAGTCAAAATAAAGTACATATTCTTAAAGAGTGTGTTTTGAGAATGAAGTGAAGGACTCTTTAGTTCATGTAGGTAGTAGCTCTTCAAATATAGTTAATAGTGCACGAACTAGTTGTAGCTATGTACCACAACTCCTTTGCTAATTGTTTAATTAAATACCCTCAAGGATGCAAAGGGAATCAATCTAAACCTCAACTTAATTGATACACACACTCATATATGATTGTAGGCTTATATCCCTCTGTAAATTATGTTATCTCATTATAGGAAATATATTATATAGAGCTATAATTATATACTGCAACCCACTGGTAGGAGCAACAACAAACGTATCAATTACACAATTCAATGATGATGAAGTCATTGAGTATATTTTGTACAACAGTTTATTCCTTCGTTTTAGACTACTTCATGAAAAAGAAAAGATGCAAAATACATATAAATAACCTTTGATCCTTTGAAAATATGTTTCTAATAGTGTCTATAATTTGTCAATGATCTGCGTTTGTCTGAGAGCAGCTGAATAATTAATTTTTATTATACATACTTAAAAGGCAATGAATAATCTACCAATATATACATACATACATACATTCACAGTTAGAGAGAAACACTGACCACTAGTACAATATTAGATAATTAGTAAAAACATTTTTTATTGTACATACATATTATACAGCCTGACTTATTATACATGATATTTGATCATCGAGGTATATCTAATTAATAAGCAATTAATGAAGTTAAAGTTGATTGATTTTTTTTGAAGAAAAACAAACAATATGAGAATAAAATAATATATGTACGTTCCTTATTATTCATGTACATATGTACATACATCCATGTGTGTGTTTATCAAAGGAGCCTTGAATCTCAAAACATGAAAATATGTACAACTTCTTGACACTTGAGAGACATCCAAGAAGTTTGCACACCTTAAAACTATTTTAATGAATTTCATCTGACCCTGTACAAAGTAATGATGACAATAAATCTGCTCCTAGAAATCAACATTGGTGAGTATTGTAGTAATATTCATGTATACTTAAATAAGAAGTTTCATAGCACAAACGACTCAAAAATCCAGATGCATCAAAGGTTAAAGGCTTCTTTATAAGGACAGTCAACACACCAGTTTATTTTTTATACTCTGTAATTAAACATTTCATGTACACATCTTTAAAATTAACGCTCTCTCTCTCTCTGGATTACATACAATTCACAATTACAATTATAATTATTATTATTGACACCGTTCCGAGGTAGTGTGAGACTCAAGGCTCTTCTTTGCCTTGTTCCAAGAATGAAAGGAGAGGAAAAATAAGAGGAAGAAATATTAAAACTCATTACCTCTAATATAATTTAATTACATCATCATAGAATAAATATACTTTTATGTATGTATATTTTAATATTTATTCTTTCTTATGAAATTTCCTATTATATAACTTTTTTTGGCTTCAATCGTCAAAGATGTAAGCACTAGTGATGTGACTTTGGAGATGGGCTCTTAACCTCGTCTTGGTCTATAATTCTACAAATCTCAGTCTCGACTCCTTTAAAGCCTTTGGTCTCGTTATCAAAAATCAAAACTTTTAGGATTCAAATTACATTTTTTTAAAAAGATCATGAACATTGTTTTAATCTATGCCTCGATCCGTAAAAGTCTTGGTTTAAGACTCAGATTAAAGTAATTTCTTGGAAAAGTTCATTTTCCCTTGATCTCAATCAGTTTTGATCCCTTAAAGCAAAGCCTAAGTATTGCCTTGGTTTTGATTTAATTGGTCTTGACCAGTACACTAGTTTCTACGTTGATAGGTTATAGTGAATGCTGGTTTGATATCAATACAAAATTATGAAAATGGTTCATTATTAGCTTTACTCAACTAGGTATGTAGGGTGCAATCAAACTGGGTCTAATCCTACTTTGGTAGTGTAGATCTATATACCGATATGTATCTTTTGGAACGATTACCCCCCCCCCCTTCAAACTAACCATTAAGATCCCAGATAAAATAAATAACCACACAAAACTACTAATATGGCCACTCCAAACCTTTTTTATAGATATGATTTTTCATCACCATAACAAAGCAGATGAATAATCTGCCAAGATTTTGAGGGGGTAAAAAAATCCTAGAACTTCCTTTCTAATAATAATTTTATAAAAATTCTTGATTCAGTTATATGTATTGTATGGGTGGTCCAGAAAAGGATTTGATGCTTATTTTAAACTTTTAATAATAAATGAACCCATGTATGGTGAGTAATATCAATAGTTTCTTATAGAACTTTAAGCTAGTTGATATGATATATATATATATATATATTTACATGAGGATAGTTATCAGATAAAAGGATAAATTAATTTTTTGCAATTGTGATTTTGTTTTTTATTTTTTAAAATCTAATAATTTGTAACTTTGACCAATTGGCAATGAGTCTAAAACTCCCTCAAATCAGCCGATCTAATTAGCCCTAGTAGTATGTATTTACCCAATACCATTATCGTTAAAAAAATACATATAATTAGAAAAATGAATACTTTTCCTTAGAACGTAATCTACTTATAAATGTTTCTAATAATAATAATTGAAAATACAAAACAACTACTTACAACTATCTATGTATATATAAGGATCAAACCGATTTCAATTGTTATCGACTCTCTTCACCTTGTATCTATATATGTATATAAGTAGATTGTACATAATAGTGAGTAAAAAATACGCTCTCCAATCTAGAAGGAATCTAATTATTAGCAATTAAGTCTTAATTCCCTAAAAAAAAAATAGTAATAAAAAAACACATACCTATCCAAGTTTTTTATATGTACATATGTGTACATAGGTATTCTATTATGAATATATATATATATATATATATATGAAAAAAATCCTATTTCTAAAGAAAATATACAAAATAAAAAATGACGCAATACTCAAAAATGGTTTCTTGAAAAAAGTGTTCATATATATGTATATATATATACATATAGGTTTGTATATAATCATAATAATGATGAGAGAGAGAGAGAGAGAGGTAAAAACTCATTATTCTTTAGTGTATGTACCTAGAAATGAATATATATATATATATATATATAGATACACCAATGTATATAAGCAATTCGATGCGTCCATCAGTGAATAATAAGAGACACAAAAAAACCTACCTTGAATTTCTTCTACCCATTTCTTCTTCTTTTTTTAAACGACTACAATCAATTATGATGTAAAAATGAGCATTCTGTACATGCTCATTACTATTTCTCTTCACTCCATTCAATAGGCACAGTACCATCATGCCCTATGTAATAACTATACAATAAATATAAAAAAACTCGGATCCTTATAAATAACTAATTATTATTATCATTCAGAAATTGTGGTTATCCATATTAATAACCTTATTGACATGAGCCTTTAATGGATTGACATATTATTATGTATCTACATGCATAGGGAGTTAGAGACAAAGATGTCTGAAATGACCTTTAACTCCCAATGCATTATTGTGCCGTACCTTTTTACATTATTAAATGGATTAAGGCTCCATTCAACTCCTTATAGGTACGTTGACAAATAAGGTGGTAAAGGAAATGTGCAACGATGATGTTGGATTTTATTTGACGTGTTTTATTATTTAGGGGATTGTGATTTTTTTTTTTTTTGAAGACCCATTTTTTAAGTCTGCTTTATATACTCTGTCCGGATACTTTTTTTTAATATTAAATCAGGAAATTTTATCTAGATCATTGGCTATTCATCTTTCTTTTTTTTTTTTTGGGTGTGTAATTTACACTTGTTCCATCATCTAAATCATCTCACTTTATAATGAATAGTTATATTTACAGGCTTACAAACTAATGATTCTAGGTCAATATTTACCCCTAAAATAGCAAAATTTACCTTCGATGATCTAGATGTTAAAAAATTAAAAATCTATACTTTTTTAAAAGGAAGGTCGTAAATATCAGCTTTAAAATCATGAGTCAAAATTTATTTTCTAACCACAATATAAAAATCAAAAGCTACTCACTTCAAAATATTAATTCTCCCATAAAATCAACATTGATTGGACCAAGTTTGATGGGCATTAGAATCAATTCATAAGAATGTGTGTGTAGGGGGAGGGCAGTTGTACAAAAATGCTCTAAAATAACACAACATAATTTTTTTTTTTTTTTTTTTTTCAAAAAGTGGAATTTCTATACTTAACATCCCCTTATTCATGTTCTAAACCAGTGGTCCCCAACCTTTTTCTAACTGCGGACCGGTCAATGCTTGACCCATTTTACTACAGACCAGTTCCCCTTGTTAAAGTACCCATGCCAAATGCCCTCTTTTTAAAAAAAAAATCAAAATAAAGATGTGACAAAATATCCATATGTAGTATAGTAAATAACTGAGGGACTATTTCCTTCATATAGCTACATGCTATATGAAGGAACTATCAAATAAATTAATGACTGTATCTATTATTCATATTGAGGAAAAAGCAAAGGATAGATAAAGGAATGTTAAGTGGAGTTCACTCTTTATTTTTTTATTTTTGCTTTCAGTATTGTTTAAAATACATACATACACACATGATATTAAAAATAAGTATGTATGTTTTCTTTTTTACATTTTTTGAAATTTTATAAACAATGCACCACTTTATAGCTTCAATATTGTTCGTGAGGTTGTAGAATTGTTGTAGCTATGTACATAATAATAATAATAATAATCGCATCAATTATTATTATTATCATATGATGACTTGAAGATATTGAAAAATTAATTTATTCTTAAATTAAGCTATGTATACATATATGTGCCCTTGTATAGATATGAGTAAGGACACAGCTGTATCAAAGAAAATATTTGAAGAGCCCCTTTGTTTAGTGTCCGACTTGTTTCTTCCTTATTTATATAAAGATGAGGAAATTGAAGGAAATTGCACAAGTGCTTTTTTGTTTCTTCCACTTGAGATGTAGGTAAATATACTTATGTTATGTAGGTATGTATCCCGGCATAACTTATACAATAATGATAATGTTTCAATGTTTGTTTTTTTGTTTTATTGTGTTTTTTTTTTGGGAGGGGAGATATAGATGCTATTAATTTTTAGGGGGGGGGGCATGTCCAATTCATTCCTACCCCCAATTGCGTCCACGTGCTATAATGACGTAAAAGAGTATTTGACTGTACTTATTACCATCTCGACGCTGTTTTTATTGTGTCACACAACCTTTCTTCAAAAAAAAAAAAAAAGAAATATAAACAAAGGGTCAGTTGATGTTTTTGTTCAATAGGACCCCTCCAATATAATTTAATAGCCCCTCTTTTTAATGTTATATATCTACAAACACTTTTTCGATATGCGCTTTGACCCATTGAATGTTTTAAATAAGGGATTTTTCGCAAGAGAGCCAGAATAGGGGGGGGGGAGTGCAAGGGTCCACTTACCTCCCAAATTTGTAACATTGTCCCCCCCCCCCTACATATAAAATCGTTCCTCCTCTCATCTACGTTCTCTCATTTCCAACATCCTATCTGTGTGAAGCGAGTTTTTTTTATGCAGTGACAGCAACTCACTTTGGGCATCTTTGTCTGCCATTACACCCAGATGGGACCATATTTTTGCAAAGAAACGAGTCCAGGTCTCCCATTGATTTACCGTTACCGTCAGTTTTTGATGATTTAATGTGTTAATAAAGTTATATCTTCTTAATGTTATAATAGCATTTGTAATGTTGCAGCAATGTGCTAATAATGAGTACACAGTGGATTCTAGTTTATTGTTATTATTTCAACCCCCTGGTCTGTAGTAAAATGGTCAAGCGTTGACCGGTCTGCAGTTAGAAAAAGGTTGGGGATCACTGGTTTAGAACATGAATAAGGGGATGTTATGTATAGAAATTCACAACAGACAACAAAATACAGTGCAGTTTTTTTTTGTGAGTGGAGTAATGCCTTGCTACAGTAGGCATTAGATATCCCTTTTCTTTTAGGTAAATAGATTTGAAATAGAATTGCAATTGGATTTATAATATTATGTACTTATCATGTTAGTTAATAAATTCATCTTCTCATGCTTTCATTCCACTTGAAAATGAAGATTATTGTGAACGTATCTTTATTATCCCTGAATAAGACAGAGAACCTTGACCATGACGATTAGTTTTTTTTTTTGTTTTTTTTAATGAAACATAATACATATATTATTTGCTTCTTTTATTTGATGAAATCTTGTATTATTTAATTGTTTTAATTTAATGTTTGTTTGAGAGCGTTTTCCTAGGATCACTACTACTTCATAGTATGTACATACATACACACAATCAAGTCTATCATGAATAGAAAGGAAGAAAACGAACATGCATGAATTGAACGTGAAAACAATGGAAGTTGAAGAAAATCCTTGGTATGAAGTAAAAAGAAGAAAAAAAAACCTAAAAATCTTATTATCATTATGAAAAGTTGTATGTTTTATTGCTTCGTGAAATGCTGCTTTAGATAGATGTAGGCTCCTACGTACTTCATGTACGTGAAGTTCGTTGTAGATTCATCTTCGTCAAAAGAGGTGAAGAAAGTGAAGAAGGTCAGGTTAATAATAAATCATCATTGCATTCCATCACCTCATTCCTTTTTGACCATCGTCATTAATCAAACATTAATTCCCAAAAAACAAGGGTTCCCAAATGGTCTTGCACTGAGACCCTTATGCTACCTTTGTTGCGACCCCTTTTTATGAACCTTTAAGACAGAACAAAGCAAAAGATTAGCATTTCATTTAAAGATCGACAGACCATTCACTAACAAAGTTTATTAAGTGTGATTTTTCTCTTCAATCGAGGTTGGGTGGTCCCTCAGTCTTTTCAATATATGTATTTTCTATGTTGATGGGGGAAGATAAGGCAGTGGTTTCAATTAGTTAGGACATCCAATATACTTTTGCCTCGCAAAAACATTTTAGATTGATGGAAAAGTATATTTGTATTTCAAAGACGTCCTCAGAATTTGCCATACCTTAATTTTGACAGAATCGAGTCTCCATGAACAGCCCTGCTATTTCCATAATTAATTAAATCCACGCGACACATCTATAAAATATATGCAACCCACTTTGGGATCGCAATACACTAGTTAAGAAAACACTGTCTTAGTACGTATATTTAACACATTTTTTGAACTCATTCCGAATGTTGAAAAGCAGATTTAATGTTATCTAGTTCAATTACAAACACATTTATTCCTACTAATAGTTTTGCAATTATGACTATAATTATAATTTTTATTATTCCACTTGAATAATAGCCATTTGCATTTTCCGATAAGACTGCTATACATAATTCATACATAATTGGCTCATGTATCTCAAGGATATTTATCCTAATTGACTACCTCATATGTTTAATTTTTTTCATAAGCACACCATTCTAGTACTTATATACATAAGTATTTATACAATTGTTAGTAGGTGGCATTTTATTATTTCTAACCACTCACTTTAAGGGTTTGGGCTAATTTGAACTAATATATTCCACTCTTAACCACATGTAAATCCATGTAGATGTTATAATTGATTTATACTAAAAAACACATTACTCAAAGAGTAAATAATAATTATGATCAAATCTGTCAATTCACAAATGAGTGTTGAAAATAAGATATTTTAATGAGTCAGTCAATACATACAAGGAGTTAAAAAAGTTTATAAATATAAAATTATCATTATTTTTTTTTTAAGAGTGTGTTCTTCATTTGAAATTAGGTCTCCTTTATGAGTTTAAATTGAGTTTTTGTTCATAGAAAATGATCTACTTTGTAGGGTACATTTGATGTGTTAGGAAGTAAAGAATATACTATAAACGTTCTAATCATAAAATGATTATTAAGATATATATATTTTATAGGAGTTTTAGTAGAAATTAATTAATTGATTAAAAAAAAATTATGTATAAAAGAAGATCCTTTGACGAGATTTAATGTGTTGTTCCTATTAATCATTTCCATTTTCCTAAAATGGAGCATGTAAAATATGATTTTCAACAAAATGAATTATAGTAGATCCTTGGTTAAAAGAACTGCACCCCTGCATGGTCTGGGTTTGTAGCTTCCTTCCAAGCTGATAAGAGGGATATTATTAATCCTTCATAGGTTAACCAAATCATTGTTCACCCAATTTAGTCAACTGCATATTAAATATGAACTGTTGCATCATTAAATGTGTTTAATGTCAATTTATAATAATTTTTACTTCATTAAAAAAAAACATATCGGGTTTTTTGAATTAAAAACTTTTCATGACCATGAATCTAATTTTCCGATCACATACAAATATTTACAATACTCTAATGTTTCTTTTAATATCAAGTAAGCTGGGGAAAAATTCCTTGAATTTGCATTCTCAAGGATTTTCTCTGACAAAATCACATATAAACAATGACGTCATGAGTAATCATCTATAATTTAAAACAGAAAATTGACGCAATTGGAATAATGCCTTGGAATGTCTCAAAATACAAATTGTAGAGCCTTTTTGTTTTAAACTTTCTGACAAAACAAAAATGGATTTTTACATTTACATATTATTATAAGTTATCATAAGTAGTTTTTTAATCGAATTGTTTATCAGCCAAAACGTTTGTTTAATGAGAGCATCTACTGTATAATTAATTATTATTATTCATAATAATTTTAACTTTAATCTCTTACTGTCATTGAAAGGATGTTGTTTACCTGCGAGTACCTCCATTCCCCATAGGTAGACATCTTGAACTTACTCCATATACATATAATAATGTATGTTCATAACAGAATTGTCCTTTCAATATCACGTCCATTACTACTTTGATTAGAGCCTCTCTTACGAAACTTTACAAACCAAATATCCACTATCTACCTATGTGAGTTCATTTTTCAACTCATGGCATTCACACTCTATAGTGTAATAGGATTTATTGCAAGTTATCCCGTATGCATTGTTTTTCCCTAAATAATATCTATGTATGTACATAAATAATATTTACAAAGTACATCTTTTGGAATGTAATAAAATTCGTGATGATTTAAAAAGAGTTAAAACAAGGCCTTGAAGATATGATTCCAATAATGCTATTATCCAAATAATAATCAAGAAATAAATAAAAGAGAAAGTTATCTAGAGCATGTCATTGAAGGGCCTATCTCTGAGCCAATTCTTTATTATAAATACATTCATACGAACATATATTTATTTATTTTCGTCACCATCATTCAGTCATTTAAAATATTCTCCCAACTCCCAACTTTGCTGGAAAAATGCATTTTATTTTGCTATTGTTAGAGACATGAAAAGAGATCATGAATTCATAAAATAATACCTGGGCCTAGAACTAAGCCCCTCAAATTGATAGAGTATTTCAGAAGGATTGTAAATAACCTGGAACTTGTAAATCAGGATTGGGGCATTTTACTAGATTCGAGTCCATGAAAAGTGACTCCAAGGTCATAAAAGATAAAGAAAATACCATTTTTTTAAAAAAACTTCCTATTATTTAGTTGTGATTCAATTATTATCAACAAACAGAAGTCGGTTCCAGAGTATGGGTCAAGTTTTCAACATTTCTATGAGTTAGGGTCGAAAGTTCCTTCTTTAAATACGTACATATTTTGTCTCATATTAGAAGTTTATAAATTTTTGCAAATATATGTATTTATTTTTTTAAAAAATATCATTTTTTCAATGTTGTTACTTATTATTTATTAATTGAGAACTCTTAATAGTAATCAGAGACCTGAATTGTTAATTTTTGACTCAAATCAAATAAACAGTTTAAGTTTAAAAAATATCAAGTTGACTCAATATATGTTTGAGTTGCCTGCATTTTGAATTCCTCAATCTCAACAAATTACAAATACAAAGTTTGAAGTCTTGAAAATTTTCCTTCCCAATACTATCAATATTTTCTTTTTTGATCTTTTATAAATTGTTCAATAGTAGGATCAAACCTTTTCATTCCTTTTGTTAAAATTTTGAATATTTTATTCTTTATAGATTTTCCAGTTATTTCAAAAAATAACTTATTACGTATATAAATATATATATAATGCGATAACAATATGCATAGGGAGTGGCAAGTCAAAGTCATTGGCATCATAATCCAAGTAAGTTTGATAGATCATAGTTCCTGAACTATGATTCTCTTTCTTGTTTGTAATAATAATGATAAAGTATAAGAACGTATATTATTATGAAAAGACTCCGAGGAAATAGATATATTTTTTTCGAACCATTAAATTGGCAGTAGGCATGTCTGGGTAATGCTAATTGAAGGCTGAAATTCTACTTAAATAAGCTGAATACTTATTTAAATTGCAGGTTGTTTCTGTGTTATTCAGTATTGAAACAAGCGATCTTTATTCTGCTTCCAATCCCATTCTCTCGTTGGGGTTACGTATTTTTGTATTTATACTTAGAGTTTCATAATTAGTCCTTTTGTTCATTCATTTACCTGATTGAGCATCACAAGGACTAAGGAGCAAGGTGAACTATGGCTAACTTAACCAAAAAAAGACATACGCTATGTCCTGTCGCCTTTTGAAGGTCGCTGGAGGCTGATTTTGAGGCTAAAATATAACTTGAAGGCTTAATAGTTGAATTTAAGGTTCTATGATGTCAAAAGCTTCAGAAAATGGTTGATTTAGGGAGCTTTAATGAGATTAAATGATCTTCAGGAGGTTATTTAAGGTCGCTCGTAGCTATTTTGATGTTCCCATCAATTATAATTATAATTTAATGCCATTAAACCTACAGGCTACTGTTTTAAGGCTAGCACATAAATAAATAAATTTAATGTCTGTTTGAACTATTTTCTAACTAAATATATGAGTCTAAATATAAGAATTACTAAACATAAATGATTTATTAAGAATTCGAAACTATGAAAATTTGAATCAAAACCTTTAGAATTCAATAAAATGTCCCCCCTCTAAAAGTAAGTTTGGGAAAATTTGATAAAAGGATTTAAAAACTAGAATATATTAATAGCTTTAATTATTTGCATCCTGAGTATTTTTTTGTACATGTCCATTAGGGTTTTTGTATTTGCAGATGTTTTGTCCTGATATTTACATACAATCAAAATGCATTTATAGTTTTAAAAATGTTTACCCAGAATGAAGTATGACTCTTTCTGACTGTATATTAGTCCTTACACTTCTTACTGAAATGGAACATGATGAAGATGAAGCTATGGAGAGGAAGTCATTGAATGAAATGACTTTTGAGGGACTCAAAGCGTTTAACATATTTGTGGCTCATTCCCTGAAAGGAACAAGGAAATGCTTTTTATGCTGCAGATGTATGTTTTTATATATATACATGCATTTATATGTAATGACCCTTGACGAATCAACATCCTAGGACTATTTTGGGGCTTCACATTATCCTTGAACTTGTACTTATTAAAGTCATACGCATGGGTACGTCATCATTTGAAGCAACAGCATCACTAAGAGTTCATTTCCTCAAAAGGGTTCTTTTCTTTTTCTTGCAAAAATTAAATACTATTCCGTCATTTCTTTTCTTTATTTTTTCAAATTGATCAAAGAGATGATGAATAAAATAAAGTTTAATCATTAACACCCTTCAAAATCATATGCTTTAAATAGTGAAAAAAAAAAAAAAATGAAAAATGACTAGAATGAACTTCGTAATCGTTCATACCATTAATTTGATTCTTATCTCATTTAAGTCTTTCTTTTTTTGAAAAAAAAACTCTATTTATAAGGGTAGAGATTACCTTTATTGATTAAGCATTTAAGATTTTTAAATTCTTCTTCCTCTTTTGTGTCTACATATGTGTGTTTATTGTTTGAAGAAAAATTAAGAGTATATATAAATACACACCACGTATGCACATATTTCATGTTTTGGATGGATCACATCAAAAAACCCTGAGAAAAATATTATAAAATCAATGCTTATTCATTTAATTTCTATTCTTTGTTTCGATTTTTTTTATTCTCTCTCTTTATGTAAAACTCTTTGTCTTACGTCATAAAGAACCAACACTATTAATTAAATTGACAAACATGTATGTATAGTATAATAACCACACTAGGGATTTGTATTTATGCTATTTGCCAATGACGTCAATATCATGCGAGTATATAATAATAGATAGGACGAAGTGTGACAACAAAGTGTTACTTTAGGCCTGGCTTGGTGATTTTTTTTATTAAAAAAAAAAAAAAAAAAAATCAAGCCAGAATTCATGAAACGTTATCGATCGTATCAAAACAAGGCTCTAAGATCCCTAGTATAATAATAATAGGTAGGAAAGTTGGTACATTGCAATGAACCAACATCAAGGGATCACAGCTTAAAAATTTATGTCTTAGAGCAGTGATCCCCAAACTTTTTACTGCAACCGGGGGGTTGAAATATTAATAATAACAATAAACGTGAATCCATTGTGACCTCATATGGAGCTTTATTAACACATTGCTCCAACAATATAACATATTATAACATCAAAAACATAAAATAACGCTAAATCAATGGGAGCCCTGAGCTTGTTTTTTTACATTAAGATGGTCCCATCTGGGGGATATGGCAGGCAAAGACACCCGCAGTATGTTGTTTATGTTCAATCTACTCCTTTGCCTTGTTTTGGTGGCTGTCACTGCAAAAAAAACTCGCTTCACACAGACAGGATGTTGGAAATGGCAACAGGGTTTTCAGCACTTTGTTAATTCTCTGGTTATTTTGTCATAACTTTAATCCAAAACACCGGCAGAGTTATTTTCTCGAACACTGTTTTAAATAAAACAGATGAACTAATTAATTCTTGTGCGGCCTGGTACTGATTGATCCACAGACCGGAGGTTGGGAACCACTGTATTAGAGCAATGAAATTTTATTAACCATGGACCCCAACAACTATTTAAAATTGAACATCAATACAACATGTAGCATGATAAGTATAAGTGTATACAACACCTAATATGTAAAACATGACATTGAATTGTATATATTTAAATAAAAGATGAGCTAAACAGAAAGTCATCATTGCAGGTTTAAAGATCGATCAGCGATAATGCATAAACATGTATAAAATTTATATAAGATTTAACCTTCTGCACATAGTTGTTAGTTACGTAAGGCTATTTGGGATTACTTTTTAAAATGTACTATTTCAATGATACTTTTTCATATATTTCACATTCTTACTAATATGTTATTATTACTCATTTGTAACCATTTCATTGATCCATGCATAATTATGTTAAAAATGATTTAAATCAATTTTTTTATTAAATCAATTAATTAATATGAGCCAATCCTACTTTTCACACATGTGTTTTCCATAAGTTGCCCACCCCTTTGTTTATCATAAGAGTTTGAATCAACAAATTACTAGAAGCAAGGTTAATGATGTAAAACAATAAAGTCCTTAATTTTCTGAGTTGTTTACAAAGAATACCTACAAGGAAGTACAAAATGAAAAGGATCAAAGAAGCACGTGACTCCTCAATTTGTTTTTTTATAATAAGAAATAAAATTAGCCTTTTTTATTCTAAGGGCATTAACAAGCGATTTTTATAGCCTTAATCATAGCTAATCCAATCGTGATCAAAGTAATTGACCCCTTGAATAACGTACAAAATCTACTTTGTAGAATAGTCTTGTAACTATTTATTTATTTCAAGGATGTTTTGAAAGGATTACCTCATGAGCTATATCAAAGGATTTCTGTTCTAACTTTTAAATTATTTAATAGCAAACAATACTTATAATATTGTGGCGATTTCCTTTATAATGAGAGGAAAAGTAGAGTTGTTTCAATCTCCTTGGATACATTGCCAACGTTAGTATTTTAGCAGCCGAGTGTTGCTGATTTCTGAGAGTCCATCATCAAAAAAATGCTTGTCGAATGAAAATGAAATAAAAAGATTCAGAGTGAATTGTTTGGTTCTGATCTTCAGCAGAAGTATTTCTATATATCATCTTTCTAAAACTTGTCCTGGGACAAAAACTTTTTGCTCTCTATAAAGCCTTTTGAGACTCAGTCACTCAGGGTTTTTTATTCAGTTCTCTCGATGCAATCGATCTACACGAATAAAAGGATAATAATAAAACATAAGGATATTGCTCTTTAGATAGCAAATTACTTATTAAAACAAAGAGACAAAACAAACCTGTGATTGAGGGAGATTTCCTTAGCTACAAAACAAGTTTTCTCCTCACAAGATGTCGCTGTTATATGTCAAGTCAACAAGAAAGCAAGTTTGTTTTCAAATAATGAAAAGGAGAAAATCCACATTTAAGTTTTTTTACTTCATAAATATAACGGTCAAATATTTCGGAGTCATTTTAAAACCTTTTGCGCACGGTTTTCAACTAAAATGTCACTTTTAATTGAGAAACCAAGGATTTCTGTCTATCCAATAGAGCAATCGGATAGATGTTACGACTGCGTATGGAACCGATATGGTTTCTTAAAGAATGTCCATCTTTTTACTACAAAACGAACGAGAATGTTTTCAAGAATATGAGAGCAGTTCTAACTCATTTTTGAAATATTACAGATAAACTTGGTTTCTTCTTGACTTGACACATATATACATAGATTGTGAAATTTATATTTTTTTTCATTCGCCGAATTTGCTTTTTTTATGGGTTGCATAGTTAGCGATCTAAAAAATGTTCTTGTAGCTAACTCTATTTCGACAAAAGTTTATCACGTAGTCTTTGTTTTGCCACTTTGCTTCATAGCTTTGATTCGAACCGATCTCGTTAGATAGAAAATCGACTGTACATATGTATAATGTATACATACACATAAAATTATTATTAGTAGCCGTATAGTTATTGAGTCTATCAACCTTGGAAGTCAATCATTTATTTTTATTATTATTTTTTTTGAATAAGTCTTTGCGGGGGTAAATGGACTTTAAAAAAAAGAAAGATGAAGATAAATAAATAAGAAGAAGATGGATCCTCAATGAAATCTTTTCAATCTAACCCTTACACTCATGCTTGTGTGTGTGGGCCCTTGATTAATTTCTTTAGAAGGAAATAATCTAATTTATAAGGAAACAACCATCAATACATACATAAATTGATGAGAGTTTACTCATAAAGGACTTGCAATGAGGGGAAATCTTTGAGAGGCAAGACAGATGATGGATAGGAACATTAGTTCATTCATTCATTTAAGTTTATGTATGTAACATTGAAAGGCACGGCAGGGATAGACAAAGTAGATTTAACTGACTCAATTAGGGATAGAGGACGTTTGCAAATAGATACTCCTTCTCTTGAGTATTGTGTGTGGAGTAGAATCCACTTTTGGGTCACATATGTTTTGAATGATGCCCTTGAATGATTATTCCCCTCAGTTTAAATCAAAGTTTGTAATTTGAAAACTTATCTCATGATAAAGAACACACTTACTTAGGTGGGGGGGGGGGTTCATTTATGAGTGCTCTCCTCAAAATGATGGTGTCCAGGACATTCCACGATCAGTACAAAAAAAAAAGAAGAAAAAAAAGAAGATAAGAAATAAATTATTATTATTATTATTTGTACTTATCTTGATGTAATGATTACTCATAAATTTCACTTTTATATTCAAAAATCTGACAAAGGTCATATTTCACCCTTCATGAGAAGGAGAAGGAAATAAGAAAGAGAGAGAAACCATTGTCCATTAACAAGCATCGGTTTCAAAGTAGA
Organism: Lepeophtheirus nordmannii; assembly: GCA_963680855.1. Classification (NCBI taxonomy): domain Eukaryota; kingdom Metazoa; phylum Arthropoda; class Copepoda; order Siphonostomatoida; family Caligidae; genus Lepeophtheirus; species Lepeophtheirus nordmannii. The sequence goes on along the minus strand of OY804522.1, from coordinate 21,765,612 downwards.
TAAATCCCTTCTTAAAATATTATTTTTTTAATTTTTTCGTTAATGAAAAGATTTTAAATTAATTTGCACACTTGAGAAGAATTGGAAACTCATTCTGCCATGACAATAGACGAATCCCGTTTCCTTTAATTCAAATACATTTTTTTTAATGTGCTAACATAATACATCAAAAAAAAAATGGCTGATTCATGCCTTAAAAACATTTTAATAATCTTATTTTTTATATGACTCTTTTTTTCCCCTTTTTGAATATCATTATTTCATATTTTTTTTTTTTTACAAGATTTATCAAAGTATTTTATAACTTAAATTATAACCTCTCATCATGATGCTATGTGCCTTGATGAAGTATGTACCTACATACAAATTGCTTCACATCTCATCATTCATTTTGAGTTGCCAAATTTTCTATTTCTTCTTCTTCTTTTTATCCTTCAGTTTTCCTCTCTTTTTTTTTCTTTTCAAAATGCGTCAATTTCATGCTATCAAAATTTTGGTGTTTTTCCCCCTTCATTATTTTATTACCTATTATTGCTAATTTGTTTCACTACTATATAGAGTCAATCCTACACTCAATGTAACCATATAATCAAGAAAGTGTGAGGCAATCATATCCTTGCCATATTCACATAAAATACCCATTAGACACCCTAATTTCTACTCTTTCAATAGAATCCTGATATGATCTAGGTGCATAAGCAAAATTAACTTCTCAGCCGAACCATTCAAAATAATTTACTCTAACGAGTCTGTTTACTACGTTGCCATACAACTTTAACTACATACGGACAATCATTACCTTGACCCAAGAAGGAGCTTTAAACCATTTTTGGTTACGTTTCAATTATTTTTCAATACAGGATTTTAATATGAGTTTATATGTAGATTGAAAAAGCAGAAACTGAAGGTGTTTTATTATACATATGTAGGTAGCTCTGCATGTCCTTAGTTTTTATAGATCCACAAGAGTTAATTGCATATATATATATATATATATATATTCAATAAAAGTAGGATCTTAATGTAAAAAAAAAAATCACCTTCTGGGGCCGGAGCTAAATGCATTTTGTTTCATATAAAGACTCCTTCCATTTTCGTGCATTTATTAAAATTATAGTTTCTATATTATTAAAGTACAAAACTTGAAATTATCTCTACAAAGTGTTTGTCGTCTATTCTTTGTTATGTATATTTTCATATTTTTTAAACTGTTGATAGAGGTGAGTTGAACAAAATAAAATAAAAAAAATGACGACAAAATCATATCCTTCCATTATTTTACGACTATTATTATATAAATATTAAATATATGTAGTATAATGGACCACAAAAAGGACATATTTCATCATACATAGTTTGAAAGATCAAAATGGATTGAATTGACAAAATACTTTATTCCGGGTTGGGCTCTACTCAGTCATGTCCTACTTTTTTATTCCTATGTACTATTAAAAAAAAAAACAGAAACCAAAGCACTCACTCACTTTTTAGATTCATTCATAATCATATTCAATTCATTTGATATTCATATGAAATGATAAATATTCTGTTTAATATTCAAACATTTCCTTTAATTGAAATGAATATGTATTTATGATAATGAGAATAACAACAACAACGACAATCTGTTGAGGATATAATTGAATATAATTTAACAATTTAATCAAGAGTTGAAGGCCTTAAAAATTAAAAAAAAAAGAAGTTTTAATGGCCCTACTTATGTTGGTAATGGCAACAACCTTTGTTTCAATTTTATTTGTAATTATTGAATAATGAAAATATTTCTTAATATATTTTTTTGATAAGGAAGGCCAGAAGGTCATCAATTTGAAAATAAGTGGATATGAGTTATTACTTGTGTTGTGATCAATAAATTAAAATACAAGGTAGCTTAGGTCTTGAGAACAAGTCCAAGACTTGCGAGGGTTAAGAGCAACAACACACATGACCAATCTCGAAAACCACATTCCTAGTTATCACTAATTTATGTATCTCTATGGGCCACAATAAAAGTTTTCTTTCAAGTTACTGACCACCCCACATCGAAAATCGTAGACAAAAAAAGTCACTCAATGTACAAATATAGTGTAGACTGTCATTTTTATTTGGGTGGCTCTGAGTGTTTGCTCACATTTTGTATCAACTTATGTCATCATAATATATGTACTATTGTGTACTTTTTTCCCTCTTCAATTGAAATCTAAATCTATATCAAGGTGATACATTCCAGGAGAGCAGATGCGGATCTTCATGCTATGATATGATGTTCTAAATCCTTTACCTGGTTTCTTTTTGGTTTGCTATTACCACTACTTCTAATAACAATAATAGTCATAATTATGGTTATTATTATTTAACATCTTGGCATCATATTTAATCTATGAAATGATAATTACAAAATGTATCTTTGTGTATTTTATATGTAGATATATATATATATATATCAAATTACTATTGTTCAAATAAAATGAGAGTAATTAATTAGACCTTGTTTCCATTTTACATGAAATGCAGAGCTCTAAGAAAGTCCAATTTAAAGGTCTCTTGAAAAGATTGAATTCAAAAGGAAAAATACATACTAATACCAATATAATTAATTGTTATTGTCAGAGTATGAATTCATTTGTAGCTATAGAAACGTAATTTGATACCCTTGAAAAATCTTTACAAATTAGTTAAATTCCGCATCTCATTTGAAAGAAATGAAGTAAATCACCTTTTATTTGTATACAGTTGAATATTGGAGAGTTAATATATCTATCTAATTGTGAGGAGGTCAATTTTTGTTTCCACCAAGGATACAACTCATTATGTTTCAACTTATCATTGTAATCAATTCACTATACTTTTTTTTAAAATTTATATTGATAAAATATTGAATATACTATGTGTAAGTAATTTTTTTTCTTTACTTTACTGTGAATTGACTAATAAAAGTATCAAGTGTTAAAACACAAAATATTTGAGTGAGAAATTATTGTCTTATTAGACAATAATAATTAATTAATTATCATCTCATTCTTTTCCTAAACGGACACAAAAGTATTTTGATGCACACATTCGTAAGCTGAATACTTATTTTATATGACTCTTCACAAGGTTCAACAAAAAAACCAAACGTTAGGATTTAAAGTTTACTTTTCTTCATTCATATTTTGTTCTTAGATATGGAGATGTAATACATTTATTTTAGACAAAGACTGATCTAAATATATCTAACTACCTAGAATAATGAAATTATGGAAATGTACGTAAGCTTTTAAGTATTCAAATGACCCGAGACTCTAAGTATAATTAATATACATTGGTCTATGTCAATATGTTTAATTTGAAATATGCTATCTATTTTATTAATTTTAGTTAGGTGTATAAACAAAGTTCAAATGGGAGTTTAGATGAATATTTGATGCAATATGTATTCTTCAATATGTGTGAAAGGTTTCGTTGTTGAGCTTGAAATGTTTCGAGTGAGCAACTGATTATAATAGGTATATTATATATGTATATAGTTTATACAGTATAAAACTAACAGAATATGTTATTGAGAATAGCACAAACTCATTAAACAAAAGGTTTTGAGAGGAATGATCATGTCAAAGGTATTGTCAGGAGTTCTGCTTTCAGATGCTTTGAGGAATTATAATTTCATAGATGAATTCAAAAAAGAAACACGGAGACAGTGGCAACGAAAAAGGGAAAACAACTAAACTTCTTTGAGACTTTATTTATTTTGATATACTCTTGTAAAAAACAACACCTGTTGGTTAATTAAATATCACAATACATACTTCTTTTAATTCCTACTTGTTAATCAGCATAAATACACACCGTCCACACTTCAATTTCAAAAAAGTGGATCCCGAAAAATTAAATTAATAATTGCTAATGAGTTGTTTAAAAAATAATAATAATAATAATAATTACTTAATTAACTTGGACTTTAGCTCTTTTTAAATATTCATATTCAATACAAAGTCTCAGATTCCATATCTTCTTCATGGGAGAGATATTCCATTAAGTAACTAATGGTTTTCCTTGTAGTTAAAGATAGAAATATGGGCTCAAGTATTAATTATTTTTTAATGAATTTTGGTAAAGAAAGTACATCTATTCATATTTTTATAATTAATTTAAAATAACGATTATTCCGTTATTTACTTACTTAAGAGAATTATAGAATTTAAAATATGTACTTTCTTACATAAATATCCTCGGTACTTTTCGCTCAATTAATAAACGCAACCTCAAATATAGTAATCTACGCAAGGGCTCACTTAGTTTTTCATCATTTTGATTTATTGATATTTTTTTCCGGTAACGAATTGAACTTGATAGAAATTATTATCATTATTATTTATTGATCCTGATCACACGACTTCCTTTAGGCAAATTTGGAGCCATTTAATCATTATTATTTTTGAATATAACATTGTATTGTTTAATAATAATCAGCTACAAGGATTTATGGTCTAAAATAGCCAACTCTTATTTTATTATTATTTTGCTGTCATTTTGTTTAGAGTCTTTTTAACCACTATGCTAAGAAGAAACCGGACGTTTCATTTTTTTTATGGTGATGAATGAGTTAAGGATCCTCGGTTCCTACAAGTGATTAGCATTGCCTTCACCCAAGTTGAGAACAGAGAACAACACTTACAAATACTATTATTCAAAATATTCTGAAAGAGTTTATTCTGTAACAATGATTCATTTGATCATCTTTTAATTATTGCCTTTAAGGTATATACATAAATACCTTTAGAAATGTATAATTTACCTTTGATTTTATGGGTATAAAAGGTTATGGTGTGTAATTAAAGTATCAAAGTTTGATTTTCAATGGACCTACAAGCGGGTGTTGTTAGATCTATGCAGTTACAAACCAATAAATACCTTTGATTTAAACAGATGTTGAAGAAAGTATCATGAAAAAGTTAATGTAACTAACATTGTTTGGAAGTCTACATATATGTTACGTTTTCCTTCCGCAGGAAAGTTGTATATTTGCAAATAGTATATACAAAAATGGTTTTCAAAATCACTGCTATTAAATACGAATGGTCATAATCTATGTACATAGGTAATACTCCTCAGATGTGAGGTTAAGTTAAAACATGCCTCGAGGCTCTGTCCTTAATTCCAAGGCGGTAGGTCTCAATAATAAAACTAGAAAAGGTATTTCTAATTGTAAAAATAATTAGATTTATTATATAAGAGGATCGTCGTCGGATTTATTCGCTCTTTGATGAGTTTCTTTTTAAATCCAGGTATGAACGTTATCCAGGGGTAGTTACTCTACAGGGTAAAAAGTGAAACAATGATCCGGGTACATCATACACTTACATGTGAAATGTTATGTTCACCCTTTAAATTATTTTCTTAAAGATAATTTGTTGTTGTTGTTTTTTCCAGTTTGGACTTTACTTTAATTTTTCCTGAATAAATTTGCACAAGCCAAACTACAAAATTTGCAGTTCTCATTCACACTTCCTTGTTAATTATATTGTTAAACAAGTAAAAGGAATATAATATAAAAGAAAATGTTTGAACATTATAAATTTTTTTCTTTTTCTTTCATATTTTATGAATCTGCCGTGTTTCTTGTCTGTGAGGTTTTCTTTATGGACATATGTATGTATATATATCTATGAATGTTTGTTGGTATGAGCAACTGGAAAATCAAGAAAAGTTCCCTCTACAAATAAAACCAAATCATCATCTTATCCAAGAATAAATATGTCTGGTTATAGTTAGCGCATATATATATATATATATATATATATATATATATAGGTACTTAACAAAATATAGTCTTCACTCAGTCATTACAAATCTGAAACCACTTTTTTTTTTGGTAACAAAAATGGAAGTAAATTTTTCCTTCCAAGTCATTAGATCACATGGAAGAAGATGTAACACATTTATTAAATCATTAAACATGGATTAAAGCAACAAATATGTAAATTTTTATGTTCTTATGAGTGTAACTGAAATATAGTTACATATTTATTTAGTAGATTTTTACTTCTCTAGATCAGTTTATTCTCTGCCAATAATCTGGTGTACAAGTGGCGTTATTTGATGTGTGCTGTTCAAGTTCAATATGGGAATAAGCAAGTTCAAAAGCAAAGGATGTACATATATGGAGGGCCATTAGTACTTGTAATTGATATTGCTCCGGCCCACTCCAGGATTGAAGATGTTTTGAATGAATAAAAGTTTCCAATTCACATAATTTTAAAACTTGGGCCTTACAGTCTTATGCTCAATCCAGTTTTTTTATTTTCATTAATTATAAAAGTTATTATTAGTTATTAAATTTCCGGAACTTTTTTTTTGATCATTTATTCCCTTATTGAACTTACCGGTACAATAGTGGTACCCGGGTACTGATGCGTTTAAAACGGTACTATATTTGATATTGAAATCGGTACATTACGCAATAAAACCGACAATGACGTAACAAAAGAACAAACAAGAATAAAAATTGTCTTTTATAATAGGAAATTTCTGAGCTAAATATATCCTATAAGTGCATGAGAATTGCCCTATATGACATTGTCGTTTTATACTTTTGGTCTTAACAGTATTTAATACCGACGCCAATTTTTTGTACAACAACTACTGCAAAAATGTTGGTATTCTGTTAATACTAATATCAATACGTATTCTTTTCTAGAACTTGTGAATACATTTCATATTTACATGTAACTAGGTATTTACACTTTTAAATCTTTAGTATGCCATTGGTTAAAAAAGAAGAGAAACACCGCTTTAAATATATCATGTTATTCCCAAAAAGGAAAAAAAAAATCAATAAACAGAACCGCAGTTCTATATTTAGAACTAAAATAGTTAATGAAACTCTTCGATAGGCAGTTATGCAAAGTTTCTAGTTGAAAGTCAAAGAGCAACTTCATCTGATTTTATGTGTCATTATGTATAGAGTATATGGAGTCTTAATTTCTTTTGAAATGTGCTGAAATACTGAAATTTTGAAATACGTTTGGGGCAAAAAATAAAATTTCCGAATTTGTAATTTATTCATTATTCCTAAATACCTAGAATGAAACAAGGCATATCCTTTCGTAAAATTAATAATAAAGTTCTTAAATATGTCATAAGAATAAAAATAAAAAAAGAATTCATTACTAAGAGGGTTTTCTATGTATCTATGTATGTACTCTTTCGAGATATTTTTACAATATGAGTGTTTATGATAGTTATAGCTACAGTGGAGTGTGTGTGGAGGAGTGATGAAGTGTGAAATTCTTCATTAATGATTAGAAATAGTTCAAGAGCAATCTTAAATCTCATGGAGGATAATATATAATTATTCAACACATATTATATATGTACATATTAGTAATAACAGTATCATCAACCAAATTATGGATACAAGGACTCAAAGTCTGCTCAGTTCCTTAATAAAAATATACATCCCTCTGAAACAAGGAAACTGGTTCAATATATACATACATATGTACATAATATAATGTTTACTTCATATCTTAAGGATAATGTTATATGTAAATAACTGTTTCCTGACAAATGCATCTCTTTCCCAGACATTGCTGGAGTCTCCATGTTTACAAGCCCTCTCCATCTTCTTCTCCTCCTCCTCCTTCTCACAATTTGGATTGAACAAATATGAAGATTTCTAGAGAGCAAAAACAAATTCCAGATCACCTTTTTCATTTTCTTTTTTTTTCCAAGTAAAGAATAGAAGACCAAAACAAGTATCTCACGATCTCACTACGTTGTCATATGCACTTCAATTTGAACCAAGTGCACATTAAAATCAAGAAGGAGTCAGGGCAGCATTCAAATAATATATATATATATGAACATTTTTTACAAACAACAAGATCATTCCATCTCTCCTAAACCATAATATAAATAAATAATTACTATTAATGTACAAAATATGATCTATGTATTTTAGTTGTATATGAAAACTCAGTTTTACTCCATTTAGGGACTCGTGATCAGGGAGAAACAAACTCCTATCTTTTTGCATCATCAATATGTTCTCCCTTTATAAATGATTCCCAAATATACTATATAGACATCAAATCCAAGGAGGAGTTTCCATTGGGAGAAGGGAATGAAAAAGATGTTCATTTTATTTGTGGTCGACGTGCTCTTGTTAGCCCCTACAGGAAATAGAGTGACGAGACTCCTCCTTCTTTCTTCCACACATACATACATACATACATATATATGTATGTACACAAAATAAACTCTTTGCTGTATTTTCTTGAAAGAAGAAAAACGAGTTATATAAACAAAGTTAACTATTGTTTATACAATCCGTCTAACGAACTTCTATCAAACCAATCTTGACATCATAGGACAATTATAGAGTATGACGTCATGGTAGAAAATACTTTTTGATTGGTTCAAATTCAACGACCAAACCTTTCATAAATGCATATATTATGTTCCGAACAAATTTAGACTTTGTACACGTTGCAAATAGTAAAGTATACGCAGACTGTTGCAATTTAACCATTTATTAACGTCGTATTTGATTATAACACGAGCCATTTTAATTACAAATCAAACTATTTATATTGATACAATCCTTTTATTTTTGATCAATTAATACTATGGTCATTTAGAACTTCTTTGCAAGTGAATCAACAACCTGTCTTTTATTATGAGCCACAGAATACGTTTTATCGATGGAACATTTTCATATTATAAAAATTAGAAATTACACCTTTGATAATATTTTATTGAACATCCCAATGAGTTAAAATCATTAGATTATTATTATTTATCTCAAAAGACCAGGCATTTAAAATGTTTCATCTCAAAACTTGATTGCAACTTATATAAATAAGCCAGCATAAAAAACGGAATGAGGCCGATATACCTATGTACATACATGGATATACAATTTGATTGGAGTTGATATGGTTACGTATTGTATCAATGCTTATACCAACATATATATATATATATATTGAAATACCTTTTTATTTAAGAGATTTATAAAAATGCTTGCTTGTAAATACTTTTGGGTGGCCTGTGTATTATATATAGGTATACCTACATATATATATGTGTGTGTGTGTCATAAAACCCAATTTAATTTTTATTGTTTTTATTCTTTTCTTTATTATTCCGTCTTTAATTCCTAAAATATGTTGAGTCTGTTTTGTTTTGTTTTTTACTTACCTTTATTGACAATTCCAAGAGCATTCAATTGCATGGAAATACATATGAATTTATATGTTGTATAAATGATCACCTGTTTCATGTGTTTCGAAGACAGGGGTAGCCCATAGTATATCATATTATGTATGTTGATGTAGTAGTAGCAGTGGGTTTTTTTTATTGCCTTGTTTATTTTGTTCAAACTCAAAAATAATCCACTAATGTCCATAGTTCAAAAGGGGTGAATGAATCCCTGTTTTCTGCTCACCACCCATCATAAAACTCCACTGATAGATAGCACTCTTCTTCTCCATGTTTTTCTTGCTCATTAATCCATCCAGGATTAACTTTTATGAAATTGTTTTGTGTTTCGAATCCATGTAAAAGGATGAGATGGCAATACAAATAACCTCATTAGTCATGATCCTCTCCTCTAAGGGAACATTATTATTTACGCATGTTGTTGTATAGAGTGTTGTTCATGTACATCTTAATGAAGTCCCACGAACAAATATAGAAATGAATACAAAGCCTCTGAGGGACATTTAATACAAAAATACATGGTTACATTACTATAATTCTAAAACTCCTTGAAACAAATACAATTATTCACAATTTTAGATCACTCATTAAAGACATCCATAAAACAGAGTTGAATCCATATTCGAATCCTTTTCCACTACTTTTAAAGCAAGATGAACAAATACAGCTAAGAGAAAAATCATTTTTAAATGTACATACATACATTATGCTATTTACTCACTTTTCAGGGATATCAGTGACGTGAATAAAATTTAGTAATAACTTGTTAGCTTGAGGCTATGTGTCATTTATAGTTGGGGCAAGTTAAACTTTGTACATCCATGACGCAAGAGTTGAGTGACTTTTTGTTACTACATACGAGTTCTTTCTATCAATGATTATTTTGTTGAGTGGTTCTCAAAGGAGAGTTTTCTAAGGGAAATGATGACAACAAACACGATCCATGAATATAATAAGTACATTTGAAAAAAAAACAAAAAAAAAACAAAGCCTTCTTCCTCGCTCGTGGAGGTACTTTCATCCCAGAGTTCATTTTTCGTCAAAGTCATATATGTAATAAAGAATTGAATTTATTGGTTGTAAAAACCTATTGAGAAACAAATATAAAAATTTATTGATATAATCTTATCCAATCAGAGTTTCAAATGGCCAATATACCCTGTAACATGGGACATGATTTGTTATTTTGGTTTTTTTTTAAAATATTGTATAGAAATTAGCTTTTATTGAAAGCTCAAATATTAAAACATGTCAAATGAGTAAAATGGTTTCAAATGGAATAAGAATATATTTATATTTAAATTTCATGATACAAAAAAAATATCTTAACTAAAGAAGCAAAATTTATAGTTTCACCTGGTATAAAAACCGTTTTTATCTAAATGAAATCAGCTCGATGCATTTGAGTTTTATCAATAACCCATGTCCGGAAAAGCTTCTTTTTCTTAAAAAAAAGGTAATAAAAAATTGATGATATAAATTTAAATTAATCAAAAAGGATTAATTGAGGAAGTTTCAATGATTTATGAGTCATTTTGATATCAATTTGAGCCATAAAAGTTGAAGAGCAATTCCCCCCACCCCCTCTCGAAATTACTCTTTAAATGAATGATGTATATTTATCCTTGGATGCATGGATGCATAAATTTGAAAACATCAGTGATCTAACGGATATGAAAAACACGGATATGATGCGTTTAATTAAGTGTATTTGGGAATTAAACTCTTACAAGTGAGGGTTAAGGGACAATGGGTTATATAGCAAAGGAGGATCTCACACCTTTGCTCTAATTTGTGCTAGATTCGTGCCTTCTTTTGAAGGAATATCCCTTCTTCGGAAGATTTGTACGACCAAGAAGCTTGCTATTCTGAAGTATGGGAGCCTAAAACGTAGGATAATAGAGATAAATCTCTCTTTATCCCCAAGTTTTAGTCCACTGCAAGTGACAATTGCCTGCTGACGGGACTCTTTTCGGTGTTCATTTAGGGATGTTTTTGATTTACATGTTTCTTTGCATTTCCAAGGAACACGATTCTGAGAAGTGCATCTTTTATTGCGTACGTTCCCCAGGGAATAAATCCCCCTTCTTCTCTCCTCAATATATATATATATATATATAAATTTGAGTGGATATGATGATTCCCCTCTCCTCATTTCTATCAAGGACGAAGCGTAATCTGCGTAGCTTTTTAAAACGTTGTTTTTATTCTTGTTGTTTTTCCGTCTTTCCAAAGTAATAAAAAAACTCTTAATGGATTTTGAAACATATATATATGTATATATGTTACATATGTAAAATGGTCTCACGATCACTATCGTAATGAGTAATAAAGTAATTATGTGCTCCAACTATTTTCTGTGACAAATCAAAGGATCTAAATATGTACGTATACAATACATATATAGAGTAAACAATCAAATACTGAGCTGTTTATTTATATGTACCTAAATCTATTTGCCATTTTATAAGCGTTTTAATTATCTCTTAAGCTGACCCTCATCATCATGATCAACAAGAGAGAAGAACAAGGGTCATAAATTAACTACTACCTTAGTAGTAGTAAACAAAGTGTCCACAAAACAAACCAAAAAGCCTCTTTTCAGGAGAGGTCAATTTTGGGTTGTTTGTTATTATTTATCCAGAGGAGGAAAAGCCATAAACAGTGTTTATTTGTGCTCAGACTGTTTTGATTACATTTCAAAGTACACATGTAGTATAGGTAGTAGCTATTAATTTTTAGCTAGACCCTAATATCCTAGACACTCTCTAGATGAGAATCATATTAATTATGTATGTAGGGAATAGTAAGAAGATCAGAGGGGTATTTTGGCAATGTGCATTGAAAATATAGAGACGTGGAGCTTTCATATAAAGTTTTAATTGTCAATCAATGCAACAGGCATTATAATGGAGCTATAAATACAAATATATACATATAAATGGAAGAGGAACTTTAAAAAAACCCGCAGAAAGGAGATAGGAAGTGCGACAATAATAATGATTGTACATTAATTATATTAATTATCAAAAAATAAAAAATAAAAACCAAAGATTTCCTTCTTCTTCTTCTTTTTTGTTTTGTAAATGATCATTTCACGTGTACTCGCGATAGGGGATGACCCCCAATGCTGTCTACGCTGACCTGTAAGGTAGTAAAAGAAAAAGGAGAGCGCGTCAACTTGGGGAAAAATTGACGCTTCGAAATTATAAAAACCCTCAGGACTGTGAAAGGTGATATCAGTCTTAAACCATTAATCCGATCAAAAAGAGTTCAAGTTATATTGTTGTTTTATTAATTATTCGTTGTTGAGTGCAGTGATATGAGTTATTATAATTCTAACCACGCAAATCCTCTTCGAGGAAGTGAGGAACGATTCGACATGAGAAGGATACATGCTCAGTTAGAGCAAATCCATTTGTGGAAAGAGTTTTCTGAAAGGACTAATGAAATGATAGTGACTAAGAATGGACGAAGAATGTTTCCAGTGATTCGATCCTCCCTCTCTGGATTGGAGGAAAATGCCTTCTACTCAGTTTTCCTAGAGTTTAAACAAATTGAAGATAATCGTTGGAAATATATTAATGGAGAATGGCTTCAAGGTATGAGCAAAATTTGTGCATTAATATTAAATCTATCAGCATATACTTATTCTCAATTCCATTTCAGGTGGAAAAGCTGAACCTCCACCACTTGAGGCTATCTATAAACATCCTGACTCTCCTAACTATGGACGTCATTGGATGAAGGAGTCTCTCAACTTCTCAAAGGTCAAACTCACAAATAAAACATCCGGAGAAGGGCAAATAATGCTCAATTCTCTTCATAAATATGAACCCCGAATTCATGTTGTTCGTGTAGATACAGACATGGCAAGCTCTTGTGACATTCGAGGAGGAATCGGGCAAACCTTTAGTAGAGAAAATGTTCGTACTTTTCCATTCCCAGACACTCGTTTCATTGCTGTGACTGCTTATCAAAATGAGGACGTGACTCAGCTAAAAATCCGTTATAACCCTTTTGCAAAAGCCTTTCAAGATAATAAGGGATCGCATGGAGGAAGATCTTCATCAGGGATACGTCAAATTCCCAAAAGCTCACCTCCGAACAATGAGCAACGGGTACAACAGTTTCAGAGAACTTATCCTCTACCGCAACAGCAACAACAAGTACAGCATTCCGTACCTCAGCAGAGCCAACAAGTGGATACTCATGCATCACAAGTCCAAAATACACAGCAGCATAAGTTGCAGCAACAGCAACAATTGGAGCAAACCCATCAGAGCACTGCAGCCTATGTTTATCAAAATGCCTATGATTCAGCCTCTTATAGTCAACCTCAACAGCATCACCACCTTCAGCAACAATGGGAATCCTATTATAACGGTACATCATCCACTCCTGAGAATGCATCATATCAAAATCCTCATCCCTGGTTCACCATGAATGCCCTCGCAGCAGTGACAACTCGTAATACACAAATCAGTCCTTCCAACTCTTCAGATCAGTCCTCAGAGTCTCCTCCTCCCCCCACACCACTCATTTATTCCTCTCAAACCATCCCTTCAGTACAACAAAACGTTCATCAGCCTCAGCAGTCTGGATTTATGCATCATCAAGTTCCTCAAGAGTCCTATGGTAGTAGCGGGTATTATAACAATCAATGGCCTTATTCATCCTATAATTATCATCATCATCATAATGGCTATAATTACTCCATCACAGAGCTTAACTCCAATAATACTTGCAAAATTGAGTCCGTCACACCACCTTCAAACTCCAGTACACCAACTCCAAACAAATCTCCTCAGAACTCTGATCCCTGGATCGACGAGTCCAATAATATTCCTACGGATCCATTACTTTAAATATGACTCTAGTATTATTCTTAAATAGCATCATCCTCCGTGGGGAAAAAAGTTGTCATTCCTCTGAAATGAATGTGCCAAAGACTGTTTTAAAAGAGACTTAAATATCTTTTATACGAGCTATTTCCATAATATTTCTCTCTGCCTGACTCGGTGAATGAATATGTAACTTTCTAAGCTTAAATAATTGTGATTACCAACATACTTCAAATTGTTTTTTTCTTCTTGTTCTATTATCTCAAAGTGTTTTTCAATTTTTATTATTTTTTTAAATTAGACTTTGGTCATTTTTTTTACTTACATATAGTTAAATAATTAACTATTATTATTATTACTATTATTATTTATGAACAAATGATAAATATATTTATATACTATTTATATACCTACGTATACATAAATATAAGTTTAAAACTTATTTATATAAATGTACCTAATTCCCTATAACCAATGGCCAAACTAAATGATTTGTAATAGCAGAAGTGATATTCTCATTTACATTCAGAATATAATATACTTATTTAAAAATGTAATATTGCCCCGTTTTTAGGGTAAATTTGTTTTATTCTAACAGTACGTTTTCTTCTAAGGAGAATTGAAAAAGTTTCAGACACATCATTTTCATTTTGTCAAGTTTTAGTCCTTCTTTATAAGTCAGTGGTCCCCAACCTTTTTATAACTGCGGACCGGTCAACGCTTGAGAATTTTACTACAGACCAGGGGGTTGAAATATTAATAATAACAATAAACATGAATCCATTGTGACCTCATATAGAACTTTATTAGCACATTGCTCCAACATTACAATGCTATTAAAACATTAAGAAGGTATAACGTTATTAACACATTTCTCCAACAATATAACATATTATAACATCAAAAACTGTTCGTAACGCGAAATCAGTGGGAGCCCTGAGCATGATTCTTTGCAACGAGATGGTCCCATCTGTGGATAATGGCAGACAATTAATTATCTTTTGTAATTTGCATTTATACTTAATATTTTCTTCTTCTCCAAAAATATCTAATTAATTCTTGTGCGGCCCGGTACTGATTGATCCACGTACCGGTCTACGGACCTGGGGTTAGGGAACACTGTTATAAATAACAAATCGGACAAAATAAGGTCAAAAATTTTACAGGGTATGTATCGTCTAAAGATTAAAAGTTTTAGATCAAATGTCAAGGTTTTAAGCTTTTAATGATCCTTAGTTCATAATAAAAAGTTATATTGCGACTTTCCTTTTTTTAATTTAAGATGCCTGAGATAATTTAAATGTCTCTGAATGGGATTTTTAAACTGTTTTTCTCTCATTTATATTTTCATTGAAAACACGTTATTCGAATTTAGCTAATGAAATAAAAAAACTGTACTTCTCAACGCATCAAAGAGATCCTAAATTTTAAAAATAAATCATATATTTTGTTTTAATTAAGACAGCATTGAAAGTGCCAACAATTTACCTCTAGGTAGTTTTAAATATAAGATGGTACTGTCTGTCTATATATGGTCAATTTTGAACCAAAGGTGATTACTTTTTCACTTTTAAATGGTCAGTACCTTGACAAAAAAGAGATGTGCGAGGCTTTATATTCTGTTAATATGTTTTATGTATTTCCCAGCAAAAAATCAGGATCCGGACACTCCAATATACATTTTTTTGAATGTCTTTTACTTTCGAGAAACGAATTCCATATCATGATTATGGAATATTTTTGTATTTTTAAAATCAAAGGTAGGAAAAAGTCCTATAATGTAGGTCCAAGTAAGGTCCAAAGTATCAAGTCGCAGGTCGAGTTCTAAGTCTTTGCTAAAAAGTTCAAGTCAAGTTCAAATACTTGAATATTTTTTATTGAGTTTAGTTTGAGCCCTCAGATTTATTTATAAGTAATTGCAAGTCTAGTATTTGTGAACATTTGATTTTTAGATGTCTGAAAACACACAAGATTTAAGTTTTATTAAATCACACTTGCTTGCAGGTAAAAATATCAATTGACAGGAAATTATTTAATACGGATCATATGTTAATTATTTTTTGCCATACTTGCAAAATGATCAAGTAAAAATTTCTAACTCAAACTCAATTTCTAGGTATATAAAAGAACAAAATTGAAATTATGATAAGAAAATTTGATAAAAAATATGTAGTTAAAGTTTCGAGTTCAAGTGAGCTCTTGAGTATTTAATTTTGAGTTCAAGTCATGTCTTTAGTATAGAGACTCGAATCCAAGTCCTCAAATTTGTTTAATTTGCCTCATATGTGTAAGATCGAATTCTCCAAGAGTTATATACCTATTTGATTACTTAAATTATTTGTTGAGCATTTTCTGTAACTTTTGACATGATTAGCAACCTCAAATTCTGTCACTTAATCCTTCAATTCGCATTCAGACCCCAAAATTAGCCTCTAAAGTGTAGGTTTGATTCGAAGTTCCAAAACTTTTCAAACCATTTTCTAATCCCCTATAGTCTAGATTTTTTTATGTACAATTTTTGAGAAAATTAGGGTTTTATCTTGATCCACTGTGCTTTTTTTTCTAACATTAAGAAAAAGTTCAATAATGAATTAAAGTATCATATAGAGAACTTACAATTTATTTAAAAAATCAATATAACAGATATCTTAGCTATTTAGTAGATAAAACTACAGTCAAACCTGGTCTAACGGTTACCCACTTTAAGCGTGTCACTGTACTAAGCGGTCATATCCAGTTCCCCCTCAGGAAATTTATAACATGAATGCTCGGTATTAAGCATTGCCCTGCAATCCCCGGCCAGTGGTCACCTAAAATAATACAAAACAATACGTCAATACAGATGAATATGCTTCAACGGTCACTTTTTCAAGCGTTTACTCACTGTCTAATACAAAATTTCAGAAGTTGTGCGCTTAAAATAGAAAAATTAATAATTCCAGATAATATGTTCTAATCCTGGTCACTCTGTGTGACTGATGAGTACTTAATATTCATATTTTTATACAAGTTCGATCGTGTATAATTCAAATCTTTTAGTTCACCCTGTATTCTAGTCCTCTTGGGTAACTGTAATGCACGTTTATACAAACGAATGAATAAAGGGACTCGTACTTCATTTTAATACATGTCAATTTAAAATGACGAACAATTCTTATATTATTTTTTAGTATGTGTTCGCTCATTTCAGCGAGTATTTTTCTCCTTCAGCTTCTTTTCAATGATTCTATTTTCCGCGAATTTTTTCTATATTTTTCATTGTAAGATAAGATCAATTGCTTTATTATTAAAAATAACCAAACCTTGAATAAGCAATGGGTGAAAAATCATGTCAAAACCTTTTGTCGTGAATACTTAGTTAATATTTCAAAATTCCAATATTTAATTTATGCATATTTACTCATTTTTGTATTGAATCTCTTAGTGTTGTGGCCAAGACCATCTCACAGACTACCAAGACTTGAAGGAATTGAGACCAAGAGAAAAAAAAAAAGCTTCTTGTTTTCATAGAATATAATTCTTTTCTTCATACACATAGTTTCTTTGATCTTGGTATTGATTAAGACAAGACTTTGTGACTTTGAAACGGAGACAAGAATAAGACCTTCAAATATTGGTTTCGATATCAAAATGGATCTATACCTTTTCAAGTTCAATATGGGACTAAGCAAGTGCAATATACATTGTGAATAAATACACTGAGCTTGAACTTGTTTATTCCCATATTGAACTTGAAAAGGTATAGAGAACTACTTCATTGGAATCTCATTTCTTTATTTTTAGGGGAAGCTCTCTCATCTCTAAAATTCATCGCCAATTTATAAATAAATCGTTTATTTTGTATTCTGATAGAGTAATATAATGACATTGAACGATGTTGATAGGTCTCTATGAAACTGAGGATGTAGGGTCTTGGTTTTTATCCAATGTCAATATCAAATATTACTCACTCATTAACAACAACGAAGATTTCGTCTACGTAAAGACATGAAAAGATCCTTTATGAAAGATTGGGTTATTTTGAAAAACAAAGTCTTATCCTAAAATCCTTATTAAGTTGTAAAAATGAGGTTTGTTGAAAAAAAAGCGTTGATCTCTCTATTCTTATCTTTTAACAAATTATGTAACCTATGTGCTAAATAACACATTTTTCAAAGAATTAAAAACAAAAAATTACTTAATTTGACTCAATATGCCTTTTATTGTGAGCTGTGGATATTTCTACTTCTCTTCCCTTAATTATTATTCTGAGTTTCGATTGTTTGAGCTTAAAATAGCATTTTTAAGTTTTGAACAGTTACTAGCAATTTTAATGAAGAATAAATCCCCAGTTTGGAGGAATTAGCTAACAGCTACCAATGGGTTTTTGGCCTTTTCTTTCTTTTTTGAAGAAAAGTTGTGAGATATAATAAAAATTCCGTAGTAACAAATATCCAAAACTACTCTTTTATCAAATGACAATTAGGGTGATTCTAATAAAAATAAAACACACATATAAAAAATATAAAGTTTAACTCATAGCATATCAATTTTATCGTATTAGTAATTAATGCTCTGATGATTCTTACTTGGGGAATATAACTAAAGGCAATAATAATTTCAATATAAGAACCAATTCTTTTAAATGTATTTCTGAAAATTGGAAAATATCAACAAACTATAGCTTAATACTATTTATTCTCAAAAAGTTAATATGGTTAATTGGTCAATATGCCATTATAGCTAATAATATAGTAAGCCCTAGTTCAATCTAATAACTGTGCCGACAGAATTGAATGAAATGTCTTGATTAAGTGAGCCTTTTTTTTTCTTCGTGAATTTTACTATCAATTTTACTTACATAATTTTTGGAATAAGCATTTAAATGGTACTATTTAGGAAATGTTTTTTTAAAACATGTCTTGAAGATCATTCTTTCAAGAGAATATCCCAATTTTCACATTGCTGGAATATAATACAGACTATTGATAAATATTTAAGGATCCTTTGATACAAATATGATTCTTGTTTTTTTATATGATGATTCAAATAGTTCATTCTGGAGTTTGTAGACATAAATAGGAATTGTGCAAACATTGTTTAAAATTACTTCAAAATTAATTTTTATCAACTGCAGTACAAAGGTTTCGTGTATGAAACAGAAGTTAGTATAGTCCAAGAAAGGATAGAGATCTTTTTTTCTTTATAAATATACTCAAAATAAAAATAAGTATATCAATTAACTATTTGGATCTGATTTATCAAACTCATTTTCAAAATAAGCCCAAATATTCATACAACTTCTAGTGTTTATCAAACTACATTGATTGCAGGGTTGTTTTCTGACTCATAAATGGTTATTTTAAAATGTAAAGCATATCAAATGTACCTTTGACTTAATAATGGACTCAAACTAGAGAATTAAGGACTCAATAATCGGGGACTCTTAAAATAGTAACTTTTAATTGCTTAAGGATCTTTGCACCACAATAAGCTGTGCAGGTAAAAAAAAAATACAAAATACAACTTGTTGTTATAAAGGACATGGAGCCATGAGACCATAAATGCTTATGCTTACTAAAATAACTATTTGATAGAAAAATATATAAATTGTTATGACACTATAAAAGCAATGACGCGTCAATGATATAATTAAAAGCATAATATTTTTTTTTAAATACCAAAACTAGATAAGTCTTCATAATTTAATTAATAAAAAGAATATAAAAAAATATAGCAACTCCAATTAAGAATGCATTGAAAATGGTGCCCTCATTTTTTTAATATTTGAATGACGTTTAAATGCCCTAGTTAATAAATCAAAATGGAAATTGTTTGAACATTTTTATGTCACTTACATATTTTTGTAAAACTTTTAGATAAATACTCATAGATGGTTTGGAAGCATTCATATATAAATAATATATTATAAAAATGTGTATTTTTTGTTAAATGTACATTTATTTAACGCAATATTTATACAGTTTATACAAATTTCACGAAACCTTTTCATTGTTTTTTTTGGAGGGGATAAATAAATTTTTTCTCTTTCATATCTTTATAAAAACATTGATTCTCCTTCATATTATTATAACATATAATTTTTGGATGACTTGAAGCAGAAAAAACAAAAACGAAAAAAACTTAACGTCTAAATAGATTTAATTAATGAGAAGAATTCTTAGAAGGATTTCATATGTCAAGAGATAAGGTTACATCATAAGTTTTATATTCTCAGAAACCACTAAAAAAATAATTAAAGACACAATTAATTTAAATTTTTGATAAAATAAAATTATTTTTTATTAAGGGCAGTTCACAAATGAAGTATTTAACTGTGTAATTTTCGCCTGAACAAGAATAGGTCTAAATACTTCATTTCCTCGAATAAATTTATGTGCAAGAGATCCGCAAATTAAAGGGAAAAATATTTTTAACTTTCTTTTCCTCAATGTGGTATGTCACATGAATTAATTATTAAAGAGTAAACATGGTGTTCTAATTAGTTAGGTTGTTTAGTTATGTGAAGGTGTAAAACAACAATAAAAATCATCATCAAATAACTAGGAATAAGATAAATAGTAGTACTATATTTGTTTTTCCTCCAGGGAAATTATAAAGAAATGCTTATTGGAAAGGTAAACATCAAGACTTTGTGTGTTCGCTTCGGTACTTCACTCTGCATTCCAATTTTTCATTACGTTTATGCATGAAAAGTTAACTTTTTTCTTTTTTGGGGGGAGTGGCATTTTTTGTTTTTGTTCTATGATGTCAAACAACACTTTTGTTTCTTTAATCGAAGGTACTGAGAGTAAATCCCGGATGGTGGACTCACGACGTCCTCGTTCCTTCTACTCTTATTATTTTTATTTTTATCCGTATGATGATGTGGATTTAATTCCTGGAACGATTCTTGAAACGGAGTCTCTTCTTCTTCTTCTTTCAATGCCAATGATACTTTTCTGCTCTTTATGAGTTCCTTTGAATCATTTTCCTCTTTCCCCTTGAGGATATAGCTCCCTTCTCCTTCATCACTCTCCTCCGAATCATAATTTAATTTACCATTTATGAAGTTACCCAAGTCTGAGGGATCATCACTCAAATAGTACTCTGCACAGAGATGAACAAAGTAGTCAAAGTCTAATTCCAAGGTATTGTTCTGAAAATGGACATTCATTCAACATTTAAGTTTAAACACTCTACAATAAACCTACTTTAGAGAAAATGATGTAGGCCTGCTTTGCATTCCTTTCCTTGACACCGAATTCAGACAAAACATACTCAAACTCCTCGCTATCAATGACGTTATCTCCTATGAATATAAAAGTATTTATTTATTTTTCAAAAGTGAGCAGAGCCATTGAATTAGCCAAGAAGATTTCAATTTATTCCCTTCATATATGTTCCTTACTTCGTTGATAAAAAAACAAACCCTATTCATTTAAAGACATTACTTAAAGAATTTCAAATAAAGTCAGAATTTAAATAATTATCATTTTAGTTCTATATAGTTTATATCATAATTACTTTTCGATTCAACTTTGCTAATGATACATAAAGTAAAAGCAAACTGACAGCATGAAGGGGGGGGGGGAGGAATTAATACTCTTAAAAGTGTCTTCAGGCAAGGAAAACAAACAAAACCGTATTCCCCCCTTTTTTTTTCTAAATATAGAATTTGTTTTATGGTATTAGCACCTTTCTCCAAAATATCAGATGTCAGAAAATTTTCTATATGATGCACTTACAAATAGACAAATATCTTTTGATTATAAGTACTATTTATGTATTTCCTCGCATAGACTCAATGTAGAAAAGAAATTCATTTCAGAACATGGAAAATAATTATATTTCCTAAGCAAAAATTTTGTAACAGTATTAATATAAACTGGAAGAAAGCGTTCATACTCTAGCAATTCTTACCTTGAATAAAATACTAACTTAATTATATAGGATTAAATAATAAAGAACTTTCTTATCCCTCAAATTCAAAGGAAAAGCTTCTTCAGTTTTTTTTTGTTTTTTTTACTAATTGGCTCCAATATAAACAAGCTCATAGACAAAAGAAATTTAACATTTTCGGCATAAACATGGGTTTTATAGTAGTATGGTGGTTATTCAGAGGTGTGAGAGTTTCGACACATCAAAATATTGGTATTGACTTGATCAAAATGGATTTATTTCTCAAGTACGAATTGCTTTTGCGCCCATGAAGGGAACTTGAAGTGACTAAAAGAAGGATAGCCCATGGCCTATAAATAACTGATAATATATGAAACCAATAATATTTAAATTAATGTTCCATAAAATAATATTTATAAAAACAGTTCAAGCCCGGTTTTCGTACATCAGGATTTGTTCATTTTCTTAAAAAGAATATGATGTACACAACTGAGTCTGGGTTGGATATAATCTAGCATTTATGTTATGTATTCCATAATAGAATTTAACATTGGTTCATGTCTAAAACATGTACATAGCTTAATTCATTTTAAACTTCCCTTGACCAAAATTCTCTTACAACTATTACAATCATTTATTCTTACAATTCACTGAGCTTAATTAAATGAATACCATTTAAAGTTAATTTTTCTATTTCAATGTATATATATAATATGGTTTCCTAGGTCATGTGACAAAAAAAAATGCTTTGCAAAAAATGAAATGAAATGTAAGTCCTACAGTATAAAAATGCTCTTGATATGAATGGAAAATGTCTTAGAGTACCTGTTCGATCCAGCAAATTAAATCGAAATAGAAAGTATTTGTAAAGCCAAAGAGGAAGTTTTGTTTTGTTCAAGAAGTCTGCCCATCGGGACTCATCCGTTTCTTTTTCCTCATGTTCAACTGAAAGCTCATCATCCGCTGAAAAAAAAGATTAGATGGATACATATGTATGTATGTAGGTTTTGTCTGTAGATTAAAAGTCCACAAATATCCCTCTAACTATAAAGTGCAAATATCAATAAATTATTCTTGAAAAGTACTTCAATAGGAGTAGATATTATATTAGTAATTTGATTCTGTATTTGTATAGACTTTCTTTTACTGCTCTATGCTATTTTCTCCTGAAGGGTATCAAGAAAACACTATGTGCAATGTTTTAAGTCCCTCATGACATTTTTGACATAGCATTGGTACTTTAAAGGTTAAAAAATGAGTCATTTAGGGGTCAAAATGAGCCATTAGCACATTTTCAGACATCTGTCACCGTTCCAACTTTAAAGTTA
This sequence comes from Lepeophtheirus nordmannii, assembly GCA_963680855.1. Lineage (NCBI taxonomy): Eukaryota > Metazoa > Arthropoda > Copepoda > Siphonostomatoida > Caligidae > Lepeophtheirus > Lepeophtheirus nordmannii. The sequence goes on along the minus strand of OY804522.1, from coordinate 21,742,352 downwards.
AGGGTAGAATATTGTTGTTATAATGTTTTATAGGTCTTCACCTTTCAAAAAATAACCATGGTGTACGTTAACTTCAAAGATATAAGATGTCTGTGAAGTGTTCAATGCAAATAAATTCCCTCTTTTATTGATTAATGTAAAACACAAAAAAACCATTAATTTAATATATATAAAAAAGGGAGAAAATATCATAATTAACGTCATTTGAAGCAACACAAACATTGAGTGCTTCTCAAGGTTCTTCGATTTTTGAGATGCTCATTCTCAGGCATACTAATATACATAGTGTATACATGTTGTGTATATATGAGGGTACATCTAATAAATATAAGCAACGTGCAGAAAAAAAAATCCTTTCCAATATTTGCCAGATCAGACTCCGTCGCAAAAAGTAGGCCCTCATGTGAATGGTCAATATATTTGTATGTACATACATAAATATGGTATCAGGGCAAATACTCCCCTAGGACAATTATCCTGCATATAATTTTATTGTGTAACTTTATTCCTCAATGCAATAGCTGCTCAAACTAATGCAATTAAATATAATCATAATTGCTATTATTATTTTTTCTTTATCTTCTGTGTGATCAATGAGACAAGAGGGCCTGAAGGTATGTCAATATATCAATGGCAGAGCGTTTGATTGATTGACATACCTTCAGGACCTCTGGTTCTCCAATATCTGATGTATGAGTGTGCTCACCGGACTGAACTACGACTTGGTCTTTAGTTACACGGATCCTGGCCTTGCATTACTTGAGGTAGCCTCACATCTCACAATCATATGATTCCACACTATTGGGAAGGTTTTTCTACTTGACATAATTAAATCCCTGGTAAAGCAACTTTTAACCACCACGACACTAAAGGTAATACATTCTTTAATGAATAACTCAAGTTTGAATTACTATTGATTTGATCACATAAAAATGTTAGCAATTATGATTATAATTGCATTAGCTTGAACAGCTATTGCATTGAAGAATGAGGTCACATTATCAAATTATATGGGGGGGGGGGGGGGTAATTGTCCTTGGGGGGTGATTGTCCCGGGAGTAAATGTCCTGGAACCCATAAATACATCTGTGGTAACATTTGTCGAGTTAACATGGCAGGGATCGTAGTAGTGATGTTAGTAAAATATAAATAAAAAGCATAATCACTGGAACTAACTGGTGGGTCAATAAAGTCATTTGTAGGGCATTTTTGGTCCATGGTCAGATATTAGCAAATTCTGGTACATATATGTTATATCAATGGTTCTCAGACAGTGTGCCCTGGAAAATAATCGGGTTTGACACACAATTTATGTTTCTGATACTTATAAGTAAACATCATCAAATAATTTTTTCCTTCATGCGCCCTATTAGTTTGATTAACTCTACAAGGTGCTATAGGATGATAAAAAAAAGTTTGAGAAGCACTGTGTGTGTTATACTATTGATCATTAAAGAAGAAATACATTCACCAAGGGGAGAATAAGAGAAGAGGAGAGGGAGGAGCGGTGAGATAAGAGGAAAAAGGAGAAGTGAGAGCCATACAAACAATATGATTAATCTCGATAAGAACCAAAAATATTTGCAAATAAAAAGAAAAATGCTTATATAATAATTAGAGAGATATTTGGAACATTAATTACATATATATATATATATAAATGTAAAAATAGCTGCAACCCACATTGAAGATCCTTGTTGAGTTCGTTTATAATTGATGCAGAGGCTAAGGAGAGGATATTATTATCATTCCTTTTTGTTTATTTGTGAGTGAAGGGAAGAGAAGAGAAAAGAGAGCGAGAGAGAGAAAGGAAGGAAGAGAAAAGAAAGCCATTAAATATAAAATATATATTATGGAAAAATATGATGTAAGAATGTTTATTCTTTAATTATTATTATTATTATTATCAAGGTTCGAAGCCCTTGATGATAGAAACACGAAATAATACTGTTAAAAGCCTTATCTTTAGCCAATTTTCTACTCAAAGCCAACTCCTTCTCTTCTTGATGAGCAATGTCCCTCATATATGTCTCCCACATAGTCAACTACAGAGAGAGAGAGAGAGGAAAACTCATTTATTTATTTATTTCTTACATCTCCCTTCTCTAAGAGTCACGGATTTACCCATTCCTCCTGAGATATCTCCCCATCCTCATCAATGTCTGCAATCTCTTCTAAAGAGCTCCAAATCTCCTGAAAAAGGGACTCTGTGTCATTGTATTTCCGACTTCCAACGCTCCATCCACTCATTAAACAAATTTTTTCCTTTGCCCAGAGAAAGTCATTGTATGAGAGGCATCCATCTTTATTTAGATCTGAAGAAGAGGAGGAAGAAGGATGTGTTCAAATGAAATTGTTTTCATTATTAGTAGTATAGGAGCTGTATTGGGATTTATTAGTATGACATGGTTTATTTCAACATAAGAGCAATATACAGGTATTCATAGGGGCAAAGACAGGGATTTGGAAAACTGAGGGGCAATCTGAAGGTAATATTATAATGTACCAACTGTAGTAAATGCCAACTGTACCCGTGGATATTCATAATGGCATCATTAATTATAATTGTATGTACCTAGAATGTGGCACTCTTTTGTATCCCAATATCTGATTCAACTTGTATCACTAAAACAATTGCTCACGATAACATAAGTATATAGCGATAATAATAATTAATATTATTATTACTACAGTATGATTGACTATTTATAAAAAAAAAGTAATGAAGGTCATTGGATTTTGGCTTTGAAATAATATATGTATTTAGGAAGTGTTGATTATTTAGGGGAGAAAAGAAAGTTGAGTTGGTGCATGAATGATATATTGGAGCACTAAAGGCTTCTAAAAAAATAAAAAAAGTTTTTCTTTTAATAAAAAAAAAATACTTTTTTTAATGTATTTATGTATAACCTTACAAGGCCATATATTTAGCTACATTTCTTTTTCAAAGTTTTGAGATTAAAGATGTTTATATATGTATATACGTATATTCAAGTAAAAATAATGAACTAAACGATACTACAAACTTAAAAAAACTATTACAAGTCTATAAATATACAAAGAAATCAGAAGGGTCGTCCTATCCCTGTTAGCAATATATCAGGGGGTGTCAATTTTCTATTTTTAAAAAGTTTATTTAAAAAAATGTAGTTCATATTAAAAAAAAATTTAAAAAATTCATGTTTTTTATTTTTTTTAAAAAAACAACATCAAAATCAACTTTTATATAAATATAAAATCAAAATTCATTTTATATGTACATATATATATATATATATAAAGATCAAAATTATTCCCTTAAAAAAATTTTATTTATAAAAATGTAAAGTGTAGTACATTTTGAAGATTTGCTGCTGTCCATATACTTTTATATGGCTCCCCTGTGAAAGTTAAGCCAGATTGCCACTGAAAGAACTGTTAATCTACAAAATAAATTTGTCAAAATAAATTAATGGATATAAAGGAGGTAATCTCAAAATTATGGGGGTAATACATACTTAAGTAAGTGGGTATGTAAATGACAAAAAAAAAAAAGGTATTACCAAAGAATGTTCTAAAATCATAGCGTAATTTCTTTCGTTGAAAAGCTGTGAGGGATCCACTAGACTTCTCCTTGCTCGGTAAACCTCCCATCCTCTTCGTTACAACTAACTGACAATACACTTGATCCGCACTTATTTTCGAACTGACATTTTATTTTTATTATAGAAACTGTGTGTAACAACACATCTGATGAAAAAAAAAAAACACCATCAGAATAAGGATACAATATATGTATTTATATATATATATATATGCTGTTCCTGCTCCCAGGCTACAACTGTGAGCAAGGGAAATAAAAAGTGATGCATAGCTCTGGCATATTTAGAATTTTTTTGTATAACATTTGGCTTCAAACGCATTTACATAGTATATAATTGTACAAGATAGGGTCATGGATAGATTGATAGATAAAGAAGATGATAAGTTGCGTAGAAGAAGTAAAAAGTTCCGGTTTTTATTTATTTTTTAAATGGAATTCCTTTCGTGTTATCCCTATAAAAATAATATCACATACATTGTGTACATATAGTAATAGGTTCTAATAGTTAGCTAGGCAATGGCTTTAACAATTAACTACACCACTGGAGATATAGCCTATTTTTTTACTTTTAGTATGTAGTTCATAGTTGTAGTGTGTATGATTTTATTTTTGATTGGAAGGTGTGACACATCTGTTTTTGTCGTTTTTCAATACCATCATAAACTTATCACTTTTCTTCTTGTATGGATGTAGAATCTTTTTTCTTTTTTTTTCAAAGGTAATTGCTTGCTTGCTTTAGATACTACGTAGACGATGAAGATACTGGAAAGATCTATTCGGTAAGATGAACTTTCTATGCATCCCTTGTGTCTCAGGAGGAAGGTAACTTGGAAGGGATAGAGTGATAATAATGTGGACATCCATAAAGTGTGCATACATAATAAGGAAGAAATTGTTCCAACTGAAGTAACGAACAAAAAAAAAAATCATAGACTCTTAGAGCTATTGAATGATCTTATCTTTTCTTTTTTCGTTCAACACAATTCTCTTCTACTCTTCTCCTTTTTCCTGACCTCAATTCGTGAAGTAATAACATTAGAACTTATTATTAATGTTGTTATCTAAGAGCAATGATAAATCTCTCCCTCACTTTACCAAATATTCTTTCTTTACTGACTTAGTTAGTTTTTAGTAGTAATACCTATATGTATAGATACATGAACATACATATAACCCTTGTCATAAATTTAATTGATTAATAATTAATAATTACTTGTTCAAAATTTCACATGGTTGCCTTGGCTTAAAAGATTGTTCAGTTTCCAAAATCCCCACCTATAAAGAAATAAGTAAACATCCAGGGGAAAAGTAACCATCATCAAATGGAAGCAACATGAAGGTATCTAAAGTTCTTGTTGTGATCATTTAAACAAGTTGGGAAACGTTGGGCAACTTCATTTTACATGTTGTTCTTCGTGACTCATTCTGGGTAGTTTATTTTGCATTTTTAAATGACCCAAGTCACAATTAATATTCCATGATACAGATATATGCATATATTACGTTTCCACGTGACGTCATTAATGAATGTGTCCATATAGCAACGACAAATCTTTATAGTCAATAAGAATCTCTTTCTCTTTAATAATTCTCAGACCCTAATAATATGAAATAAAATGGTGTCATTACATCATTATACATTTATATAATGTAGCCAAAAAATTAACTTTTTCTCACTTTTACTATAATCAAATAATTTTACACCTATAATCCTCCTTCTCTGGCCGTTTAGTACATCGAGATCAAAATGAATTGTAGACATATAGCCATTTGATTTACTTCTCATTGCCATTAAATTATATTCAATACAGACTTTGTTCATTTTTTTAAATGTCATTTGATGAAGTTTAATTAGATATTTTTATCTTTTGCAAATTGCTCCATTTTACCCAATCAACAACCATGCCTCCAAAATGGCAGCACTTTCAGTTAATTAAGCAATTTTCGTATACATATATGTATGTAGACTATTATATAAGACACTAAAATCCATTTCTTTCTCTATCAAAAACAATAGCTCAATGTATATATGTATGAGATAGACTTACGACTATCCTTTGGATTCAATTTTGCTTTGCATGACGTTCTATCATTATAACTACCTACATATTATATACATTATACATGTATGAAAGGTTGAAACAGGTGGAGTGTTTCTCTAGGGTCCTATTGAGAACAAAAGGGGTAGAAATATTGACTCAGAATATATAATGATGTTAGACTCTGCTCACACCATATTTTCTTCATGCGTATGTTCATATATAATATTATGAGTGCATACATATATGTATGTATGTATTGTGCTGTGTGTATTCCTTCTCTTCCATCTCTTGCAGCATTCTGCAGACAGACAGAGAAACATTGATAGTACACATTATCCTTGTTTTAATTAAAGTAGGTACTACTAGTTTCTTGTATAAGGTAGAGTCATGTATGTACATACAAATAGAGTGGTGTATATATATATATATATATATCTGTATATGGAGGTAATAATACCTTTTTAATGTATTACTTTTGCACCTTACTTACTTACTCACTCACACCTTGCGTTCTTTTCAAGTTATGTAGTTGTGAAGGGAAAAAAAAGAGTAGAATACAACATATGAAATTACCTATAAGATGAAGGGAAAGGTAAATAGAAATGAAATGATTTGAGATAAAAGAAGAAAAAAACAAAATTTCAAGGATCAAAGAACACTGCCTTTTCAATTAACCTACATGATTCATTCAATGGATGATTCTACATCCAACATGGTTATTTTATGATGATGATGATGATGATTGTGTATTATTTTCGTTTGAATGAAGTTCTATGATATGACGAATACTCTTGGACATCAAAGAGATTTTTTTACTTTCTCTCTTCTTTTTTTTTCTTTTTTTTTTCCATACATTAAATAATTTTGATGATGAGGAATGGACTCAACTGTCCTTATATTTGAATAAAGTTCTGACCTTATTTTTTGTAGGTGGTGGTGGGGGGAGTCTAGAGAGATTAGGCATCCATTGGCTGGACCTCTTTCCCTCACTTCTAAAAACGCTCTAATAATCCCTTTTATATATATATATATATATATATATTTCATTGCTTTGTTTGAGGTTGGGTTTTTATTTCTGTCTTCTTTTCTACATAGGTGGGCGCAAGGGCTTTACATACATACATAATGCTATTAATAGTGGAACAGATGTTCTATTTTGAGGGCAGGGTATGTATGATTAATCAATCAAGTTTATTTATTCATTTATTGATTCATGTCTTTGAATAACAAATAGTTGTACATACGTTGTTGTACCTCATAGATTATTATTATTATTATAAGTTCTTACTTTTTGATGCGGCAAAATAAATGTATTGTCCTATTCTAGTCTCTCTTTCTCTCTCTACACCACCACCACCACCATATTACCCCCCCCCCCTCCCTCTTTGTCCTTCCTTTGTATGTCCCCATTCTTTTTTATGAAAGGAGCAAAAAGTTTTATTATTTCTATATGTATGTATATTATATGTATAAACGTGAGTTCCTCTTCTGTACATTTATTTCTTTAGGGATAAAAATAAACCTCTCTTTATTCTTCTTGTTTCCTAGAGCATTTGCAACGACAAAAATGAATATTCTGGATATCAATAGTATATGTATGCATGTATGTATAAATACATATTATTAAGAAATATACACACAAAAGGAGAAAACGGAGAAGAAATGACACAGAATGCAGGGCTACCATATGCGACAGTTGGGTTCTCTCCCCCTCTTCCTTTTTTTTTTCCTTTTTCATGATGAGTCTCTAGGTTACTTATAAGTTACATGTAAAAAGTATTTAGTAAGAAATAAACTATTGTTATAAGGTGTAGAAATGCAAATTTATTATTTTCTTTGAATAACATATGTACAGCATTATTATTAATATCAAAAATATAATTAAATTAGATATCTCTTATACAATCACAAAGCACAAGAAGAACAACAACGACAAGAACAAACAGTGATACGAACAAACAGACAGACAAACGATGAAAGTATCTCTCTCCAGCCCTTATCAGTTCTCCGTCCAGTCGAGAAAAACATGTATTTTCTTTCTTTTTGGCTTTTTTTTATACATATATCTATATATATCCAAAAATCATCAAAAACAAGCACTGGACTGGTAGAATGACAAGGAATGGGATCGAACATAATCTTGTTTTATTTATGTATAGTAATATGGTATTTTTCCCCTCTTGCTCAACCAAACAATCATAGATATAGAGAGGACGACTCACGCTTTTTTATGCCATATAACAAAGAGAGGAGGATGCTACAAGTCAGTGTGGAGAAGAAGGGAAAAGGATTGCATTTTATAGGGGGCTTTTTCCGCATTTTTTTTTTTTTTTTCAAAGAAGTTAAAAATATTTACCCATAAAACAATTGTATTTAAATACTATATAAATTGGGGAAGAGGGGGGAGGGGGGGAGGCAGAAGAAAAGAAAGCTGAGCGTCCTTTTTCCTTTTCTATCATAAAACCGGTTCTTTGATGATGATGATGAAGATAATGATGACGATGTTGTTGTTGTTGTTGCTGCTTCTGCTGCTGCTGCTGCTGTTAACAAAACTGTATTAAGTAGAAAAAAGGATCTTACTTGAAGGTCTCACTCAACGGTCGTAGTAGTAGCACTCTACGAGACAAGCACAAAGTATGATGGATGAGGGAGGCAAAAATCAAATACAAATCGGGGATGTACAAAATATGTTTATAAGGAAGAGAAGAAGAAGGTATGTATTTAAAAAGGAATTTAAAATTTACAAAAAGCCGTTTGGAGTTATTACAATGTATAGACTTGTACAACTGTTTAACTAGAAGTGTAAAAAAATACGAAAAGAGGCACACTCTTCTTTGGGCAAAGGATCCCTGTCTTCTGAAAAAACGTCGGAGAGGAAGAAAAACATCAACCATAGTGGGGAAAAAAGAAAAGAAAATCAAGTTACGCTTGTAGAAAAAAAAAAAAAAAAGATGCTTACACCAGCCTAGAAGAGCCCTTTCTCTTCTTCACCTCCCCCCCCCCCCATTTCTCCCCCAAAAAGGGGAAGTGAGTGAGTAAGTGTATCCCAAAAAAAAGAAAAAAAAAGAGGAAAAGAGAACACTGTGTACATCTCTCCCAGATTTTTCCTTCTCTCTTCTCTTTTCTAGTGTACACATGTACAAAGGAGAGAGAGACGCAAGGATAGAAGAGGAGAGAGAAAAACAGAAAAAAGGAAAAAGGATGAGAGGCCGAATCCTTTCTTCTTCTTCTCTTCTTCTTCTTCTTCTTCCATCTACCACCATCTTCATTTAATAAGACGCCTTTCTTTTTTTTAAGAAAGCATTTTTTTCCCTCTCTCTTCTGTGACTCTATGGATATATTTTTCTGAAGAAATGTGCCAATAAAAGACTTATCTTTCTACTACAGGAATGCATACTTTTTGTTAGAGGCTTTTGAACATGATTTCAAGGATTTTATATATGTATATATTTCAAATGTAAAAAAAGTATTCTTTGATTGTAGAAATAATAAATTTTTAAATTTCAGTTTCAGAGTTCAGTTAGCAAAAATAAAAGCAAAGGTGTAAAGGAATGGTTGGAGGGAGTAATGCATGTTTAGAGGGGGAGAGAGGGGGGGGGAATACAAAGGAAAAGAAAAACGTTCACATGTGTGTGTTTATATTATTGATTTTTAGAAAGTTTTCTTCTTTTTTTTAATTATAAAAAAAGAGAGATTTTTTTAAAAAAAAAGAAAAAAAAAATCCTCTCCTCTCTCTCGTGCAAGGTCATTGTGAATTAAATGAAAAAAAAAAAAATCCTTATGGAGTTAAAGAGAAAGATGAAGGAAAAAATATATATTCCTTGGTTATTTAATTAGAATACATATATGTATATGACGTCATTGATTTGTTGCTATTTAATGCAACATGTTGATAAACTTTTTCTTCTTAAGAAGTCATTTTCTTCTTGTCTCCCCCCCCCTCCATACTCTATTTTTCTATTCTTATTCCTGACTCCTATTAGCTTTTTCTGATATTTCATCCTCTTAAACAACTGTTGGCGTAACTACGTACAAATTATATGAGCCGTGAAAATATGTTCCATTAAATTGATGGGG